>OY757011.1:145539547-146248192 GCA_963580285.1 Lucinisca nassula | reverse complement strand
AATTTTTCATCTTCAAATTTCTATTTTTTTTGGTTAAAAAATTGGCAATGGATTTGTTTAGGCGTGTATTCGTAATGTGGCGCTACCATTTTTGTTTTCTTATACAAGATAAACGTTTAATAAGGATGTACCTTCTTACATGCAGTGTCAATAATCCACAACGTAAACTTTAAGAAACGTCACAGCCAGCACACAACAGCTGACCAATATCGGTCAGACATCGATACGATGATAGCTGTTGGCCTGACGTTGGCCCGGTATTCTCTGCTGGCTAGTTACCCGCTGTTTATGTTTTGGAACACAAAGTACCTATTTTTCAAAGTGATTTTTACGAGTACCTTTATTCTTTATTGGAGGACTGTTGCTCTTTTGAAAGGACCTCTCTCATACACAGTCTATTACTCGTAATGTCACCCAAAGTCCAAAAGTTTGGTTGAAAATTGCCATTTTATCGAACTTTATTTCAGTACAATGTTTGCAAGTTTTGTTTGTTTCATTTTTACTAGAGTTTAACGGCCCTGTCAACACTATATAGGTCATTTTTGAGCCGGTCACTTTACCTATCCATACTTTTCCTGGGCCGGATTGTACGTAATTGGTTAACCAGTACAATGCACGTTCTTTCGCCAGAAACTGACAACTGCCCTTCTTGAATCAGTGGAAGGGAGAGAATGACCGTAGAAAATATTTCATGATCAATCTCTTCGAAGGAATGTCGTCGACCCCCGGCAGTTATCGAACCCGCGTCCTCCTGATCACCAGTCAGACGCGCATACGACTGAGCTACCGAGGCCGATAATGTTTGCAAGTTAAGATGCTTTCTGCTGACCTGTTTCCAAAGTGCTGTGCTTCTACATTTTCAAAATTTTAAGCTTGTTACATATGCAGCATCAGAGGCTGTGTCTCTGCTTCATAGCCACCAGTGGCCTTGTCTTTTATTTTTATTCTTTTTTAGGAAAAACAAAAGACAATTGAGCCGGGGCACAGCATTTCCTACAATTTACATTTGCGCCCAACGAAGACTCAGATCAGCCTGCGCATCCGCGCAGTCTGATCAGAGTCTTCGTTGTGCGCTCTTAGGATAGCCACGGGCCCAATGCTCCTTCATGCAGCAAGAGAAGTCTCTGGTCAGACTATATGTATGCGCAGGCTGATCTGATTCTTCGTTGTGTGCACATGTAAATTGTAGGAAATGCTATGCCCCGGCTCAATGTCTTGGTACGACATGGTCATCCACATTTTCAAAATGGCTACTTTTCTGATGAAAATTTATGGTAGTTTTCTTATTTCTACTCCTAACATAGGTTGTGCGTGCTCGTTAGAACCGCCTCATTGAGGCGGTTCTAACGACTACCCACAACCTATCTCTTGGAGCAGAAATAAGAAAAATAATGTATACCCAAGTTAATCCCAGTTTTCTCTATATAAAGTGGGGTTTAGGGGGTGTTCATTTCACGGACTTCTTCATGTGATGAGGTGGTGAAAAACTTTTTTGCCATATCACTCTTCCTTGTTGTCAGAAAATTTATTTACTGTTTTATGTATTTATTTTATCTTTTTTATCGGCTGCATGATGCTTCTACGCAGAGCTGAAACCGACCCGCACACGAGTACTGGTAAACCGCTTTGAGGATCTAAGCCTGCCCAGGCAAAGCGGTGCGAGTCGGCCCGCCCATGCTTATAAATCCTATTGGTTTCATCGGGCGGCAGGGTTTGAGATGTCGTTTCATCTCAATGACGGGTAAAAGTCCCACAAAATTGGAAGCAACGTCTCCAAAATGACCATTACATTATTAACGGGGACGTTAAACCACAAATCAATCAATCAAACAAACAGAAAAACGTCTACTTTTTGATGTTCTTTCAGATGGTGAAAAACATTTTACCATATCATTCTAACTTGTTGTCAGAAAATATTTTATTTATTTATTTATTATTATTTTTATTTAGTGTTTTTTTTTTTCAGTTTCATAGAAAAGTTATATCAGAACAGACCATATACTTCATATAATATATAAATATCATAATAGCTTCTGTTAATGTATCTGCTGTGGCCTGCAATATCCTTTCATACGAGGACTGTTCAAATATGAATGCAACTAAGCACATAAAATGATTCCGTGATAGATTTCGATGAAAAATTTATTTTGTCCCCTCAAAGTATTCCCCTTTAACAGATATACAAACGTTCAGTCTTCTGATCCAATCATTGAATGCATTTTGGTAGTCTTTTCGAGGTATACTATGAAGACACTGGAATATTGCAGAACCGAGGTGTTTTCGACAAATTTTCGACCAGAAAGGTATTTTTTCAGCCGCGGGAACAAAAAAAGGTCACACGGGGCAAGGTCAGGGGAATACGGGGAGTTAGGGAGTTCAACAACCTTTTCCTGTTTCAGATAGTCTTGCACAATGAACGCCTTGTGCGATGACGCACTGCCATGTAGCAATCTGATATTGGCCAGACCAGTTGCGGGACTTCGTTCTTTGAAATATTTCTTCATTTTTCTAAGAACTTTATTCTTGTAAAACTTTGCATTTACGGATTTGTCTTTAGGCACAGCAACCCGAATAGCAGGGCCCTGATTTGAAAAGAATATGGCATACATTACCTTCTTGACGCTCATGGTCCGCTTTGCAATGCATGGTCTTTTGCAATACTTTGTTGCCCATATTTTGTTCTGAATCTTTCGTTTTGGCACAAAAAAGTGAACCCATGTCCCGTCACCTGTGACGACATTAGCGAAAGACCGTGCATTGTAATTTGGAAACTTTTTAAGCAGCTTCTTGGCGCACTGAACGCGTGTCTTTTTCTGCTCATCTGTCAACAGATGGGGAATCCATCTAGCACAGATCTTTCTTATTTTCAAATCCCGTTTCAGAATTGTATGAGCTGCTCCTAATGAGATGCCAACCATACTAGCTATTTGCCGAGTGGTGTATCGTGCATCGGTAGCAACAATTTCTTTCACTCTAGCAACCATCTTGGCAGATGTTGCTCTTTTCGGCCGACGATCATGTGGTGCATCTTCTGTTGAGCCTAGCCCACATCTGAATTTCTTTCACCAACGAACAAATGTCGGAAAAGACATTTCATTATGCCCATAAACCGAACATATTTCATCAAAAATGTCTTTGCACCGTATACCAAGAATGCAACGATTCTTAATATAGGACCGTATTTCAACGGCGTACTCTGACCTTCTTCCAACCATGTTTTGTATTAGTATACAAGAGTGGACAGTGTTTATCGAACGATATACATGGCTAAAGTCAACGGATTTTAACAGGTTTGGTATCAATGTATAGGTAAACTGTTTTTCTACGCTGTGATATTTATTTCCAGGTGATTTTCGCATTAGTGCATGAGAAAACGTTCTACTTGCATTCATATTTGAACAGTCCTCGTATTGCAAAACCCCTTTGCTGTAGGCCTGGTAGTTTGTCATAAGATAGGGAGTTTGTAAATAGTTTTGTCGTATTTCCTTTCTTCATTTACACAACGGTTGGGCTTTTGTTTACATTATTAGGGATTCAGTTTAAATTCTCACTATACCTACTTTTTGCTGCTCTTTCAGATGGTACAATCCATTTTCGCTTCTCATTACGAAAACATGCCTATTCAAATACATTGCAAATTTTACCGCCAAAAATGAAAAATTTCAGATGGAAAAATGTTATATTTTTATTATTTCTGCTCAAAATATAGATTGTATAGATTGTGGGTACACGTTAGAACCGCCTCATCGAGGCGGTTCTAACGAGTACCCACAACCTATATTTTAGAGCAGAAATAACAAAATAAGGTAAACCTCTGTAAACCCCAGTTTACTATATAAAAGTGGGGTTCAAGAGGGGCGGAATTATATAGGCGTGTTTTCGTGATGTGCTTAATTTTTATTGTGAATATTTAATTTTTTGTTAACTGTTGTGATTTGAAACATTTTGTGTGTGTGTGTGTTTGTGTGTGTGTGTGTCTGTGTGTGTGTGTGTGTGTGTGTGTGTGTGTGTGTGTGTGTGTGTGTGTGTGTGTGTGTGTGTGTGTGTGTGTGTGTGTGTGTGTGTGTGTGTGTGTGCGTGTGTGTGTTTAAGCTCACCAGAGCCGAAGGCTCCGGGGATCTTATAGGATAGGCAGTTGTCCGTCGTCTGCGTCTGCGTGTGCGTCGTCTGCGTCCGTCAACACTTTCAAACAACACCTCCTCTGAAGCCACTAGGCCGATTGGGCCCAACTCTGATCTGTAGCATCCTTAGGCTGGGGGATTGAAAGTTTGTGTTTTTAGCTCACCTGTCACGTAGTGACAAGGTGAGCTTTTGTGATCACATTTTGTCCGTCGTCCGTCGTCCGTCCGTGCGTGCGTCCGTGCGTCCGTGCGTAAACAATTTCTTGTCCGCATGATAGCATCTTCATTTATGATTTGATTTTAACTAGACTTGCACACAACTTGTACCACCATGAGATCTGGGTTCCTTTCTTGAACCAGCCATATCCCATCATGTGTTACAGAGTTATGGCCCCTGAAAGGGCAAAAATTGCCTATTTTGGTCTTGTCCGCACGATAGCGTCTTCATTTATGATTTGATTTTAACCAGACTTGCACACAACTTGTACCACCATGAGATCTAGGTTCCTTTCTTGAACCAGCCATATCCCATCATGTGTTACGGAGTTAAGGCCCCTGAAATGGCAAAAATTGCCTATTTTGGTCTTGTCCGCACGATAGCATCTTCATTTATAATTTGATTTTAACCAGACTTGCACACAACTTGTACCACCATGAGATCTAGGTTCCTTTCTTGAACCAGCCATATCCCATCATGTGTTACGGAGTTATGGCCCCTGAAATGGCAAAAATTGCCTATTTTGGTCTTGTCTGCACGATAGATGTTTCATTTATGATTTGATTTTAACCAGACTTGCACACAACTTGTACTACCATGATATCTGGGTTCCTTTCTTGAACCAGCCTTATCCCATCATGTGTTATGGAGTTACGGCCCCTGAAAAGGCAAAAATTGCCTATTTTGGTCTTGTCTGCATGATAGATGTTTCATTTATGATTTGATTTTAACTAAACTTGCACACAATTTGTACTACCACAAAATCTCGGTCAAGTTCGAATATGGGTCATGTCGGGTCAAAAAGTAGGTCAGTAGGTCAAATCAGGTAAAAAACCTTGTGAAGACACGAGAGGCCACAGTTTTGGTCTGATCACCATCAAACTTGCCCAGAATGATTATCTTGACAATATCTAAGTCAAGTTCGAATATGGGTGTTGTCGAGTCAAAAAGTAGATCAGTAGGTCAAATCATAGAAAAACCTTCTGAACACACTAGAGGCCACAATTTATGTCCAATCATCATCAAACTTGCTCAGAATGATCATCTTGATAATATCTTGATCACATTCGAATATGAGTCATGCCGGGTCAAAAAGTAGGTCAGTAGGTCAAATCATAGAAAAACCTTGTGAATACACTAGAGGCCGCAGTTTTGGTCCAATCATTATCAAACTTGCCCAGAATGATCATCTTGACAATATCTCGGTCAAGTTTGAATACGGGTCATGTTGGGTCAAATAGTAGGTAAGTAGGTCAAATCATAGAAAAACCATGTGAACACACTAGAGGCCACAGTTTTGGTCCGATCATCATCAGACTTGCCCAGAATGATCATTTTGACAATATCTCGGTCAAGTTCAAATATGGGTTATGTCTGTTAACAAAGTAGGTCAGTAGGTCAAATCATAGAAAAACCTTGTGAATACACTAGAGGCCACAGTTCTGGGCTGATCATCATGAAACTTGCTCAGAATGATTATCTTGACAATTTCTCGGTCAAATTCGAATATTGGTCACGTAGGGTCAAAAAGTAGGTCAGTAGGTCAAATCAGAGAAAAACCTTGTGAACACACTAGAGGCCACAATTTAGGTCCGATCATCATCAAACTTGCCCAGAATGATCATCTTGACAATATCTCAGTCAAGTTCAAATATGGGTCATGTTGGGTCAAAAAGTAGGTCAGTAGGTCAAATCATAGAAAAAACCTCTGATCACACTGGCGGCTACAGTTTTGGTCCGATCATCATCAAACTTGCTCAAAATGATCATTTGACAAAATCTCGGTTAATTTTGAATATTGTTCATGTCTGGCCAATATGTAGGTCAGTAGGTCAGATTGTTGAAAAACCTTGTGAACACACTAGAGGCCCAAGTTTTGGTCCGATCATCATCAAACTTGCTCAGAATGATCATCTTGACAATATCTGTGTCAAGTTTGAATATGGGTCATGTCGGGTCAAAAAGTAGGTCAGCAGGTCAAATCATAGAAAAACGTTTTGAACATTCTAAGAGGCCACAGTTTCAGTCAAATCATCAAATAACTTGCTCAGAATGATCATCTGGACAATATCTCAGTTAAGTTCGAATATGGGTCATGTCAAATCAAAAAGTAGATCAGTAGGTTATTTTGTCATAACTTTTGAACCGTTTGAGATAGAGCCTTCATACTTGGCATGTAGGTTCCTTCTGACAAGGGCTTCCCACTCATAAAGATTTGACCTGTGACCTTGACCTGTGACCTACTTTATCATACCTTTTGAACAATATGAGATAGAGGCTTCATATTTGGCATGCATGTTCCTTGTGACAAGGTTTTCTCAGCCATTCAAAACTTTTGACCCATGACCTTGACCTTTGACCTTCTTTGTCATAACTTTTAAAGCATTTGAGATACAGCCTTCATATTTAGCATGTAGGTTCCTTGTGACAATTTTGCTTAGATGATCCTCTACCAAAAAGGCTAAAACAATCCCACTCAGATTAACAAAATGGCCACCAGAGGTAAAAATAGAAAAATATTGTAAATTTGATTCAAACGGAAACTCCCCCTAAACCCTAAGGCCAATTTGATTCAAAGTTCCCAGGAATGTTGCCGAGGTTACTCCCTACCAAATAAGCTAAAATCACTCTGCTGATGAACAAGATGGCCACAAGAGCTGAAAATAGAATGTACTCAAGACAGTGACACACAGGTGAGCGAACCAGGGCCCTCTGGGCCCTCTTGTTTATGAAAATAGGCTCATTGGTTTGGTTGATATGGCAACTTAGAGTTTCCATACACTTATAAAGGGGAAAATTGAAAAATGGCATTTACTGCCAAGCCTCTGCAGATACGATATTTTGACAAAACTTTGATAGAAATGTTCCTTAGACAGTCTACTTTCTGCCATATGCTTTTAAGCCTACTCTTCATTTTCGTTGGTTGCCATGGAAACCAAAATGCAAAAAATAGAGAAAAAAAAAGCATAAAAAATCATCTCCTCAGAAACCGTAAGCTCTAGAAGGTGGACTCTTTATGAAAATATTCACCTTATTTGCCTTTACAGATTTTGTGTTCTTTTATGAGATTTGGCCTTTTAGTTTTGTTGCTATGGCAACTTAGAGTTTCCATTGACTTATAATGTGGAAAACTGAAAAATGGCATTTACTGCCAAGTCGTTGCAGATATTTTGACAAAACTTACATAGAAATGTTCCTTGAGTAAACTTCTCTTGGCCATATGCTTTTATGTCAACCTGGGGGTCCCCTAGGTTGTGCTGGGGCCATACCCTGCCCCTCCACTTCATAAAATGCCTTATATATCAGAAGCCTAACAGATCCCCACCCCTAATCCACATATATTCTTGTTCCTTATGATAAGATGCATTAAGTGACACCAACCTGGTGGTCCTCTGGGATGTGCCGGGGACATGCCCCGACCACTCCATTTCATAAATGGCTATTTATCTCGGAAACCATTCAGATCCCCACCCCTAAACCATATATATTCTTGTTCCTTATGATATGACGCATTAAGTGACACCTACCTGTGGGTCCCCCGGGATGTGCTGGGGACATGCCCCACCCCCTCCACTTCATAAAATGTCATTTATCTCAGAAACCATTAAGCTCCCCACCCCTAAACCATATGTATTCTCATTCCTTATGATAAGTTGCATTCAATGACACCAACTTGGGGGTCCCCCGGGATGTGCCAGGGCCATGCCCAACCCCCTCCACTTCATAAAAGGCCAAATATTCCAGAAACCTTACAGAACTCCACCCCTAAACCTTATATATTCTTGTTCCTTATGATAATACACATTCAGTGACACCAACCTAGAAAGCACCCAGGGCGCGCCCGGGCCATGCTCCACCCCTCGACTTCACAAATGACCATATATCTGGGAAACTGTTCAGAGCCCCACCCCTAAACCATATATATTCTTGTTCCTTATGATAAGCCAGAATCAGTGACACCAGCATGCGGGTCCCCCGTGGTGCCACGGGCCATGCCCCACCCCTTTTCTTCATTAAAATCCATATATCTCAGAAACCGTTCAGATCCCCACCCTTGACCATATATATTCTTGTTCCTTATGATAAGACTCCACTTCATAATAGGCCATACATCTCAGAAACCATTCAAATTCCCATCCTACAATCGCATATATTCTTGTTTATTGTGATCAGACAGGCCCCCGCCCATAGGGGCTTGAAGAAATATATGGGCTGCATGATGCTTCCACGCAGAGCTGAATCCGGCCCGCACACTAGTACTGGTAAACCGCTTAGAGGATCTAAGCCTGTCCAGGAACCGCGGTGCGAGGCGGACCGTCCATGCTAATAAACCCTATTGGTTTCATTGTGCGACAGGGCTTGAGATGTCATTTCATCTCAATGTCGGGTAAAAGTCCCACAAAATTGGAAGCAACGTCTCCAAAATGACCTTTACAGTGTTGACGGGGACGTTAAACCTCAAATCAAACAAACAAACAAAATTGTTATCAGACACATTCAGCCACCCCGTCTTCAGGGGTCCGCAGGGGCTATTTTTTTCCTCGCCACTTCATAAAAGGGCCTCATATCTCAGAAACCATTCAAGTCCCCACTGTTTAACCGTATATACTCTTAGTCCTTATGATAGGACATATTCAGTGACAACAATCTTGGGCTTTTCTGGGATCTGCCAATGCCTGTATACCTCCATTGCTTGAAGGGCCTTTCATCTCAGGAACCATACATATCCCCACCGCTAAACCATATATGTCTCTGTTCCTTTTGATAAGACACATTTAGTGACAACAACCAGGGCTCCATTGGGTCCATGCCCCACTCTCTCTACTTTATAAAACACCTAATATTTCAGATACAGTCCACATGGGTGCTCGTTTGGGTATGGGGTTGGTATGGGAGACTTTATAATTGGTAGATTAAAATCATATCATGTTATAATATATGACTGCCAGTAGGCAGTGTCCACCTGAGCTCTGGTTTATGAAATTTGGCTCTTTGGTTTGTTTGCTATAATGGGGAAAATTGAAAAATGACATTAATGCCGTTCAAGATATTTTGTCACACTTTCATGGAAATGTTCCTTTAATAATGTTCTTCTTGGGCTATTTGTTGCCACAGATGGGAGATTGTCAATTGTCATCTGTTGTCCTGCAACAACACATTCAAGCGACATCAGAATCTGAAGCCACTAGGCTGACTGGGTCCAAATTTTATCTGTAGCATCCTTGGGCACAGGGCTTCCATGGTTAATTAAAATACATTGCTGTCAGTGGGCAGTGGCCCCCTGAGCTCTGGTGAGCATTGTGGCCCATGGACCTCTTGCTTTTTTACTTGTTTGAATTCACCCTCAACAATATACTGGTTATTTTTTATACAGTTCGTCCAGTTTTGTGGCACTATTACCCGACATGGAGGTGTAATGACATCCGTTACGAAAACGCGCCTATTCAATTCTATTGAACATTTTACCACCAAAAATTGAAAATTTTCAGATAAAAAAATCTGATATTCTTCTTATTTCAGCTCAAAAATAAATTGTGGGTACTCGTTAGAACCACCTCGGCGAGGCGATTCTTACGAGTACCCACAGCTTATGTTTTCGAGCAGAAATAAGAAAAATAATATATATATACCCCTGTAAACCTCAGTTTTATTTAATAAAAGTGGGGTCTAAGGGGTTCAAAATTATATACACTTGTTTTCCTGATGTTATGCCATGTCTCCGATTGAAACCAACTCGCACCAATTTGCCTGGGCAGGCTGAGCCACTTTAAACGGTTTAACAGTATTCATGTGCGGTCGGTTTCAGTTCTGTATGGAAGAACCATGCAGCCCACTTTATTTCTCTAAGCTCCGATGGGCGGGGACCCTGGTTTTAAATATCCTATTAAATGGTGAACAATGGTTTGCTTTAGGACTGGTACCTCTCTTAGATAAGGTGATCATTTTAATTTTGCGAAGAAATGCCTTTGCATCTGCCATAGGAAGTAGCTTGTTCCGAAATTGTACTGGAAACCTCGTCCATAATGTTATTAGGCATTTTTCCTGTTTCCACATGAAGTGGAGCAATTTTTGTTTTACGCACACACCCTTTCTAGAACATTGTTAATGTGACGTGTGATGAACCACAAGTTCGAGGAAATCTAGTTATGCAATTCTTTGCCTTGAAAATACTTAAAGTTGAACAATTAGTTCATGTCGCATGAAAGATTAAATACAGTCGTCTAAAATTATTGTCAGACTGTGTATTGCATGCGCTTAAACATGTGAATCACGCAATACTAAGATTTAAAAGACCATGATTAACCATAAATTACTCAAAAGCCTTTATGTCATGTTAACATGGTATTACATGAGCCGCGTAAAGTGTCAGAGAGCCTTCGGACATGTGCGGACAGCGAAGACTCAGATCACTGAGAGTGAGTTTTCGCGCAACTAATCTGGGTCTTCGTCGTGCGCTGTGGTAGATATTGACCCAAACTATCTTTGGTCTGAGAGAGAGGACTGTTTTCTGCATGAATTGTTGTGCAGGCCGACATTTGTCTTCGTTGCGCGCGCACGATCGAAGACATTTTTGGGTGGTGCGTGACAATACTATTTCTCCTGCTATTGTATTATTCAGCTACAACCATCCCAGGTTCCACCAAACCTAGTTATTAAGGGGAATGGATACACAATCTTTGGTTACCACTCTTTCAAAGGTATATCTACCTTATCTATAAAATACTGCCATTGAAGGAAACAATTTAGCTAACTCCGAAGGACCCTTTCCTGGAGGGGCACCAATTATATAGAAAACGTGTCCCCTTGCAAACTCTTCAGCATATAAGTCTTGTGAATTCAGTACCCTTGTGGGAGACGCATATATCTGAGATCTTACTGACGTATTTGCAAGGCAGACAACTTTCGGAATCCACTAGGTCCCCTTTGAAAATACCATATCTCCTATTATTAGATCTCGAATGATTAGGAACAACAAATGAAGAGCTGCCATCTCGGATAGTACATCTATCCCCCTTTTGCAATATTTGATCGGCGTTTGTCTTAGTTAGCCAACTTGCGTTTACACACGGACACACACGAACACGTAGGAAACGCCAACGTTACAAGTTAAAAACTGTAAGATTTTTGTTTGTTTCAAGCGCTTATTTTCTGGGCCAATGGCTGTCTGGTTTGAAAGTGCGAAAGAATAGACATTGCACTAGTCCGGCGTCGACATACCAGCGACGTCATTCAATACAAAATTTACGTCAATGTTTGTGTTGATGTTTCACCTTGGCGGTCATAGGCGGTTTAAGGTCTTTAGATCATAAATTTTTAAAGCCCTAATGTGGATGTAGTTCATACTTGGCACAATGGCAGATGCCCAAGCGATAAGGTCATGGAATGATCAGGAAGCGAGAACATGCGAGCCCCTCTGTCCTTTGGCAAAGGCTATGTTATGAGCTGAAACAGATAACCAGGTTTTTCATCAATAAAAAACGAAATCATGTTTCTGTGATGTTATGTTTGACCTTAGGGTCGAGTGATACGAGACAAATTTCAATATACAGTCGAACGTCGATGGCTCGAACCGCTTTGGGACCATGGAAATTTGTTCGAGACAGCGGTAGTTCGAGCCACCGTTGCGTACTTCCAGAAAACATAACGGAGTATTTTTGGACTTCTTTTCGGTGTTCTGTAACATAAATGTATGCTGTGTGTACTCATTAGAATCGCCTCATTGAGGCAATTCTAATGAGTACACACAGCATACATTTGCAAGATAAAAGTCGAAAATTTTCTTAATTATCCCACACTTATTCTTATGCAGAGGAATTCCCTAGGGACTCAAGAACGGGTTCGACTCAGCCATGGTAAACGAGCCATCGGTGTTCGAGCCATCGAAGTTCGACTGTAATTAATTTCCATACTCCCGATTCAGAAATTTAGGAATATTATATAAGATTGAAAAGGTATTTGTAAAACCGTATGCCCCAAACTAAATGTTACCCCTTAAATATACATTGACCGTAACACTTAACTACCCAAATTTGCAGAGTTCAAAAGTAAAAAAGCTGTATGTGGAGTTGCGCACACAAGGTATCAATGGTAATGTACTATAATAGTATCCAAGACCCAATGGATAAGTTCAAAAGACAAGTAAAGCGAAAGAAATCCAGTTGATAATACTTCATATTACAATACTCATTATACTTTGGAGTGGATCTTATACTCAATGACTGTCTGACTACAACCTGTTTTACTAGCGTTGCTGCATCTTTCGATCACCAAACTTCACATTATGACTTCACAAATTGGCAAGGATAGAAAAGGATTGGACCAATTATGACACAACCAAGTGTGCAGGTATCCAGCCAGATACAGTGCACTTTCATACCATGATAAAAACTGCATTCTTATTCTAACTATTTGGTACCCAATGTAATACCCTTTGATAGTATCTAAACCCCAGAATGGCTTAGTTAAATACACGTTCGAAATTGATCGATAAAAAAAGCTCAATGAAAAGTGATGCATTATAAGTATCCTCAATCTGTCTCCAAAATGTGCCAACAAGAGAGCCCCGACGAAAAATATACGAGCCGCTTTTATTCATGAGGATTCTATATATAAACTTTTAGTATTCTAAAGTCGGTTCTTATCCCTTTTGCCGCGTTTTTCAGCGATAGTTTCTTTTTTTCTCTATCTCCATCTTGGCAGCTGCAGAGTAGAAGCTCCGTCAACTTCTCATCGGAGTCTAACTGTTGGTTTTCTTTTGCTCCAGCATTTCAATGGTTTCTTGCTGTCGAGTCCTCACCGTTGTCTCACCTCTGTGGTTCTTTGATTTCTGTGTTCACGGAGATGTTGCACTGATGAGTTAGGAGGCCTTCATGCGGACTGAACAAATTATTTGTCTAAATCGCGACGGAAGTAAGGGCGAGGATTGTGGCCACGTAAAATCGATTTAAGCCCCCCAGTGGAAATCTTCCACTGACCGTTCCAAGGCGGCTCTTCTGTGGCGATTTATTTATGTTGTTGTTTGTTACTTACTGTGTGTATCACTTGTGTCTTTTAATTTTGGATGGCCATATGGCCATTTTGTGGGAAAGTAACTGTCCATATGGCCTTCCTTTGTTTAGGTTTCCATTATGGTCTGGTCGCTTAATGTTTGTATTTCTTTCCCTTTGGTGTCTTTTATGGATGGAGTAAGTTAATTGTATCAATTCCTGATCTTTGTTTTACTTCTACTTCTCAAAATGGTTTAGGCTCTGTTTGGGAAAGAGCTGCTGACTCGGTTTACCTGTTGTCCGTTTTGTTTACTTTCGTCACTCCATGTTTTAACTTCTTTCACTAGTAAGATTATACTCCCTGCGGGATAATACTTTGGGACCTGATTGTAGCAGTTCCTGTTCGTTTCGCGTTCTAATTTTTGTCGAAAAATTCGAAAATTGTAAAAAAAAAGTTCATCTGATTTGACCAAAAAGTATACTACAGTCGAACTTCGGTGGCTCAAACACCTTAGGGACCTCTCAAATCTGTTCGAGACAGGGGTAGTTCGAGCCACTGAGCGTGACTGCCAAGACGCATAACGAGATACTTTTGGACATCTTTTTCTGTATTCTATAATGAGATGTATGCTGTGTATACTCATTTGAATCGCCTCATTGAGGCGATTCTAATGAGTACACACAGCATACATTTTTAATATAAAAGACGAAAATCTCCTAAATTACTCCGCCTATTTCTTATATAGAGGATTCCCTAGGGGCTATGGAACGTGTTCGACTCAGCCATGGTAAACGAGCCATCGGTGTTCGAGCCATCGAAGTTCTACTGTACTATGTAGGCTGAATCCTTTACGAGAAATTGGCGGTGCTTCCTCTCCACAACTTCGCTGGATGTGTTGTTCCAAAATCAAACGTAAAAAAAAAGTTATCGCCTTAATACGCGGCTAAAAAGATAAAGATCGACTTCAGCACTAACCATTTAGCAACCACCGTAATGCACGTAAATAGTATTTAAACCCCCAAAAAGTCGGAAAAAAGGTGACAAAAATGTCGATAATACCAAAATCTCATACGCATCTAGAGCCTCCAGAAAATCCAAACTGAGATGAGTTGCGCCCACCTAAGTACCCACCAACTGTCGTCAAATGCCTTAATTGAAACAGCGGGGGAAAATGGAAAAAAAAATCAGCAAGGAGAACCCCCGCGGAAGAAAAAAAAAGAAATATAAGTGTCCACTTATTTTTCATGCTGCCGCTACATAAAATTTCAGGATTCTAGCTCTAACCATTCCTGACCGTATTTAAGTAGAACTGACTGGCAGACGGACGAACAGGCCCAAACCAGTATCGAAGTTGAGGGCATAAAAGACACAATATTAAATTTTTCAGCATTGTTCGTGATGGTGCTATATAAAACTTTCAGGATTTTACCTCTAACAATTCGGTACCCCTATAATATGCTTTAATAGAAATTAAACCGCCAAAGATGGCTTAAAGTCAAAAAAGTGGGCGCGAAAAGTACCCACCATCCGTCGTAATTGCCGAAGTTGAAAAAGGGCAAATAACACCGCGAGTAGAATAGCGACGAAAATGAAACGAATAATAATAATAATAAACATAATATAAATAAAACTGATCCGCTTTTTTTCATGCTGCTTCTATGTATAAAGTTTTATGATTCCAACCATTTTGGTACCCACCGTGATGCACTTAAGTAGAATTTAGACCCTAATATAGCTTAGTTCAAAATTAAAAAAAAGAGCAAAATTTGAATTGACGATAATGCCAAAATCCCATGCACGGACCGTTTGAGGGGTTGCGCACACATGTACCCACTGCCTGTCGTCAAATGCCAGATAAAAGGGAATAACCGCTAGGAAAAATACTGATTCTATACAATTTCAGGATTATAGGTCTAACCAGTCTTAACCGTATGCAAGTAGAACGGATTAACAGACGAACGGACGGATAGGTCCAAACCGAAATGCCCCTCAACATCTTCGAAGTTACGGCGGTGTGCGCATGAAACACAATATCAAATTTTATAGGATTTAGCATGTCGCTGTTCCAGTTGGCGCTTGGGAATCATATATTTATATTGAAACTCGACAGATGTGTTACCTGTAAGTTTTAGAGATTATTACTATCGGTCAAGCTGTGATTGCCTCCATTGCGTGTAAGTTTTTAATTATACGTATGCGTTTGTGTCAAAGCAACCTCCCTTCCGTGGTTCATTATTGTTAGAGCTTCAGGTTAATACTACTCTAGTTGCATGAACAGTCATAAAATTCAAAACGGATGTTACATTGTATTGGTCAACCACTTATGTAAAGGCTTGTCCGTCAGGTAAACTGGCCAGTGCGATATGACCTTTGTTTGGTTCGTCAAACTTTAAAACCATCACATCATCACGACTGTGATTGATCACTTCTTATTACACAAAAAATCATGATATACAAAACAAATTTTGGATGGTGAACCTTTTTGCAGTTCGTGTTTACATGTTCAAAACAGCTTTGCACGGCGAGGGGCAGTCTTAGAATATAGAAGTCAAGGCAATGATCAGGAAAGCTTCGCTGGACAAGAAGTAGGTACATAAAAAATAGAAGTGAACGTAATGATCAGGAATCGATACAATTACCCAACACATCCCATCAGAGTCACCAAAGGGAAAGAGACGCAAACATGAAATAAGTAAAACCTTATGAAAACATCACAGCGGAAAGCCAAAAGGACAGTTACGTACCCACAAAATGGCCATACGGCTATCCAAAATAATATATATAAGCAATACAAACATGCATAGACAAAACTATGAAGCATGAGGTGTTTCATCACGTAATGTGTGTGAATTCGGGTTTAACGTCGCTTTCAACAATTTTTCAGTCATATCACGACGGTGTCTGGTTGCGACAGGGAGCTCAATGCTCACGTTTATAGTGCTGCCTCACTGAAGTATCATGTCCCAGACACATTACATGATACCACACCCAGTCACATTATCCTGACACTAGATCGAACAGTCCTAGCTCTTCCCCGTAAACCTGAGTGCCAAGCGAGGAGCAGCTAGTACCATTTTTAACGACTTTGGTATGTCGGGGCCCGGGATCGAACCCCAGACGTTTCATCACGTAAGCAAGACCATGTAGAGAATAGAAAAAAAGTGGAATTTACAGTAGTATACAGTCACTTGATTTGATCATTTTGCTCTAAGAAACAGATTGTGAATAAACTGTCCCATTGAGTATCCACAAACTCTTTAAAGAATAAACGGCCCCGTCCATCGGGTCTTGAAAAAATAAATAAATGCATGATGCTTTCAGGCAGAACTGAAACCGACCACACACGAGTACTCGTAAACCACTTAGAGGATCTAAGCCTGCCCTGGCAAAGCGGTGCGAGTCGGACCACACATGCTTATAAACCCTATTGGTTTTATTGGGCGACAGGGCTTGAGATGTCATTTCATCTCAATATCGGGTAAAAGTCCCACAAAATTAGAAGCAACGTCTCCAAAATTACTTATACAGTGTTGACGGGGACGTTGAACATCAAATCGTATCAAACAAACAAATCATTTAAAGTAAAAATTAGAGAATGTCACATATTTTGATCAGAAAAAAAAAAAACACATAGAAAAATATAGACACTATTGTTTTCTTAACTCTTATCCTGCTGTTCACGACAACCCCTATCTTTGGAAACAGTGTAGATCCAGATCAGATGGCTTCTGAAGAAGCCATCTGATCAGGATCTACTTCAGAAGCCATCTGATCTGGATCTACACTATTTGACATTCAGTTTATGGATTTGTAAGAATAAATTGCATCAAGTAATCTGATTGGTTCAAAGTCAGAAATGGGTGTGGCTAAACTGAATATTCAGCAAGAGAAGGGTTAATGGTATTTCATTTCTAAGACTTGTAATAATAAAAAAATACTGACTACTAATAGAAGAGGAGATTCCAACAACCGGTGGCTAGTGTACAGTCGCTGTCAGTGGTTTAGAGGACAATGGATATGCGGACCTCGAGAAGAGCTGGTTGCGCAATACCAGAACAGAATTATGATGGATATGTTCACAGAACCGGATGCGGTTTTGCAAACTGAAGATTTTAACAACTCATACGCGCACGTTGCGTTGGGATTGCATTTTTGACAGACTAAACCATACGGGTAAAAGAATAGAATCAGTTTTGCAGGGCGAGGATTTTGCAGTCTTATACGTTTATAGGACTAGTATCGGACAGTAAAACCCTTGCTTTGTGGATCTGCACTTTCAGAATAAAAAAATACATAAAAAGTACCACACACATGTGCTTCTGATGAGGAGATATCATGACACAGGTGATTCTGTTGAGGAGATGATAAGTTTTTTTGTCTTGGCAATTGAGTGAAGATCAGCGTGACGGCAAGTGGTGACATTAATTAATCGAAAAAGGGTATCAAAAAATGTGAGGTGATTCTACACTTCACAGTTAAACTTGTGTATGTATGATTTAAGCATGTTCCTGCTGTCAAACTCATCATGTTAACCCTTTTAGTACCTAATGGAATCTTCCTCCTTATATACAGCAGGAGTCCATTTCAAAATTTAGGGGTGTCAGGTTGTGTTTTCTTCAAAATTAATTAGGAAAATGGCTGAACTTTTAGCAAACGGTGGAGGCCCTGTTCAGATGCGGCGTCTGATCTGGGCCTGTACTGTTTGCCAAGGTACCCCTTTAGGGGTTTCTGATACTCAATGGGTTAACTAATTCGTCTAATGAACAGGTTTGTAAACCTTTGTTTATATTTAGAAAAATGGGGTTTTCAAGGATAAAAATCGTTATTATTGCTGAAAGACTTAATTTTTTGGTACTCGTTAGAACCGCCACCAGAGCTGAAACCGACCGACCGTGCGTATTGGTAAACTGTTTAGAAGGTCTAAGCCTGCCCAGGCACTCTGGTGCGAGTCGGATGGCCCCTAGTTATAAACCCTAGCGTTTTTTTTTTTTTTTTTTTTTTTTTTTCATTTTTTTTTTTTTCGGCGGTAAGGCTGGAAATGCCATTTCATCTCAATATTGGGTATTCGTCCCACAAAATCGGAAATGTCTCCAAAATTTCCAACATAATGTTGACGGAAACTGAAACAAACAAACAAACGAGAATAGCCAAGTATCTGTCGGGGATATCGATGATCCTACATGACTAGTCGTTTCATATAAAATTTATAATACGGGCCTCCGGCAAGTTGGAAATGACCATGAGCCTAAGAGTCTGTTAAACATTTAAGGAAGCTCAAAAGAATTAAAGGGTTGTCAGGGACAGCGTCATGACGTTACGCGCCAGTACCTATGTGTTATTACAGGTGTGATCATATGATTTTTATGACATAACATTAACCATTACGGAGGGTGGGGAGTAATTCTTTTCTCTTTAGATTTTTTTTATTTGCTTATATTTTGTAGCTTGAAATCTCTGCACTCGTTTGCCGGTATAAAAATATAGGCACACCAGGCTTTTTTTTCGAGCTTTTTAGCCTTAAAGATGGGTACTGTTTTCGAATTTATCGAATGTTTCAATAATTACCCCAGTCATTGACAAATTGTCGATAACAATTGTTTAAAACAATATTTCCAAGTTTGGTTAAAAAAATAACACAATGCAGGATAATGTCATGTTTGCGTACCTATGTGTGAAAGAGTCTTTCACAGATTTTTGTCGAAACACCTATTTACAAATGTCCTTTTCTGCATGTTTTGCTGTTTTGAGATGCAATTTTCGCTATTTTGAAAAAAAATGCATTTTTCGTCTTTAGATTTTTCTTATTTTCACATATATTGTGTAATAATATTAGATACACGAAATAGGCGTGAAATTTGACCATGTCACCAGGCATCTGAGAGAAATATTGCAGAAAAAATTACCCCCCCCCCCCCCAATAAAAATGGCTAAAAAAGCATTAAGATATTGTTTAAATGATAAGAACAAGGATTATACCTTTATTATTGCACATACTTTTGCTTCCTTAATGTGATATGAATCAAAGTATTTCATTAGAATTGAAACACAATTTCATTTATAAGTTTTATGGTGTGAAACATGGATTTTTCTGGCCAAAAAATGCATGTTCTGATATAGTCATATTGTCGTTTTGTTCATGTTTTAAAGATATGAAGCAATTAACATTGTCGCAGACGTTCAAACAATGTCAGATGTATGTTATTAATATACCTGGGAAACATTATTATACATTTTTAGCTTTCTTTTTTGACAATTTATTACCCCACCCCCTAATGAAATGGGTTGAAATTGATAAAAAAAAAAAAAAAAAAAAAAAAAAAAAATACAATAAGCTGATGCAAAAGAATATAAAAATTTCCTTTTTCCCATTTAAGTTCCTGCCAACGTTATAGGGAAAGTAGAAACACTTCTAATTATTTTTTTTCTATAATTTTGACAAGTTTTTTTTTTTTTTTTTTTTTTTTTTTCATGCCATATTGACCGGAAACGCTATTTAATTATCTATTGCCTGTTTATGCAAACTGTGAAAGGGAGGTGAGATAAGTTATCCTTTTACTTTCCGAAAGTGGATAGAAGTGATGGCAATGACCTTGAATCGATACAATTACCCAACACCTCCGATCAGACACACCAAAGGGAAAGAACCAAGAACATGAATAACTAGACAGTAATAGAAACATCACTAGCGGAAAGCCAAAATGGCAGTTGCATTCCCACATAGTGGCTTTCGTGGACCCTGAGAAGGCATTTGGTTGAGTGTCTCGGAAAGTCATCTGGGAGGCACAGAGAAAATTTGAAGTGGAGGAGTGGAATGTTCGAATGGTCCAGTGGGTGTATGCTAATTCGCGGAGCCGTATGCGTTTTTGTGTTGGTTCCATTGAAGAATTCGAATTGAAGGTCGGTGTTCCTCAAGGCCCTTTTCTCAGCCTAATGCATTTCATCATTGTGCTTTATGTCTTGTCATGCGAGTTCTGTTCTGGGGGGAGGGGGGGGGGGGGGGTTTGTAATCATAGCTGAATCACTTCAGTGTGCTACACCCCTTCAAAGGCGTCGCCCAAAAACTTCTCATATATATAGTCTCTACAATGCATGATAGCCCCGAACTGGCCTTGAAGAAAAAGATTGTGCTGCATGATACTAACCCAATCACTCATGAGTGCGAGTAGATCGCCCTGCCCAGGTAAAGTGGTGCAAGACGGACGGTCCTTATAAACATAAAGATTGGTTTCACTGGCTGTCAGGTTTCATCTCAGTGTCGGGTAAAAAGACCCACAAATTGGGAAGTAACCTCTCCAAAATGACCAATAAATTATGTTGACGTTAAAATGACATCTCAACCCCTGCCGATCAACGAAACCAATAGGGTTTATATGCATGGACGGTCCGACTCGGACCCATTTTCCTTGGCAGGTTTAGACCCTCTAAGCGGTTTACTAGTTCTCACGTGCGGTCGGTTTCAGCTCTGCGTGAAAGCATCATGCCGCCCGATTGGCTGGAGCCGGTACATTGACAAAATTCTGTTATGATGGTGGATGAGTGGGCATACAAAGGCTCCGTGTGGCACAACCTAAACCATCATCTTTATATTCGAAACAGATCAAAGGGATTTTTTCTTGTACACCCTTTTGCTTATGCTTGATTATTGTTTGTTTGATTTGAGGTTTAACGTCCCCGTCAACACTGTAAAGGTCATTTTAGAGACATCGCTTCCAATTTTGTTGGACATTTACCCGACCTTATGATGAAATGTCAACTAAAACCCCGCCGCCAATTGAACCAATAGAGTTTATTTACATGGACAGGCCGACTCGCACCGCTTTGCCTGGGCAGGCTTAGATCCTCTTAGCAGTCTACCAGTAGGCCTACACCTGTTGAGTGCAAGATCCTAATTATGGGTGCTGGCACAGTCTTTTTGTTCACTGAGATGGCTTAACAGTAATTGAACCTGAGACTGCGACTGACAGTTAAAAGAATATTGTGCGCTGCCAGGCATTACAGTCTGCACTTTTAGTTATCAAATATGGCAGTGTTTTCTTTCCATATATATGACGTCACGCAAACTAAAGTAAACGTCACTATTGATTCATAGTTTTGTTTGTGTTGACAAAGTATGGCCGTGGAATATGTGAACTGATTGACTCTTCGAGGCTATATTTTTGACACCAATGGAAAAATAAAGTAAACATCGTGCGTTAAAGAGAGTTCAGATTTGCCATGGACAGCTGATGGGCTGCAATCGGAGGAAACAAACCAGTAGCTGGAAAAATACGAGGTTAGTCTGTTTATCCCTCTATTTTCCTGTGCTTCCAGCCATGCGGACTAGACCGGAAAGTAGTCTATGAAGTCGCAAAATAATTTATAACAAAATGCACATTGCAATGGTTATTAAATGTTACAAAAACCTCAGAAAACACTTTGAAAACTAAATAGAAACAAAAATCATTTTGAGGTAAAAATTCGAACCTGATTACGGCAGAGTCAATTATGCGCGACCCTCCTTACCGCGCACCCAGCAAGTTAGCAATACGTCATGTCCCGTCGGTTCATTAAAGAGCAGATACGTCAAAAAAACACTGACACGCTACACCAGAATAGGTGTTACAATGACAAGAATGTCAAAGTGACCGTAATCAATACTTAACATCACCATCCAATACCGGTTAACCCACAGGAGAGGGCGGAGCTAAGCGATTGTCAAAAATCTACTGCATGACGCCACGGGTCATGAAAAAAATCAATCACCAATTAGCGTATACATATGATTTCAGTAGAGAACGTTCGAGGTGAGAGGCTTGGCAAGCAATGGAGACTCAGATCAGGCGCCACAGAACGCGGCGTCTGATCGGGGTCTACACTGTTTACATAGAAAGTGGAATTCAGGGCTTGAACGAAAGTTTGGATCTCAGTCCGGGACTATTTTCCAAGCCCACACTCGGTGGCAGTCGGGGACGCTTCCCATTTCCGCTGGTCGCCTTGTCGTCCGCTCGCGACTGCCGACGACTGTCCGGTCTGATTACATACATGTACATACCTTTATCTATAATGGTTGAGTTTAGTCCTTTGCATCTCGCCTTGATTTAGTGTTGCTACGTCCTAGCGCTTATCATACAACAGCTTGTTGAGAACTGATATATAATTACTATTGCCTAATATTTTAAACCTCCATGAAAGAATTAACCCTTTGTTCCATATTTTGCTTTCACAAAACAACTTCTTTATGCACAATGTATTTTTGACACGAATCCTTGTAATTTGTCCTCCTTGTGCAATTCCTATACATACAGAAATGGTCGGCCCCCGCCCATCGGGGCTTGAAGATATAAATGGGCTGCATGAGGCTACCACGCAGACTACACGAGTACTGGTAAAGCGCTTAGAGGATCTAAGCCTGCCCATACAAAGCGATGCGAGGCAGCCCGCCCATACTTATAAACCCTATTGGTTTCATTGGGCGAGAGGGCTTGAGATGTCATTTCATCTGAATGACGGGTAAAAGTCCCACAAAATTGGAAGCAACGTCTCCAAAATGACCTATACAGTGTTGAAAGGGACGTTAAACCTCAAATCAAACAAACAAACAGAAATGGGCACAACAGGAGGCTCAGTTATAAAGTGGCTTTAGTGTATATTTAACCCATAACAGCCCCTACTTTTGCAAACAGAGATGTGGTCCTACACTGTTTGCCATGCAGCTTGTGAATAATGTTAAGAAATTTTAATGTTTGACAGTCGGCAATGGCTGTGGTGAAATGTATATATTCAGCAGGATAAGGGTTAAGACTTATTGGTTTTTCTGGGTTTCTTCTCTTTTTCCCCGCCCATTTTTGTCCAGTTGTGAGAAAGGTTTCAAAATTTAAAAGGGCGGGCCCATAAAATCACGAAAAAAAAAAACACGCAAAAATCCGCCCAAATATTTTACTAACCGTCGAGTTGAGCAATTAAGTGACAAATATATTTTTTCAGACTTTCAGTGGAATGCATACACCTTCAGGGGAGGCAACTCTTTCAAGCGTATTTTAGTCTCCCATGTCAATAAGGGTCAACTCTTAAAGGAAAGAATTTGCTCCTAGAAAATTCTTTCCTTTAAGAGTAGACCCATTTTTCGTAGGACAAAGCTTATAGAAAAGCAAACAGGAAGTTCCGAAAGTTGTCCCCTTTTGAAAAATTTGGAAAATCTGCTAAGTCATTCCCATCAGATTTCATGTGACCAATAACAGACTTTATTTGACCAATATTTCTGCTTTTCTGTTAGATTGTTTGTTTACTTGATTTGAGGTTTAACATCCCCATTAACATTATTTAGGTCATTTCGGAGACATTACTTCCAGTTTTGTGTGAAATTTTACCCGACATTTAGATAAAATGACATTTCAATCCTTGCCGCCCAATTAAACCGATATGGTTTATATGCTCGGATGGTCCGACTCGCCAGGGCAGGCTTTGGGAGTTTATAGCTAAAGTTAACAGACATCTGAAGCGTTGCATGTCCGACTCGCCAGGGCAGGCTTTGGAAGTTTATGGCTAAAGTTTACAGACATCTGAAGCGTTGCATGCTGTGCCAGTATTATAGGCTGTTGTGTCAGGCAGCACCATGAACATGTGTCTCGTAAGGATCCGAAAGACTTTGGGGCTTGAACCATATGTAATTAGGTTCATTTCTCCGGTCAGTCGCAATGGCGAACTTCCACATAAAAATTGTTTATTTTCGAATCAATTTTTTGTTTGTTTGATTTGAGGTTTAACGTCCCCGTCAACACTGTAAAGGTCATTTTGGACAAGTTGCTTCCAATTTTGTGGGACTTTTACCCGACATTGAGATGAAATGACATCTCAAGCCCTGTCGCCCAATGAAACCAATAGGGTTTATTAGCATGGACGGTCCGCCTCGCACCGCGGTTCCTGGACAGGCTTAGATCCTCTAAGCGGTTTACCAGTACTAGTGTGCGGGCCAGATTCAGCTCTGCGTGGAAGCATCATGCAGCCCATATATTTCTTCAAGCCCCTATGGGCGGGGGCTTTCGAATCAATTTTTAAAATTCAAACTAATGCATCTGATAAAATAAACTTCAGTTATGATTAGTTTGGTTATTCTATTTTTAAAGTTTAATAGCCAAAAATTGATTTTATTTGCCAGTTTAACGCATTTTGTTATTTGTTGATGGTATGGATAATGGTGTTACATAGGGAATCGCAATATCGACGATTCTGTTTTTGTTTTTTTTTATCATAATATAGATAATGATCGCTTTCTTTATTTATGCCCCGACATTTTCTCAACAATCAAATTACCGATAATCCAAGTGTGTGTACAAAAATCCAGGAAGCAAAACATTCAATAAGTGATAATCAGCCACATGCTTGATTTGTCACAGCACACCCGAGTGTCGCAAGATGGACCTGTCATTTTTTTCCGCAGTCGTGATTGGCCTACCAGCCTACAGACCTGAGACTAACTTTACGCAAAATCTGGCGTAAAAAATACGCCGGATCCGGCATTTCCCATCATTGATGCTCTATAAAGTTCTGTTCCCAACACTGTGATTATAAGTAAGCATGCACATTTTCATAGTCTCGTAGTTGATATGAACCATAAAACACACCTTTTTAATTTTGACCCCTTCCACTCAACGTTGGAACTTCCTACTGTTTCTGTAAATAGCCCCGCCCATCATGGCTTGCAGAAATAGACTGGGCTGCATGATGTTTCCACGCAGAGCTGACCGAACACGAGTACTGGTAAACAGCTTAGGTTCTGAGCCTGCCTAGGAAATGTGTTGCGAGTCAGACCGTCCATGTATATAAACCCTATAGGTTTCATTGGGCGACAGGGCTTGAGAGGTCTCAATGTCTGGTAAAAGTCCCACAAAATTGGAAGTGACGTCTCCAAAATGCCCTATACAGTGTTGCGGCCCCCGCCCATCGGGGCTTGAAGATATACATGGGATGCATGATGCTATGATAGTCAACAATGGGTGTGGCTAAATTAATTTATTCAGCAGGATAAGGGTTAAGTCTACAAAACGAGACATTAGTTTTTCTGGGTTTCTTCTCTTTTTCTCCGCCCAATTTTTGTCCCGATTAGTTCTCAGTAACCACTAGACAGATATGAAAATGAAGTTGTGCAGGGAGATTTCAAAATTTAAAAGTGTGGACCCAACAGGTCTCCTGGGGGGCACGCAAAAATCAGTAACCGTCGAGTCGAGCAATTAAGTGACAAATATTTTTTTATTTATTTTCGGATTTTATTTATTTATTTTCTTTTCTTAAAGGAAAGAATTTGCTCCTCTCCAATTCATTCTTTCTACTATTTCTATCTATTATCGGTTTAATCATCATTGGAGCGTTTTCAATTCTAGTGTGATCGGTCATTGCCGATCCAGGTTTGCAGGATGAAAACATACACAGTAATCATGTAATAACGAAGATATCTTTAACCTGCACAGAATGGGCCTCCCTGCACGTGCAGGGGGTCCCCAGTTAACGTGCCGATGCGGAGGACGATGCACTTTATGGCATTCACCCGGAGCATGTTCGGACACCGCAGTTTTATTACCGCTGCCGGGAATGAAACCGGGGGCCTCTAGCGTCACAGGCAGGTGCACTATACCATTGAGCTACTGCGCTTGATTCAATGTCGAGTGCCGGTTCGGCCACTTTAATACATGTATATACAGGGGTTCATCCATTGTTCTTTCTTGTTTCTGCTACAGCCTCGAGGTTTTAACGAGTATCCACAGTCTGTTTTGAGGAGAATATATATTCGCTTGTGGGTGCTGCTGGTTAGAACCGCCTCGAGGTTTTTTTCTTGTTTTGCTTGATTTGAGGTTTAACGTCCCCGTCAACACTGTATAGGTCATTTTTGGAGTCGTTGCTTCCAATTTTGTGGGACTTTTACCCAACATTGAGATGAAATGACATCTCAAGCCCTGTCGCCACCTAGAGGTTTTAACGAGTATCCACAATCTCTGTTTTGAGCAGACTATAGATTGTGGGTACTGCTGGTTAGGACCGCTTCGAGGTTTTAACGAGTATCCACAATCTTCTTTTGAGCAGTATTAAAATCGATTGTAACATTAACTGACAGCGCTATTGTCCCGCCCATGCTTAAAACGTCCAAAGACGGTTGTCAATCATCTCAAATACCGGTTCAGAAGCACGTGATGGAAAGTTCATAACGGTGCAACAAAGCTTTCGGCACGTATTTGATATTCGTCTCAAACAACAGCAAAAGTACGTCTGGGAGAAGACCGATTGCTAACTTGCCGATTGCGTTGTTGTAAATAACAGCGACGTAATATGATAAATAGAGTATCTTACACGAGTGGTCATTTCATGTGACATTTATGAAACGAGATTCGGCGAGTTTCGTAAATTCCATATGAAATGACCACGAGTGTACGATTCTGTTTACCATATGAACACTTTTAATTGGATTTCATCGCCTTTAAATTTGACAATTTTTCACAAAAATGCATGGTTGACATGGAAGTCGTCATGACGTTACTTAATTCCGCCAGAGTGTTATTACACGTGTGGTCATACGATGTTTACTACACGACGCTATCCACTGCTTACCAACGACGTTATATGATAAAACAGTGTTAGCATTCTAGGGTTATATCTGACACCATGTCTCTCCCGACAGACATATACTGTTTTCCTTCGCTATGTACCCGTACACTCTCTAACATGAAAAATAGAAGTGGAGGCAATGATCAGGAATCGATACAATTAACCCACAGCTCCCACCAGAGACACCAAAGGGAAAGAAACACAAACATGAAACAACAGACCCTAATGGAAACATCAATAGCGGAAAGCCAAAAGGACAGTTACTTTCCCACAAAATGGCCAATAGGCTATCCAAAATAAAATACTATACCAAAGACAAAGCATAATAAAAATAAACCGCGTCAGAAGAACCGCCTTGGAACGGTAGGCGGAAACGAATTCCACTGAGAGGCTTCGATTTTACGTATGAGTATGAGAGCCGTTTAAGTTAATTTTATAAAACTTGGATACAATGTGCAGAAAACAAGAACCCTAACTCTGGTTTTCCAACCGTTGATGTTATGGCTGTTTGATCATTGTAATGTATCACTTACGCTCGTACTTGTGTCCGCTCTCTTATTGAATACGCGGTTTCTAACGTTTGGATGCATGTCTAGTTCGCCCCTAAATATTTGGTTAAAATTGTTACTTGTCTATACATTTTATACCAATTATGAAACACCACGTTATGTGGCGTATGATCTTGGTACTTATTCACAATTTTAAATCCCCTATACATGACTAAGTTGTTTTCTCGATGATGCCATGATAAAACTATTTATAGACTTCTCGAGATATATCGAACAGAGAAATGCTATTAAGCTGAGTAAGATAGATGATATCAAGATTTGTCACGTTAGCAAAGTGCCACAGAAAGCTGAGGTTTCTTGTAATACTCCATTTTGACATCTTTATCATACTATGGGTTATACAATAGAACTTCCGTGGCTCGAACCACCGCTGTCTCGAACAAATTTTCATGGTCCCAAAGGGGTTCGAGCCATCGAAGATTGACTGTATTTTCAAGTCCTTTGGGAGCATTAATTCCACTGCGGAATCTCGAAACTATCTGAGGATCACTGATGAGGCCTTACTGGCCAAAACTAGCTAGTCTGGCCCAGAAAAAGCTTGCACACTCTATAGTTTTAATTTCTGTGCCGTGTCCTTGTTCCCAAACGATTATATTTGGTAGAATATTTACAGTTTTAAGGAAGCGGCAACTCTAACCACAGGAGCTTGACGTAATAAAATTTAAAGGGCTTGTCCCTACAGAAACGAAGGACGGACACTATTTCACATTTACATATTGCTCCGTCGAAATGCAACGTAAAACATTTAATTAATTATAATATGCAATATAATTTCCGCTGCATCTAATAATACTTCGCTACTCTTGAATCCACGACAATCCGTCTGTTTCTTTGAAATTTGCCATTCGCACAGTTGCCGGTTACGTCTCCATGTTTGTTTACTCGGAGTGAGTCCATGCGCGTTGTCTGATAGGTCTAAAAACAACCCAAGAAAATCGTCACGTGCTTTGTGACTAATCAAAACGCAATAAAAATTCAATGCGATTCTCCTCACGAAAACAACATGTCTATATCAGTTTTGAGGTTATGAAGAAAAACGATGAAAAAATGCTGAAAGTTTAAATTTTATTATAACAGTATTATAGCCACCAAAGTAACATGAGTTTAAATAAAAGTGTGTATTGTTGTTGTGGCCTTATGTTTTAAGTTTGTTGTGTTTGCAAGGTATTAAGAAAAAAAAAACATGCATCACGAAAACACGCCTATATAATTTTGACATTCTTGAACCCCACTTTTATATAGTAAAACTGGGGTTTACAGGGATAAACCTTTTTTCTTATTTCTGCTCTAAAATATTGATTGTGGATACTCGTTAGAACCGCCTAATCGAAGCGGTTCTAACGAGTACCAACAATCTATATTTTAGGCAGAAATGAGGCTGTTCTAACGAGTACCCACAATCTATATCTTAAGCAGAAAAAGGAAAATATCACCATTTTTCATCTTAAGATTGTTGTTTTTTTTCGGCGGTATAGTTTACAATGAATTTGTATAGGCGTGTTTTCGTAATGAAAATGTGGACAGACGGACGGAACAAGTGGGTTGTCATTTTTAAAGCTAGAGTCCTTGTCCTTTGTTACACATACGCGTACTGTCACTGTCAATAAGTGCAGCAAAGTTCATTGGAATATCTATAACGGTTTTTAAATTATGACGGATACAACAGACGAAAATAATGAAAACTTGAATTTTACAAAGGGCCATAACTCTAAAGGTGCAATTTGACCTATCTATCTATCTATCTATCTATCTATCTATCTATCTATCTATCTATCTATCTATCTATCTATCTATCTATCTATCTATCATTTACCTCAGTTAGGTGGGTGGCTAAATTTAGAATTGAGCACAAAAAATCATCACTGGAGCCCTTAAAACTATTTACAATCCGAACACAGAGGTATCCTAAAACTCATACCTATGAGTCACAATCTTATACTGTGCGGGCTTTGAATTCCCCTGTTGTCTTGGCATTCACCGCAGAAGCTGGAAGACTATTCACTCAGGAATAGTTCTAGGGAAGAAAGAGTTTTTCAGGGCATCACTATAGGACTGGTACCTACGATACTGTGAGTTATTTGCTCTTGATGCCCACTGTTGCAGGGGTCAAATACCTACCCTTGTTAATTGATACTGTACCAGAATGTATCTTGTAGAAGAAGGTTAAGGAGGACTGCTCACGACGGGTCTCCAGGGATGGCCACTCTAGCTCACCAAACATGTCACCGACGATACTTCTATTTCGCCATCGTCTGCAGGTCCATCGAGCAGCTGTCCTCTGCACCTTTTCCACCTGCTGAATCTGATTTGGTTGCCACGTTTTGTAATATTTTAGATTTTGCAAGTCTCGCTACATTGGACATCTCCTTCCTGATGCCCGGGACTTCCGTGGAGTGTGGGCCATGCTTGCTGGTGTTGGCTCGGTGGGGGACGCATATAAGTCCGCGGGTGGGCGTCTCTTGCCTGATGCCTCCAGTTGACCTATCTCATGAGCTACATCGGTCGGTGTGTGCTCGGAGTGGGGTGTGCTGTATTTGCCGGGTCTTGTCCGTCATCAGAAAGGTCTCTGTGTCACTAAATTTGGTATAGTTACGCCTTAATCTTAACATAGGGGTATCAAATTGGTGATGCATATTAAAGTTGAGGACGAACCAATGTTTTATATGCAACATCCTTTGTCTGCCGAGATGCAAAAGCCAAATTACGTCTAAGGAATCCTAAGGTCCTAGATGCTTTAGATGTTATTTCCAAGATATGTTGACCCCAATCGAGATCGTTAGTGATGGTGATCCCAAGATATTTGGCGGAATGAACCTGAGACTGACCTTTATGCAAAGAATAAATTAATCTGTATTTTCGCCTTATCGGTATGTTTTCGTAAACTTCTCGTGAATTTTCGGCATCTTGTGAATGGCGACCCATTTACCGATCTCTATGTATTGAATAACAATATCGTTTTCCTCAGTAAATGGCGAAGATAAATATATGCATTCAGGCATGTGTGAAATTATGATAATAGAAGTCACCAGTCTCATGTCAAATTGTTCGAGCTATCGCTAGAGCAAATTGCGTATTGTTGTTCTGACCTTATGTTTAAGGTTTTAAGTTGATGAGTTAAGGGTTTTCAAGTTATTGTGAAAAACAAAAACATGAAAAATGTGGACTGACGGACAGAGTATGGACAGCTTCTATTGGGTACCCGCAAAGACACTAGAATGTGCATTTAGATGAATGCCTCCTGTGATGTTAGATTATACTCATTAGATTAACAAGTCCAGGCGATTAACGCCCCTTTAACGCAAATGTATATGGGAAATGTGGGCTTTACATGGCTATACATTGTTTTTTTATTATTTGTGCTCCAAGGTACAGGTTGTGGGTACTTGTTAGAACCACGAGTACCCATGGCCTATGTTTGAAGTATTAGTAAGAAAATATTACAGATTTTCGTCAGATAAATGGCAGTGTTTGGATATATGAAAGAATTAATACACTATGTCACATGGATGTATTATATCGTAATTGTTGGGAAAATGTCGTCGATGATTCATGTAATGCCAGATATCCCTATTCACGAAACGCCATTGGTATCTCCAGCATAACCACATTGGACTGCTGAGGACATGTCAATGTGGTCTACAGAATCGCCAAATTGTAAAGCCGATGGCGTCTCTTTAACTACTAGTTTTTGAACTACTGCGGAAATACCACAGAGCAATTGAAGTAGGTCTATTGATTTACGCTTAGTTGTTCTAGCATTAAAAGAGTAAAATATCAACAAAGATAGGAAATTAATCACTATCCGTTTGGTTAAAACACCTGGTACTATCTGGGATTTAGTTACGTACTTCTAAGACAGAATATAGTGAAAACATTTGCCTTATTAGCTCGCCTGACCGAAGGTCATGGTTACCTTTTGTGAGATGTACAGCGGCGTCGTTCGTCGTCCGTCGTGCGTGCGTTAACATTTTCTTGTTAACACTGTAGAGGCCACAGTTTTGGTCCAGTTACCATCGAACTTGGTCAGAACGATCAACATGGCATTATGTCGGTCAAGTACGAATATGGATCATGTCGGATCGAAAGTAGGTCAATATGTCAAATCATATAAAAAACATTGATAACACTCTAGAGGCCAGAGTTTTGGTCCGATTATCATCAAACTTGCTCCGAATGACCATCTCGACTATGTCTACGTAATTTTTGAATATGGGTCATGTCGGGTCAAAAGGTAGGTCAGTAGGTCAAATCATAGTAAAACCTTGTTAACACTCTAGAGGTCGAAATTGTAGTCCAATCATCATCAAACTTGCTCAGAATGATCATATTGACAATATCTGGGTCAAGTTTGAATGCAGATTATGTCCGGTTAAAGAGTATGCCAGTAGGTCAAATCATAGAAAACCCTTGTTCACACTCTAGAGTCCATAGTTTTGGTCCAATCATCCTAAAATTGCTCAGAATGATCATCATAACAAATTTGAATATTGGTCATGTCGGGTCAAAACGTATGTCAGTAGGTCAAATCATAGAAAAACCTTGTTAACACTCTAGAGGTCACAGAGTGGGTACAATCATCATCAGATTTGTCAGAATGATCATCTCTACAATATCTAGGGCAAGTTTGAATAAGGGTCATGTCGGGTCAAAAACAAGGTCAGTAGGCCAAATCATAGAAAAACCTTGTTGACACTCTAGATGCCACAGTTCTAGTCCAGTCATCTTTAAACTTGCCCAGAATTATCATGGTCTTTATTTTCAAATGGATCCACCTCCACCCGACCCCCTTGTCACCATGAGTAATTGTAAGTTAGAATGAGCCCGTTCATCTGGTGCACTAGGACCTGATCCTCAATGTCCACAAGGTACCCAGATAGTGGCATACAACGCGGCTCTTTATTATCAAAGGGATCCACTACAGACCCACCCCGGCTCCCACCCGGTCACTCTGAGTCATTGTTATTTAGACTGAGCTCGTTCATCTCCGCCTGGTGCACTAGGAACTGGCCCTCAATGTCCACAAGGTGCCCAGATAGTGACATACAAGTCAGCCCTGTGTTGTCAAAAGGGATCTACCCGCCCCCTCCATTGTCACCATGAGTGTAAGTTACACTGAGCCCGTTCATGACCGTCTGATGCACTAGTGCACTAGTACCCGATCCTCACTGTCCACAATGTGCCCAGATAGTGACATACAAGTCAGCTCTGTATTGTAGTCAGAAAGTAGACATTTTCGAGATTAAAAAAGACACTGTATCGCGCGGGTGTGCTATCGTAATGTGTTTTTGAAAAACAAAAAAAAAATATTGGAATATGGGAATGTCGACTGTTGAATTTTGCATAGAGCCTTAGTCTCTAAATTTGTCCCAAGGCAGTCCCATCACGTGAACAAGTCCGTGAAATAAACACCCCCTTAAACCCCAATATATATATAGAGAAAACTGGGGTTTAGGGAGGTAAACATTATTTTCCTTTTTCTGCCCCAAGACATAGGTTGTGGGTACTCGTTAGAACCGCCTCGATGAGGCGGTTCTAACGAGCACCCAAAACCTATGTTTGGAGTGCAAATAAGAAAAATATGTCAAATTTTAATCAGAAAAATTACCTTTTTTTGAGGTTTGAAAAATCCACTTTATCACACGGATGTGTTATCGTTATGATTAAGCAATCGTACCTAGAAACGTGAGCAAAAAAAATATTTAGAGCAGACGGCAATTTTATTTTTTTCTCTTTTTTTCAGAAAAAAACTTGACCTTTCATTTGAATTGTTTGTACTATAATGCTTGGCAGTTCATATGAATCGCCCGCCAAGCCTTATTTTGTCTGAACAATAAGAAAAAAAGCTTTTTGAAAATGACATTTTGGTTGCATGGCAGCTTCGGTGGTTTTCATGAATTTAAAGAAAAAATCATAGTTACTCCTTTTAAATCCTCTATGGGACATAGGGTTCTTTGCTGTATGTACGTCTACGTAGTGAGCTTTTGACTCCATCCCAGATATACAGACTCTATAGAGCGCACATTAAAATTTTTATTGAGGACAGCGGGGATCACATGCTGTTGTGTATCTGACATACATTTTCAGATCTGTCATCCACCCTGATGCGGTTTACGTTAACTCAATGAACTTTTCGAGCAAAGATAATGAGTATTACAAATACACTGATTACAAATAGTATATTCAAACGAGACATCTCAATAGCCGTCTCAACAAGATCAACATAGTAACAGTAAACCCTTGTCCTGCTGAATATTTAATTATGCCACACCCGCAACCGATTATCAACCAATCAGAAAACGTGATGCAAATTATTGCAACAGTTAAGAAACTGAATGACAACAATGTGGATCCTGATTAGATGGCTTCTTCTGATCTGGATCTACATTGTTTGACAGATAAGACATATCCTGTCTCAGCAGAAAAGTATTTTGTGATAATTGGAGGATAGTTTTCCTTATTTCTCCTTATAGACCTGTCTTGTGGGTACTCATTAGAACCACCTCGGCGAGGCGGTTCTAATGAATACCCTCAAAATATGTTTTATGGAGAATCGATTACAACATCCTTCAGTTATCACAAAACTGTTGCTATGGATCATAACCGTTTGCCATCTGAAAATGTTTTGACTTTTAAGATTGGGCATGCTCAAATTCCAAGTCGAAAAAGTCCTCTTCTGCGAAAAAGGGACGGTTTACAAAACTGTCAGAAATGGTGGGAATTTAGCAGAAAGCGTATGCCCGTTGTCGGGTTGGCATTCTACGTCATATGCAGTCTCGTCAACTTTCTAGTCATGGATCATTTTAAACCCAAAGATGTTTTTTACCGGCGGGAACCTCATAGTTATTTCCAAAGAGTGATCAATTTAAACTAAACTTCTTTTCTTTGGCTTCTTCCTGTGAGCAGAGTTTTTATCTAAGAAGATTATCTAAACAATTATTCGAACATCATTTGAAACTCGTCTGAAAACAGACCTGAAGAGCAGTGAAGACTCTTAACAGCTTGCGTAAAGTTTCTGTAGTTGGCAGGTTTTATGCATTTAAATTAGAATGTTTAAACAACGAATTGTAAGAGAAGGACCAAAATGGAAAGACACGTCCACACTTTTCAAAGGTCGTTTTCTCGTTTTCATGTCTCATAGAACAAAGAAACTCTAGATCTAATACGGAAATGTAATCCGAGTGTTCGAAAATTGCAACTGTCTGCATAGTTCGCTTTAAACAGTGCGATCTAAAAGCAACGTAAGGAGGATGAATACACCTGACGTTTTCCGCCATTTCTAACAGCAACTTCTTGCCATTCAGTTTCTTTAAAAGTAGATATCGACCCCTACAGACAAGCTAGATACGTCAGAGGTAAGGAAAAAAAGAATCTTGGCCTATAAACCGCCGGTATTCGAACACATAGTATACCCTGTGAGCAGCCTACAAGCTGAGCTACCGACCCATTGCACATATTTTAAAGCAGTGTCTCCTCTGAATGTTTAAACTTTCCCTTAAAGTTGTCCAAGGCATTTAGAAAACACGCCAATACAAATACATTGTAAACTTTACCGCCGAAAAACCGAACATTTTAAGATGAAAAATTGTGATATTTTTCTTATTTCTGCTCAAAATACAGATTGTTGGTACTCGTTAGAACCGCCTCATCGTACCCACAATCTATATTTTACGGGCCTCCGTGGCCTAGTGGTTAAGAGCCCTGACTCTTGATCATTAGGTTTCTCATCTCTGTGGTTCGAGCCTCGCTCGGGTCACATGTGAGACGCCAAGTTCTGCAACGGAAGGTCAGGTGGTTTTTCTCCGGGTACTACGGTTTTCGCCCAGCTCCGATTAACGATCGGCTCGATATGAGTGAAATAATCTTGAAAGGGCCGTAAAACCAAAAACAAAAACAAACATAAAAAAACAATCTATATTTTAGAGCAGAAATAAGAAAAATAAGGTTTACCCCTGTAAACCCCATATTTACCATATAAAACTGACCGTTCCAAGGCGGTTCTTCTGTGGCGGTTTATTTATGTTCTTGTTTGTTACTACTCACTGTGTGTATCACTTGATTCTTTTTATTTTGGATGGTCATTTGGCCATTTTGTGGGAAAGTAACTGTCCTTATGGCCATCCTTTGTTTAGGTTTCTATTATGGTCTGGTCGCTTCATGTTTGTGTTTCTTTCCCTTTGGTGTCTTTGATGGGTTGAGTAAGTTAATTGTATCGATTCCTGATCTTTGTTTTACTTCTACTTTAAAAGGGGTTAAAATTATATAGGCATGTTGTCGTGGCATTTAGTCTCGCATACACATTGTTACTCCCTCTTGGTACAAGGAGGTAAATGTTCCAAAATAAACTGTTTCCTTCAAGAGTAGAAACAATTTACAGATTCATTAAATGGTCTGCAGAGAAAGCTTCACATAAGTTGAGCATACTTAAGGTATATACAAATGTCAGCCTGACACGTGAGCTAAAATTTACGGTTGTTCAGACTGTCGACAAGTTTCTAGAAAAGCAACCCATAATGTTCCAAATTATATGAAAAATCATAAAATATGCTTATTCAAAAGTGTCATATTTGTTGTTAGAAGAAAAAATAATAAATTACTTTATTAGAAAATTACCTTTCAAAATGATCAATTTTTGAACATTGGTTTCTCCATTGTCCTTCCTCGGAAACATTCAGTTTTTACATTAACCTAAAGTATAATCCGTGTCCTAGCAAGGACGAGAAGTAGTTTTTCCAAAAACTGCCATAATAACATTATATCCATTCTTTTAAACTCCCTACGAACGGTCATTTCGACGGCCATTACTGTGTACATGGTTGGTAAATTCTCCAGGTAAAACAGGGGTATAAACATGCTAATCGTGGGTAAAAATATCCCGCACAACGGATTTTATTCTAAATATTTTTATTCCCAGATCATGCTTTCCTTTTTTCTTCCGTTAATTTGGTCAATAATATTATGCATTAAATAGATACAAGAGGGGAAAATTGTTTGGTTTGTCCAAAAGCCATAATAACGATTTGACAGAATTCTTATCATCGCTACGCTTATTTACCCCAGTGCTAAATTTAATCCGTGCGTCAAACTGTGTACATGGATGACAATGTATGGTGACCTCTACATGTTGATAGGGGTTCTATCGGCATGGATATAATGTTATAATGCCAGTTTTTTTGAAAATCACGTCTCGTCGTTGCTAGTACACACACTAAAGTATATTTTAGTGTAAAAATGGTATGTTTCTAATGAAGGACAATGGAGAAACCGACGTTCAAAAATGGACCATTTTGAAATGTAATTTTCTTACAAAGTGAATTATTTTTTTTTCTTCCAACAACCAAAAATACGTTTTTTAATATGTATGTTGTATATTTATTAATTTAATTTGGGACATTATGGGTTGCTATTCCAGAAATATATCACATGCTAAACACCCATGAATTTTAGCCCACGTGCCAGGAAGACATTTTCATAGTCCTTAAAAGACTTTTAATAAACAGTTAATAGAGGAAAGAACAAACGCAAAGGAATTTCTTGAGCATAATACCTAAAACTCTTTAAATACCAAAATGAATATTTTGGCTTCGTTCTGATAGAGATATGCAGTTAAAGAAAGCAAGAAAGTGCGCAAAGGAACTTTTAAAGTATAATGCTGTTTAAATAAAACATACCCTAAATGGTTTGACTTCGTTCTGATAGGGTCTACAATACTTACGCATTTGATGTTCTTGAGCACAATACCTAAGATTCTTGAAATAAAAACAACAGTAAATAGTTTGGCTTCGTTCTGATGTCTCTAGTTAATGGAGGAAAGAAATTTTTGCAAAGTTAAGGCAAATTGTTTAAAGAGTAACTCGAATTCTGCAAGCGATTCAAATACATGTACCAGAAAGTTAGTTCCTATTGTTAAACCTTGAACTATTTTTTCAGTCGTGAAAATGCACCCCTTTTTTATTTCGAGTAGCATCATTGCCGTCTAATAAATATGTCCATATCTAATATGATGTTATTATTTGTGTAAATGTTTAACCATTGCGCAAAATACATAATTGTACAGTTATGTAAGCATAAAGAAAAGTCATAGACTCCTGCAACTAATGGAATTAATTAATCTCTTTTCAATTTCGAACTCTTCGGGAATATCCTGTCGTGGAACTAAGCGTTGGCGAAAAGTTCTCAGTTCAAATGCATTGTACTGGCCTCATTTTGGGCAACAAGAACCCATGACTGAAATACTGCGTTGGTTTGTTTTTGTTTTAATTGAGGTCTAACGTGTCTGTCAAGACTATTTAGGTCGTTTCAGGGACGTTGCTTCCAATTTTGTGGGACTTTGAGATGAAGTGACATCTCAAGTCCTGCCACCCAATAAAACCGAAGGCTAATATGCATTGGACGGTCTGACCACTTTGTCTGGGCAGGCTTAGTCCTTTTAAGCGGCTTACTAGCACTCATGTGTGGTCAGTTTCAGCTCTGCATGGAAGCACCATTCAACTCGTCTATTTCTCCAATCCCCTATGGGCGGGGGCGAGTTTACCATTGCGCGGCCCGCGTTCACATGTTCAAACTTGATTGAATAGTGCAATACATTTTGGGGCGAATTAGTTAACTTTTAACACATGTAGCCATGCGTTAAGTGCATACGCGGCTTTAAGCTCCTCCCACCCCCGCACCTTTAACATTTTACACATATGTGAGCGAGTGAGGTTTTGAGTTATGTGGCGGTCATACGAAGACGGGGCATCGGTTTAAAGATTCATCCGAAAGATTGTAGAAGCCCGGGATCGATCCTGCGACCCCTGGTTTACAAGGCGAATAGTATAACCACTACACCACGGAGGCTTCTATTTAGCACATATGTAGACATCTGTTTGAAATTATAGCGTTGAATTCAACAGTGTCAAGTGCACACGCGGATTTAAGCCCCCCCCCCCCCCCCCCCCGCCCCAAACCCCCAAACACACACACACTCCCCGCCCATGAAATTATTGTCACTGACCGTTCCAAGGCTGTTCTTCTGACGCGATTATTTTTGTTATGGTTTGTTTTTGAGTGTTTGTATCGCTTATATTATTTTGTTTTGGATAGCCAATTGTGTATAGCATTTTGTGGGAAGGTAACTGTCCTTTTTGCTTTCCGCTATAGATGTTTCCATTTTATGTTTGTGTATCTTTCCATTTTATGTCTCTAATGGGAGCTGTGGGTTAATTTTATGGATTCCTGATCATTGTCTTCACTTCTATTTTTATAAACATTGAATTTGTTGACATACGCGTAATATATTTGTTATGATTCGTCTTTGAGTGTTTGTATCGCTTATATCTTTTTGTTTTGGATTCTCTTTTGGCAGACTTTCATATCAAATAGCCATAAATGCATCAAGTGCTAACTAAGTCCAAGAAATGAACAATTAACACATACCTTCCATCAGAGTCACCAAAGGGGAAAACCACAAACATGAAACAACTAGACCGTAATGGAAACATCAATAGCGGAACCAAAAGGACAGGTACTTTCAATGGTTATCCAAAACAAAAAGATATAAGCGATAAACACATTCAAAGACAAAACTATAACAAAATAAACCGCGACAGAAAATTCGCATTGGAACGGTCAGTGAAAAGAATTTCACTGGGTGGTGGTTCTTAAATCGAACACAAAAATCAAACAACAATAGGGATGAAACAACAGTGAGGACTCGACAGGAAGAAACAACTGAAATGCTGGAGCAAGAGAAAACCAACGGTAAGACTCGATGGGTCCAACAAGCCTGTCACCCTGGCACTGGAAATGGTTCTGCCCAAAACTGTTGAGAAACACAGTCTATGTAGCACATATGGATTAAGTGGTACTATTCCACTGTGTTCATGTCTTGGACTTAGTTCAGTACATGATGTATTTATGGCTCTTTGATATGAAAGAGTCTGCCAAATGAGAATCCTTTCAATTTTTTAATAATCATTTAGTTAAGATACCAATGAGATATGGGCCCCGCCAAGCGATTTTGGTACTTATCGCCTATGCGAGCAGCGAAGGTTCAGGCGAGCCTGCGCATCCGCGCAGTCTCGCCAGAACCTTCGCTGCTCGCTCATGCAAGCAGTGAATCAAGAGGAACCTTCAGACAGAAAGCCATATCCTTGGCCCCTCTGAATGGCTGGGCATGCGCAGTTAAAATTTGTCATGACGGAATGCTCGAAGACCCAAATTCGCTTGGCGGGGCTCATATAATGCTTTATTTCATGACCGTGAAGATGAATGAAGTTTGCACAGTCTATGCTTCACCTTCAGGGCCATGATTCTTTACAATAATAAAAAAGAAAATGTTTTAAGCAAGATAAATGAGATAATGTTTAAAGCAAGTATGAAGGAGATAATATTTAAGCAAGTATAAAGGAGATAATGTTTTAAGCAAGTATAAAGGAGATAATTTGTTGAGCAAGTATAAAAGAGATAATGCAAACCTCTGTAGACTCTTTACTTTCTAAATGGGTTTGACAGGAACAGTCACTGCAAGGATTTTTAACGTACTGGCCAGTACGAAATTAATTTAGATGACTTGATATAATTAATTTAGATGATTTTGTCTAGGTGACTTGAGATGGGTGCGTTATTTGATTGTGGCCTTTTCTGAGTGACCTTTTCATACTAGTTAATGTACAAATTATTAATACCGTTTAAGGTCTTAATTAATGTTTCCCATGGTGCCTGTAAATACTACAAATATAACTTTCTTTGTCTGCGATATGTCTTCCACAGAAATTCGTGTTAGGTTATGAATGGGTATGAATGAGTCATGTTGTTTCCAAATGGGGCACGTCGGTCCAAAAAGAGTCTGAGAAGATGTGCGCCCAGCGAAGTCTCAGATCAGACCGCGCATGATCACAGTCTTCGCTGTGCGCATTTGGTTTTCCGTTGATCAAATAATTATTATTGCAGTCAGGGAAGGATGTAATAAAAGTAAGTGAGTAGACTGGTTTTTGTCATCTTTGTCTGCACATGTCTGAAGACACGCTTTTCCTTGACGAGGCTCAACTATTGTCAATAGTGGCTATAAAAAGACAAAATTTCCCAAGAGCGCGCAGACTCGCTAAGAAAGACATCTGTAAAACATTGATGAATTGCAGCTTTAGTATGCATTTAGCAAGATATTAACAGTGTGTGTTGATTGCGGAGATTAAACCAGATTTTATGCCTAACAACCAACACAGGGGACAAATTCACAAATTTTGATAACTTTTTCTGAAGCATGAAGCAAAGTCTTATTCGCTCTCTTTGGCTTTTCAATACAAAAGTGAAGGCAATGGTCAGGAATCGATACAATTAACCCACAACTCTCATCAGAGACACCAAAGGGAAAGAAACACAAACATGAAACAACAAGACCCTAATGGAAACATCAATAGCTGAAAGCCAAAAGGACAGTTACTTTTCTACAAACCGGCCCCCGCTCATCGGGGCTTGAAGAAATATATTGGCTGCATGACGCTTCCATGCAAAGCTGAATCCGACCCGCACACGAGTACTGGTAAACTGCTTAGAGGATCTAAGCCTGCCCAGGCATAGCGGTGCGCACGAGTCGGACCGTCCATGCTTACAAACCTTATTGGTTTCATTGGGCGACAGGGCTTGAGATGTCATTCCATCTCAATGTCGGGTAAAAGTCCCACAAAATTGGAAGCGACGTCTCCAAAATGACATTTACAGTGTTGACGGGGACGTTAAACCTCAAATCAAACAAACAAACTTTCCCACAAAATGGCCAACAAAACATATTATAAGCACTACACACACTCAAAGACAAGCCACAACAAAAAACAAACCGCGACAGAAGAACCTCCCCGGAACGGCCAGCGAAACGACTTCCCTGGGGGGGGGGGGGGGGGGGGGGGGGGGGGGGGGGGGGCTTAAATCGATTTGACGTGGCCACAATCCTCGTCCTTACTTCTGTCGCGATTTAGACAAATACTTTGTTCACTCTTAACTCATTAGTGCAACATCTCCGTGAACACAAAATCAAACAATTAGTGCAACATCTCCGTGAACACAAAATCAAACAACCACGGAGATGAAACAATGGTGAGGACTCGACAGCAAAAAAAAAAATCACTGAAATGCTGGAGCAAAAGAAAACCAACGGTTACCAAACAGAGACAGAGCATCAGACACCAACCATTATTTCATAAAATAAGGTTCTCTCTTTTTCTCAGTTGGTCATAAGGCTGAAACTGTCATAGAATCTGAGGCCTGACCCACCGGCGCGCAATTAAAGAGGGAAGCAAAGGTGTCAACCGTGATTGGGTTAACTACCATGCATGCAGTCTATCGTACAACATTTTTGTTGTACCAAATCGTTTTATATCTAAGAATGATTTTACGACATTGGGTAATGAAGGCATTACAAATACATATTTTTTCTGAATTTATATACTAAGTCACTATGAAATTCGAGTTTCGATAGACCTTGTTGCAGAAGAGATTTAAGTCCAACATTGAATTTTGAAACTAAACTATAAAATTTTGAAATTCACATATAACTGTCATTTCCACATTGTAACAGGAGACGATTCTCATATAAACATCGTGCGTCAGATCATGTATCATTTATCTTGTATCATATTTAGACCGGCCCCAATAGCTCAGTCGGTAGAGGGTCCGCTCCGGGGAACGGGAGGTCACGGGTTCGATCCCGGGCCGCGACATACCAAAGTCGTTAAAAATGGTACTAGCTGCTCCTCGCTTGGCACTCAGATTTACGGGGTAGAGCTAGGACTGGTCGACCCAGTGTCAGGATAATGTGACTGGGTGTGGTATCATGTAATGTGTCTGGGACATGATACTTCAGTGAGGCAGCACTATAAAAGTGAGCATTGAGCTCCCTGTCGCAACCAGACACCGTCGTGATATGACTGAAAAATTGTTGAAAGCGACGTTAAACCCGAATTCACACACACACACACACACACACACACACACACACACACACACACACACACACACACACACACACACACACACACACACACATCTTGTATCATATACCATGTAAATATGAATAGTAAATACTGTTTAAACCAAAATTTTGAAAAGGCTTTCCTTAGTTTATGATACCGATAACCCTGATTTAGAAGTTTAACAGTTAACAATTTGTTACGAGTGTTGAAGTCAGTTGCATAACTAGACATTCTTGCGAATCGAAATAATTGCGAAATTTAAACGCCATAGAATGCGTACGAGGAACATCACCATTCAAGAAAGGAAAATTTACAATCTCAAAACCAAAATCATCGCGTTTATCGTAAATATTTTTGCAAGAAACAAATACATCTACAATATATAGATGTAAATCAAAAAACGGGGCCGCGGTATCATAACACGGCATCAGAAGTATTTGCTTTATTTTAACTGACGTTCTGGGGGTGGGGTAATTTGACTGATCAACCCATCAAAATAGGTATTGTCAATATTTAATAAATCATCCAAATATCTAGAAGTCGAGCTAAAGGTTTCAATGATTTCAGATTGGTTTTCAACTGAAAGAGACATCATGAAGTCTCTTTCATAACAAAACAAGGACAGATCAGCCACAAGGGGTGCGCAATTTGTACCCATCGGAATACCCACAACTTAGTACCAAATCTTATGTAAATATTGTCAAGTAGAACGGTGAGAACTTCACACACTTTCTGACATGGCCATTAAGTATAATTGTTATGCTCTTCAGAAGTGAAAAAAGCATTTCTTGCATTACATGCAAGATAGGGGGAATCTGCCCTATGAAATATCCATTCAATTAAAGCATTAAGTTTTTCTTTTATAAGAGTATAAGGAACTGTAGTGTTTCACTTATTTCGAGTCGATCGTTAATCCAGGGTGAACGCAAACCGGAGTACCTGGAGAAAAACCATCTGATCTTCCATTGCAGAACTTGGTGAAGCAGAGTCTTCCATATTTGCCGAACCACAGAATTGCCTAGCTAGCGCCCCCGCCCATCGGGGCTTGGAGAAATAGATTGGGGTGCATGGTGCTTCCGCGCATAGCTGAAACTGACCGAACTTAGGTCTGAAAAGTGGTGCAAGTCGGACTCCGCCTTTACCCTAGCGGTTTCTTTGGGTGGTAGGGCTTGAGATATCATTTCATCTCAATGTCGGGTTAAAGTCCAACAATATCGGAAGCAACGTCTCCAAAATGATCTAAATAGTGTTGAAGTGGGGTGTAAACCCTCAATACAAACAAAACAGCATTTCCAAAAGGTTGTATGAAAAGATATGGGCCGTGTCATAGAAAATTGTCTTTGGCATTTGCGATGAACAAAAGTGTGGATATGCCTCAATGCAACAGTTAAAGTTGATATTTTCTGATAATTAAAGGATAGTTTTTGTCAATTCTCCATAAAAACCTGTGTTGTGGGTATTCATTAGAACCGCCTCGGCGAGGCGGTTCTAATGAATACCCACAACATAGGTTTATATGGAGAAATAAGGAAAACTATCCTTCAGTTATCATAAATACAACCCCTATCTTTGGCTACGTCAGCATATGCGGACACGCAGTCTGATCAGCACCTTTTTGTTCGCTGCTTGAATAGTGCAATACCACGAAATTCATAGAAATGCATGGGAAGCTTTCAGGTGATTTAAGGGGAATGGATACACCTGGCAAACTTTTCCACCTTTTTTTCTTAGACAGATAACTTTTGGGACTTCCTGTTCGCTTTTCTATAAACTCGGTTCCACGGAAAAAGGAATCTACTCTTAAAGGAAAGAATTTTCTCCGTAGGAGCAAATTTATTTCTTCAAGAGTTGACCCCCTTTTGACAATGGAGACAAAAATACTTCTGCAGGATTTGCCTCCCCTGTAGGTGTATCCATTCCCCCTTTAAGTACATTTAAGTACATGTACCGCAAAATGCATTTCAATTACCAGTGAAATTTCGGTCAAAATCTAATAATTGTGTTGATTTATAATTATTTATATACTGAATATTAAATGTATGCAGTGTTCGGGGCAGCCCCTATGTGCTTTTAGCACCCGGTTACCTAAACCCATTTAGTACCATAAAACCCAAAGCGTGTAGCCTGGCAAACAGCGCAGGTCCAGTGTAGGGCCTGATCAGACCCCGCGTTCTGCGACGTCTGATCAGGCCGTACACTGCAAAAAGTTCAGCCATTTTCCAAACAAATTTTGAAGAAAACACAACCAGACACCCCTAAATTTTGCAATGGACTTGTGCTATATATAAGGTGGAAGATTCGATTTGGTACTAAAATGGTTAAAAACTAATATCAGTCAGTATGTAACAATAGACACATCGCCTCTGTATCCACCGGCCGCCTCAGTCGAATGTGCGTCTGACTCATGATCAGGTGATCGTGACTTCAATACCATCCGGGGAGCGCAACATTATGTTCTCCCCTGCGTTTCTTTGTCTCTGCAGTATATATACAAATTCCAATATTTTTTAGCACGAAAACACCCCTATATAATTTTTAGCCCCTTAAACCTGACTTTTATATTGTAAATTTGGGGTTTACGGGGATATGCATTATTTTTCTTATTTCTGTCCCAAAACATAGACTTTGGTTACTCGATAAACCCACCTCATGGAGGCGGTTCTAACGAGTACCCACGAGCTATGTTTTGTGCAGAAAGGTGAAAAATATCAGAATTTTATATCCGAAAATTTTCATTTTTTTTTTTTTTTTTTTTTTTGGTGGATAAATTTTCAATATGTTTGAATAGGCGTGTTTCGTAATGCTCTAAGCTGTGTAGACGAGCAAACCGGTTTGTGTCTTAACTGGTCGCCACACCCTAAAGACACGTTTTCCAGAGACGGGTCATTTGTTTTTCAGTTTTAAGTTGAATGGACACACCTGACAGATTTTTCCATCATTTTTCAAAGGGGCACAGCTTTCGGGATTTCCTGTTCGTTTTTTTATAACCTCTATTCCACGGAAAAGGGGGTCAACTCTTAAAGGAAAGACTTTGCTCCTCCGGAACAAATTCTTTTCTTTAAGAGTTGACCCCTATTGACATGGGAGTTGACTCCTGTCGACATGGGAGACAATAAATGTTTTGAAGGAGTTGCCTCCCCTTAATGTGTATCTATTCCCCTTGATACGAATCGAGATATGAACTGAACGCATTGACTTGTTGATAAGCCTACATGTACTTTAAGAATAAAAGAAAACAAGAAGTATCTTTTGAACGCGCGGCGAAGTTCACAATATATTTTTTATGGAAATGGGAGAATAAAGCGGCGATTTTTTTTCGAAAGACATTACACTTAAAATAAAGAGTAATAATTATTTATAGTAGACATTTGTGTGCATATGTAGCATGGTTTCCTTAGTCAAAATTAAGTTGTATTATTCTGCTATGATTTTTTAATGTTAACCCATTTAGTACCAGAAACCTCAAAACGGGTACCCCGGCAAACAGTGCAGGCCCAGATCAGACGCCGCGGCGTCTGATGTATATCTATTAAACTCTTAAAGGAAAGTTAAAAGTTTAGCCAATTTCCAAATCAATTTTGAAGAAAACTCAACCTGACACCCCTAAATTTTGAAATGGACTCCTACTATATATAAGGAGGAAGATTCCTTTGGTACGAAAAGGGTTTATCCACAAGAATAAGATACGTTGACATTTAACCATTTAAACGCATTTCACGCACTTTATTCCGGAAATTCGTTTTAATTAACAAAACAATACCACCCTGAATATCTTTGATAGAATGCAAAAAACACGATTTAATATTTCTGAAACGCACGACCTTACGATTGCCTTTAATTAACGTCATAGTTTCAGCTGAAATTGAAATTAAACAATTTTATACGAGAAACCCCAAAGTCACATAAACGCGAAATCAGGAGTGAAGAGACGTTGACATTTAACCACTTGAATGCACATCACGCCTTCGTTTTAATTAACAAAACAATACCACCCCGAATATCTTTTACAGACTACAAAAACATGTTTTAATATTTCTGAAACGCTAAACCTTACAATTGCTCTTAACGTCATAGTAGATGAAATTGAAAATAACCCATTCTATACGAGAAACCCCAAAGGTCAAATAACTCGGCATCTGTTTATGGAAATCGCCGTTTACAAAAAAAAAATGCAGACATTTTCTATATTTCTAGATAAATATCTATATAGAAGTCAAACAGACATCCATAAATTAGAAATAAACTCCTGCTAAATATGCATAAAAGGCGGAATAATCAGTCCAAAAAAGAATGGGTAAAGAAGAATAATAATCGACCTTATTTATAGAGGGTAACACATTTAGTACTAGGACTAATCTTCCATGTGGCCCTCTTTTCCTGGATAGGAACCAGCACTAAGCAATGTGGATAAAGTTTCTTGCTCAAGGAAACAACACGTGGCGCTTGCGGGGATCGAACCGGCTACTTCTCGATCTCAAATCCGATGCTTTACCAATGCACCACAGCGCTTTGATTTGAAATTGCCAATGCTCCTTAGAAGTACAGTGTAACCTCCATTAAACAGCCAACCTGGGAAAACTCCAAAAGTAGCTGTTTAAAGGAGGTGACTGTTCAACAGAGGGGAATGTCTGAGATGATGTATGCCTTGTTATCCACAGACAAAAAATAGTGATTTTTGAAGACAGCTCAACATCGATGTACTAAAAGAAAACTAAATGATGTAGAGGTGTCACCTCTCCATCATTTATGTTTCTTTTCACATGCTTATATTGTATTTATGCATATATCACAATGGTAGTTTTGAGAAAAATAAATTTTGAAATAAATAAATACACCTGAAGAGAAATTCCTATTTTACATCCGATTTTTTTTTTTTTTTTTTTTGCTATTGAGTTAACTCTGGCTGTTTAATAGTACCTATAACTATCGAGTACCCACAACCTATGACTAGGAGCAGAAATAAGCAAAATAATGTTTACGCCCGTAAACCGCAGTTTCATCTATATAAAGTGTGGTTAGAGAATTGTTCATTTCACGGACTTCTTAACGTGATGAAGACTATAGCTAGCCTGTGTAGCTCAGCAACCCACGCCCATCGGGGCTTGAAGAAATAGATGGGCTGCATGATGCTTCCACGCAGAGCTGATACCGACCCGCACACGAGTACTGGTAAACCGCTTAGAGGAACTAAGGCAAAGCGGTGAGAGTCATCCCGTCCATGCTTATAGACAGACATATTGGTTTCATTGGGCGGCAGGGCTTGAGATGTCATTTCATCTCAGTGTCGGGTAAAAGTCTCACAAAATTGGAATTGACGTCTCCAAAATGACCTTTACAGTGTTGACAGGAACGTTAAACCTCAAATCAAACAAATCGGCAAGTCGGTTTGTGTCTAATCTGGCCACAAATCCCGAAGACCGTGAGTTATTTTCGTAGACGTGCCTCATGAATAGCAAACATCGCGATTAGATTTATATCTACCAAGATAAAGAGTGCATAATGAAACCATCCGTTTATCAGCTGCTGTCTGAAGAGAAGGAAGCACTACTGGGATTGTCTGAAGGTCAGTCTTCTTATTCGCTGGATGAACTTCGAACGTGCATGTCCCTGTGCCATGTTGCATTAAAACTGATACAAGCTGCGTAGGCAGGTTTAATAAAGATACATAAAAATCTTAGTACAGAATCAGTCAGACAAAAAGCAAGCTGTTATTCGTGCGCGTGCGCGCGAGAGAGAGACTCGCAGGATTCTGAAACCTACATTTGGGAGTATGTAAGAGTTATTTCAAAACTGCTAAGTGATTTGTCCATCAATAACTGTATATTCCTTGATCACAAAGATCGCATTTCAATGGGTCGACATACTAGAGAGACAATAAGATCGAATTTAGGAAAACATGCACTTTCTATTTTCCGCCATCAACACAGGAACGGTCCAGAAATGCGAAAGCAATAAAGACATTGAATTTTCCCATGCGGAAGCTGCAAATGTGAAGTATCCGTCTTTGATTTGCTGCATCATGATTGATTTACATAAACTGCATCCAGAATTATAAAATCTGTAATAAAACAAGCGAAGCATGTTCAGCTTCCCTGGGAATTAGATTTTGAATGTGAAATATGAAGAAATCATATAGTATCTAATATTGACATTATGATCTCTGCAATCAGCAAGAACAGAACTGTTTGAATCAGCTCGCAAAAGTCCAATCAACTTGCAAGTAAATACGTTAACATGTCTTAATGGACTCATGTTAACAAGTCCATGTAATGAACACCCCTCTAAACCCCACTTTATATAGAGAAAACTAGGGCAGCTCTAATGAGGTCCCAAAAACTATGTTTGAGGCATTACTGAGACGATTATCACAAATTTTCATCAGAAAAAAATGGTCGCCGTTTTTGAGATATGAAAGAATGCCCTATGTCACACGGATGTGTTATCGCAATGCCAAAACTAGTCACTGGCAAATATTGCAGGCCTAGATCCATTATGAAAACAAGCCTATACAAATACATTGTAAATTTTATCACCGGAAAAAGAAAAATTCTAAGATGAAAAATTGTGATATTTCTAACGTGTACCCACAATCTATATTTTGAGCAGAAATAAGAAAAAAAAGGTTTACTCCTGCAAACCCCAGTTTTACTATATAAAAGTGGGGTTCAAAGGGGTCAAAATTATATATGCGTGTTTTCGTGATGAGACGCCGCAGGTCGTGGCTTCTGATCAGAGCCTTCACTGTTTGCAAAGCATTCAGCTACTTTTAAATCAGTTTCTACTTAAAATCAGCTCAACGTCAATTTGCACTGAGGGTATGCTCATCTGGCCTGGGTCTACTCTGTGTCAGCTCTCACTTTGTTAATCCTGTTGGCCAGGCGACCAACAACAAAAACTCCGGTACTGTTAACCCATTTTGTACCAATGGAATCTTCCTCCTTATATATATCTTTCTGTTAATCTGGTCTCATTTTTGGTGGATAGATAGATAGATAGATAGATAGATAGATAGATAGATAGATAGATAGATAGATAGATAGATAGATAGATAGATAGATAGATAGATAGATAGATAGATGGCCATTTCTTATTTAGGGGTAACAAATTATGTTATCTTGAAAACTGATTTGGAAAACAGCGGAACTTTTTGCAGACAGTGTAGGCCCTGATCAGACGCCGCGTTCTGCGGCGTCTGATCTAGGCCTGCACTGTTTGCCAGTATTCCGTTTTGGGGTTTCCTGCACAAAATGGGTCAATGTGGTTTTGTCATTAGACATTTCACAGACTGAAATATGCACTGAAGAAAGTATGAAACCAATTACTTGTTTTGCATTGTCTTGAATATCTTTAATTTCTTTGAACTATTCTTTCGCAACTTGTATTACATCGGCTATGATTTGAATCTTTGACTACAATTAATTTGTAAATAATACTTTCTTGTGCATCATGGCGCCAGTCTGTATGACTGTGAGACAAACTTGTAACTCAATTAACACTTAATACTCACATCACGAGAGCCCCGTCACAAGAATTTCCCTCTTCGGTGTTTGTGACAAGGGGCCAGTCGTTCAAAAACTAACGACGTCGTTAGTTAACGCATTGTTAAAGCTTTGATCATTTAATATGGCAAATATGTTAAGATTTTTGCAGAAAAAAATTGAGCAGCTTTTGCAAAAGCAACATTTTTTTTTTGCAGCAAAAATACCGATATTTAAGATATTGAACTTGCTAGAACACACTATCGAGTTCGTTAAGCTAACAAGTCTTTGAACAAATGGCTCTAGTTAGATACAAGCATGGTAGTGAAATGTCAGGTTTGGAAGCTATACCATTACAACAACACATCCGTGCGAAATAATGCATTTTTAACATCCCCAAAATGACTACTTCTGTTATGAAAATCCGTGACATTTTTCTTATAAATGATCAAAACATAGGTTGTGGGTGCTCGTCTAATTGAGGCGGTTCTAACGAGTACCCACAACCTATGTCTTTGAGCAGAAATAGGAAAAATAGTGTATACCCCCGTAAACCCCAGTTTTCTCTGTATGAAGTGGGGTTTAGAGGGTCTTCATTTCACGGACATGTTCACGTGATGCACGTGTTTAGATTCTCTGGATGCGTAAGCAGATCTGCTACTTTGGTTGTGCGTAAATAACAAAAACAGATTTTCTCATGGCATTGCTCACACGACTTGTTTCCGCATTTTTGATGACGCATTTTTTGATGAAGATATGACATGTTCGCTTTCCCGTAAACAGCGCCCTGCACCCCCCTCCCACTCCGCCTAACCACAACCACCATACACACAAAGGGTCTCCTTTAAAATACATACCAGAAAAGTTGGATGTCTGAGATTTTCACGGGGAATAGTTGCTGTTGCAAGTCGATTGTCAGAGGACAGTCGACTGGCCCTAGACATTTCCACTTTATGTTCTTCACTCACCCATGGGTAAGATAGAAAATATAAGAATCCCATGTGTAATAGGCACAATGGTTTTATTTGACGCCTCATGGTTTAGAAACTGACGTAATTGCATTATAATAGACGTCAACATTATACGGCATCGGGGCTTGGAGAAATAGATTGAGCTGCACGATGCAGAGCTGATCGCTTAGAAGGACTAAGCCTGCCCAGGCAAAGTGGTGAGAGCCAAACTGTTCAGTACATATACGCCTTTTGGTTTCATTGGGTGGCAGGGCTCGAGATGTCATTTCATCTCAATGTTGGGTAAAAGTCCCACAAAATTGGGAGCAACGTCTCCAAAATGATCTAAATAGTGTTGACGGGGACGTTAAACCTCAGTTTAATTAATTGATTAATTGATTAATTAATATACGGCACCAAAACGATCTGGAAACAAAATGTATAAAAAAAATAAACCATCAGTCGCTCGGGTCAAATTTGGGCATCAAACGGCATTGCCTCGCGATGTTCGGAAGAATGTTTCTAACATCTTAACCAACCGCCATGTTTACAATTTTGGCTACTTGATGAAATGCCAAGAGAGCTTTGTTTATGGTGCTTTTACACCAAGGCGAATGCGCTAACGAATGTGAAAGAATATGAAAAAAATTACAAATTTGAAATTCGCGGCAAAACTGACGAATTTGATACGATTGGTCAGAAGAAAATCTAAGAAAAAGTAAAACCTTGTGAATGTTTGCGAAAATGTTAAGAATCGTTACCAATCCTTAAGAATTTCTTATGACTCATATGAATAAGTAGGGACAATTTTTCTGCATTCTTATGAATCCTTTCCGAATGTTACAATTACTTACAAACGCTGTTACAAATATTGCCAATGCCTACGAACGATTTATGAATAAAACGACTATACTGCGTGTGCTTATACTGCGTGTGCTTGCAAATATTGTCCTTTCGGCAGTTATTCGTCGGCATCCGTAGAGTAAAGACCTTCGATTTAATTAGTCAAAGAAAACTTACTTTCGTTATGACCCGAGGCGCGAAGAAAAGGGGTGCCAGCAGAGGCAGGGGCAAAGCAAAGACCAGTCAGCCCCTTGCTGACCACAAGGACCCTGCGTCCGATGATAGTGATGACCAGACTAACACGCCCGCGGATTCAAACATGAAAGCGAGTGAAAGTAAGGGCAAGTCTGCCAAGGCTACCAAGAAGTCAAGGCCCGAAAACACAGAACACCCCAGCGGGATGAGGCGTCTGATGGTCAGTCAGATGCCTCCGAGTCCCCCATTCCTCCCCCTCGTTCTCCTTCGGGAAAACCTCCACGAATTCTTGCAAATGTCTTACGATCAATGCAAATGCCTTGCCATCAATAAGAATGGCTTCCGATTGCTTATGATTTTTGGCGAAAACAAGAAGAATACAGTTTTCTTGCGAATATTAGGAGCATGTTTGTAATATTCGTAACGCCCCAAAAAAGTCGGCGAATGCCTTGATTACGAATTGGTGGAGAATGGCATTCTCGACTCATTCGCAAGCGCATTCGGCTTGGTGTAAAAGCACTATAAGGGTCCGATATTGACTCCGTTTATGCTACAGGTACCACAAAAAGAAATCAAATTGCACTTGTGGGTCAATTGTCTCCAAGTTAAAACCTTAAGGGGAATGGGAACACCTAGCACATTTTACGCCATTTTTCAAATGGAGACAACTTTCTGGACTTCCTGTTCGCTTTTCTTTAAACCCGGTCCCACTGAAAAAGCGGTCTACTCTTGGAGGAAAGAATTTGCTCATCAGGAACATTTTTTTACTTTGTGAGTTCGGACCGCTTTTGCCATGGGAGACAAAGATACTTTTGCAGGAGGTGTATCCATTCTACTCAGCTATGCACACTAGCAAGAGACTGGAAATTTTAGAAATAGAAGGCAGTCATTTAAACACATCCTATATAAGTTTGACCCTTTATATAGTGGTTTACAGGGGTATTCATTATTTTTCTTATTTCTGTTCAAAAATAGATTGTGCGTACTCGCTGAGGCGGTTCTAACGAGTTACCACAATCTATGTTTTCAGGAGAAATATGAAAAATATCAGATATTATCAATTATTTTTAATATACTTTCGTAATGGGAAATAGTTTACTACCCTAGCTGCGAAAATGAAGGCCCTGATGTAAACTCATTTTCTAACGGAAAATGCAATGATATTTTCGCCCTCCCTCTCTTTGTTACAAGCTTTGACAGAGCGGATTTTGCAGATAGCAGACTGCTTTTAGAACAGCCTTCATATTGCCAGACGAAAATTGATATGTAGCTCTAAGTATGGCTCCATATGCATCTAGATTTAACCTGAAATTCCTAATTGAGACATGACGGAAATATGCTTTGCAACATGATATTTATAATCAACGCAGTCCGTTGTAATTTCATGTAACCCAATCAGAATGGGTGAATTTTCTCGATCAAAGACTAAAGATTTTAAACCATATTGCAATATATTAATTTGACCACAATGGACAGGCCCTATTTCAAACAAACAAGTAAACAAATGTATTTACATATGGGCCCCGTCAAGCGATTTTGATACTTATCGCCTATGCGAGCAGCGAAGGTTCAGGCGAGCCTGCGCATCCGCGCAGTCTCGCCAGAACCTTCGCTGCTCGCTCATACAAGCAATGAATCAAGAGGAACCTTCAGACAGAAAGCCATATCCCTGGCCCCTCTGAATGGCTGGGCATGCGCTGTTAAAATTTGTCATGACGGAATGCTCGAAGACACAAATTCACTTGGCGGGGCTCAAATATTGGTTAACCAATATTCCGCTGAACACGATAACCCCTACGCTTTACAAACAGTTTAGATCGAAACCAGATGACCAGAATCTACACTGTTTGTCACTCAAATTGCTAATTTAAATATACAATATCAAGTGATTTGATTGGTTGCTGGTCAGAAATGGGTGTGGCGAATTAATTTATTCAGCATGATACGGATTAAATCCTGGTGAATGAGTCATAATATTAAGTAAAGTAAAATTCCGCTATTAAGACCACCTTTGGAACTGTTCAAAAGTGGTCTTAAAGACCACTTTTGAACAGTCCCAAAGGTGGTCCCTAACCAGAGGACATTGTAGGCAGAAAACACAAAGAAAAATTAAGTGTAGCCTTAAAAAAAGCTTTTAATAGCAGAATTAGTCCCAATTTTAGGTGGTCTTATCAGCGGAATTTCATTGTATTTCCAATGTCCCCGAACCGGGACTTAGACCGTTTCGTTTCACCTTTGAATTCCTGCATTTAAAGCAAACTTTGAAGACCTTGTTCAGACAGAATGCGCCGTCTGATCTGGGTCAACACTGTTTGTCAGTGTCCAAGTACACGAGCCCTGTCCAGATTTTACTTTTTACACAGCAGGTATTGGACAAATGAAGGAAATCATCATCTGCAACAAGAGTTGTCACGAGACAACATAGCTCGCCTTTGGGGGCCTAAGTTGGATAAGGGCAGGTTATCAAAAATGAAATTTTCTTCTGTAAAATAGCCCAACAGGCTCAGAAATTAAGGGGAATGGGAACACCTGGCAGATTTTTCTGCCATTTTTCAAAGGGAGACAACTTTCCGGACTTCCTGTTCGCTTTTCTATAAGCTCTGTCCCACTGAAAAAGGGGTCTACTCTTAAAGGAAAGAATTTGCTCCTCAGGAGCAAATTCTTTCCTTTAAGAGTTGACCCCTATTGACTTGGGAGACAAAATACTTTTGCAGGAGTTGCCTCCCCTGAAAGTGTTCCCATTCCCCTGAAAAGAGAACTAGACTGTTCCCATAAGAGCCACTAACATGTTAAAAAGAAATCTTGTTTAAAGTATTTTTATTTAAAATAAAATACAATTATTTTTTTCAGGTTTTTCCCGAAAAAAATGCCATTTTCTTATGTGAAAGAGCTAAATAGATTGCAGAGATTGAAAGGGAACCAAAAAATACCCTTGAGAACAAATGAACAAGAAATCCTTTTTTCAAGCGTTTGCTTTGTAAAAAACAAAAATCTATATTTGTTAGAATAAAATCAATAAACTTCTAAGTCAACCCTCTTTATACCGACATTCGATATAACGGCAAAACTTGTTATAACGACAATCATTACGAAAACACGCCTATACTAATACATGTTAAATTTTTCCGCCGAAAAATCGAAAATTTTCAGATGAAAAATTGTAATATTTTTCTTATTTCTGCTCAAAATATAGATTGTGGGTACTCGTTAGAACCGCCTCATCGAGTACCCACAATCTATTTTTTTAGAGCAGAAATTAGAAAAAAGGTTGTAAACCCCAGTTTAACTATATAAAAGTGGGGTTCAAGGGGGTCAAATGTATATAGGTGTGTTTTCATGATGTTTAATGGGACGATTCCTAGCTAAGATGAGACGAATTAATGAATTTTCGTTTGATTTGACGTTTAAAGTCCCCGTCAACACTGTATAGGTCATTTCGGAGATGTTGCTTCCAATTTTGTGGGACTTTTACCCGACATTGAGATGAAATGACATCCCAAGCCCTGTCGCCCCAATAAAACCATTAGGGTTTATAAGCATGGACTCGCACCGCTTTGCCTGGGCAGCTTAGATCCACTAGGCAGTTCACCAGTACTCGTGTGCGGTCGGTTTCAGCTCTGCGTGGAAGCATCATGCATTCTATCTATTTCTTCAAGCCCCGATGGGCAGGGGCAAACGAATTAATGGATTATCTTTATTTGATAATCCAAGAAACAAATGTTGAGTGAGTGAGTGAGTTTTAGTTTTACGTCCCACCAACAGCTAAGGTCATACGGAGACGGGACCTCGGTTTAAAGACTCATCCGAAAGACTGGAGAAGCCCGGGATCGATCCTGCGATCCCTGGTTTACAAGGCGAGTAGCGTAACCACTGCACCACGGAGGCTTCTAAACAAATGTTGAACATGTTTGTTAGAATCGCCTCGCCGATTCGATTCTAACAAATATCCTTGGAGAAATTGAAAAAAAAACTATTCTTTAGCGGCAAATTGTTAGGGAACAGATACTGTCGTTATAGCGAGGGTCTTCTGTATGTGTGTGTGTGTGTGTTTAAGTTTAACGTCCCACCTACAGCTAAGGTCATACGGAGACGGGACCTCGGTTAAAAGACTCATCCGAAAGTCTGGAGAAGCCCGGGATCGAACCCACGAGAGGGTCCTCTGTAATAATAACTGTTATGTGTTTTAAGAAAGAAAACAAATTCTCCACCAGGATTTGAACCCTCGACCCTTTAAGCCCTTACAAAGGGAAATAAGCGGGGGGGAAGGGGTAATTCAGAGGAAATGATTAACTTTCCAAAAACACCAATTATAAACCCCCACCACCACCACCACCACCACCACCACCAACCCCCCACCCCCCCCCCCATCCCCCCCCCCCCACACACACACACACACAAACTGGGAAATGGAGTAAAGAAAAAAAAATCACCAATTGTTTGTTTTATTTGAAAATAAATTTGTAAAACATCACATATAATTTGTAAAACATCACAAAACAAATAAGCAGGTAACGCTGACGACGGTCGCCAGGGGTATGGCAATAGCTTCCACTAACTTTCGTAAGGTGTTATCCAACTGAGAATCAACGCTTAGTTATACTTCACTGATCGGAATTATATGAATGAGGTGGGTCAAATGGCCCGAGGCAAGCGAAAAGGTGCGTCTGGTGAAAACGCAGATTAGCCTGTGCGGATGCGAAGTCTGATCAAAGTCTTCGCAAGGCGTTTTATGACAGGTATGTGTGCCAAACTTCTTCATTCAACCTAGGAGTGTTATATCCTGACTAAGTTTGTACAATCTGACATTGTGAGGCCTAGTGCATTCTGGCGAATATTTGTGATAATTTTCTTTTTAATGTCTTAAACATAGGTTGTGTGTGCTCATTGAGGCGGTTCAAACAAGTACCCGCAGCCTATGTCTTTGAGCAAAAATATAAAAAAAAAAAATTATATCCCTGTTTTCTCTATATAAAGTGGGGTCTGCTGGGGACTTGTTACCATGACGGTATGTGGCTTCGATAAGGCCACACGCTCGCTTGTCACGGCCCTAAAAATCTTGTATCGTTTTCATTATATAGATTTTCTTTTCTATTTGCAGCTGTGGATTTTATCGACACCCCGAAGACAAATAAATGCAGCTGCTTGCTGATTTCTTGAGGGAACTAAGAAAATTATTCAAACAATTGGCGGCTGTTGACGTGGCGAACTTCCGAAGGCTATTTGATCTAATTATGTAGTCTTTGTTATACGGTATTCAGCATGAGCTGTTGGTGTGGTAATATTAATATCGTTCTCAAGTCTATGTCACGAGTGTGAAAATTCATTTACGAGTAAATCTGCGGTGGTTGCCCAATGCGGGAAATACGTTATATTCAGCACTTTTCTTGAATTGTCTCTTTTCCCATTCATGGCTTTAATCGACTTTATACAAATATCAGTGTTCGCATGATCATATTTCAGTATATTATGACTTTTGTTAGCTGGTTAGCATGTGTTATTCAGTCCTTTAGTGGAATGATTTTCCTGATAATCTAACAATAAATAGCTCAATAAGCGCTTATTTAAGAACAATCAGCGGTTGTTCTTGGCAGAGCAAGACACGGTACTTAAAAAGAAGACTGGGAAAGATAAATATGTCGGATACAGAACAAAGAAATCGAGTTGTATTTCTTGGTGCCGGTGGTGTGGGGAAAAGTTCAGTTCTCAAACGGTTTCTTTTTAATCAGTTTTCGGAAGAATACCATGAAACAGTTGAGGATCTCTATTGTAAGGATTATGTGATTCATGGTGCTGAAATCAAGGTGGACTTCCTTGATACCGCCGGAAATCTAGTTTTCCCGGCCATGCGCAGATTGTCCATTTCGACAGCGCATGCGTTCGTTTTAGTGTACTCAATCACGAATGAAGAAACGTATAAAGAAGTAAAGCGACTATGGGAACAAATAAAAGAAGTAAGGAGTAATTACGAAGACATACCTTGTGTCATTGTAGGAAATAAACTAGATCTTGAAGACAATAGGCAGGTTGAAAAGTTTGATGCCTTAAATTGGGTCTACAACGACAATAATTGTGGAGCGTTCGTAGAAGTTTCGGCCAAGAAGGACGAATGCATAGTTGATGTGTTTAAACTTTTAATGGAAAAAGCCAAGAATCCACGTGCAAGGGTGAATGATCCGTTTCTCCCAAGGAAACTTAGCGAACATTCATTAGATTCTGGACTTGGTTCAAGTGAGAAAAATGGTGGCGCAGAAGCCTCCCCAAATCCAAGTAAATTTGGTCGAAGTCGTAGTTTAATTAGACGTGGAAGTAAACCAAAAGTAAGAAAGGCTGCACGAGTTAATCGGCATCACGACTGTGTTATCTCATAATTTAATTCTTAAGGGGAATGGGAACACCTGGCAGAATTTTTCGCCATTTTCAAAGGGAGACAACTTTCGGGACAGCCTGCTCGCTTTCTAGAAGCCTGTCCCGTCTGCTCTTAAAGGAAAGAATTTGCTCCTCAGGAGTAAATTCTTTCCTATAAGAGTTGACCCCTATTAACATGGGAGACAGAAATACTTTTTCAGGTGTTGCCTCCCCGGAAGGTGTTCCAATTCCCCTTAATATACCAATTACAGCAATTGTCGTTTGCTTTGTAGTCTATTAATAATATGAAATGTCATTGTTTCAAACACTGTGGACCCAGATCAAAGAGGAATATGTTTGACAAGTTTGCAAAACGATTCAGCAGACTACATAAACAGACGACATTTTGGATGCAGTATTTTCTTGGCATCTTAAGGGTTAATATCACATTACGAAAACACGCCTATCTAAATGTATTGAAAATTTTACCTCCAAAAAATGAAAATTTACTGATGAAAAATTGCGATATTTTTCTTATTTCTGCTCGAAACATAGGTTGTTGGTACTCGTTAGAACCGCCTCGCTGAGGCTGTTCTAACGAATACCAACAATCTATGTCTTAGAGCAGGAATAAGGAAAATAATGTATACCCCTGCAAACCCCAGTTTTACAATATAAAAGTGGGGTTATAGGGGTCAAAATTATATAGGCGTGTTTCGTGATGAAGAGGCTTGTGGTTGATGTATAGCAGTATTTATTCAAGATACACCAGTATTCTGGAGATGGTAAATGTTGAGTTTGATTTTTTTAGCTTTTTAGGTTTGGTCCTAAATGTATGATTTTAGAAAATAAGCTTGGTAATGGCCAAATATGAACGACTCAGTATTATGATGATAGACACCAGAAAACCCTGTCTAGGGCAATATATAGCCGCACGAAAAAAAGTCATTTTGTCATTTTAGGACAACGTTTCGACCAGAAATAATTGTTAGGGGTGGGAAATGCAGATTTAAAGTGGTTCTGTAGCGCAAGAGGTGTGTGGGGGTGGAGGTGGGGGCAAACACGTTAAATGGCGTATCTTTGTGTGAAGTAAATTACATAAATGTCCGGAAACTGGGTCAGACATGTAAATCAAACTTTATTAACATATAAAGTGCTTAAAAATAATGATATGTAACGTTAACAACAACTTGTAACTAGCACCGCCGTAAACTCAACTTTTTATAGAGAAAATTGGGGTTTATATGGGTAGACATTTTGCTCATAAATATAGACAAATACGACTCATTACCACTTTAACAACTCTGCGAAATTAGCACTCTTCCAAACTCCACATTAAATGAAGACAGTTTTGGCTTGTTAACACAAGTTGTGGGTCTCGTAAAACTCGCAATATTAAGGCAGTTTAAATGACAGCTCGCCATCTGTGTTTCAAGCATAGTCTATTTCAAACTATAGCTTGTCAGTTACAGTTATTTTTTGACATGTAGAAAGTGGCTGATTTTTTTCCATAATCTTTAGGCCTTACAAATAATTCTTCCACTATTTCAGCCAATAAAGTCAAACCTCAATGGCTCAAACATCTTTTGGACCATTCAAGTTTGTTCGAGACACGGGTAGTTCGAGCCACCGATTTTAACTAATAGCGCCAATCTAGTAGGAATATAAATGGGTATAATTTTTGTATCTTTTCGCTGTCCTATCAAACTAAATCGCCTCATTGAGGCGATTCTAATGAGTACAGCTAAATACGTTTTAAAGGTAAAAGAAGAATATCTCCCAAATGAGCGCTCACCATTTCTTATCTAGGGCAATTGGAAGAGTCAATTGATTCTTTTCGACCATGGTAAACGGCCGTCGGTATTTGAAGCATGAAATTTTACTGTATTAGGACTTCGGGGCACGGCATTTCCCACAACTTAGATGTGCGCCCAGCGAAGAATCAGATCGGCCTGCGCATCCATATAGTCTAACCAGAGACTTCTCTTGCTGCATGAAGGAGCAATGGGCCCTTAGTCATTCTTAGAGCGCACAGCGAAGACTCTGATCAGACTGCGCGGATGCGCAGGCTGATCTGAGTCTTCGCTGGGCGCACATGTATTATTGTAGGTTTTGTCGTGCGCTAGCTCATATGTCTAAAACTGAGCTTTGTCAAAGAGTCCAACCATGTCTCATAGTTACCTTAACCTAGCTCTTAGCTGTGATTAAATCAATTGCAATCAGGAAATTCTGAAGGAAATTCTGAAGACCAAGGGCACGCCCACAGAGTTCAAGAGTTCAAGTTCAAGTGTTTTGCTCAATAGTGTACAGTGTAAAATCAATGTAAATTTTACTTTGTTACAAACATCATTGTAGACCCACTTTATAAAGAGGAAAGCATGGTATACATTACGGTAAGGTAAAATCCGCCAATTATTATGAGAGTTATGGCCCTTTTTCAATTTCATTTTACATGATAAATGATTTCCATGCGATATCTTTTGAAAACATGGGCTGATTGGATTCATTTTTATACAATGGTATACAATCAGATACAAGTCAAGTTTGATTTCTGATAAAATCCACCAGTTATTCTGGGAGTTATAGCCCTTTTATATTACACATAAAAGTAGTTTGTGTTTGATTGTTTTTGAAATCATTATTAGATACTTTTATCAATTTACACTGAATTCATATTTTATATAATCATGAAATCACGATCAAGTTTGAGTTTACTTGCAATATGCCGATTATTATGACAGTTATGGCCCTTTTTCAACCTCAACTTTTTGCAAAATGCTTGTTTCCGGGTGACGCTGATCCCTGGTGTGTGTGTGGCGGGAGGGGGGTGGGGGTCATCCGTGTCATACTTACACATTTCTAGCTAAGAGTTCTACATGCCATTTTCAGTGAAACTACGAAATCTCGAACGTGGATAGCTCGTTTGCAGTGGCAAATTCAAACTTGTTCTTGAATCCCTTCGAAGTTCTTCTATAATAGCCAGATAGCCGCATATTTGTTTATTTTAGGGAGGTTTTCCGGATTTGATCTGTAAAAGGTGTGTTGTGTGTACTCATTAGAATCGCCTCAAGGAGGCGATTCTAATGAGTACACACAGCATCTCGCCTCAAGGAGGCGATTCTGAGTAAACACAGCATCCCTTTATTTCATAAAAAATTATTAAGATATTTAAGTAACCCCGTTACGTTTCATGACCTTAAATTCTGATTAAACCTCAGTAGTTCGTACTACCTATATTTCGAACAAGATTACGAAAACATGGCTATACAAATACATAGCAACAAATTAAACAAATGATATTTTTCCTTATTTCTGCTCAAAATATGGATTGTGAGCACAATCTATATTTTGGAGCAGAAATAAGAAAAATAAAGTATACCCATGTACACCCCAGTTTTACCATATAAAAGTGGGGTTTAAGGGGTCAAAATTATATAGGTGTGCTTTTGTGATGATTTGTTTGATTTGAGGTTTAACGTCCCCATCAACACTGTACAGGTCATATCGGAGACGTTGCTTCCAGTTTTGTGGGACTTCTATCCGACATTGAGATGAAATGACGTCTCCAGCCCTGCCGCCCATAATTTTCACGATCCCAAAGGTATTCGAGGTATCAAAGTTTGACTGTGATTGGAATTTTCTTTTGTTGTCATATATGTGTATGCTGCAATGAACCATGTCAAGCATTAATGTGACGTCGGACATAATTATGCTCCCAGTCAATATTCAGATCAGATTGCGCAGTCTTATCTGAATCTTCGCTGTGGGCTATATGAATAGCCGTTGACCTAAAGGCTTCCTCATGCAAGCGTAGAATGCAGGGGCCAGTTGTTCAAAGCATCGTTAGTAGTCAAATTGTTAACTGTTCTAGCAAGAACAATATCGTAAATTTTGGTATTTTTGTTGAAAAAATGTGAGCAGCTTTTGCATCCACAAAAGCTGCTCACAATTTTTTCAGCAAAATTATTTCGCATATTTGCCATATTTAATGATCATAGTTTTAACGATACATTAACTAACGACGTCGTTAGTTTTTAACAACTGGCTGCTGTATTCTAGCTGAGAGGTATCCCAGGTTGATATGAGTCTTCGCCGATGTCGGTTTGTATGAATCTGTTGGTGGAAATCTGCTACATGTTCCAGTTTTGCACGCCAGTATTTGACGCCTGTATATGGAAAGGGAATGTGAAATACGCGACGCGAAAAACCGCCGTTTTATGATGCCAATCAAAGATACTGAGGCGTTAAACGATAATGCATGTATTAAAGTCAATAATTTTGGCGGGATTTCTTCTAATAATGACATACGGTTTGGAGAATTCGAAGGAATCAGCAAGATTTTTGCCGATTTTCAGTGTTGTGGAATCGAAATAGATGAGCTCTAATGTGTTGATTGTAGAGTTACAAATCACAGTTTGTCGGTCAGTTGCAAGCTGACAAATCACTCGCACTACATGCTCATGATTTGATCTACTTTACGACTGACCTCCAAACTGTTATTTATTACTGAACAGTTAACTCCTAGGGCTGATCTATTTCTTAAGCACCCACTCCTAGGGCTGATCTATTTCTTAAGCACCCAGTCCGAAGTCAAAACGTCACATTGCCATAGCACTCAGTTTGTTAGAATCGAAATAGACCAGCTCTAATGTGTTGATTGTTGAGTTACAAACCGCAATTTGTCGGTCAGTTGCAAGCTGACAAATCACTCGCACTACATGCTCATGATTTGATCTACTTTACGACTGACCTCCAAACTGTTATAGAAGACTCCGTGGTGCAGTGGTTACGCTACTCGCCTTGTAAACCAGGGATCGCAGGATCGACCCCGGGCTTCTCCAGACTTTCGGATGAGTCTTTAAACCGAGGTCCCGTCTCCGTATGACCTTAGCTGTTGGTGGGACGTAAAACTAAAACTCACTCACTCACTCCAAACTGTTATTTATTACTCAACAGTTAACTCCTAGGGCTGATCTATTTCTTAAGCACCCAGTCCGAAGTCAAAACGTCACATTGCCACAGAACTCAACTTGGTATGTAGGTGAATATTTAAAGTGTTCAAAGCTTTAAGATATGTATTAAATGGATATGTGCTCAGTTTATAATCCTTATTAGTTACAACAGTTATCATGAAAGTTCAAAGCTTTATACAGCTTGCTATGTATCATGTATGTAAATAATGTTATTTAGCTTTTTTGTAACATTTTTGTTTATTGAGGTTAAGTTTGTACCACCATTATTTATCATTACGATAACATACCCGTGCGACATAGTGCATTTTTAACATCTCCAAATTGGCTACTTTTCGGATGAAAATCCATAACATTTTTCTTATTTATACTGCACACATAGGTTATGGGTGCTCGTTAGAACCGCCTCATTGAGGCGGTTCTAACGAGTACCCACAACCTATGTCTTGGAATAAAAATAAGAAAAATAATGTTTATCGCCGTAAACCCCAGTTTTCTCTATACAAAGTGGGGGTGGGGTTGGGGGGGGGGGGGGTAAGGGGGTGTTCATTTCACGAACTTGATGCAAGACACTAGCTAAGGAGGAGTAATTATAAGCAATTTTGGGACATTTTTTCTTATTTCTCCATAAAAAACATATGGTACGTGTGGGTACTTGTTAGAATTACGGGCCTCTGTGGCCTAGATAATAAGAGGTTTCTCGCCACTGTGGTTCGAGCCTGGCTCGGGTCAGATGTGAAACGCCAAGTTCTGCAACGGAAGGTCAGATGGTTTTCTCCGGGTACTCCTGTTTTCGTCCACCTCTGATTAACTAGCGGCTCGATATAAGTTAAATAATCTTATAAGGGCCGTAAAACCAAAACAAAGCAAAGAAAGAAAAAAAACTTGTTAGAATCTCCTCATCGAAGAATTTTGGGATATTGTTTTTCTTAATTCTCGCCATTACGATTACACACCCGTGTGACGCCCGTGTCACATAGTGCATTCTTTCATTTCTCCAAAATGGCTACTTTTCCGACGAAAATCTTTGATCATATTCTTATTTTTAATCCAAACATCGGTTGAGGGTGCTCGTTAGAACCGCCTCAATGAGGCGGTTCTAACGAGCACCCACAACCTATGTCTTTTGAGCAGAAATAAGCAAAATAATGAATCCCCCTCTAAACCCCAGTTTTCTCTGTATACAGTGGGATTTAGAGGAGGTGTTCATTACACGGACTTGTTAACGTGATAAAAAACATGGTATGGGTATTTCTTAGAATTGCCTCTGCGAGGCGATTCTACATATGTTTCTAGTAAGAAAAAAAAGAAAAATATCCCATCAATATTTTCAATACTGCTACCTATCCCGAGCTTTGACCTGACTGTATTTTGCTTATTTTTACGGGGGAAGCCTGCTTCATCATGTGTTCTTGTACATACATTTCGTTTTGAATACATACCATGTCAGCAAGTTCGTAATGAGCACCCCATGAAACCCCCACTTTATATAGCGAAAACTGGGATTGTCAAGTTGGGATGTACATTATTTTTCTTATTTCTGTTCCAAGACATGGATTGTCACACAGTGCTACTCGCCTTGAGGCGGTTCTAATGAGCACTCACAATCTATATTTGGAGTATACATAAAAAAAAATATATAAAAACAAAAGATAACTGTTTGGAGAAATAAAAGAATGCACTATGTCACACGGATGTAATGTAATGAAAAAGAGTCTTTATATGTGTGGGTGAAGGATGACCGGGCTACTTGGATCAATGTGAGACACTAACGCAAATCGCATAGGCAAAACTCGATCAAGAATGGTAATTCACTGAAAAACTGGATTGCTTTCTGTATATATAACGTTCGTTTTATACGTAAAACGTTAAAGTTTATTTTCTGGATGGATGGATGGATGGATGATTGGATGGATGGATTCTGATCGCAAAACGCTTTCTTTTAACACAGCTCAATTTTGTCCAGAGTGAATCAAAAGTTTAATATATGGATGGGCTCTGTTGTATTGCTTCTTGTCCATATGTTATATTATTTTGAGCCCCTCAGATTGAGCCCTGTCTCGAGAAAACATGTCTTCGTGTTAGCAACCAGGTAAGACAGTGACCGGGCGGCTCAACTACACAGACTAGTTAGAGTGGTGAAAATTTAGATATAGATAGAAATGGGGGCAGTGTACTATTCTAGCAGCGAACATAAAGGTGCTGATCAGACTGCGCGCATGCGCAGTCTGATCAGCCCCTTTAGTGTTCGCAAATTGCAAATACAGGTTTTCTGGTGACGTGGCTCATGGACATGTATATGTTACTTGTATCTGTGACTTTTATACTATATTCGCATCCTGTCAATGTTACATACCGACATACCCTGATTAGAAGGCTCAGATCTATATATAAGATCATATAGTGTATTGTTGTGGCTTTTTCTGATGTAGGATTCGTTACATGATAAGCCTTGTGAATGTGGATTTGTTGTCAACAAGCGAAGACACAGATGCCAGTCGTTAGTTTTCGTGTTTGGATAAACAGCCTATGGGGGTAAACCGTCTCGTTATCAGCACAGTAACACATTGTAAAAATTAGTGTCTATTAATACCTAAAGGCAGAGTAAAGTTTACACTAAAACTCGTGTGAATTCGAACCATATACCATTTTGGGTGTAAAATGTAACTTTGAGTAACAATACACTGATAACTTGTATAGTTTACTCAAAATTTGGTGTAGCGCTGCAAACTTGGTGTTTGGTGCAACGATTCTGTAAAACAAGTGTTACGTTTCGTATCAATTAGTGTTTGAAACAATTACACTATTTTGGTGTAAGGTTTGCTACTTAATAGGGTAATTTTAGACATACTACAGGATAACATTTTTTGAAGAGCGGTGTAACTGTGAACGTTAGACTTTTTAGTTTAACTTAGTATCGGTGTAATATTTCTTCAAATGATGGATAATGTTTGTTATGTTCGGTGTAAAAAAAGTAATTACAATCTGAAAGCGTTATCTCTCCAGCTTATCGGTGCTTTGCTGCACCAAAACTGCTGTTTTGTTTCATCGTAACGTAAATCGTGTAACTAGCCATATAAGATGGGTTATATGTACGACATATGTAAATTTTGTTCCTCTTTCGTGTCATATAGCTCAAAATGGCATAAATAGCATAAAGATTTTATAATTATTAATAGTGATTATAGGGTCGTTTCATGCGTAATAAAATCCTGCTATATAAAATTAAAATAAGGTAAGCTCCATTTTAGTATAAACACAATTTCTGCTTAATAAAGAATTTATACAAAATCTAATGGAAAAAGCAGATTTTTACACCAGCATTTTACGGAAGCTCTAAGATCACCATTGAAAAATGGTAACTGATACACTAAAGGAGTGTATCAAAGGTACCCTAAGAAGTGGGTATTAGAGTATGATAAGTTCTATACCAATGAAAAACAAAAATAAATAAATAATTACACTACACAGATGTACACTGTGGTGTAGCCAGTCTTAATTATTGGTGTAATGTTACACCAACTGAATGAAGGAAACATTACACCCGGAAACGTTTCCTTCGAAATATGATGGCACATTTACACCGGTAATGAAGATCACTTACACATGGTGTAAACTTTCCGTCGACTTCCAGGTGCGTAATTACACCATTTATATGGATAAATAGTCGGCTATTCGGTGAAAAGTTACTGAGCATACAATGGAGATAACTTACCCAAAAACTGGTGGAAGCTCAGCAGCCACCAGTTTTGGTGTAATATTTCCATTATTTTTTAACAGTGCACATAGGCGTGTTAACGCAGTTTACGACCTTCTAGTACATAAAGTTCTTGACATTTTCAGTGAGATTCTCAGTCTGATGTTATTATATCAGTATACCAGCATAAAGTTAACAAGGCCATGTAATGAACACCCAGTAAACCCCACTTTATATAATGTATATACATGGGTATAATTCAGTTTCTTATTTTTTGCTTGAGGGCATAATTTACATGTTCTCGTTGGAACTGCCTCATTGAGACTTGGACTGTTTAACACAGTGCATTCTTTCATATCCCCAAAACGGTTATTTGTCTAAAGATCAGTTGTATTTTTTCTTCTTAATTTTACACCTAACGAAGGTTGTGGGTGCTTGTAAGAACCACCTTATTGAGGCGCTTCTTACGAGTACCCAACAGCCAATGCCTTAGAGCAGAAATAAGAAAAATAAAGAAAACTCTTAAAAACACATTTTTTCTATATAAAGTGAGGATTTATTGGTGCTCATTGCACGGACGTGTTAATATGGTGGCCTAGTAATGAAAATTCGCCAGAGAGCCAAACTTTTCACCCTTTAGCTTGGCTTTAATTACATAGCATTAGGATAGCCCTCTTGTGTGATATGAATTTTCTTATAAGGTCAAAATCTTGCATGTTCTCTGGTGACAGTTTGTAATGATTTTCTATTTATCCCATTTCTGCTTCAAAATTAGACTGTGGGTGCTCGTTAGAACCGCTTCACTTAGGCGGTTCTAACTGTGTTCTAAGCAGACATAAAGAAAATTATGCATACCCTTATCATTTCTTTTCATAACATCGGGTTACAAGATCACTCGTTCTATGAACTTGTGGACTTCTCTATTCATATTACTGCGAAACCCCTTGCAGGAATAGAGGCTGATTTTGAATATTGTCATTCTGTTCGAAACCTCTTAAAGCGACAGGGCGCGTAATTGGGAGGTCGCGGGTTTGGTTGCGGGTTTCGATACGTGCCGAGCCTTTTCTACGGTTCTTCTCTCCCTTCCGCTGATTCGAGAAGGGCAATTATCCTGGCGAAAAAATATGCACTATACTGGTTAACCACTTATATGTAAGCCTGCCATCATGAGAAAACGTCCCTTAAATCCCACTTTTATTTGGTAAAACTGGAGTTTACAGAGGTGTACATTAGTTTTCTTATTTCTGCTCAAAACAGAGCCGCCTCGCCGAGGCGCTTTCAACGAGTATCCACAATCTATATTTAACAGGAACCTGAAAAATACAAAAAAAAAAAAATCAGTTTTTGGTGGAAAAAATATATATACATGTATATGATTAGGCGGGCGTGTTTGCTTATTGACTGCAGGAAGTGTTGGGTCATGTACGTGCTTGAGGGCTTCTTGTTATGTTTCCTTTAATTTATTTTAATATACTTCTGTCTGGGTTTCATGTTAAATCTTTTATCTTTTTGTCTGCTGTAAAACATCTGTAAATAAATGCTTTTATGAACATTAAAGGTAAAATTGGTTTTAATATTGTGTCATCCTTTCTGTACCGTTCTCTGAGGAAAATACGTTTTAAATTACTTTCATCATCTCGAGCGATTAAACAACAGGAGCCACAGTAAGAAAAAATGTATCTTTGGACGTGTGCATACCGCGAAGACATAGACCAGCATGTGCTTTCGACTAGTCGGGTTATAGACAACCCTTACCGTATCAAGAATCTAGTCATGTAGCGCACACGGAAGACTTAGATCAGACTGCGGGTCCGCGCAGTCTGATCTTAGTCTTCGCTGGGCGCAAATGAATGATACAACCCCGTGTAATTTGACTGCTATCAGTCTAGATTCTGATGTGTTTGTCACTGCCACACATACCATATCCTTATGTTCAAATACCAGGTATGGTATACTAGCCGTGTCCGTCGAAAATGTGTCATGAAATGTACCCTCAGCGAAAGACAAAACTGGACCCTGCATTTTTCAAGGACACCCATATTGCGCATATCTTGGCTCCTTGAACATCCCGGATACATCACGAAAATACGCCTTTATAAGTTTGACCCGCTTAAACGTCTCTTTTATATAGTAAAATTGGGGTTTACAGGGGTATACATTGTTTTCTTATTTCTGCTACACAATACATTGAGGCGGTTCTAACGAGCACCTACAATCTATGTTTTGAGAAGAAATAAGAAAAATATCTCATTAATATCTGAATTTATTTTCATGTTTTGTGGCAAAAGTTTCAATATATTTCAATAGGCGTGTTTTCATTTTGAAATAATACTTGGGTTGTTTCACTGTCGGGAAACAAACTCCGTGGTAGCTACCATTTCTGCTTACGTCACACGAAAGTGTTTTCGATTAAGATTGATGTTTGGAAAACAGGTCCATTTCGTTCTTCAATACCCTCCAATGGAGAAATCTGACACGTAGTGCAGTAGGTGGCGCATAAATGTCCCATTCTTTAGCTACTTTCATTGTCCGTATGCTTACCATTGTTACCAAAAGTTTCAGAAATGACGGTGACTGTTATCTACCATGGACAATTACGATTTTGTACCAGAAACCTAATTTATTACCACCTAAATGAAAATTAAAATCGAAACAAGCTTCGTCTGGATGCATAATAATAAGTTACCCATTTCTATCCCTCTGGCACCGACCAAGCATCGTCTTTTATTGTATAAAACAGAAAAACAAAGAAATGTTATCTACACGGACGCAGGTGGAATGAGAAAAACATGGTAGCTTCCACGTTGAATAAGAAAATGTCAACTTAATACAATTCGGCTTTTGCATTCCAGAAGATTGTACAAGCTAAGGGATCGAGAGAAATAAGTCTTGAAGTTTCCTTTCAGTGCCAAACCATGCAGTAAAATATCAGACAAGACGCGATCAAGAAATTGTAAACTTTACCAGGCAATTCAGATTTGTGTATCGAAGATCGGCATTAATATTGTTGAGCACCGGAAAACAATTTTCAATTTATTTATTTATTTATTTATTTATTCTGGAAAGCCTAAATTAAGAGGCACTATACACTGATTGACATGGCAGCCTGTGCAGCAGGCAAACATCTGATCATCTGATCACGTGAACAGGGTGTGGTTAATCAGTACCGAAATCTCACGCATGACAGTTGAATCCGGTGACGGGAGAAAACATCATAATCAACCACTATGAAAACGACTGGAGATATGGAAAACGCCAAGTGAACCTCGGGAGAATTGAAATATACGTTGCGAAATGCAGCGTTTTGAGACTATATAAATAACGAAAATGAACAGGAAAAGAAAGTAACAAAATATATTAACTAATCATTCTTAGGCTTTATGTCTAACGTTGATCGAGCTTTATGTGAGGCCTTTTGGGTATTTACCTTTTTCCGGGTGTCGTTTTCGTCCTGTTGGCAGTTTGCTGTCTCATTGCAATCACCGCTTGAAAAGAAGAGAGAGCTGGCCGTTTTTCCGTAAGCATATTTTTTTTCTAATGTCGATTTTTAGTATATTGTTTTTGTCTCTCAAATCCTCCCTTCTTTCTGATGAATTGGGCTCGGTTTTCAGTTTTGTTGCTATTTTGGAACATTCATATACAAGGCTTCCAGTTGAACTTCAATCAATATAATATGCGCTCACGGCTACAGGTTTGCATTTTTGGATGAAATACTTTTGGACACACACAGTTCTGGATAATTCAAAAGAAGGTAAGAATTAAAGCTCTGTATTATCAGACCGACATTTGGCGACAAAAGGTTTGATTTAAAATTCTTCCAAATATTATCGTAAAAATTATTCCTTCACCCTGCGCATCGTCTACTGATGGTTCATACTATACAACTACGCCAAAAAAGGAAGACAGAATTGTGATGTACATACAGACTACTAGTAGACAGAAAGTCGAACATATGAAGTTGGATACGTGAATTAACTAGAGGCCGGCCAGAGATCGCTCAGCTGGGTGGGACTGATCATGCTACAGCTAAACCCAATAACAATCATTAAGATTGTAATGTCTGGTATAAAAGAAGCAATGTCTTAAAGGTTAACAGTAATATCTTAAAGATAAAGAGACATTGGCTTATATTTTGACATAAAACTGGGCGTCCGTGGCTAAGTGGGTAAGGATACTGTCTCTTAATCATCAGGTTCTCGCCGCTATGGACTCGCTCGGGTCACATTTGAGACGCCAAGTTCTGCACTGGACGGTCAGAGGGATTTTCTCCGCGTACCTCGGTTTTCGCACACCACTGACTAACGATCGACTCGAAATAAGTTAAATTATTTTGAAATGGCCGTAACTCGCCCCCCCCCCCCCCCCCCGCCCCCCCCCCCCCCCCAAAAAAAAAAAAAACAGAAACATAAAAACAAGAGCTGTCGGTATCCGACAAAAGGACCTGCACGTGTGAGAAATGGCCAAGTTTTGGGGCCGCAAGGTGAAGGTAGGTATACGGATGGCCATTTTGTCGACCATCAGGGAAACGGAAGGTGTAAAATCATCCAAAACATTCATTGCAGAAAGGTTTGTGTGAAATTTGTAAGGAATTCCATGTAAAATGCACGAGTTTTGGTTTTCATAAAGGGCTTGAGATGTCATTTCATCTCACTGTCGGGTAAAAGTCCCACAAAATTGGAAGCAACGTCTCAAAAATGACCTTTACAGGTTGACGGGGACGTTAAACCTCAAATCAAACAAAAAATAAATCACGTTTGGCATACTAGCGACCGTGTTGTCAGCGATCTCGGAAACAGGAAGTCAAAGAAGAAAAAACTTCTACAAACTCACCCGAAAAATGCTGGCTTAAAATATATTTTGTTTGTCTGTTTGATTTGAGGTTTAACGTCCCCGTCTGTTGCATCCCTAAACGTCCGACATCCCTAAGTGTCCGACAAAATTTTAATTTCTCGCAAAATTGTTGGAAACGGTGGGGAATGTTCAATTATGACATTTTAAGGGAAAATTTCGAAAAAAATTTTTTGGGAAATATTCGAAATTTAACTTCAATTTTTTTCTTGTGGGACATTTCGGGGTGCCCCATGCATCCCTAAGTGTCCGCCATCCCTAAATGTCCGACAACATGAAAATTGACTAAGAAAGCATTTTTATTGTTAATAATCAATCAATGATAAATAAAAAGACAAATTTAACGTTAAACCTATGTTAAAAATTTTCACATTTGGAAATAAGCATTGCAATATATGGATCCGAATATACCGTCATCCTTAGATGTCCGCCAGCATGACAAGATCTTATTTTCTCGGGAAGATGTCCGAAACGGTGGAGAATGATCAATTGTGACATTTTAAGTGAAAACTTCGCTTTTTTTCTCGAAAATATTCGAAATTTAACTTCATTTTTTTCTTGTCGGACATTTAGGGATGACCCATGCATCCCTAAGTGTCCGCCATCCCTAAATGTCCGACAACATGAAAATTGACTAAGAAAGCGTTTTTATTGTTAATAATCAATCAATGATAAATAAAAAGACAAATTCAACGTTAAACCTATGTTAAAAATGTTCACCTTTGGAAATAAGCACTGCAATATATGGATCCGAATATACCGGCATCCTTAGATGTCCGCCAGCATGACACAATCTTAGTTTCTCGGGAAAATGTCCGAAACGGTGGAGAATGATCAATTGTGACATTTTAAGTGAAAACTTCGCTTTTTTTTCTCGAAAATATTCGAAATTTAACTTCATTTTTTTCTTGTCGGACACTTAGGGATGACCCATGCATCCCTAAGTGTCCGCCATCCCTAAATGTCCGACAACATGAAAATTGACTAAGAAAGCATTTTTATTGTTAATAATCAATCAATGATAAATAAAAAGACAAATTTAACGTTAAACCTATGTTAAAAATGTTCACCTTTGGAAATAAGCATTGCAATATATGGATCCGAATATACCGGCATCCTTAGATGTCCGCCAGCATGACAAAATCTTAGTTTCTCGGGAAGATGTCCGAAACGGTGGGGAATGATCAATTGTGACCTTTTAAGTGAAAACTTCGCTTTTTTTCTCGAAAATATTCGAAATTTAACTTCATTTTTTTTTCTTATAGTAAGCATTGAAATATCTGGATCCGAATATGTCCACAATCTCTAGATGTCCACCAGCATGACAAGTAACTTGGAAAATAGTTCTTACCGCTAATAATGAATAATGATTTATAAAGAAAAAGGTGAAGTAATTAAACCTATGCTAAAAAAGAATACCTTCGGACATATGCATCTTGATTGATATATACCTAAGGGGCCGTTAACATGAAAAACGGCTGATAAAGTAATTTTATCATTCATAATCAAATATTATTAATTTGAAAAGTCAAATTAAAACGTGAAACCTATAATTTATAACTGGAGTTCCATGTGGCATACATAGAGACTCTAACGAGTGCTCAAGTATTACTGAATTTATCAAACGAGTTTAGGAACAAGTAAAACATGCGAGGCTTTGCCGAGCATTTTATGCCTTTCCCCGCAACGAGCCTAATAAATTCAACAATACACGATCACGAATGCAAGATTAAATTTATTTTCGGTTTTGGATTTTACGGCCCTTTCAAGATTATTTTACTTATATCGAGCCGATCGTTAATCAGAGGTGGGCGAAAAACTGGAGTACCCGGGAAACACCACCTGACCTTCCGTCACTCGTGACCCGAACGAGGCTCGAACCTAGGGCGGTGAGAGACCTAATGACTAAGAGTCAGCTCTCTTATCCACTCGGCCACGGAGGCCCGTCTCAAGAGTCTATATATCATATGACTTATATAACGTACTTTATTCAAAATCTGTATGCAAAAATGTCAATATTTCCGCAGTAAGTAAACGCGACGTCGTTAAGGACGTTGTACGTGTATCGATATGGGCGTATCTAACTAATTTGCATATTTAATCCATTAGTGGATTACGGAATTTATTGCATGACGTTATTACACTCTCAGACGCGACGCCATATGATAAATTAGTTTTCTTACCTCTTCACAAAAAAGAAGCTCGTGGATATCCGTTATAGCCGTACCCCTGACGCGGGTTCTAACGGATACCCACAATCCATGCTTTGGGTTATAATCTTTTTTTTTTTTTTTCTCTTTTTTTTCGACTTTTAGGGGTGGGGGATCTTACGCATATGATTGAATAGGCGTGATGTCAAACTTGACTCAGTACCTTGGTTGGACCAAAACTGGTTTAAAGTCGTATGCCCGTATTCATCAGCATTAAAATTATGATACACATATATTTTATATAGTCGCGTAAACTATTTGAACGACAAAAAAGGTTGATACCAAATTAGTGAGATCATAAAACGCCCAAAAAATGAATCCGCCAGCATGAGTCCGCTATCAGTTTATGGTCAAATGCAGCGGTAGTTCAGATTCAGAATAACTTCGTATTGTGTAAAATTGTTACAGAAGTGTATATTGCTTGGAAACTGAAGTTCGGTGTCATACCGGCATCACAGGTAAAGGTGTGAAAATTGCACCCCGTCCCCAGCCCCACGCCTCCGCCCCCGGCCTGCAATTCACCAAGATTGAATAATGGATACGAGACTTAGGTGGGGTATGTATTTGATTTGAGGTTTAACCTTTAGCCTGCTGTTGGCGACAAGCCCTTTCTTTGCAAACAGTATAGATCCAGATCAGATGGCTTCTGAAGAAGCCATCTGATCAGGGTCTACACTGTTTGACATTCAGTTTATGAACATGTAGAAATAAATTGCATCAAGTAATCTGATTGATTCAAAGTCAGAAATGGGTGTGGCTTAATTGAATATTCAGCAGGTTAAAGGTTAACGTCCTCGTCAACACGGTATTGGTCATTTTTGGAAACGTTACTTGCGATTTTGTAGGGCTTCCCACCGAAGATGAAATGAAATGACTTCTCAAGCCCTGTAGTCCAATTATACCAATAGGGTAAATCAGCATAGACGGTACGACTCGAGCCGCTTTGCCTTTGCAGGCGGAAACCCTCCAAGCGGTTTAGTTTGACGTGGAAGGAAGATTTAAAAAAAGAAGATTTTAAACAATTAGATTTTTTTTTGTTGTTTTTAAACTATAACTTTTGGCCTGAGATATTCTTTATGAGCAAATTAATAAAAATGGTTAACTATAATCCACCAACACAAAAAAATACAATAAAATAATAAAAAAATAAATAAAATAATAAATAAATAAATAAATTTAATGGTTTTGTTTAAATTGGCTGGAAAACAAGATTAATTACATTTTCTTGTATTCTATTTTAACCCTTTTTCTACCAAATGGAATCTTCCTTCTTATATATAGCAGTCCATTTCAAAATTTAGGGGTGTCAGGTTCTGTTTTCATCAAAATTGATTTGGAAAATGACTGGACTTTTAACAAACAGTGGAGGCCCTGCTCAGGCGCCGGACTCTGTGGTGTCTGATCTGTATCTGCACTGCTTGCCAAGTACCCGTTTAGGGGTTTCCGGTACTAAATGGGTTAAAGTTGGATTTAAGTGGTCAAAATTAAAAAGTTGTGTTTTTGTGATATTTTTATGACCTAAAAATACTTGTTAACAAACTTTCTTATTTCTTGTCAGAAATATATCTTGTTTGTGAATTTGATTGTGAAGTTATCGGAGTATTGTCTGTTTTATTTTATTTTTGTCTCCCCTATCCCTCTAGACCGGCCTCGTTAGCGCATCTGACTGGCCACAGGTTCGATACCGATTACTAAACACACCTGTGCGACATAGTTCATTTCTTCACAATGTCATGTCCAAAATGGTGAAAATCTTATTTATACTTCAAACATAGGTTCTATCCAGTACCCACAACCTATGTCTTGGAGTAAAAATAAGAAAAATAATGTATACCCCCATAAACTCTAATTTTCTCACTATAAAGGTCATTTCACAGACTTGTTCACGTGATCCCTGCCTTGTTCAAGAATGTGCAATGCACTGGTTAACCACTTACCCTTAGGGGAACTAATCTGCTCAATATGACCTAAATAGTGTTGACTGGGCTCAAATACTATAAATGAGCAGAAAATATGTAATGATGTGTGATAAAAATATGTTGTCAAATGAAGAAACTGCTCAAACTGTGCAATTTCCTCTTATGTCAACATTTGATTTTCACTCATCAAAGCCAAGATATCACATGATCACTGAAAAAAAAAACATGAAGAATTTGATGAAAATATGTAGCCAAATGAATAAAAATGATAATGAAATGATTGATAGAATAAGAATTGGTAAAACTGCTAGGAGAAATCAATTTGGCCAAATTGTCCTACCCAGTATTTTTGACTGGCCAAATTGTCCTAGGCCGAATTGTCCTAGGCCAAATCGTCCGGGCCAAATCGTCCGCTGGCCAAATTGTCCGCCCACCGTTCAGCGTGCATACAAATAGGTGAAGAATAGCATGCAAGTGAACATTGTCTTTCACAATATAAGTTTTCATGCTACCTACAAATAAAATACACCCTTAATTTTGTGCGATCTACATGTAGGATCACAGACCAGTTTGGTTGTAAAATTTTAACTTTACTCCAACGTTGATATAACACTGCAACAGTTGGTGTCTGCAAAACAAGAGTGTTTGTCCGATTGTCTTTGAGTGCAGGATGGGAAATTGGTCGGACTATTTTATATAATCATTAAAATCTTCCATCTTATGCAAACAGTATACACCCTGATAAGACTACGTGTTCTTCGGCGTCTGATCTGGGTCTACACTGTCTGCCAAGCCCAACAGTTGTTTACTTATGACTCTCTTCGGACATCAGGGTAGTGACAATAACATGGCTCTGTTTGGGTCGATTGTCCATTAGTACGAAAAGCGTTATTGCTTTTAAAAGTCAACGTGAATATCACAGAGTAACTCTTTTTATAGAAAATAGCGATTCCATGACATTTGCTCACAAGACAATTGCCCACAAGACAGTTGCTCACAAGACAATTGCCCACAAGACGATTGCCCACAACCTTAATGGAAAATAAGACAACTGCTCACAAGATATTTTTTTTTTTTTCATAATTTCAGACTTTTGTTTATATTATCTCTAGTTAATGGGAACTGTTTCTCCATCAAAGTATTAAGTACCATTTGATCAGCTGGATTTCAACTTATTAGTGATAATTAAGATATCAGTAGTTGGATGAAATGAACATTATATACAGTCAGCTGAATATATTAATGTTAAAGATACTGAGCACCTAGATAAATATAATCATCAGTAATTGTAATTAACATTTGATCTCCTTAATTATGTGTGAACATTTTATTTTAATTACCAAAAATTAGTGTATTTTTCTATTTTCTGCTCTGAAATATCGATTATGGGTACTCGATGCGGCGGTTCTTACTTGTACCCATAATCTATATTTTGAGCACTGTGGGTACTTGTTAGTAACCTATATTATGAGCAGAAATAGGAAAAATAACACAAGTTTTACATCTGAAAATTTTCATTTTTGTCAGAAAAAAATTCCAATGTTTAGGCCTGTTTTCTTAATGTAAAGTGATGCTGACACTTAGTGAAAATATTTAACATGTGCTGTAAATGTGGATATGTTCTAGAGAAGGTAATCCTTTGGAAGTAACACACATACACACACACACGCATGCATGCACACATGCACACATGCGCGCATGCACACACACACACAAACACAACCACAAATGTAAAGGCCTAAAACTATATACCCCCTATGAGTATGGCATACTCTGTATGCCGAGGGTAGTGTTATATTACATGTATTTGTGTGTTTCAATTAAATTTCACTTTATGTGCTATTGTGGTTACATATTTCTCCTCAAACATAACAGATAAATAAAATGAAAAAAATATCTTGTGAGCAATTGTCTTATTTTCCATTAAGGTTGTGGGCAATTGTCTTGTGAGCATTTGTCTTGTGAGCAACTGTCTTGTGGGCAATTGTCTTGTGAGCAAATGTCTGTGCACCAAAATAGCCGGTGATGTCAGAGTGTTTCGTAAGACTTAAAAGGGTTATCATGGAATGACAGGATGAGCAAACAGTGTAGACCCAGATCAGACGATGCTGAACGTGGCGTCTTATCAAGTTATACACTATTTGTTTGAAACAGAACTGTTATAGTTACACAAGACCTGAACAAACGCATTGACGCCATCTGCGAGAATTTTTTTTTGCTGTTTATTCGGGTCCAGGTGACACATTTCAGTCTGAATTTCATGTATATTAAGGTATATCATTCAGTTGATGGGGGGGGGGGGGGGGGGGTAAGATGATGTCTATTAGCAAATAAGCTACTGATATTACACACAACAAACCAATACGAGGATCTTACATAGGAATTGCGAGATGTCTCTCATCCATGACAACGTATAATTTAAACTTTGTAATGGAAGATGCAGTAAACCCTAAAAAAGGGTCTGTTCTGAGTCTTCGCTGGTCGCTCAAACCTTCTTGTAGACTTTTTCATGCGCGGGCTCATATAATAAAATGGTAACGTTATTTCGTCTATTACATATGAGCCAGCGCATGACGAAACCTAATAGGAAGTCTTAAACGACCAGCGAAGATTCAGATCAGCATGCGCATCCCATTGTCACCCCCTATTGTAATAGAGGATGATTGCACAGGTTGATTTGGTCGCACCGGTCTAATTGTAGAGTTTGTCATGCGCCGGCTCTTATATCGTATGTGTTATGATTGTTAACGATAAAAAGATTTTTTTTCTTTGGTTTTGGGTTTTTCGGCCCATTCAAGATTATTTCACTCATATCGAGCCGATCGTTAATCAGAGATTGGTGAAAACCGGAGTACCTGTGGAAAAACCACATGGTTTTCCGTTGCAGAACTTGGCATCTCACAAATGTTTCTCATTTTTAATGACAGATTCTTTCTGTCATTCTTCGTCGTGCTGCATGTTTACAATTTTAACGTCCGAACTTCCGGCTTCCACTACTTTTGAAATATGACTCCGCGCAAATAGTCCGTTGTTTGTTGACTTTTCATGCTCGCTGTCTCAAAACTAATTTCTCATGGCATTATTTCCGCATTTTGATTACATGTTTTGTTTCATTTGAAATCAAAATACAAAAATGATCTTTCTTAAATTACAAACAAAACGGGAAAAGTTAATTGAATATGCGTAAGGAAAGTTCCAATTTTATACAGACGACCGCATAATGGGTCATTGGCGAATCTTGGAGGCGGCGTCTAACCACGGCCTTCACTGCGGGCTTCACTGTTGTCGAAAGTTAGCCCATGTTTTTCCTAAATTAATTCCTATATTTCTAGCTGACGCCCCTTAATTTTGAACCGGGATTTCGAAATGAAATCTTCGCCAGATAAGTGATAATATTACATTCAGTACAAAATGGGTTATGATTAATTATATTTGTATCAATACGCCATTAAAGTACCTTTGTATATTTTTAGAAAAGAAAAAAAAAACAATATGTATAGAGCTACAATCGGTGCACACCATTTAAGTATCTAGATAAACTTTGAAAAATAAAGAAAATAGACCGTATAATAAGCTGTATTTAACTTTTGATTATCGGCCAAGCCGCTTTGTCTGGTCCTGACCCGCACATGCCTTCAACCCACGAGTTTCTCCAGTTCACTCTTCAGTCACTGAATTTGTACGCGTCCATTCTACACATGTAAATTGGGTGTCTAGTCAATAGTCGTCAATAGCATGTCCAACCATGTAGAACCGAATGCGGTGTATCATTATGAGCCATCTCACCAGGTTCTACACTGTTTGCATCTGTAGGTACCTGTACTTGGCTATAAAGGGCTGAAAGGGTACAGACTCATAACACTTACATGACCTAATTAAATGCGAAGTACGTGACGCTAGAAACTTCACCGTACGGTAGCAAGCCAGCAATAATAAACTCCTAACAGTTATCACTGTCCAATTCTGTTGTATAGGTCTAAATAACTGAATATGTAAGCACAATGTTGTGATAAATAATTAGTCACATGCCGCAAAACTTCAAACATCGCACAAAAAGTGTTTTCCTTTATTGTAGCGCACGACATAAGGCAGGTTCTTGACTAAGCCGCGAAACACATCTCAGTCAACAAGTGTAAGCTTTTACAAGAAAGTTGCGGCTATGTGTTGTCATAAAACTGGCAACTATCTCAGCAGGCACATGACGTAATTGTGACGTCACATCAACGTCGGTGCAACGTCATGACGTTGCATCGACGTTGATTTGACGTTGCCCTAGCGACGTGTGCCTGCTGGGTAGTCATTTGCATGTTGTTTTATTTATAATGTCCAAGTTAAATGAAGATGAAAGTTTTAACAGCCGATTCACCTCAGTTTTGTAAACCAAACTAAAAATCAGCACTCCAGCGCCATTGTCCTTATCACTTAAGAAAGTAAATCTGAATTGCACGACCCGCAGAAAAGCGACCGACTGAAGTCGGTTGATTGTCTAAGAGTGCCCTAAAATCACCGTGTCATTCTGTCAGTCTGTCAGTCTGTCTGTCCGTCCGTAACCCGTTTGTGAAAATTGGTGATAGTGACTTAACCGCTTGGAATATTTAAACAATTTTTGTCATACTGAAAGATATCAATGAGATCTAACCAATGAACTTGCGAAATATTACATTCCATTTAGTATAGCCTCGCCGAGGCGAAAAATGTGAACATTTTCGAACTGCTTCTCCTCGGAAACCTTTGGGCCGATTGAAGTCAAATTTCATATGAAGCCTCTATGGGATTGGGGGAACCAAAATTTGCTCATGGGGTCCAGGTCACATGACCAAAATGGCCGCCAAGCCATATATGGTCTGTCTGTCCGTCCGTAACCCGTTTGTGAAAATTGGTGATAGTGACTTAACCGCTTGGAATATTTAAACAATTTTTGGCATACTGATAGATATCAATGAGATCTAACCAATGAACTTGCGAAGTATTACATTCCATTTAGTATAGCCTCGCCGAGGCGAAAAATGTGAAAATTTTCGAACTGCTTCTCCTCGGAAACCGTTGGGCCGATTGAAGTCAAATTTCATATGGGGCCTCTATGGGATGGGGGAATCCAAAATTTGCTCATGGAGTCCAGGTCACATGACCAAAATGGCCGCCAAGCCATATATGGGAAAAACCCTTAAAAAATAGTCTTCTCCAGAACCACTGGGCACATTTCCACGAAACTAAATAAATAGCATCTGGGACGTAGGCCCATCATAAATTGCTAAAATGGTGACCCTGGTTGACCTTGACCTTCTTTGTGCCTAGGTCAAACTTTGACACATATGCTTTTGTATTGGAAAAGTGAGAATGCATTTTATCCTGCAAACCATTCAGAATACAGTACTAAAGTATAAGATATATTTTTGCTCCTTACGATAAGGCGCATTTATTGGGGGGGGGGGGGGGGGGGGGCGTTTTAGGTCCAGGTCACATGACCAAAATGGCCGCCATACCCATATATGGTTACACTCATAAAGCTAAAAGCATCCGGCGGGTCGTGCACTTCAGCTGAAGCACTGGTTTTTCACAGAATCTGTCATTTCAGTGCCTTTTGGCGCTTTGATTTTTTTAATGTTGTCAGACATTTTGGGTTGGCAGACATTTTGGGTGACCATATTAATTGGGACCCGCTATTAAGATTCTTATTTTCCATCACATAAAACACGCCTAAATTTTTTACCCTTAAACCCCACATTTAAAAGAGTAAAAGTGGGGTTCGCTGGGTTATACATTATTTTCTTAACTACTGCTCTACGACATAGATCGTTGGTACTAGTTAGTACAGTCTCGGCGAGGCGTTTCGAACAAGTGCCCGCGACATCTGTTTAGAGCAGAAATAAAAACAAATCCTTTTTTTTCAACAGAAATTTTTCATTTTTTTTTTGTTTCAGGTAAATTTTTTAATGTGTTTAAGTAGGCGTTTGTGTAATTTAAGGTAAAGTTTTTAGCACAGGTATAACATATTTTTGTCTTTATCACTCGACCGAAAAGGTTCGGGGGATAAAGCGATCAGCCTGGCGCGCGTCCGTCCGTATACGCAATCTTGTGATGGCCATAACTTAAATACCCTTTGAGATATATTGGTGATACTTGGCATACTTGTACACAAGGTTGAGACGGCGTGTCATGCGTACGAATGGTTTTTGAGTTATCTTCCCTTTCAATAAAATAGAATGACTATCTTGTGATCGCCATAACTCCTATACCCTGCAAGGTATATTTATGATAGTTGGCATAATTGTAGACAAGGTTGAGATGGCGTGTCATGCACAAGAACCACAACTCTTGGTACCATGGTTTTAGAGTTATATCTCCTTCCAATAAAATACTATGACTATCTCGTGATCACCATAACTCCAAAACCCTTCAAGATCTATTGACAATACTTGGCATAATTGTTCACATGGTTGAGAATGTGTGTAATGCGCTTTCTATTTGTGAAAAAATTTTCTGAAGGCAATATTGCCTTTTGGTCGGGGGATTTGCCAACCACTCTGATGTCTATTTTTTTATAATCATAATTGATAATTAGCGAAAAAAAAAAAAAGAAGAAAAAAAAAATATCTTAGTTACTTGTCATGCTGGCGGACTTCTAGAGATTGCGGACATACTCGAATCCATATATTCTAATGCTTATTTCGGAAGGTGAAAATTTTTAACATGGATTTAACGTCTTTTTATTTAATATTATTTGAAAATTAATAAACTAAAAAACATGCGTTCTCGTCCAATTTTTACGTTGTTGGACATTTAGGGATGGCGGACACTTAGGGATGACCATATTGGGACCCCTTATCAAGATGCTTATTTCCGAAGGTATTCTTTTAATTAGGTTTAATTACTTCATAGGTTTAATTACTTCACCTTTTTCTTTATAAATCATTATTCATTATTAGCGGTAAGAACTATTTTCCAAGTTACTTGTCATGCTGGTGGACATCTAGAGATTGCGGACATATTCGGATCCAGATATTGCAATGCTTATTTCCAAAGGTGAACATTTTTAACATAGGTTTAACGTTGAATTTGTCTTTTTATTTATCATTAATTGATTATTAACAATAAAAATGCTTTCTTAGTCAATTTTCATGTTGTCGGACATTTAGGGATGGCGGACACTTAGGGATGCATGGTTCATCCCTAAGTGTCCGACAAGAAAAAAAAATGAAGTTAAATTTCGAATATTTTCGAGAAAAAAAAGCGAAGTTTTCACTTAAAATGTCACAATTGATCATTCCCCACCGTTTCGGACATCTTCCCGAGAAACTTAGATTTTGTCATGCTGGCGGACATCTAAGGATGCCGGTATATTCGGATCCATATATTGCAATGCTTATTTCCAAAGGTGAACATTTTTAACATAGGTTTAACGTTAAATTTGTCTTTTTATTTATCATTGATTGATTATTAACAATAAAAATGCTTTCTTAGTCAATTTTCATGTTGCCGGACATTTAGGGATGGCGGACACTTAGGGATGCATGGGGCACCCCGAAATGTCCGACAAGAAAAAATTGAAGTTAAATTTCGAATATTTCCAATAAAAATTTTTTCGAAATTTTCCCTTAAAATGTCATAATTGAACATTCCCCACCGTTTCCAACAATTTTGCGAGAAATTAAAATTTTGTCGGACACTTAGGGATGTCGGACGTTTAGGGATGCAACACCCGTCAACACAAAATATCATTTTGGAGACGTTGCTTCCTAATTTGTGGGACTTTTACCCGACATTGAGATGAAAAGATATCTCAAGACCTGTCGCCCAATGACACCAATAGGGTTAATAAGCATGGACGGTCCGAATTTGCCTGGGCAGGCTTAGAACATCTTAGCGGTTTACCAGTACTCGTGTGCGGTCGGTTTCAGCTCTGCGTGAAAGCATCATGCCACCAATCTATTTCTTCAAGCCCCAATGGGCGGGGTCGGGGTATAAAATATAAGTGAAGGGCTTGATCAGGAATCGATATTCCTGTAGACTTGTATATATTGAAAGACCTGTATCTAATTTTGAAAGAATCCGATAAAATGCATTGTGTTTTTATTATTCGCCATAAAAAGATTTTTAGTACAAAATATGTTATGCTACAGACCCCAATATGGTAGTCAATCCAATTAAGGATGGTAATTTTGCTGCCCTCTTTAATTGCACACCGGCGGATCGGGCTCAGACTCTATGACGGTTCCGGTCTTAGGTATATTCGGTTGGTGACGGATGCTTTTTCTCTAGTCGGGCCCACCGGAGTCCAAATGTTGGTTTTATTTTATTTTGCTCCAGTATTTCAGTTAATTCACGCTGTCGAGTCCTCATCGTTATTTCATCCTTGTTTTCGTATGATTTTTTTATGTTCTCAGAGATGTTGCACTCATGAGCTAGAAACCCCATGCAAACTGAACAAATTATTTGTCTAAACTACGACAGACCTAAATCTCCACGTCGCCTCAATTCTACTTGGGTTCTGATCACCCTTACTGGGAAAGATGCCTTTTGAAGATTTAAAATATGAACACCATGACGGCCATCTTGGATATAGGAAAAGAACAACTTTCGTAATTCTGAATCTCAATGTTACCCCTCAAATTTCCGCTCAGTCTGTCGTACAGTCTGGGATGAAAACAATTTCGTTTGAAGAATCTCAAGAAGGCTGACATGGCGGCCATCCTAGATATCGGAACGCAAAGCTTTTAGCGATTTGGAATTTCCATGTCGCCTGAATGCCAACCACAAGGTTTCAGCTCAATCTGTCAAGGTTCTGGAGATGTCGAAAAAGCGGAATTTTTAGGACAGACGGACCTGTGTAAAAAGACAACATAAGGAAAACGGAAGCAAACCATGGCATAAGCTGATCGAAGCTCAAGATTAACAATGAATACATTTAATAAAGAAAACTTCACGGTCACGAGTCTTAAATGGTAGCTTTTACTGACACGAAGTTAAAGTGTTAGCTTCCACGGACATGAGTTTAATATGGTAGCTTGACTAGCTTCCCCGGACTTGTGTTTAAAATGTTAACATGAGTTTACGTGTGGCTGCCTTCCGAAAGCATATTGAAAAGGCATATGTTTAAAGTGAAGGTTGCAGGATGCCGCTATGCCCCTCCTTTTCAAAGAGTAAGACACTGCTTGCCGCGGTCACGTGAACACTTGCCCGCGCTTACATAAACATGGTAAAGTTTTAAAGTTGGCTTTGGAAACAATGAACACACATCAGTCAAACGTTTGTGGCTCGAGCACCTTAATTGGGACCATACACAATTTGTTTGTTTGTTTGTTTGAATTGAATTGAAGAGTTACATCACGAAAACATGCCTATAAACGGCTCCAGCCCATCGGGGCTTGAAGAAATAGATGGGCTGCATGATGCTTCCACACTCAGCTGAAACCGACCGCACACAAGTATTGGTAAACCACTTAGAGGATGTAAGCCTGTCCAGGCAAAGCGGGGCGAATCGGACCGTCCATGCTTATAAATCCTATTTGTTTCATTGGGCGACAGGGCTTGAGATTTAATTTCATCTCAAGGTCGGGTAAAAGTCCCACAAAATTGGAAGCAACGTCTCAAAATGACCTATACAGTGTTGACGGGGACGTTAAACCTCAAGTCAAACAAACAAACATGCCTATATAATTTTGACCCCATTGAACCCCACTTTTATGTGTGTGTGTGTGTGTGTGTGTGTGTGTGTGTGTGTGTGTGTGTGTGTGTGTGTGTGTGTGTGTGTGTGTGTGTGTGTGTGTGTGTGTGTGTGAATTCGGGTGAAGTCGCTTTCAACAATTTTTCAGTCATATCACGACGGTGTCTGGTTGCGACAGGGAGCTCAATGCTCACATTTATAGTGCTGCCTCACTGAAGTATCATGTCCCAGACACATTACATGATACCACACCTACTCACATTATCCTGACACTGGGTCGACCAGTCCTAGCTCTACCCCGTAAATCTGAGTGCCAAGCGAGGAGTAGCTAGTACCATTTTTAACGACTTTGGTATGTCGCGGCCCGGGATCGAACCCGTGACCTCTCGTTCCCCGGAGCGGAAACTCTACCAACTGAGCTATCGGAGCAGGTGAACCCCACTTTTATAAAGTAAAACTTATTTGTCTGATTTCTGCTCTTAAACATAGATTGTGGATACCCGTTATAACCGCCTCGATGAGGTGGTTTTAACGAGTACCCGCAATCTATGTTTTGAGCAGAAATAAGAAAACAATATCGCAATTTTTCATGTTATTTATTTTTTTTCGGCGGTAAAAGTTACACTGTATTTGTATAGGCGTGTTTTAGTAATGACGTCGTCGTCAACACTATTTAGGCCACAGAGGAAACCATGCTTCCAGTTGTGTGGGACTTTTACCCGATATTACGGTGAAATGATATCTCAAGCCTGCCACCCAAACAAACCAGAAAGGTTTGTACGTAGGGACTGTCTAACTCGCACCACTTAGCCTGGGCAGGCTTAGATCCTATAAGTGATTTCCAATACTCATGTGCGGTCGGTTTCAGCTCTCCGTGGAAGCATCATGCAGCCCAATCTATTTATCAAAGCCCCGATGGGCGGGGGCTTTCATAACAAATTTGTTCGAGAAAAGGATAGTTCCAGCCAATCGAGGTTATCCAAAGCACCAGATCATGTGACACAATGGGAATAGGGTATGTTGTGTATACGCATTAGAATCGCCTCATCGAGGCGATTCTAATGAGTGTACACGTCATACTTTTCTGGATGAAATAAGAAAACTCCCTAAATGATCCTTAAAATATGCTACCTTGAGACGTAGAGGGCTGCATGATGCCTCCACACAGAGCCAAACATGAGTACTGGTAAGCCGCTCAGAAGGTCTCAGCCTGCCCAGGCAAAGCGGTGCGAGTCGGACCGTCCATGCTTATAAACCCTATTGATTTCATTGAGCAAACCCTATTGGTTTCATTGAGCGACAGGGCTTGAGATATTTTATCTCGGTGTCGGGTAAAAGACCCACAAATTGGAAGTCGCGTCTTTGAAATGACCTAAATACTGTTAACGGGGACATAAAATCTCAATTCAAACTAAACACATGGTTTGTTTGTTTGATTTGAGGTTTGACGTCCCCGTCAACACTGCATAGGCCATTTTGGACGTTGCTTCCAATTTGTTGGACTTTTACCGGACATTAAGATGAAATGGCATCTCAAGACCGTCGCCCAATGAAACCAATAAGGTTAATAAGCATGGACGGTCCGACTCGCACCGCTTTGCCTGGGCAGGCTTAGACCACCTTAGTGGTTTGCCAGTACTTGAATTATTGCAGTACTTTGAATTATCCCAGTACTTTGAATTATTCCAGTACTTGTCCGCGCTTACTACATAAACAGGGTAAAGTTTAAAAGTTATATTTGGAAACAATGATCACACATCAGTCAAACGTTTGTTGCTCGAACACCTTAATTTGGGACCATAAACAATTTGTTTGTTTGTTTAAATTGAAGTGTTACATCACGAAAACATGCCTATTAATGCCCCCGCCCATCGGGGCTTGGTTAAATAGATTGGGCTGCATGATGCTTCAACACAGAGCTGAAACCGACCGCACACAAGTACTGGGCAACAACTAAGAGGATCTAAGCCTGCCCAGGCAAAGCGGTGCGAGTCGGACCGTCCATGCTTATAAACCATATTTGTTTCATTGGGCGACAGGGCTTGAGATTTAATTTCATCTCAAGGTCGGGTAAAAGCCCCACAAAATTGGAAGCCACATCTCAAAATGACCTATACAGTGTTGACGGGGACGTTAAACCTCAAGTCAAACAAACAAACATGCCCACATAATTTTGACCCCATTGAACCCCACTTTTATATAGTAAAACTGGGGTTTACGGGTTAAACCTTATTGTTCTGATTTCTGCTGCAAAACATAGATTGTGTGTACTCGTTAGAACCGCCGCCTGAGGCGGAAACGCCGCCTGAGGCGGTTCTAACGACTACACACAATCTATGTTTTGAACAGAAATAAGAAAAATATCCCAATTTTCATTTTATTTTTTTTTATTTTTTCGGCGGCAAAATTTACACTGTATTTGTATACGCGTGTTTTCGTAACGACGTGGCGTCAACACTATATAGGCTACAGAGGAAACGTTGCTTCTAGTTTTGTGGGACTTTTACCCGACATTGACATGAAATGACATCTCAAGCCTGTCATCCAAACAAACCAGAAAGGTTTGTACGTAGGGACGGTCCAACTCGCACCACTTTACCTGGACATGCTTAGATCCTATAAGCGGGTTCCAATACTCATGTGCGGCCGGTTTCAGCTCTGCGTGGAAGCATCATGCAGCCCAATCTATTTATCCAAGCCCCGATGGGCGGGGGCTTTCATGAACAATTTGTCCGAGAAAAGGATAGTTCGAGCCACTCGGGGTTATTCAAAAAACAGATCATGTGGCATAATGAGAATGATTTAGGCATATCTTTTATTTGTTCTATAAAAAGGTATGTTGTGTGTACTCATTAGAATCACCTCATCGAGGCGATTCAAATGAGTGTACACAACATACTTTTCTAGATGAAATAAGAAAACTCCATAAATTATCCTTAAATATATGTTACCTGGATCCGTGGTGGGATGCATGTTACTTCCACACAGAGCCGAGCATGAATACTGGGGCCTCAACCTGTCCAGGCTAAGTGGTGCGAGTCGGACCGTCAATGTATATAAACCCTTTTGATTTCGTTAAGCGACAGGGCTTGAGATATTTTATTTCGATGTCGGGTAAAAGACCCACAAAATTGGAAGTGACGTCTCTGAAATGACCTAAATATTGTTAACGGGGACATTAAATCTCAATTCAAACAAAACACATGGAGTTATGGGAATAATTCACTATGGACTCAAGAACGAGATTTAATCAGCCATTGTCATGAGCCATTTGTCTTCGAGCCATCGACGTTTAAGGAGAATGGGAACACTTGGTACTACGCCATTCTTAAAAGGAAGACAACTTTCGGCACTTCCTGTTCACTTTCCTATGAACTCTTTCCCAGGGGAACAGGGGTCTACTCTTAAAGGAAAGAATTTGCTCCTTAGGAGCAAATTCTTTTCTTTAAGAGTTGACCCCTATTGACATGGGAGAAAACATACTTTTGGAGGAGTTGCCTCTCCTAAAGGTGTTCCCGTTCCCCTAAACTGTAGAAAGAAAATGGGAGTGCCGTTTTTATAGACTTGCCACAAGCACTATTATCCTTTACCACCCCAGGGCTAATTCAGCGGACGGCAATGTTTTGTATATTTCTTATTTTTTTCCAGAAAACAGAATTTGACATGTCATGCTAATCGACAATTTGCATAAAAAAACACGATTTAACATCTTATGCAAATTTGTTTGCATGAAATGTCAAATTCTGTCTTCTAGAAAAAATATGAAGACTATTCCAAAATGTCGAGTGCTGAAAAATTCCCAGCATGCAGAGCTTTAATGCACAGAACTCGATAAAGTCCTGGAAGTGCTATTTTACTTCCTGTGGCGTTCACATTTACTCGTTCGATAAAGTTTTCTAAGAACTCGTATTTTCCAAACCATGTGATGGATTTGGTTCGTACTTGGTATGGCGATGGATATTCGTGTAGGTCCAAAATTTATTCAGCAATAAATACACCCTGTCTCAATGCCATGTTCAAGACCACTGACTTTAAATTACTTGTATGATAAAGTGTTACATCAAAGCTTTAAAGATCTCATATTTTCCCAACTATTACCATACGATGGGTTTGGTTCACATTTGGCATGCAGTTAGATGTAGGTCCAAAGTATTATTCGACAATACTGCAACCTATGTTCATGAGCTCAAGGTCAAGGTCACATACTTGGAAATTTAAGTTTATGTTTACCTGCATATCATGTGATGGATTTGGTTAATATTTGGTATGCTGATAAATATTAGACCAATGTTATATTCAGTAATATCCAACTTAAGCCCATGACCTGAAGGTCAAGGTAATAAACTGAGAACTGTTATGCTAAAGGTTTCCGCTTAAGATTTTAACAGCCCATAGTAGAGCATCCGGAGCAGTAAAATTTGGAATATTGCACGGGAAGTACCAGGAATTCAAGCTATTTCCCAAGCCAGATAGAGAAGTCAAAAGCATGAAAACTGAAATTGCATAAATTTTAAGTCCTGCGAAACATGCTGAATGAGTGAGTATTGATACCCACCCTCAGGTTTTTGTCGCATTGTTATATGCATTACATGTCAGGAGCAGGCTAAAGATATATGAAAGTGTTGGGCCATTTTGGACCATTTTGGACTCCAAAATCCATATACTTTGGTTACTTCATGCCAAAATGCATTATGGTAGGTCTTATTTTGTATGCTTTTCTAAAGATTCTGACATGAAACTGGAATGTTGAAAGTATTTCTGCTGAATGACTGTCCATTTACAATGCTCCTGGCATCCCTCTAGAAGCTGCCTTGCTGTGAAGATCTATGTTTTCATCTGTCTTTACTATACAATCTTGGATTTCTGGTAGAAGCCCTGACTATTCAAGGCATTCACGCAATCGATTAAGCAGGACTCTTGCAAATGCAAGAATTTTTCCAGCAATGGACATCAAAGAGATGCCCCGATGATTGTCACAGACTTAAGGTTTCCCGTTTCGCTTGAATAAGTGGACAATGGATGCATCCTTGAATTTTAAGGGCTGGCTTCTTTTCTCCACAAAATGTGAAATAAGACAGTTACTGTGAGTTACTCTCAGGCTGCAAATGAAGGACTTCTGCTTTGTGAATCTTAAATGACGGGAGTTGTTTTCCTTGTTCCAGTTACGGTTGAGAACACATCAAGTAACAAATTTCATTCCTCCTTTCATAGTCTGTTGATAGCATCATCATTGAAATATGATGGTCGTCTCGATTAATGATAGTCATCAAGGTGTTCGATTTACCTTTTCCAGACGGCTTCTTTGTCATCAGAAGAATAGTTCCCTCTGAACCAAATAGTCACGTGTTTCCTGGGCTATCGGGGTCATAAACTTTCTGCATCAAAGAACTTTTCCATATGTTTTCTGTCTGCAAAGGGCTGGGCTTCATCAACCATTGTGCTCAGTAGGAAGACTTGCATACTTCTTAACATGGTTTGGACTGGTATCGTGTAATGTCTCGTATTTTGGCGTGTTTCTTTTTAGTCCCTGAATTTCTTCGACATTCACATTCACCCACACAGAAGCCTCTGTGGCGCAGTGGTTACGCTACTCGCCTTGTAAACCAGGGGTCGCAGTATCGATCCCCGGGCTTCTCCAGACTTTCGGATGAGTCTTTAAACCGAGGTCCGGTCTCCGTATGACCTTAGCTGTTAGTGAGACGTAAAACTCAAACACTTACTCACGCACATCCACCCATAGGGTATCCATTGCTGAAGAATAAACGGAGTCTCTGAAGACTGGCTAGTTCTTTCCGCTGGATCCACTGAACTGGGTTCCAATTCTTTTAAATTGCTGCGCATATCATTGATGAATGTTTCTTTCTTGCTGTCTTGTTTCCGGTTTGAGACCCCCAGTCTCTTTCACACTTCCTTGCCATGTGGTCTCTGTGAAGGCTGAATCCACAGATTGAGTTTGCTCAAACACAAGCCTGTGATCTGTCAAAATAGAAGTGAAGGCAATGATCAGGAATCGATACAATTAACCCACAGCTCTCGGTTTAAAGACTCATCCGAAAGTCTGGGATTTAGTTAATATATACTTTGTTGTAAGAGAGATACTGATGTAGTAATGTTCACCCTGAGCCTGTCCATGACCTTAAGACAACGGGCCTCCGTGGCTTAATGGGCAAGAGCGATGACTCTTAATCATAAGGGCTCTCACCAATGGGGTTAGAGACTCGCTCGGGTAATATGTGAGACACCAATGTGGTTTTTCTCCGTGTACTCCGGATTTCGCCCACCTCTGACTAACGATCGGCTCAAAATGACTGTAATAATCTTGAAAGGGCCGTAACCCCCACACCCCAAAAATCGCATTTTTCGATGTTTAAACAGCTCATATTTTCTAAATTACTTGATAGATTTGGTGTGTTGATAGATATTATAGTATAGTTTTTTTTTGTTTGATTGTTCATTTTTTTGGCTGTATGGTATGAGGTCGGCGTCCGTCCGTCCGCCCGTCTGTAAACTTTTCGTTACCTGATAACTCCTCCTACAGTTTTCATGCGATCAAGCTGAAACTTGGTAGATAGTATGACTATGAGCTTGTGCAGCGCATATTATTTCGAGTTTATGTTCCGCCTAATACTTACAGAGTTATGCTCCTTTGAAAAGTTTGTGAACTATTTCAATTTCGGATAACCCCTCCTACAATTTTCATCGGATGTCAAGCGTCTGGGTGATCAAGACTAGCCATGTACAACATTGATGTTACGTCCGGTTTGCTTTGTTTACGTCCAGAAAATAATTATTGTAATGGCGGCTTAAAAATGTTGTTTCTAGTGACTTCGTATTACTGATGAAGGCCTAGTTCCGAAATATTTAAAGAAGAGTGAAATTTAATAAATTGTCTATTTGTCTTCCCTCTGGTGGACCCATAAAATATTGTATTTTGTTTCCGGATAACTTTTCCCACAATTTTCATCGGATGAAGCTGAAACTTGGTAGATAGTTAAGCTATGAGTTGGTGTAGCGCATATTGTTTCGAGAATAGGGTCCACCAAATATTTACAGACTTATGCCCCTATGAACATTTTGTGAACTATTTCGTTTTCGGGTAACTCCTCCTACAGTTCTCATTGGATGAGGCTGAACTTTGGTAGATGGTTAAACTATGAGGTGATGTAGCGCATGTTTCAAGGTTACGGTTCACCAAATATTATACAGAGTTATTCCCCTCTGTATATTTCTGTAAAAAAAATTCGTTTCCGGCTAACTCATACAATTAACATTCGATCAAGCTGGAACTTGATATTTAGCTTGACCATGATGTGGAGCAGCGTATGTTGTTATGGTCCCACACCGGTCATAAATTTATTGCTTTTGTCTGTGTGTTGGTCACACCTTAACCAAAACAACTTAACTTCGGTCATAACATCAAAAATATTTGCCCTACTCTCTTGAAACTTAACACACACTCTCATGAAACTTCACACACATGTATTCTTACCATCACAAGACCTACATTCTGCCTCAATCAAAAGACCTAACCTCGGTCATAACTTGAAAGGCATTTGCCTTTCTGTCATGAAACTTCGCACACATACTTACCATCACAAGACCTACATTCTGACAAAAAAAACTTTTACCATACCTCTTTGACAGCTTTGTATGGGTCCCTTTCTGACGTGGTAAGTGATCTAGTTTTGAGGTCCACGAAACATAAACAGTTCATATTGTTTCGAGGTTGCAGGCCGACAGATAGGGCGTATAATGCCCCGCTTGCGGAGCTCTTATTCATCAATACTCCAACCATGCGAACTCAAAGAAGCCTCCGTGGTGTAGTGGATAAGTACTCGCCTCATAAACCAGGGGTCTTGGGTTCGATCCCGCGCTTCTCCAGAATTTCGGATAAGTCTTTAAACCGAGGCCTCGTCTCCGTATGACCTCGGTTGTTGGTGGGACGTTAAAACTCAAACACACTCACCTGCGAACTCAATGTCACATATTAAGACACCATGCTGTCTGAATACAGCTCTTGTTTGATTCGATCTTCATTTATCCTCGTGTAATCACAACCGTGTACACTCAGACATGACCTTCTCAGTAAGAAGGATCAACACTGTGTGCCGGTCATTGTAATTGGTTTAAACAATATTTATTGAGTTTCAAAGCACAAATACACATAAACATACAAGGATATATAGGATTTGACAGTAAGCGATGCGCTTATATGGAGGTCATCTCCATGACCTCATGACGTTGTACCGACGTTGATGTGACGCTCTAGCGACTGTGCCTGCTGGGAATTAATGTCTTAGGAAGGCCTATGTCAACTTTGAGTGCCGACTGGGATGTGTTCATTTTCTTTCGACTCCTGATCTTTGCCATGCATCATCATACGATAAGCGAGCGACAAACGAACACGTGTCTTCGAGCACGTGCTCGCACGAACGACAATAATCAGCCTGTGTACCACGCAGTCAGAACATAATAAAAACACGCCTTTCAAACATATCTAACAACAAAATGAAAATGTTCAGATAAAAATTCTGATGTTTTTCATATATGCTCAAAGCATAGATTGTGGGTATACGTTGGAACCGTAAAATTGGAAGCAACATCTCCAAAATGACCCATATGTTTTTGACGGTGACGTTAAATTTCAAGTTTGCAAATATAACCAGAGTACGGGAGACAACTCCATCACAGCTCTTCACAATGAAAAACACAGCTATTTTCCCGCTAAAATCGATAAACACGGTAAGATTGTTATACATTCATGTATTTTTCTCAAATTCAACGTTTAATAGTTAACCTGAAAATAGAATAAACGTCGATTCAAAGTTACGATATTTCTTCTGGCGCTGATTCGCTGTTGATATGACGTTTTTTTCAAAGCAGTATGATTGATATGATTATTGGTTTGGTCGCCATGAGGCGGGCAAACCGGGTATAATGACCAGATTGTAGCTGTTCCATGGAGGGGCACGTGACGCGATCAACCAATCAGCTTAAACGATGATGCAATACTATACTGCAATTACAGGAAACAGCCTGTCTGAATGGCGAAACAGACCGAAAAGCAAGCGTTTCAACTCCAACAATAAAAAATATCTTAAGGGAAATGGATACACCTGGCAGGTGTGGCAGTTAGTCTACCAGTTTTACCGTATTTCGAAACACACCTATTCAAATACATTGCCATTTTTGGCCAAAGAAAAAGAAATTTTAAAAAGAAAAATTGGAATTTTTGCCTTTTTTGCTCAAAACATAGATTGCGGGGAGTCGACAGAAACGCCTCGACGAGGCGATTCCATCGAGTACCCACAATCTAGTGTCTCAGAGCATGAATACGGAAATTAATGTATACCCCTGCAAACCAGAGCTTTACTATATAAAAGTGCAGATTATATTTTCTTGTCCTTTGGGATCATTGATTCCATTTTGGAATTTTGACAATATCTGAGGGTAACTGATGAGGCCTAATTGGCCGAAACTAGCTAGTCTGGCCCAGAAAACATGTACACTCCATATTTTTCAGTTCTGTGGTGTATTCGTTGCTTCCAAAGGATAACCCTTTTATAGAACATACTGTAAATGACCAATTAATTTGAACAGTAAAAAAATAAATACTGATCCGGGTGTTGGAATTTTTAGAAAATATCAGATTGGAAATTTATCAGTGTTAGAACTGTTTGATCTGAAAGAATTCCATACATTGGATCAGGCTGTGTTCAATATTTTATACAACTACGTTTTTTTTCCCGTGGCCCTGTCAATCCGCACGTGATATCACTTATGCAGTGCAGAAAAGTTTGATCTATAAATAAGTCAGTGTTTGAATGCGATACACATTGTCATTAATGACATTTACACCTATTGAACTATCACTTTTCCCTTTAAATGGGCGAGTCAATTTGTGATCTCAGGAATAACAGAAATTGATTTGTTTGGAGCAAATTCTTTTCTTAAGAGTAGCCCATATCTAGGAAAAAGAGGATTTTTCAAAGAATTTCCTTATAGTCTGTAATATTTTTTTTTTCCGGCTACACCGCAGCAGACAAAGTCCAGCTACATGTATATATTGGATGGGATGTTGAAACCCGCACGTGCAGCTACCCAGTGGAACTAGGCGCATAGATACTTCACACCCCCCACCCCCACCTATATTATTTAGGCGCATAGTGAAGCCTCAGGCGAGACTGCGCAGCCTTGTTTATGTATTCTCTGTTTACTAATAAGCAGTCTCAAATCAGCGTGAGCCGGGGGCATGTAGCAATTCAATGCCCATCGAAGTAGTCCGGTGAAGACTGATTAGACTGTGCGGATGCAAAACCATCATGTTATTTAGATAGGCAAGTAACAAGAAAAAGAAAATGCGGACATCATACACAAATTTGATCTTCACTTTATGCGCGATGAAACATTTCAAACCTCTTGAACATTGAAGAAACAATCCCGATTGCACAACTGTGCAGACTTATCAGTCTTTTCTGTACGCACATGCGCAATAAGTATTTTACTCGAGATAGGAGATCTGAACAGACTGATCCTTGCACTTGGTAGCTTAGGATGTGTTTGTAACGTCGCAAGCAGATTGGGCCGGTCAAATGTACACGCCGTCGTTTTAAGCCGGCGCACGGCGAAAAAAAAAAGGTTTCAAACGAAGGACCAGATTAGCCTGCGCATCTAGCCAATGGGGCCATAGTTTTCACCTGTTGTTCTTTGATTAGCACAGAGGCCATGGTAGGCACATACGAACAACGAAGACTATTCAGACTGCATGAATGTGCAGGCTGACCTGAGTCTTCCCACCACACCGAATATGACTTATTTTCTTAATCATGTTCACCGAAATTACTTCCACCGTGAAATAAATGGGCATCTTCACTTGCTCCTCAGAAAACCAGGTAGCCCAACCAGGTAACCTGAATTAAACTACCTTTTTGCATGCAACAATCATGAATTTCACTCGCACGTGCTAAAAGACGTTCTGTGGAAAAAGGCGGGAAACTCTCAATTAATATTAAAGGGGCGCTTCTGCTATCAAAGAGGCATTGAATCATGGAAAAAGGGTAACACTGTCACACAAATAATAATGAAAGCTGAAGCTACGCTCCAAGTCTGAGAACAAAGCGAAAACACTTGCATATGCATGGTGATCCAAGCCTTTGTAGGCCACAATGCTACATCACCTGAGCATCGATGCAATGTGATCAGTCTTTACTGAACCCTTAAACTTACGAAGTCACAAGGCTAAGTGAAACCCTTTGCCTTGCATACCGGTTGTGGGTGCGCATGTTCAGTGTTTGCAGGTCGTTGAGAAACCAGCGAAGACACATCTTAGCGTACTCATTCATGCAATCCGATTAGAGTCTTCGCTGATCGCATGGGCCTGATGCAGACGATGGGATTTTCACAACATAAATAAGCGAAACTCCTGTGGCTCATCAAGGTTGATCTAAGCACTTGCAGCCTGCGTTTCTCGCAGTCTAATCAATATTCGGTGAGGGTATGAACCTTCCACTACCACAGGGCTATCCAAAGTGAGAGAAGCGAAAACCATTTGCCTTACAGAGTGCATGTTAATCCGAGTCTTTGGAAGTCGCACACATTTCATGCTAAGTTTTCTTTTTTCGTGCGCTAGCTCATATACGACCAGTACGATGTTGTAATGATAAACTCGGGAACGGTCCGAAATGCTTGTTCTGGATGCATTTTCGGCATTTTTTGTGTGTTCGAAGTATTAAAAATTCTGATTTCTGAAAAATTTGGGAGTTCGAATTAAATGAGAAAGTTTTCAGCCACAAATTGGGTGTTGGAACTGCTAGGGTGTTCCAATTAATTGGTCACCTACCGTATTTAACTTCACTACAACTGGTGTGTGGGAATGTGTGGCGGCGGTAAAACATCTCCCTGCCCTACATCATAGTGTAGATTATATTTTCTTGTCCTTTGGGATTATTGATTCCATTGTGGAATTTGGAAAATATCTTAGGGTCACTGATGAGGCCTAATTGGCCGAAACTAGCTAGTCTGGCTCAGAAAACATGTGCACACCATATTTTTCAGTTCTGTGGTGTATTCTTTGCTTCCAAAGGATAACCCTGTTATAGAACATATTAAAGGGGATCACAATTCTATAGGCATGATTTCGTTATTGAAATACAATTTTAAGGACCTTATAGTTGCTACTCTGTTGGCTCTGTCCAACTGAAAAAGGGGTCTACTCTAAAAGGGGAAGAATTTGCTTCTCAAGGGGTCTACTCTAAAAGGGGAGAATTTGCTCCCCAGGAGCAAATTCTTTCCTTTAAGAGTATACCCTTTAGACATATCCAAAGAGAAAGTACTTTTGCAGGAGTAGCAGTCATTTTCGCAAATTTTACGTCTTGCAATGCCATTATGGAGTAAGTCCATGGGGCCATGGAAACGAAAAACAACAGAACATAACTACTACTACTCACAAAGTGTGGCTGGCTGTGGTAGCTCAGTCGGATGCAGTCTGACTGGCGATAAGGAAGACTCGGGTTCGATACCTACCGGGGTCGGCAACATTCTTTCGTGGAGATTATGAAATCTTTTCTATGGTCATCCTCTCCCTTCCGCTGATTCAGGAAGGGCAGGGGTCTGTTTTTGGCGACAGAATGTGCACTGAACTGGTAAACCGCTTACGGATAAGCCTGCTCAGGAAAAGCGTGGATAGGTACACTGACAGGCTCAAAAAAGACCCAAAATCAGTGTCGACTGGGCCGTTAAATACAAATAAACAAAACTTGCAAAGATTACTTCACACAGATAGGAACAGATTTATATATTCTGAACATCTTTCGGTACGCTCTAATAATAAGTATATGTAAATGTTGGAAAGACAGAGAACGTTATTTTTCCTCATTTATAAAGATCGCTGGGTGTAACGGGCCTCCGTGGCCTAGTGGATAAGATTGCTGACTCTTAATCATTAGGTCTCTCAACGGTGTATGTTTGAGCAAGGCTCAGGTCACATAATGAGAAGTTCTGCAACGGAAGATCAGGAGGTTTTTCATCGGGTACTCTAGTTTTCACTCACCTCCGATTAACGATCGGCTTTATTTATTTATTTATACAATGTTTAAAGAGGATGACACAATTAGCTAAAATAACTATTCTACCTTGCGGTCCTCTAAAATATAAATATATACACATATATACAATACGAATAAACAATGCATAGTGCATTCAAAATATGGGCTATGTAAAAGAAACATTGTCATGAGATCTTTGCCCATATTTAAGATAATACCATAAAGTTAGATACTAAAGTATTAAAATGGTTAAAATAAGCATGTTGCTTAATTGGGTCTAAGACACATCAGTAATCACAGTGAGTATATAGAGCGCATAAAACGATAACATATGATGCAATAACAGTCGATAAGATATTGCAAAGAGACTATGTTTGTACATATCACATTCGCAGTGCTATACTACTAAGCAATTAGTAAGTATCGCATTTAAAATAGTGTGTAAGAGTTATAAGTATAAAAGTTAAAGTATTGACTTAAGAGATTGTTTAAAAGATGAAAGTGAACCCGCAGTTTTGACTGTTTGGGGTAGAGCATTCCATAGTCTTGGTGCTGAACAGCAAAAGGAGCCATCGTAAAGCGCTGTTCGTGCTTTCGGCACGTATAGTGAGCCATTTTGTGATGACCTTAAGTTGAGAGGATGTGTCTCAGACACAGGTTTTAAGAGTTCTGTAATATATTCCGGGGATAAATTATTTAAGGCCCGGTATATCAAGACAGCTTTATTATACTTTAGTCTGTCAGTTACTGAAAGCCATCCTAGTCTATTAAACATTTCATCTGATGGAGTGTCATAATCTGCATGCAAGATGATTCGAGCTGCGCGTTTTTGCAGTTTTGCTAGGCGTTCAATGTTTGTTCCAGAAGCCGATCCCCAGGTTACAGAGCCGTAATCAATGTAAGAGAGAATATACCCCTGATAATAAACCTTTTGAACAGCTGTCGGCACATATGCTGCTAATTGACGCAAAAGCGATATTTTTGATGAAATAACGGAGCATAAGTGGTCTATATGAGCGGTCCATATAAGACTTTCATCAATATAAATTCCAAGGAGCTTCTGCTTAGTGACGGATTATCGCGAATATTCAGAGATCGAGATTCGCTCACTCGCTTTCTGGAACCGACTAACATGCATGTTGTTTTGTTTATGTTAATATTCATTTTGTTTTTATTGCTCCAAGCTTGTGTGTTTTCGAATTCACTTTGCAGACCATGTTCTATACTATCTATGTTATTGCTATGGGTGTGAATATTCGTGTCATCGGCATACAGGTCTGAGGAACACGTTGTGAAATAAAGCGGGAGATCATTGATGAAAATAAGAAATAAAGTAGGGCCTAATATAGAGCCCTGTGGTACTCCAGACCGAACAGCGGAGAAGTTTGTCAACCCTTTTTCGCTTTTTATTGCTTGTTGGCGATACGTTAAGTATGAGCTGAACCATTGTATAGCCGAAGGATGACATTTATATAATGAGAGTTTATTCAACAGAACTCTGTGGTCAACGAGATCGAAAACCTTTCGAAAATCGATAAACAGAGCTCCAACCATATCGCCTTTGTCAATATAATCCATCCAGTCGTTTATTAGTTTGACTAAAGCGGTTTGGCAACTGTGTTTTGGTCTGAAACCAGATTGATTTTCATGTAAGAGATTATACTTGTTCAAATAGGCCATGAGATGCTTATTCACGTGCTTCTCAAAAATTTTGGATATTGTGGGCGGGATAGATATAGGTCTATAGTTAGAGGGGTCCGATCTTTCTTAAATTGTATGTCAATAGGCACTTTGCTATCAACGAAATCAGCGATTTTAGTTGTATCAATGTCATTTGTACTTCCGTTGGAACTGTTTTCATTTAAGGTTTCAACAATTGAGGCAAAGTATATGTTCAACTTGTTCGCAATTGCTTCAGGATCGGTAATACTTTCATTCCCTATAATAAGTTTTTCAGGCAAATTGCTAGAAGCACTCTTGCCACCATTGTTAACGTCGCGTAAGTGTTTCCATAGAGATTTGGTATCTTTCGAGTTGTTGATACTGTTCGAAAAATAATTTCGTTTTGCTTGTCTTATCAGTTGTTTGGTTTTATTTCTGTATCTTCTATACGCGTCCCACTGCTTAAGTCGTTTACTTTTATCTCGTAAAGATTGCACGTTGGTAATGTCGGGGGTGTACCAGTCTGGCATTTGGTTAGTTTTCACGCGCTTGAACTTGATCGGTGCATGGTTGTTCAAATGCTTCAAAATGCTTGAGTACCAAACGCTTAGGTCTTCGTCTATGCTAGCTTTCCCCACAGTAAACACAATTAACTCACTAGTTATATCGGAAATAAACCGAGTTTCATCAAAATGCTTGAAATTGCGATACGATGTTGTTGTATGTTTGTGTTTGAGACCTTTCGAATTTATTTTTCGAGTAAAACAGATCGGAAAGTGATCACTAAGGGACAAACTGGCAGTGACGCAGTGGACGATATTTTCTGGGTGAGTTGTGTACACGTGATCAATTAAAGTTGAAGACGTTTCGGTAATTCGAGTTGGCTCGGATATAAATTGAGATAAATCGAACAAATTAGTGAGACTCTGCCATTTGTTGTTTGTGCGAGCTTTCAGATCAATATTAAAATCTCCCATCAGGAGGAATTCTATACCAGACGTCTGAGCTATGGAAAGTTCTACCTCAAACAAGTCGATCCATTCATTTAATGCATTTGGCGGCCTATAAACTGTACACAGTAGAAAAGGTTTAGCATTTGGTTGCTCAATTTCAGCCCACAGCGTTTCTATATTAGAAATTTCAAATTCAGACCTGCGCTTAAGTCTAATGGTATTCCTAAAGTACAACAGCAGGCCACCACCAGTTTTATTTTTGGTGACAGCTCTGTCTTTTCTTAAAAACTCAAAACCATCAATTGCTACCTCATTGTCAGAGATATTGGGTTCTAAAAACGACTCACAAATGCCCATTATATCTGGACCGCTAGTATTTGCCATGATGACGCGAAGTTCGTCTATTTTTGAGACAATATGTCTGATATTAAGATTACAAAAGTGTAGTCCTTTGGACTTAAATGATAGATCTAAATTACTATTATGAGGTATCTGTGATTCCAGGCAGGTAGGTCCGATGGTATATGAATCATGTGGGTCGTTTTGGTAGGTCGTACGAGAGGCGCTAGCACCGGGCGGGTCACCAGATTGCACAGGTTTTTCAGGTATGATACCCATTCCATCATCTTGACGTTGCTGTGAATGGGTCATAGTATCTGAGTTAGAAAGCCGTCCCACAGACAAGTTATTGTTTGTCTGTGAAGAGAGTTTCATACGCTCATGATTTTTTCATTGATTCGATCTACCCGACACTCCAGTGTTCCTCCCATTATACCAACACTCCTGTGTACTATGGGTGTTATTTCTACAGATGTGACATAATTTCGACAAAGACCATGGTCCCCTGCGATTTGGAGGCCTTGTTCCCTGTCGAAAACCCCGAAACAGTCTCCTTGAATGTGTAGATTTCTGACCATTGGTGATTTTACATATGTCATCAATATTTGACAAGAGCTTTCGTTTACCATGTTGATTTAAGTGCACCTTGCCTTTACAAAAGTAACTGGTAGGTATTTCACCTGTGGCAAGAAGAAAACTGTCATAATGGTCAACAAATGTAATGTCATTTTCTGCGCAAAGGGATCTTAGCTGTTCGTTATATGGTTCTAAATTTGACGTTTGATGTGAGTGAAATAATCTTGAAAGGATCGTAAAACCAAACATAAAAAGATCGCTGGGTGTGTAAAAACAATTTCATGTCTTTGCTACTAGAATTAACGTCAGTGCCAAGGTCGAAGGTTCTAACTCTTCTAAATATATAAAATATTTAGGGAGCGAAACAAAGTCATAACGTTGATGGGTCGCTGTTTATTGTTCTTGAGCCCAGCACAGATAGCAATAGTTTCTTTTCAAAAACTTCATGACTACTAAGTGACCTGCCACCAGTTACAGACTGAGTTGTTAAAAGACTTTTTGGCGCATTCGATGGAAGCTATTGTATCTGATAAGCCGAGAGTGGTGTTCTTTATTTCCACTCAATACTTGACGTTTTACTAATCAGTTTCTTTTACAATTAAATTGTGATCCAGAAAGATATACAAAAGGATAGCAAATTTCAGGTTTTTGCGGAGGTACCGCTCAAAGAAACTGCCGAGGTTTAAGATACAGTCTGATTCGCAGCACTTTGTCTGGGCAGGCTTAGATCTTCCTAGGCGGTTCAACAATACTTCAAAGTTCGGTCGGTTTCAGCTCATGCAGTCCAATATATTGCCCCACGGTCTGATCGGCCCCCGTCCATCGAGGATTGAAGAAATAGATTGGGCTGCATGATGCTTCCACGCAGAGCTGATACCGGCCGCACATGAGTAGTAATAAATCGCCTAGAAAGTCTAAGCCTGCCCAGGAAAAGTGGCTCGAGTTCATGCATTTCAACCATTTAGTTTCATTGGGTGACAGGGCTTGAGAAGGAGTTTTATCGGCCGGTTTTATATCAGTACTGAGTAAAAGTCCCACAACATTTGAAGCAATGTCTCAAAAAGACCCATACAGTGTTTACAGGGACGTTAACAACAAATGAAATAGATAACCAAGGCCCTACAGAAGGCCTGATGACTTAGGAAAAATCTTTTCATATGCCCGTTTGAAAAACAACAATAACAAAAAAAAAGTCGTATTAAGTTACGGGGTTGGTGTCCGTCCGTCCGTTCGTAAACTTTTTTTCGTTTCCGTATTAATCCTACTATACAGTTTTCATCCGATCAAGCCTAAAATGTGTATGTAGTAAGGCTAAGATGTGAAGATATGCCACCAAATATTTACAGAGTTATGACCCTTTGAAAAATTCGGTTTACATTTTCGTTTGGTTAAGTTTTGTGCTATACATGTGCAAACTATACGTAAGTTACATTTAGTTTATACTTGTCATGGCGTTAAACAATTTACCACAGAATACTCATCACTACCTACCCTTCCTGATACCAAGGTCACAGACTTCGAAATTTTATATACACGTTTTGTATTAAAGTTTATTTTTTGTATTCAAAAAATGCACTAAGTGGGATAATGATATCAGCTGGCTCAAATCAGAATGTAGACTGACAAGACCAAACCTATTGGATGCTTTTTGAAAGCAGCCAACTTGTTTATGATTTGTTTCGTTACGAAATGGTTTGTAGCATTTCCCTTACAACCCTGAATCTCTGCAGTAGCCCTAGATTTTTCCATCTTGGAGTTTGGACACGCTCATTCTTATAAATAGGGAGGGAGCAGGCACACAATGTTGATTCTACGTTGAAACAAAACAGTTGAGGTTGTTTCAACCGCAGCAGGGGCTTGAAGTTCGGTCAGATATGCGTGTCAAAATGAGGTCAAAATAGCCCAAATTGACTATCCTATATAGCGAGCCGAAGGCCTTCGGGTCGCTATATAGGATAGTCACGATGGACTTCGGCTCGCTATATGGGCTATTCTGGCAAGCATTAAGCTCCTGTGGTGCCAACGTTAATTCAGCTGCCCTTAATCAAAATCTTAAACACGTACAATGACCGGCACACAGTGTTGATCCTTCTTACTGAGAAGGTAATGTCTGAGTGTACACTGGTTGAATAACTATCTGTACTGGGGCCAGTTTCATCAATAAACATCGTACGATTAATCTTAAATTGCTCGTACGCACTTTTTAAAGAACTGCGTACGTCAGTTTCATCAAAACATCGCAAAGTGTTCGTACGAGCTAAATTTTCGTTTCACTAAAATAAGTCGTAATTTTGAATATGCACTTAAACATGGCCACTAATTGTCACATGCGTGTTCATGTGCCGTCTTGAAATAGCCATGTATGGTAGATTACACGCTTTTAAATTACTGTTCCTGTGGACCTAGATGAATATTCAGTACAGACAACGTTGATTCTATGTTGCTTCAAACTTGTGTTGCCATTTCATTGTCGTAAGATACAGATGCTAATTGTCTGGACCCCTTCCCTCTTTACCACTGGCGAGTTGGGCTGTTTGTGGACGTCGTGACGTCAGATAAGCGTTGATTTAACATTATAATGAACCTTTCACAAGCAGGTTTGTCAGTTAATGCGGGCGGCCTCTTCCATGAGTGTACGTATATCGTTGAGTTTATAATATTAGTTGAGGAAAAGGAATGACATCACGGTGAGACCTCGCTGAGCATTTTATTACCTTAATAATTCCAGTAATGCAAGGGCATGGATACAAGATTCAATTTATCTTATGAACTCAAAACACAGTTTACACCTGATTTTAACACAAAAGGTCAATGCATGACGTTGTTTAACAAAGACGCCGCATATAACGTAACGTGAAATACATGGGCTGCATGATGCTTCCACGCAAAGCTGAAACAGACCCGCACACGAGTACTAGTAAACCGCTTCGAGTATCTAATATGTTCTATAAAAGGTTTATCCTTTGGAAGCAAGGAATACACCACATAACTGGAATATATGGAGTGTCCATGTTTCCTGCGCCTGACTTGCTAGTTTCGGACAAATAAGCCTCATCAGTGACCCTCAAAATATTTTCAAAATTCCGCAATGGAATCAATGATCCCAAAGGACAAGAAAATAAAAACTACACTATGATTTTGGGCAGGGAGACTTTTTGCGGCCGCCACACATTCCCATGCATCAGCTTTATAGTGACGTCAAATATGTTCTATAAAAAGATTACCCTTTGGAAGCAATGAATACACCACAAAATACGATAATATGGAGTGTCCATATTTTCTGGGTCCGACTAGCTAGTTTCGGCCAATCAGGCAACTAAGCCTGCCGAGGCAATGCGGTGCGAGTCGGCCCTTCCATGCTTATAAACCCTATTGGTTTCCTTGGGGCAGAGCTTGAGATGTCATTTCATCTCAATGTCGGGTAAAAGTCCCACAAAATTGGAAACAACGTCTCCAAAATGAACATTACAGTGTTGACGGGGACGTTAAATCTCAAATCAAACAAACAAATCAAAAGCCTCTGAAAGTTTTCTTGTATAACGTATGTCAGTTTTCAGCTCCGGTTTGTTGTTTGCAATGGTCTTAGCAAATATTATTCATTGACTGTCGTCTGTCAGGCCGTCCAGCGGATTTTGCTTTCAATGAAAAATAAATTCATTTCATTTGAAACATAGATTCTACAACATGACTAATTTTAAATTACAAAGAACCTGACTTGAAACGAAGTTCTATAGCTACATATATGGATACACAATTATACAATCGCCTGCAAAATATAGACGAAATGAAAGTACGCAAGACTATGTTCCCCACCCCCAAACGTGCCATCTGCATGATGCCGTGAAGCTTTTCGTACATACGAGTGTACACACATGTACGTACTTTCTTCCGTATGGGGTGTACGATCGTGATCCTTTGACCTCAGGTTAAGACATTCTTAACTTTTATGAGCTCATATTTTCCAGACCATATGATGGAAATGTATAACATAGTCATGTTATGCACATGATATTTTGCATAGGCATGTTATCATGTGTATGACTGGAATATTGTTGAAGGTGTGTAAGAATGATGATATGACTGAACGAGTGTTGAAAAGGCAGTAAGCTTCTGTCTCCGTACTATTATGGAAATATTAAGCTTCAATTCTTATTATGAAACAGCTTCATTTTAAAAGTCTGAAACATCAATTATATAACTTTGTATAAAATGCAGAGATGCACCTGAATTACACATACATGTACCTGGCATCCATTCAAATCATAACTTGATCATGAGCCAGCTTAATTTCGTAATATCATATGACTCTGACATTTCCTTTTAAAGGTTATTTAAGCAGGTGTTCATGTGAAGTACTTTCAAAACCTGATGAAACTGCATTTTAAAGATCATATTATTGGTGCAGTCATCAAAATCATGACAGATAGCTTATAGTTAGAAGAGATTTTGGCAAGAGTTGTGATAACAAGCATGATGCAATAAGAGAGGGATATTGCGTGAGATTTTTGTAGTGATTATAAATACTGGGGTTTTCTGACCAAGACTTCAGATGTCTACTTGATCAGCTCGCAGACCGTTAGTCTGGTTTAGGAGTTGTGCACTCGTATGAGGTGCCTGCCTAATAAAGCTGCTGAAACTCCGTATTTAGTTATATTTTATTAAGATTATTGAAACACTATACGATCACAGTCAAAGGTGTATAGCTACGCTATAAATGTGATGATAGGTATAGGCCAATAGGTTTATTCAGCAATACACTTGTCCATACCTATAACCTCTAGGTCAAGGCATATTAGAAAACTTTAAAAGTAGAAATTACTTATGAGCTCATATTTTTTAAAACTATATAATGGATTTGGTTCATATTTAGTACGATGATCGATACTCATTTAAAGTTTTATTCAGCATACCCGCGCCCATGCCCATGACCTCAAGGTAAAGGTCACGGACTCAGAATATTTCAATGTCAACGTTTAAATAGGAGCTCACATTTCCCTATCCATATCATGGATTTAGTTCGTATTTGGTATGATGAAAGATACAGGTCGTTTCTCCGGCTACTCCGTTTAGTTTTCGCCCACATCTGATTAATTTATTTCCTTGGTGAGGATGGTCCCCGGGCCTAGGCATCTGTGTCGTATTGACAATTCTAGTTCGATGTGTCGACTTTAGGTACACTGAGTCTTCGTTTTAATCACAAGTCAAATCGCAGATTGTTGATCGTCGCGTTGGTTATTTTGCTGTTAAGCCCCCGTCAACTGTTGGTACATGTATATAGGTCATTTTGGAGACGCAGCTTCTGATTTTGTGGGGCTTTTACCCGACCTTGTGGAATGGCATATTAAGCCCCATCGACCAAAGAAACCACTAGGGTTTAAGGAGCGGTCCCACCCGCACCACTTTTCTTGCCTAGGCTGTTACATTCTAAACGGCAAACCAGTACTCTAATCATCAGGAAATCACGCCTGTATAATTTTAAACCCCTTGAACCCCACTTTTATATAGTAAAACTGGGGTGTACAGGGGTAAACTTTATTTTTCTTATTTCTGCTCTAAAGTATAGGTCGTGGTTACTCGTTACCACGTCTCGATTGAGCAGAAATAAGAAAAATATCACACTTTTTATCTGAACATTATCTTCTTTTTTTCGGCGATAGAGGTTACAATGTATTTGTATAGGCATGTTTTCGTAATGTTGGTCAGTTTCAGCTCTGCGCGGAAGCACTATGCAGGCGAAAGCGAACGTCAATTCTAGGTTATACCATGAAATATAGATTATGGGTACTCGTAAGCACAACCACAACGATGCGCTTCTAACGAGTACCCTCAATCTCAATTTTTCAAAGAAAAAGAAAACAAAAAAAAAAAACACTGAGAAACCCCCACCCAAAACCAAAAGATTATAACAGGGGGGATAGTTTCGAGGGATCTTTATTGCGTGGGCTTGTATAAGTAATTGGCGTTATCTGCGAAGGTTTGTTGCGTACCATCCTTTTAACAATTTAACCTATGCCGCGCGTCATCTGCTTCAGCTATGGATGTGATAAGACGAAAATTTCAATGTGCGACGTCTAAATATTCATCTCAGAAATACGACAAAATGTGCGAACATCGCAGATTGTGAGCATTTGATGAAACAGGATTTTTGTCGTAAGAACTTCGTACGATCTTTTTAAGACGAAAATACGTCGCAAATGCTATGATGAAACTGGCCCCTGGTCTACACGGTTGAAATGATAAAGACAGGCATATGTTTTAAACAGCGTTATTTCAACATTGATTCAATGCTGAGGCAAATATATAGGTCAGCCTAAGTCAAATATTATAGATGTATGGCCGTATGATGATTGTTATTTGAAAGGTTGAGGCCATATGGGTCTCGACTGTATGTCTGTCTATGTGGGGTATTTTACCCCCGGGATATCTTCTTTGCAGGTAGCTTCCAGCAGTTAAAGTTTGAAAGCTTTGAAGCATGGTATGTAACAAAGTTCTGACTCTGGTACTGATTCGGGAACCAGCACGGGTTCTTCTGGGGATGAAGAAGCGTGGGTTCGGACAAGGTCGGTGGAATGGATTTGGTGGGAAGGTTGAGAAAGGGGAGACGATCTTACAAGGCGCTATCAGGTTAGTAGCCTCCATAGGAAGTTCATTATTTATGCTATCAGGTTAGTAGCCTCCCTAGGAAGTTCATCATTTTATGCTATCAGGTTAGTAGCCTCCCTAGGACGTTCATTATTTTATGCTATCAGGTTAGTAGCCTCCACAGGAAGTTCATTATTTATGCTATCAGGTTAGTAGCCTCCCTAGGAAGTTCATTATTTTATGCTATCAGGTTAGTAGCCTCCATAGGAAGTTCATTATTTTATGCTTTCCCTGCTTGGAAACCGGCTCTGCACTGGGATTTAAATATCACATTCGGGTCTTGTAAGGAAGGTTTTGTTTGTTTGTTTGATTTGAGATTTAGCGTCCCCGTTAACACTGTAAAGGTCATTTTGGAGAAGTTGCTTCCAATTTTGTGGGACTTTTACCCGAAATTGAGATGAAATGACATCTCAAGCCCTGACGCCCAAAAAAACCAATAGGGGTTATAAGCATGGACGGCCGATTCGCGCCGCTTTGCATGAAAGAAGGTGGTTCAAATGTGCACTCACAATCTATGTTTGAAGCAGAATTAAGGAAAGCATACACCTTGCTATAAATATGTTATGGGTACCTGTTAGAATCGCCTCATTTAGGCAATTCCAACAAGTACCCACGATATATGTTTTATGGACTACAGCGTACCTGTAATAAGAAACATTATCAAAAAACTATCCTCAATAATCCTGAAACCTTTAGGGTACCAAAGTAGACTTTTTTGGTACAGTTGCACGTTTTTTCCCGATCCATTGAAACTTCAATGGCTCGAACACCGTGGCTGAGTCGAGCTCCTTCTTGAATCCCTACAGAATTCTTCCCAGAGCTCCAGACTCCAGACATGTTTGGGATAATCTAGGAACTCTGTGTGCTACGTATTTCATCGTGAAAAGGTATGGTTGTGTGTGCTCAATAGAATCGCCTCAATGAGTGCTCACAACATGCCTTTATTTTACAGAATTTGAAGATTGAAATGGCATCTTCTTCATGACTCCTGACCCGAGATGCGTTCAGCAACGCGGGCGCTCGCCGAGCGTTCACTATTGATGCCTTCGTTCTGTAGGCAAGTGAGCGCTCGGTGGGCCTCCGCTTTGATAAAAGCACCTCTGGGCAGTGGCTCGAATGACCCCTATTTCTAACATTTAATGACCTCAATGGAAGTTTAAATGTATTTAGGTATCGTAACTGGTTCTTTTTCCAGGGAACTGCATGAAGAAAGCGGCCTGCACTGTGACAGATTAAGCGAGATAGGAAGATTGGTGTTCGAGTTTGTTGGTGATCCCCAACTGTTGGAAGTACATGTCTTCACGGGAACAGAGTATGCGGGAACTCCGGCTGAATCTCAAGGTATACTCAGTATAGTTCTGTTTGATTTTGCGGTTACTTTGACTACCCAGTCCGAAGTATTAAGCAAATTCTTTAAGTGCCAATCATGACTAGCAGACGACATGTTCAAATAGAAGACGATTCATGCGAAATCTTATTAATCATGACGTAACATGTCGTCTGCTTCAAAGTTTTGCTTGGCACTGTAAGGGATAAGGTCAAAAGGCAAAACTAGTAACTAGTTATCCTAGTCCGTAGTTACTGTCTCGTAAGAGTTTCTAAACGAAGTGATACAGGATACATACCACTGTTACCTTCGTTACTAAATGATGATAATAATAATAATAATAATAATAATAATAATAATAAATAATAATAATAATAATCGACCTTATTTATAGAGGGTAACACATTTAGTACTAGTACTAATCTTCCATGTGGCCCTCTTTTCCTGGGTAGGAACCAGTACTGAGCAATGTGGATAAAGTTTCTTGCTCAAGGAAACAACACTTGGCGCTTGCGGGGATTGAACCGGCTTCCTTTCGATCTCAAATCCGATGCTTTACCACTGCACCACAGCACTCCATGATTGTTACAGAATGATGACGTTTTAGGCCTCTTCTAATGTGAGGCCAGTGTTAAAGCTAGAGGGGCCATGAAAACAGTCGCTTACCTAATATCGCGCCATTAATCAGCAGTATGGTCCTTTCAGCATAAACATAGGGTCTGTTTGACGCTCAAAAATCAACTAATGCATCTTTATTTTCTCAGATTGAAACTATGATAACCCTCTGAAAAATGAGCCCCGCCAAGCGAATTTGGGTCTTCGAGCATTCCGTCATGACAAATTTCAACTGGGCATGCCCAGCCATTCAGAGGGGCCAGGGATATGGATTTCTGTCTGAAGGTTCCTCTTGATTCACTGCTTGTATGAGCGAGCAGCGAAGGTTCTGGCGAGACTGCGCGGATGCGCAGGCTCGCCTGAACCTTCGCTGCTCGCATAGGCGATAAGTACCAAAATCGCTTGGCGGGGCCCAAATGTTGTAAGGACCAAGGGTGTTCATAAAGCAACATTGACCTAGAATTGGACCAATGCTTCAAACAGCCATTGTCAGAGTCGAACTTCTTAACCAAAGAACTAACAGCGCTGGCGGGTTCATTGTCCCAGAGTCCAGGCTAAGAACTTGGTCCTGAACACGGATTCAGACGCGCTCGTCCAAATTCCTATCTTTTAAGCAAGCAGTTTTGACCCTGATCAAATGCCCCGTTCTGTGCTATTTGTCATTGTCCCAGCACATTGACCAAGTCCTGGTTTTACACATAGCCACTCTGACGTCACAGCGACAAGAATATCACCGTTATAAATAACCATTACCTTGTCTTTATTATGGAACAGTATTAAGGTAAAAACTCAATTATGCAATTTGCAATTACAATATGAATTGTTGAAACCGCACTTTGCATTATGAACCTTTCCATATCTTACTACTTTATTCGAATATGCAACATGCACATTCTAATTTGAGACCTTTGTATTTAAATATGGCATTTGGACGTCCTATTTTGCATTATTCATTTTCGATTCTGCTGTGGTTAGACGGGGTACCAGTCATTGAGGTGACGGTAACGTTCGGTAATGTCCGTGGGTTTGCCGTATTTTTTCCGATGACAAGCGTCCGTTTGAGAAGATCGCATTCGCTTTTGCAGGGGCCAAATTCAAGCAAGCAGCGATAAATTTTATCCAGCTATTTAATAATTCGGATATTTACAATAATGGGCGCCCAATAATGTGTACGTTTGCATCTTTAAAATAAATTTTACAGCGCGGTTCCTTATTTATATATTTATGAGAAACAGGATTTTTATTTAAAAGTTAATACTTGTTTGACGAAGGGGAAAATACTCTATCGTTGAACATTTACTAAAATAAAGTACCATGAGGGATTAGTTTGTGCCGAATCCGTGGATTTGAAATGAGCAATTATTGTTAAAATTGATCAATTCATACAATTTTCATAAATTTGATCCTTCTGAGGTGTTACTTATAAAGCTATTATTTACTAATTGCAACCTCACTCAAAACTCAAATATTTGGATATTATAGAAGTATGTATATGTCCGCACAGCGTTGAGCCGAGCGATGGGGTAACCCTTATGCGCTTAAGGCGCCCGATTATCTTAAAAACCAGTTGGTCTCACTGTTCACGGGGAATAGGGGTAGTGCCACCATGGATTCGTTCCCTGGGACCTCACCAGCTGACCACACGGGGGTATTTGGAAAACAACTATTAGTTCCCCAATTCCCACTGTAATTCTGATGTAAATACTTCATCCATTGACATGAACAGTACTTACTCATTCTCAGCCCCGACCCGCAACCATAGAAACGCACCTGTGGTCACAATGACAGCTGTCCTATTCATATGTCCGTCTGTCTGTCTTCATAAGTTAGACTGGGGCAGGATAGCTTTCATCCAACAGAATCACAACGCGAAAATATTAGCTGGTCGTCTGTCAGTTCGTCCGTCCGTCCGTCCGTCTGTCTGTCTGTCTGTCTTCAGCCAGCAAAACCTTGCTGAGCTAGTGTCGCGACTGTCTTAACCAACCTACTACATATTTCTTCAAGTTCTACATGTAACGATTTGGCAAATGGAGTGGCTGAATCCAAACCATTTTGTACTTACATGTATTTCCATGTATTAGGTCTAGATCTACATCAAAGTTTTTTCTTCTTCTTGTTTTATTACAGTTAGACCGCGTACAGCGTACCCAGGTTTACCTGGCGGAACTTAACGACATTATTTATTTATTTATTTTCTTATTATTAAAGTTTACAGAATCTAGAAAAAAAACAAAAACAAAAAAAAAAAATTTTTTTTTTTTTTTTTTTTTTTTTTTTGATGCATTAGATTTGTACATTTTACCGCCGAAAAATACAACAACAAAAATTGCAAGATGAAAAGTCGTGATGATATTTTTCTGACTGTTGCTTAAAATATACATTTTGGGTACACGTTAGAAGCGCCTCTTCGATGCGGTTTTAACGAGTACCCACAATCTATATTTTGGAGTAGAAATGAGAAAAATAATGTTTACTCCTGTAAATCCCAGTTTTACCCTATAAAAGTGGGGATCAAGTGTGTGTGTGTTGGGGGATGGGGGGGGGGGGGTAAGAATTATAAAGATGTGTTTTTATGGTGGGATGCGCTTGGTATGTGAGTGCGTTTTTAGTTTTACGTCTCGACAACAGCTAAGGTCATACGGAGATGGGACCTGGGTTTAAAGACTCATCCGAAATTCTGGAGAAGCCGGGGTCGATCCTGCGATCCCTGGTTAATGGGGCGAGTAGCATAACCACTACACCACAGAGGCTTCATGCGCTTGATATGTTACATTGTAGCAGGTGCGGGTTTTCCACCTGCACTCCGGTATGAAAGAATTTGCTGCGCGTTGTGTTTTTCTCAAAAAGTGGAAACCTTTGCGTTTTGTCACTTGAAGCCAAAAATCTAGTATAAAAAGTCAGATAGTTTTCTATTTTCTTATAAATTAATGAATGCATTTAACACAAACAGTTACGAACATCTATATAAACATGTGACAAAACAAACTGGGAATCAGACCCCCGGCCATCGGGGTTTGAAGAAATAGATGGGCTGCATGAACTGAAACCGACCCGCACACCAGTACTGGTAAACCGCTTAGAGGATCTAAGTCTACCGAGCCAAAGCGGTGCTTACAAACCCTATTGGTTTCATTGGGCGACAGGGCTTGGAGATATCATTTCATCTCAGTGTCGGGTAAAAGTCCCACAAAAGGGGAAGCAACGTCTCCAAAATGACCTATATTGTGTTGAAGGTGACGTTAAACATCAAATCAAACAACAGAACCAAAATGCCTAGTTTTAGAATTCCGTTGGATATGCCCTAAATCAGAAATAAATGTTAGAGGGAACGTAAGTTCGTTTCTCATCTGATAGCATTTTCACAAAAGAGAGTTGTAACTAAGTTTGCTTCTGGCGATCATAAAGGAGCAGTCTCACCAAGGTCTACCATACAAAATTATTATAAGTATTTACAACAAATTTATATTTTAGAGGTGCAATGGCCTGAACACATTTGCGATATATTTAGATAAAACTTGGACACAAAACAAACACAGCAAAGCTGATTCCTGGTCTGACATATGAAATAAAAATTATGTGTAAATGATTTTATCGGGAAGGGTGTAGTGTCCCCAAATCGTCCGTTTTATGCCAAAAATATAGTTCTCTCGTTTCTTTCACTCCTCCGTGTCACCAATACGCTTGCAGATTTTTTTGGTTTGGTCGCCATGAGGCGGGCAAACCGGGTATAATGACCAGATTGTTACTGTTCCATGGAGGGGCACGTGACGCGATCAACCAATCAGCTTTAACGATGATGCAATACTATACTGCAATTACAGGAACAGCCTGTCTGAATAGCGAAACAGACCGAAAAGCAAGCGTTTCAACTCCAACAATAAATATCTTAAGGGAAAACGAAACACCTGGCAGGTGTGGCAGTTACGGTAAATGACCAATTAATTCGAACAGTAAAAAAATAAATACTGATCCCTTAGAAAATATCAGATTGGAAATTTATCAGTGTTCGAACTGTTTGATCTGAAAGAATTCCATGCATTGGACCAGGCTGGGTTCAATATTTTAAACAACTACGCTTTCTTCCCCGCGGCCCTGTCAATCCGCAAGTGATTAGAAGTTATAAATATCACTTATGCAGTGCAGAACCGTTTGATCTATAAATAAGTCAGTGTGTGCAGGGGGGTCTTTGAATGCGAGCTTATCATGTAGTTACAAGTATAAGGTTACACATTGTCATTAATGACATTTACACCTATTGAACTATCACTATTCCCTTTAAAATGGGCGAGTCAATTCGTGATCTCAGGAATAACAGAAATCGATTTGTTTGGAGCAAATTCTTTTCTTAAGAGAAGCCCATATATTTTTCAAAGAATGTCCTGATAGTCTGTAATATTTTTTTTTTGTTCCGGCTACACCGCAGCAGACAAAGTCCAGCTACATGTATATATGGGATGTGATGTTGAAACCCGCACGTGTAGCTACCCAGTGGAGCTAGGCGCATAGATACTCCCCCTCCCCCCCCCCCCCCCCCACACACACACCTATATTGTTTAAGCGCATAGTGAAGCCTCAGGCGAGACTGCGCAGCCTTGTTTGTGTGTTCTCTGTTTACTCATAAGCTGTCTCAAATCAGCGAAAGCCGGGGACATGTAGCAATTCAATGCCCATCGACGAAGTCCGCTGAAGACTGATTAGACTGCGGATGCAAAACCATCATGTTATTTAGATAGGCAAGTAACAGGAAAAAGAAAATGCGGACATCATACACAATTTTAACATGTGCATGTGCGATCTTCACTTTGTGCGCGATGAAACGTTTCAAACCTCTTCAACATTGAAGACACAATCCCGATTGCACAACTGCGCAGACTTATCAGTCTTTTCTGTACGCACATGCGCAATAAGTATTTCACTCGAGATAGGAGATCTGAACAGACTGATCCTTGCACTTGGTAGCTTAGAATGTGTTTGTAATGTCGCAAGCAGATTTGGACGGTTAAATGTACACTGTCGTTTTAAGCCGGCGCACGGCGAAAAAACCGTTTCAAACGAAGGACCAGATCAGCCTGCGCATCTAGCCAATGTGGCCATAGTTTTCACCTGTTGTTCTTTGATTAGCACAGAGGCCATGGTAGGCACATACGAACAACGAAGACTGTTCAGACTGCATGCATGTGCAGGCTGACTTGAGTCCTCGCCCATCGCATATGACTTATTTTCTTAATCATGTTCCCCGAAATAACTTCCAATAAAACCTTGTCACCGTGAAATAAATGGGCATCTTCACTTGCTCCTCAGAAAACCTGGGTAACCCAACAGATAACCTGAATTAAACTACCTTTTTGTGTGCAACAACCATGAATTTCACTCGCACGTGCTAAAAGACGTTCTGTAGAAAAAGGCGGGGAACTCTCAATTAATACTTAAAGGGGCGCTTCTGCTATCAAAGAGGCATTGAATCAAATGCCACAGCACATGGAAAAAGGGTAACACTGTCACACAAAAAATAATGAAAGTGGAAGCTATGCTCCAAAGAGTCTGAGAGCGATTCAAGCCTTTGTAGGCCACAATGCTACATCACCGACTAGGATCAGCCTGCACATCGATGCAATGTGATCAGTCTTTACTGAACCCTTAAATCTTACGAAGTCACAAGGCTAAGTGAAACCCTTTGCCTTACATACCGGTAGTGGGTGCGCATGTTCAGTGTTTGCAGGTCGTTGAGAAAGCAGCGAAGACACGTCTTAGCATACTCATGCAATCCGATTAGAGTCTTCGCTGATCGCATGAGCCTGATGCAGACGATGGGATTTCACAACATAAATAAGCGAAACTCCTGTGGCTTATCAAGGTTGATCTAAGCACTTGCTGCCTGCGTTTCTCACATTCTGATCAGTATTCGGTGAGGGTATGAACCTTCCATTACCACAGGGCTATGCAAGTGAGAGAAGCGAAAACCATTTGCCTCACAGAGTGCATGTTAATCCAAGTCTTTGGAAGTCGCACATATTTCATGCTAAGTTTTCTTTTTTTTCGTGCGCTAATTCATATACGACCAGTACGATGTTGAAATGATAAACCCGGGAACGGTCCGAAATGCTTGTTCTGGAAGCATTTTTCGGCATTTTTTGTGTGTTCAAAGTATTAAAAATTCGGATTTCTGAAAAATTTGGGAGTTCGAATTAAATGAGAAAGTTTTCAGCCACAGATTCGAAATACTTTTGTGTGTTCTAACTGCTAGGGTGTTCGAACTAATTGGTCACCTACCGTAGTCTACCATTTTTACCGTATTTCGAAACACACCTATTCAAATACATTGTCATTTTTTTGGCCAAAGAAAAAGAAATTTTAAAAAGAAAAATTGGAATATTCAAGTTGCCTTTTTTGCTCAAAACATAGATTGCGGGGAGCCGAAAGAAACGCCTCGACGAGGCGATTCTATCGAGTACCCACAATCTAGTGTCTCAGAGCATGAATACGGAAATTAATGTATACCCCTGCAAACCCGAGCTTTACTATATAAAAGTGTAGATTATATTTTCTTGTCCCTTGGGATCATTGATTCCATTGTGGAATTTTGAAAATATCTTAGGGTCACTGATGAGGCCTAACTAGCTAGTCTGGCCCAGAAAACATGTGAACTCCATATTTTTCAGTTCTGTGGTGTATTCAATGCTTCCAAAGGATAGCCCTTTTATAGAACATATTTAACTTCACTACAACTGGTGTGTGGGAATGTGTGGCGGTTGTAAAACGTCTCCCTGCCCTACATCATAGTGTAGATTATATTTTCTTGTCCTTTGGGATCATTGATTCCATTGTGGAATTTTGAAAATATCTTAGGGTCACTGATGAGGCCTAATTGGCCGAAACTAGCTAGTCTGGCCCGGAAAACATGTGCACACCATATTTTTCAGTTCTGTGGTGTATTCCTTGCTTCCAAAGAGTAACCCTTTTATAGAGCATATTAAAGGGGATCACAATTCTATAGGCATGATTTCATGATGGAAATACGACTTCAAGGACCTTATGGCTGCTACTCTGTTGACTCTGTCCAACTGAAAAAGGGTTCTACTCTAAAAGGGGAAGAATTTGCTCCTCAAGGGGTCTAATCTAAAAGGGAAGAATTTACTCCCCAGGAGCAAATTCTTTCCTTTAAGAGTATTCCCTTTGACATATCAAAACAGAAATTACTTTTGCAGGAGTAGCAGTCATTTTCGCAAATTTTACGTTTTGCAATGCCATTGGGCCATGGAAACAATAAACAACAGAACATAACTACTACTACTCACAAAGTGTGGCTGGCTGCGGTAGCTCAGTTGGATGCAGTCCGACTGGCGATAAGGAAGACTCAGGTTCGATACCTACCGGGGTCGGCAACATTCTTTCGTGAAGATTGATTATGAAATCTTTTCTATGGTCATTCTCTCCCTTCCGCTGATTCAAGAAGGGCAGGGGTCAGTTTTGGGCGACAGAATGTGCACTGAACTGGTAAACCGCTTACGGATAAGTCTGCTCAGGAAAAGTGTGGATAGGTACACTGACAGGCCCAAACATGACCCAAATCAGTGTTGACTGGGCCGTTAAATACAAATCAACAAAACTTGCAAAGTTTACTTCACACAGATAGGAACAGATTTATATATTCTTAACATCTTTCGGTACGGTGGTAGCTCTAATAATACGTAAATGTTGGAAAGACAGAGAACGTTATTTTTTCTCATTTATAAAGATCGCTGGGTGTGGCCTAGTGGATAAGAGTGCTGACTCTTAATCATTAGGTCTCTCAACGGTGTAGGTTTGAGCATGGCTCAGGTCACATAATGAGAAGTTCTGCAATGGAAGGTCAGGAGGTTTTTCATCGGGTACTCTAGTTTTCGCTCACCTCCGATTAACGATCGGCTTGATGTGAGTGAAATAATCTTGAAAGGATCGTAAAACCAAACATAAAAAGATCGCTGGGTGTGTAAAAACATTTTCATGTCTTTGCTACTAGAATAAACGGCAGTGCCAAAGTCGAAGGTTCTAACTCTTCCAAATATATAAAATATTTAGGGAGCGAAACAAAGTCATAACGTTGATGGGTCGTTGTTTATTGTTCTTGAGCCCAGCACAGATAGCAATAGTTTCTGTTCAAAAACTTCATGACTACTAAGTGACCTACCACCAGTTACAGACTGAGTTGTTAAAAGACTTTTTTGGCGCATTCGATGGGAGCTATTGTGTCTGATAAGCCGAGAATGATGTTCTTTATTTCCACTCAATACTTGACGCTTTACTAATCAGTTTCTTTTACAATTAAACTTTGATCCAGAAAGATATACAAAAGGATTGCAAATTTCAGGTTTTACGGAGGTACCGCTCAAAGAAACGACCGAGGTGTAAGATACAGTCTGATTCGCAGCACTTTGTCTGGGCAGGCTTAGATCTTCCTAGGCGGTTAAGGAATACAGAAGTCCAATATATTGCCCCAAGGTCTGATCGGCCCCAGTCCATCGGGGATTGAAGAAATAGACTGGGCTGCATGATGCTTCCACACAGAGCTGAAACCGGCCGCACATGAGTAGTGTTAAATCGCCTAGAAAGTCTAAGCCTGCTCAGGAAAAGTGGCTCGAGCCGGACTGTTCATGCATTTCAACCATTTAGTTTCATTGGGCGACAGGGCTTGAGAAGGAGTTTATCTGCCCGTTTTATCTTAGTACTGAGTAAAAGTCCCACAAAATTGGAAGCAATGTCTCAAAAAAGACTCATACAGTGATAACAGGGATGTTAACAACAAATGATATAGATAACCAAGGCCCTATAGAAGGCCTGATGATTTAGGAAAAATCTTTTTATATGCCCGTTTGAAAAACAACAACAACAACAACGAAAAATACCAAAACAAAAAAAAAAAAAAAAAAAAAAAAAAAAACGGTCGTATTAAGTTATGGGATTGGTGTCCGTCCGTTCGTAAACTTTTTTTTTTTTCGTTTCCGTATAACTCCTACTATACAGTTTTCATCCGATCAAGCCTAAAATGTGTATGTAGTAAGGCTAAGATGTGAAGATATGCCACCAAATACTAACAGAGTTATGGCCTTTTGAAAAACTCGGTTTACATTTTCGTTTGGTTAAGTTTTGTGCTATACATGTGTAAACCATATGTAAGTTACATTTAGTTTATACTTGCCATGGCGTCAAACAATTTACCACAGAATACTCATCACTACCTACCCCTCCTGATACCAAGGCCACAGACTTCGAAAGTTTATGTACACGTTTTGTATTAAAGTTTATTATTTTATTCAAAAAATGCATTAAGTGGGATAATGATATCAGCTGGCTCAAATCAGAATGTAGACTGACAAGACCAAACCTATTGGATGCTTTTTGAAAGCAGCCAACTTGTTTTGGTATCTGCCGAATACAGGCGGACGTTTACGGAAAAACGATCACAGCGCCACTTGACGAGAATAATGAGAACTAGAAGAAGCAGAAGCGGAATTTCAAGTTGCAAAATAGGACGAGAAACAGAAAGAAAACTACACAAATTCCAAAAGCAGACTACAAAAAATGAATATCATAATGCAGTGTTGCACAATTGTAACTGAATATAGCATAACAGAATATCAAAATTGCATATTGCAATCTCAATGTTGCATAATTGAGTTTTTACCTAAATACTGTTCCATACTTTATACTCGTTATTCCTTCTATCCTGTGCTATATAATTTGTGTGTATGTGTATGATTTGTGAATTTAACCCTGAACCAAACGGATCTTCCTCCTTATATATATAGCAGGAGTTCATTTCAAAATTTGGGGGTGACAGGTTGTGTTTTTATCAAAATGGATTTGGAAAATGACTGAACTTTTAGCAAACAGAGGAGGCCCTGATCAGACGCCGCGTTCTGCGGCGTCTGATCTGGGACTGCACTGTTTGCCAGGGTACCCGTTTTGGGGTTTCTGGCACTGAATGTGTTAAGGGTATTACTTTGTAATTGTTATATTTTGTTTCTCTTTATACTCATTTTGTAATAAGTGGAAATATTAGAGGGCCTCATGGAAGATTAGTTGCTTGTTGCTAAATGTGCTACCCTCTGTAAATAAAGGCTATTATTATTATTATTATTTTGTTATTTGTGTGGTTTTATTTGACTGGTCTGCAATAATCGCAGCAATATAACTAAGATTCATCAGTAACTTTGGTTTGATTGACAAACAATCGGCACAAAAGAGGGGTACATGCTTCATTATTATACTTAGGACCACCTAAATGCTTTTAAAAACTTATTTATTCTTTCTTTGTGTTTTCTATACTCATGGTTCTCTGAAAAGAGACCACATTTGGGACTGTTCGGAAGTGGTCTTTAAGACCACTTTTGAACAATCCCAAAGGTAGTCTTAATATAGGAAGTTTACTGTAACTGTCTTCCTTGGAAGTATACCATCGACAATAATTTTGCATTTATTGGAAAGGTCCCTCAGGACCTTTCCACAGTGTTTATGTGAAATTTGAAGCATTTTCGCTCCAGTGCAGACTTCTCGCTATAATTTGCTATTTGCAATTAAATTCAACGTGAAGAAACAATGTGAACCAGTCAAAAATATGCAGGGATACTTCAGTTTTCTATGCAGTGTGTCTATTTGGCGAAATGACCATAAATGAAAGTTACCATTTACAGTTACCATTTACAAGTATGAGGTTTCACAAAAAGCTTGCCTTACGCTAGCAAGCGGCACAACATATCTTTAATTGAATGTATCCTTATTCCAGCTTCCGCAAATTGTTGAACCGTCCGGCAACGTCCTTTTCGTATGCGTGACGCTGATTTACAATATATTTGAACTGACAAAAAGCGAAATAAATATAAAGATTAAGATAAAGGAGCTTTATTTAACGTCGCATATCCGAAACAAATAGCATGAGCTTTTATTGCGACAAACAAAGTATCCTTTAACAAATACTTACCTGCTTTCATTTATCTTCCTAGGACTACCCATGATAATGTGAGCGTCAGCCAAGGGAGCTCCTAGTACCATTTTTACGCCTTTGGTATGGCGCGGCCGGGGATCGAACCCGCGACCTCCCATTCCCGGAGCAGACGCTCTACCACTGAGCCGGTATATAGTAATGAAGATGGCCAAAAAAGGCGACATCACAGAAAACATAATACCAATGGCACCAACAGGAAGGGCAAACCAAAAGTTTTGATATACAGTAAGAATGCAACGGAAAGGAAAGTAATCAGCTGCCTCTTCTCCAACGAGAAAAAGGTGTTTTATCAGCCTTTGGGAATCAGTTGCTAAGGCTGAAAGTCACTACAGTTTCTGTGTCAGTATAATCAGTTTTACTGGCATGACGTTGCATTGACGTTGGTACGGCGTTGCATAGACGTCATGTGCCCACTTGGAATAATTAATCTTTCTTATGGGTGGCACGGATCCAATATACATATATATTGTTTCTTGTTAGCGTCGTTCAAACGTGTAACACGACCTACGTTTTATAAAAGAAATAAGAAAACTTATGTAATCCCTGTAATCCCAACTTTATTGCAGTTACATGTAACATATTGATATCGAGTAACTGAAAACAACTACTCGAAATAATAGTAACAAGTACTCTGCGCGGAAATATATTTGATTGCTCAGCAGACTAAAGTTGTTGTAAAATGCTCGTATCCAAGTTAATGAGGGCGCCTAGGCATGGTATAATGTGTTGCACGTACGTGTACACGTTAGGCCACAGTCACATTTAGAGAACGGCATTTTATACGGGTCGAGGTCATCGGATGCGGGGATTGACGAGTTCTCCCAGGAACTTGGTGGTTCTACAAGCAGCACTTCTGCATTGCAAAGCCAGTAGGAGATGCTGAGGGCTTGTACCAACAGCTGGATCATTGCACACTCATCCTGCCTGCTGGTTGGGAATAGGACTTGGAGCTGTGAATTGTATCGATTCCAGGTCATTACCTCCATTTCTGTTTTGCGACAAGTCTTCTTCCTGGACCACTAGCCGCTTGTTTCTGAATGGATACTTGCAAAGGCATGCTTCATTTGCAGCCTAAGTCCGATGGCCAAAATCGCGCGGCCCCAAAAGAGAACACCGTTGGCCTACTTTCTGCTCTCGAGCACAGTAGAGAAATCGCGATCTGCAACCGATTTGTCGCTGATTACTCAACATTTTTGTCTCAATTTAGACGCATTCAAAATTTCTAAAACTGGCAGTGCTTCACTTTACTCGGTAGGGCACAGGCAGTCAAACGCGATTAACTCTTGTTGGGCAGACTGCCGCGATTCGCATCCCAGAAGCACATAACTTACGTCTCGCTGTGGAGCTATGCAGTTCTGTCCGCTCGAACCTGGCAGACGTAAAATGCCTTAGCTTGAACGAACGAACGTAGCAGTGTCATCATCATTATTCTCTGTTCAACTCTTGCGCAGCTAGTCCAGATCGATATCACAACATGTCTGGATTTATGAAAGAGTATTTCCAGATCCACTTGTGGCTTTCTTGAAGTCATGCCGACTTTATCACTTGTGTCTTTTAATTTTGGATGGTCATATTGCCATTTTGTGGGAAAGTAACTGTCCATATGGCCTTCCTTTGTTTAGGTTTCCATTATGGTCTGGTCGCTTAATGTTTGTATTTCTTTCCCTTTGGTGTCTTTTATGGATGGAGTAAGTTAATTGTATCAATTCCTGATCTTTGTTTTACTTCTACTTTTCATGGGATTCCTGAGGTGACCACAGGCCTTCAGCACCAGAGTGTCACTGTCGTTTGACGTTAGGATCTGCGCAGTCTAGCCCCCAGCAAGAACCAAAAAGGCAGCTCCAAGACTACGTCAAGCAGCACCACCAGCATTCCAGATTTCTGGCCTGGCCGAGGCAACATTTTCAGAAACTGAATGCAGGTACACATTGACAAGACCTTACCAGTGAGATTATCTAATGCTTGATTTCTTTATAAATAGCCTCACAGAGGCAATGCTCCACTAACTTGCACCGCCGTATAAATTTCAAACCGTTAGAGATATTTTATACACTTTTTCGGCAAACAGATATATATTGATAAGATATAGTCAACAATGGTGTTTAATGCCTGATTTCTTTATATAAATGGCATTGCCAAGGCAAAATATTCACAAACTGATTGCAGGTATATAAGTTTTATTTTGATTAGATTTGGCAAACAGATGTATATTGACAAGACCGTCTAATATGTTCTTGAAAGGGTTATCCTTTGGAAGCAAGGAATACACCACAGAACTGGAAAATATGGAATGTACATGTTTTCTGTGCCAGACTAGCTAGTTTCGGCCAAATAGGCCTCATCAGTGACCAATTAGGCCTCATCATAATGCCTTATTTCTCCTCTAGAAGCCTGGCCAAGGCAACAGTAGAATTATTATTCCCACGCTTTTCAAAGAAAAAGTGGGGCTATTGTAATTGTATTCGTCGTCCGTTCGTCCGTCCGTCCGTCCGTACGTACGTCTGTCTGTCTGTCTGTCTGTCTGTCTGTGTCTGTCTGTCTGCCTGCCTGCCTGCCTGCCTGCCTGCCTGCCTGTTTGTCTGTCTGTCTGTCTGTCTGTCCGTCCGTCTGTCCTTCCATCCGTCCGTCCGTCTTACCGGATTCTCACTCCCAGACGGTTATAGATAGAAACTTGAAACTTTAGGAACTGATAGATCTTTGGTCTGGGGAATGCATGACAATTTCAGAATTCGGATCACACCCCTAGGGGTGGACCCAGGCGTTGGGGTACGCGGGGTTCAAAAATCAAAATTTCCAGAACATGGTGGTGTAACATATCAAAGCGAACGTCATGATGAGTAGATTATGTAGTGGCTTGGGATATGCGATGGCGTGCCATCGACTGCACGATTCTAGTTTTGTTAAGTTTTGGCATGCAGAGAGATTGACAAGACCAAACAAATGAGTTTGTCTAAAGGCTGATATCTTTATAATTCGCCTCGCCGATGCAAAAATTTAACTAACTGACATAGACGTTAAAACTTTCAACCCGCAAGAAATATTTTGATAAGTTTTTGCAGGTAGATATATATTGACAAGGTCTAATTAATTATATTGTTTAATGAGATTTTTTTTTTTTTTGATACTGATTTTTTTTTTATATCTTCGGGGTAAAATAATAACAAACTGATTTTAGATATATTATCCGCAAGGTATATTTCAATAATTTTGGCATGAAGATGTATATTGGCATGACCTAACCAATTTGTATAATGCAATATTTTTTTATATAAACAGCCTCGCCGAGGCAAATTTTTCACCAGCTGATGATGGACATATAATTTTCAAACCGCTAAGAATATTTTGATAATTTCCCCCGGCATGAGAAGAATGTTGAGCTGTATGTAGTTTTCGTCCTGTGTCTGTTTTTCTTCCATCTGTTTGTCCTTCTGTCTGTCTTGAAATGATTGTTAACTGGTTTCTATAGAATTATTGCGAAACGGTCACTTGCAGTTTTTTCCGTCATACATTCTATCAATTTAACGCTCATTTCATGAGAACAAATAGATTTTTAAATGACTGTCACACAAAAAAGTGACACATAACGATGTGTCCTGTCTACGAAAAGTCACATATTGACTGTTTGGTGACAATGCGTGGGCGTCCGTCAACACTTAACTTTAAAGTTTTGCTTTAGTTCTAATACCATGCTAATCACTTGTCTAATACATTTTTATTTGGTATTTGGTTAGTTGATTTGAAGTTTAACGTCTCCGTCAACACTGTAAAGGTCATTTTGGAGACATTGCTTCAAATTTTTTGGGACTTTATCGACATTGAGATGAAATGGCATCTCAAGCCCTGTCGCCCAATGAAACCAATAGGGTTTATTGGCATGGACGGTCCGCCTCGCACCGCGGTTCCTGGACAGGCTTAGATCCTCTAAGCGGTTTGCCAGTACAAGTGTGCGGGCCGGATTCAGCTCTGCGTGGAAGCATCATGCAGCCCATATATTTCTTCAAGCCCTTATGGGCGGGGGCCTTTTTATTTGGTATATCGTGTTTCTTTGGTACTGCCTTTAACATGAGTCGGTCACACTCCTGAGTCAAGTGCCCCGGTTTGGCTAGCGCCAGTAATTAGAATATGTAGCGATATTGGTAATTTCCAGATTTATTTTTTTTCCTTTAACTTTGCAGTGTGAACTTATAATGCCTAACGGGTTTTAGTTTTAAATAGACACATATAGAGTATTGTTCCAGTTATGTGGCTGCTGCTGCTGCTGCTGCTGCTGACAGAAGGTCATGGTCGTATAAATTGAATGGTCATTGTATAGTTTTGGCATTCATCGTGTTGATTGGGGTTAGGTATGATATATTATAATCAACAGCAGATAATGTATAGTTACAGTCACGTGGTTGCTGCTCCAGCTGACACAGAAGGTAAAGGGAACAGTGACAGAACTTTGCGTAATATTCATGTTACTTGTTTATGTAAAACATTTGATCTCTATATTTTATGTTATTTGAAGTTGATATGTGGTATTACTTGACAGCTGACAAAGTACAGTAACACTGATTTGACTTCTGCTGCCAAGATCGCACACTTTGAACTTTGATTGAAATAGTCATGTAAAAGTATTTGTATTGTTGTGGTTTCAACCTACGATTAGGGTTGATATTTAGACGCTTTTATGGGTGCAGAACAGATACTGCTGTCAACAGATCAAGGTCAAAAACTTACTATTTAGAAATTGAGATCAAGGTCTTAAGCTTAATAATTGTGCTTTGCAATACATTGTTGCACCTGCCGATGGTATCCATGACCCCGTGGCCACTTTCTCTATTTTTTTCCTTGCCTTTCGCTGGCAAGACGTTTGGCAGCTATGGGTGTATTTGCCAATTCTACCACTGATTTGTTTTGAGGTCTCAGCTAAAACGAAGTTTAAAAACAGGAAATGCAAATAATACAACTTGAGAATTTCTCATCTTAGTTTTAAGTATGACTGCTATTGAAAAATAAAAGCGGTTCACCAAATGACAGTGGTATTTGATCATTCTTGATTTTAAGGTTCTAAAGCGAATAGTTAAGGGTTGATCATGTTTGCAAAACACAAATATTACGCACGTTTATTATTTTTATTATTATGTTTATTAGTATTATCATTACTATTGTGATAATGCTCTGTTCATTCTGCTGACTAGACAGCAGCAGACCTTTCCTTTGGATTCTTTTTAAAGAAGCCAACTTGTATATTTTTCAGAGATGAAGCCAAGATGGTTTCCTGTCGACAGTATTCCATACAATGACATGTGGCCAGATGACAAGTACTGGTTCCCCATCTTCTTGAAAGGCTCCAAGTTTTCAGGATATTTCAAATTTCAAGGCCATGATAAAATTCTAGAACATAAGCTGGAAGTTGTTGAAAAGTTACCAGTCACGTGACAAAACAGAAGATTGTAGTGAATATTTAGTTGATTATAATAATAAAAATAAAAAAATTTCAAGATCATTTCAGAACTATTTATCTGGCTCTTCTGCTTCTTGTGTCTGATCAAAAATCTGTAGACCAGAACATACAACACTGCAGATTTTGTAGATCAAGATGAGAGGGCGCAAATCAGGATCCACTCTTTGGCCATCCTGTAAATGACGTTAACCCACAGTAAAATTCCTATATTAAGACCACCTTTGGGACTTATCGAAAGTGGTCTTTAAGACCACTTTTGAACAGTCCCAAAGGTGGTCTCTGACCAGTTTTGTTTGTTTGTATTGGAGTTAAACGGCCCAGTCAACACTATTTAAGGTAATTTTTGAGCTGGTCAGTTTACCTATCCACACTTTTTCCTTGGCAGGCTTATACGTAAGCGTTTAACCAGTACAGTGCACATTCGTTCGCCAGAAACTGACAACTGCCCTTTCTTGAATCAGCAGAAGGGAGAGAATGACCGTAGAAAAGATTTCCTCCGCGAAAGAATGTTGCCGACCCAGGCAGGTATTGAACCCGCGTCCTCCTGACCACTAGTCAGACGCGCATCCGACTGAGCTACCGAGGCCGGGTCGCTGACCAGAGGACACTTTATGAAGATTACACAAAGATAGAATAACTGTAACCTACTGAATACGTTTTTAAAAGCAGAATTAGTCATAATTTTAGGTGGTCTTAATAGCGGAATTTCACTGTAAATTCCTTGTTTGAGAGAATTGATGTGTTCAGGGACGGTAGAGCCCACGTAAGAAACACGGGGTGATAGGGTAATTGTCATGATTGTCATGAAAGGCATACCTTTGTAAACGCCACTTTATATAGGGAAAAGCTGGATACACAAGGGTATGCAACTTTTTCGTAATTTTCTTTCCAAAACATAGATTGTCGGTGCTCGTTCGAACTGCCTCGATTATGCAGTTTTAGTGCACACTCACGATCTATGTTTGAAAGGAGGAAAACGTAGGGGTCGGGTGAGGGGGGGGGGGGGGGGGTTGGATCATCTGATAAATGCTAGTTGGCGTATGGTACAGCAGAACTACGGTAATGGTACTTTGAGAATTAAATTTTATACTCATTTTATTTTATAGCCTCTTCAAACTCGTCAGATAGGCTTGGTTGTTCGTTGGAACTGGCTCATGTGACCGTTCTAATTATTCAGCATCCAACATACGAATCTCAGCACCTACTTTAAGTGCCCTGTTTAATCCATTTCAGACTGGAAACCCCTAAACGGGAACCGTGTCAAACAGTGCAGGCCCAGATCAGACGCCACAGAACGCGGCGTCTGATCAGGGCCTACACTGTTTGCCAAAAGTTCAGTCATTTTCCAAATAAATTTTGATGAAAACACCACTTGGCACCCCTAAATTTTGAAATGGATTCCTGCTATATATAAGGAGGAAGAATCCATTTGGTACAAAAAGGGTTAACCAATATAGCATGTAACTTTTCAACATTGTTTAGTATATGGGCTCATTAACCCTTATTCTGTTGAATAGATTTATTTACCACACCAATTTCTGACTATCAGCCAATCAAACTGCATCACATAGTAAGGTATTCATTTAATTTCGCAATTCGAATGACAAACACTGTGGAGCCTGATCAGATGGCTTCTGTTGTGGGTCTGCACTATTTGCAAAGATAAATATTTATATGTACATACAACCCTCGTTATAATGAAAGTATTTGTTCCCTTTACCGTTATATGTAAAGAATTCCAACAAGGGGTAGTATAACCAGTAGGCCCGTACGCGCGGGTGGGGGGGGGGGGGAATGAGCGGTGCAAATGTACCTCCTTTTTTTCTAAAAATTATCTTATCTCAAATTCATGCAATACGTGGCCACAATCCTCGCAGAAAATAAAAACTTCTAAGAAAAATAAAAGTGACATTTTGGATATTCATGTAGCGGCGAAGGGTGTTTTACAGATCCTGAAGTTCCTTTGTATACCAAAGCTGCCGTTCCACATGGCATCAGACCGAAAGACTCAAAGAATTCTCCTATGGAATAGCTTCTATCAATCTCTTTAAGACGTTTGAAGCTTTCTATAGAAAACCCTATCTATAAGAGTTGGGTCAAGATAACCCCATCCAACTATCGTCCAGTTTTCCACATGTCTGTTGAGCACACCTCTTTCAGTATCTAAAAAGGAACAACATTCTATAATCATGCAACATGGCTTTCGGGAAAAGCGTAGTTGCCAAATTCAGTCCATAGAAATATTTCACGTCGAAACCATTCGAATTATGTTGCAGTGATAGGACATTGCTATTTGCATTTGATAAAGTCGTTCATAACGGATTGGTTTAGAAGCTCTTATCATGCAGGGTAAAGAGATATACTATTTCTCATTTACGTAAATGATCTTCAAAAAAAAAAAAAAAATAAGCGTCTTAACCTGCTCAAGCAAAGTGGTGCGGGTCGGGCCGTTCATGCATATAAGCCCTATTGGTTTGTTTGAGATGTCATTTCTTCTCAATGGCGGGTAAACGTCCCATAATATTGGAAACAACGTCTTCAAATGAACAAAATAGTGTTGACGGGGACGTAAAACCTCAATTCAAACAAAAACGTCTTCAACAGCTCTGTGCAGCTCTTTTCCGATGATACTTTTCTATACCTAACAATTCACAACTCCTCAGGTTGCAAAAATGCGAGTCTGGGTGGCAGATTCCTTTCCACCCTGAGAAATATGACGTTATACAAACAGTCGAACTTCAAAGACCCGAAACAAATGTTGGGACTATTGGAAACAGACGTAGTTCGAGCCATTGAGGGTAAATCATAGTGCCAAGTTATGAGACTTATGGATAGCTTTTCGATCTCCTATGAAATAAAGGAATGCTGTGTGTACTCATTAGAATCGCCTCGTTGAGGCGATTCTAATGAGTACATACAACTTACCTTTTCAAGATAAAATTTGAAAAATCCCTAGTATGGGAATGAAAGCTTCTAGGTACTCAAGAGCGAGTTCGAATTATCCATGGTTGACGACCTATTTGTGTTTGAGTCATTAGAAGTTAGACTGTATAACCACAAAAAGAGAGAAAAATATCTCAGATAAATACACCCTCCACAACCGCAATCTTTCTTCAGTACCCCAAATCAAATAATACCTGGGAGCTTAGATGAAATTGACACATCAACTCCATCTCTTCACAGGCATATCACTTTCTAGGTTTTCTGAAACGCAGCCTATATATCAGCTTGAAGTAGGAAACACAATGTGTATCAGCCATACCAAAGAGGGCGGCAAAACCAACCACTGGCTAGCGAAACAGCTGGAAATGGTCCGTTGGCGAGCAGCAAGGTAGGTGACAGGAACTGATGAAGAGAAGTATAAGTAAACAGGCACTGTTGCCATTGATGAAGAGCAGTATTTGCAAACAGGTACTGTCGTCATTGGAAAAGAGCAGTATTAGCAAATAGGTAACGTTTCCATTGATGAAGAGCAGTTTTTGCAAACAGGTAGTCGTCACTGATGAAGAGCAGTATTAGCAAAGAGGTATCGTTGCCATTGATGAAGAGCAATATTAGCAAAAATGTAATAACGTCATTTATAAAGAGCAATATTAGCAAAGAGGTTTTTGTTTGTTTGATTTGAAGTTTAACGTCCCCGTCAACACTGTAAAGGTCATTTTGGAGACGTTGCTTCCAATTTTATGGGACTTTTACCCGACCTTGAGATGAAATGACATCTCAAGCCCTGCCGCCCAATGAAACAATAGGGTTTATAAGCATGGACGGGCCGACTCGCACCGCATTGCGTGGGCAGGCTTAGATCCTCTAAGCGGTTTACCAGTACTCTGCGTGGGAGCATCATGCAGCCCATCTATTTCTTCAAGCCCCTTAGCAAAGAGGTACTGTCGTCATTGATGAAAACAAATATTAACAAAGAGGTAACGTTGGCAATGATGAAGAGCAGTATTAGCAAAGACTTACTGTCCTCATTGATAAAGAGCTGTATTAGCAAAGAGGTACTGTCGCCATTGATGAAGAGCAGCATGAGGCCTAAAAGAATAGCCGTGTTTCCGCAAACACGACCGACCCTGTTTCAGACCACCCGACTCTACTATTTTTATCAATAAAAGAACAAAATAAAAATTAAAAACACCGACCCTACCATTTTCAATTTCCGACTCTACCCAGTGTCGTCTTTGCATTTTCCCATAGTAATTTCCCTTTTTCAGTACTTTTTTGTAGTTTTTTGCATTTCGTACCGCCCAAACTTTTGAGCATCTAAAATGTATTATGATATACAGTGCAAGCCTCAACATGATAATTTTATTAACAAAACATATGTACTAAAGCAAAAACACATAAAAATACAGGCCCGACCATGTTGTTTTTCGTGAAAAAAAAATAATAAAAACGTTAAAGAGGTAAAGTCGCCATTGATGAAGAGCAGTATTAGCAAAGAGGTAATGTTGCCATTGATGAAGAGCAGTATTAGCAAAGAGGTATAGTAGTCGCAGATAAGATTGACTAGGCGGAGCTATCCTTTGCACCTGCCTTAGGAATATTCCATTAACAAAAAGGTAAACCAAGTCACCCGATTGTGTGAATTCAACTGTAACACAAGCATAGCTGTGGCGTATATGACCATTTCGTCCGCTTGTAAAAAGCGTGCGAAAGGCACTCTACCGAATCTTCTGGTGGGCTGCATGATGCTTCCACGCAGAGCTGAATCCGGCCCGCACACTAGTACTGGTAAACCGCTTAGAGGATCTAAGCCTGTCCAGGGGCCAGTTTCATCAATAAACATCGTACGATTAATCTTAAATTGTTCTTACGCACTTTTTAAAGAACTGCGTACGTCAGTTTCATCAAAACATCGCAAAGTGTTCGTAGGAGCTAAATTTGCGTTTCACTAAAATATGTCGCAATTTTGAATATGCGCTTAAGGTATATGCAAATGTCAACCAGACACGTGAGCTGAAATTTACGGTTGTTTATAATGTCGACAAGTTTCTAGAAAAGCAACTCATAATGTTCCAAATTATATGAATAATCATAAAATATGCTTATTAAAAAGTGTATTTTTGTTTTTAGAAGAAAAAATAATAAATTACTTTATTAGAAAATTACCTTTCAAAATGGTCAATTTTTGAACATCGGTTTCTCCATTGTCCTTCCTCGGAAACGTTCAGTTTTTACATTAACCTAAAGTATATTCCATGTCCTAGCACGGACGAGAAGTAGTTTTTCCAAAAACTTCCACAATATTAATATATCCATTCTTTTAAACACCCGTCGAAAGGTCATTTTGACAGCCATTACTGTATACATGGTTGGTAAATTCTCCAGGTAAAACAGGGGTATATACAGGCTAATCGTGGGTAAAAATATCCTGCACAACGGATTTTATTCTAAATATTTTTATGCCTAGATCATGATTTCCTTTATTCTTCCGTTAAGTTGGTGAATATTATAATTAATTAAATAAATACAAGAGGGGAAAACTGTTTGATTTGTCCAAAAGCCATAATAACGATTTGACAGAATTTTTATTATCGCTACGCTTATTTACCCCAGTGCTAAATTTAATCCGTGTGTCATACTGTGTACATGGATGACAATATATAGTGAACTCTACATGTTGATAGGGGTTCTATCGGCATGGATATAATGTTATAATGCCAGTTTTTTGGAAAAAATCACGTCTCGTCGTTGCTAGTACACACACTAAAGTATATTTTGGTGTAAAAATGGTATGTTTCTGATGAAGGACAATGGAGAAACATACGTTCAAAAATGGACCATTTTTAAATGTAATTTTCTTACAAAGTGAATATTTATTTTTTTCTTCCAACAACAAAAATACATTTTTTAATATGCATGTTTTATATTTATTCTTTTAATTTGGAACAGTATTGGTTGTTTTTCTACTAATATGTCAACATGCTAAACACCCATGAATTTTAGCCCACGTGCCAGGAAGACATTTTCATAGTCCTTAAACAGGGCCACTAATTGTCACATGCGTGATCACGTGCCGTCTTGAAATAGCCGTGTAAAGTAGATAACACATTTTAAGATTATTAGCTCACCTGTCACGTAGTGACAAGGTGAGCTTTTGTGATCACTTTTCGTCCGTCGTCCGTCGTCAGTGACGGGCCTCCGTGGCCTAATGGATAAGAGCGCTGCCTCTTAGTCATTAGGTCTCTCACCGCCGTGGGTTCGAGCCTCGCTCGGGTCACGTGTGAGACGCCATGTTCTGCAACGGAAGGTCAGGTGGTTTTTCTCCGGGTACTCCGGTTTTCGCCCACCTATGATTAACGATCGGCTCGATATGAGTGAAATAATCTTGAAAGGGCCGTAAAACCCAAACCAAACCAAACCGTCGTCAGTGCGTGTGTGCGTGTGTGCGTAAACTTTTTCTTCAAATGACATCTCCTCCTAAACCACTGATCGGATTTTGACCAAACTTCACAGGAATGATCCTTAGGTGGTCCCCTTTCAAAGTTGTTCAAATGGTTCCGGTCCATTGCACATCTAGGTCACAGGAGCTAAAAATAGATTTTTTAAACAAAAACTTTAAAAATCTTCTTCTCTGAAACCGCAAGGCCCAGGTCTTCGATATTTGGTATGAAGCTTCATCTAGTGGACCTCTACCAAGATTGTTCAAATTATAGCCCTTGGGGCCAAAATGCCCCCGCCCTGGGGGCCTTTTGTTTTACTAAGGCTTATATAGGGAAAATCATTAAAAAATCTTCTTCTCTGAAACAACAAGGCCCAGGTCTTAAATATTTGGTGTGAAGCTTTACCTAGTGGACCTCTGCTAAGATTGTTCATATTATAACCTTGGTGCCAAAAATTCCCCCGCCGCGGGGGCCTTTGGTTTTACATAGGCTTATACTGGGAAAATCTTTAAAAATCTTCTTCCCTGAAACCGCAAGGCCAAGGTCTTTGATATTTGGTCTGAAGCTTCATCTAGTGGACCACTTTCAAGATTGTTCAAATTATAGCCCTGGGGGCCAAAATGCCCCCGCCCAGGGGGACTATGGTTTTACATAGGCTTATATAGGGAAAATCATTAAAAAATCTTCTTCTCTGAAACCAGAAGGCCCAGGTCTTTAATATTTTGTGTGAAGCTTTACCTGGTGGACCTTTACTAAGATTGTTCAAATTATAGCCTTGGGGCCAAAAATGCCCCAGCCCCGGGGGCCTATGGTTTTACGTAGGCTTATACAGGGAAAATCTTTAAAAATCTTCTTCTCTGAAACCGCAAGAACCAGATCTTTTCAGGAGATGATTAGTATAAGCAACCTTGCTTGTTTTCAAATCCTGTTGATCTTTCTAATATGTTACATTCCTGTTATATATCTGTAATTGAAAAGAAGTAAATAAAATATTGTTTAAACTAACCAGATCTTTGATATTTGGTGTGAAGCTTCATCTAGTGGACCTCTAACAAGATTGTTCAAATTATAGCCCTCGGGGCCAAAATGCCCCCGCCCCGGGGGCCTATGGTTTTACATAGGCTTATATAGGGAAAATCATTAAATAAATCTTCTTCTCTTAAACAACAAGGCCCAGGTCTTTAATATTTGGTGTGAAGCTTTACCTGGTGGACCTTTACTAAGATTGTTCAAATTATAGCCTTGGGGCCAAAAATGCCCCCGCCCCGGGGGCCTTTGGTTTTGCATAGGCTTATACAGGGAAAATCTTTTAAAATCTTCTTCTCTGAAACCGCAAGGCCCAGATCTTTGATATTTGGTGTGAAGCTTCATCTAGTGGACCTCTTTCAAGATTGTTCAAATTATAGCACTGGGGCCAAAAATGCCCCCACCCCGGGACCCTTTGGTTTTTCATAGGCTTATACAGGGAAAACCTTTAAAAATCTTCTTGTCTGAAACCAGAAGGTCCAGGTCTTTGATATTTGGTATGAAGTTTCATCTAGTGGACCATTTCCAAGTTTGTTCAAATTATAGCCCTCGGGCCTAGAATATACTGGAGACACTAATTCTCAGGTGAGCGATTCAGGGCCCTCTGGCCCTCTTGTGGGTCAGATGGACCTAGATGTATATTCAGTACAAGCAACGTCGAATCAACGTGATTCAACGTTGATTCTACGTTGTTTCAAACTTGTGTTTCCATTTCATTACCGCAAGATACAGATTTTAATTATCTGGACCCATTTCCTACTGTAATACTGGTGAATTGGTCTGTTTTGTGGACGTCGTGACGTCAGACAAGCGTTGATTTAACGTTGTCATAACGAACCTTTCATGAGCGCGTTTGTCAGTAAATGCGGGGCGGCGAGGTGGGGTGGAGATGGGGATGGGCGGTTCTTCAGCATGGGTGCACGTGTATTGTTGTTAGATAACGTGAGACTTCGCAGAATATTTTATTACTTTTTCACGCTCATTTTAATAAATTCAGAAATGCAAGAGCATGTATACAGGATTCAATTTATCGTATTAACTTAACACACAGTTTTTGCACGATTTTAACACAAAACGTCAATGCATGACTCATATAACGTTACCTGACGTAGCCTCTGTAAGTGTTCGAATTTTAAGTATATCAGTTTTCAGTTCCGGTTTGTTGTTGGCAATGGTGACAGGTCTATAGCAAATATTTTTTATTGATTTTTGTCTGTCAGGCCGTCGAGCCTTTCTTTTGACCCCCGCCCATCGGGGCTTGAAAAAATAGATGGGCTGCATGATGCTTACACGCAGTCATGAAACCGACCGCATACGAGCCTGCCCAGGCAAAGCGATGCGAGTCGGTCCGTCCATGCTTATAAATATGTTCTATTAAAGGGATATCCTTTGGAAGCAAGGAATACACCACTGAACCTGAAAATATGAAGTGTACATGTTTTCTGGGCCAGACTAGCTTGTTTCGGCCAATTAGGAATCATCAGTGACCCTTAAATATTTTAAGAATTGCACAATGGAATCAATGATCCCAAAGGACAAGAAAATATAAACTACACTATGATGTAGGGCAGGGAGACTTTTACGGCCGCCACGCATTCCCAGATACCAGCTGTAGTGATGTTTAATAAACCCTATTGGTTTCATTGGGCGACAGGGCTTGAGATATCATTTCATCTCAGTGTCGGGTAAGAGTCCCACAAATTGGAAGCAACGTCAATAAAATGACCTATACAGTGTTGAAGGGGACGTTAAACCTCAAACCAACCAACCAACCGTCCAGCCTTTCAATGAAATATAAATTCAGTTCATTGTCAACATAGATACTACAGCATGATTGATTTTAAATTATTTAGCTACATGTATACACAATTATACAATTGCCTGCACATAGACGAAATGACAGTACGCAAGACCACGATCCCCTCCCCACGCCGTCGACATTCAAGGTTTTCGTACATACGAACGTACGCCCATGTACGTACGTCCTTCCGCACGGAGTGTACGTACGTGATCCTGTAACCTCAGGTTAAGGCATTGTACCAGGAAGAACCTAAAATTTTAAGAGCTCATATTTTCGAGACTATATGATGAAATGGTGATGGTATGTATAGGTCAAAAGGTTTATTCAGCAATACACTGGCCCTTACCTATGACCTCTAGGTCAAGTTGTGGACTTTAAATGTTGAAATTATTTTTAAAATCATATAATGGATTTGGTTCATATTTGTTACGATGATAGATATACAAGTTTTATTCAGATACCTGCGCCAGTCCCCATGGCCTCAAGGTCAAGGCCACAGACTCATAATTTTCAGCATAATCGCGCCAATGCCCATGACCTCAAGGTCAATGTCACAGACTCAGAATTTTAGTGTCAACGTTTTTTAATAAGAACTCACATTTCCCAACCCATTTAATGGATTTAGTTCGTATTTGATATGACGAAAGATACAGGTCGTTTCTCCGGCTACTCCGTTTCCTTATCGCCCGCATCTGATTAACGATCGGCTCGAAATAAACGAAATGATCTTGAAAGGACAGGAAATCCAAAACTCAAGGTCAAGTCACATTTGGTAATTTATATTTTTATTGGTTTTGTTCATATCTGGTATGATGATACACACTTTTTCCAATATTTAAACGCCATTACCCACACCTACGCCGACAGTTTTCCAGCCGAGCAATACTGTCTTTTTTTTTCTTTTTTTGTTGGCAACATGCATTTTTTCTTGGTGAGGATGGTCCCTGGGCGGGGGCATATGTGTCGTATTGACAATTCTAGTTTGATGTGTTAATTTGAGGTACACTGAGTCTTCGTTTGAATCTAAAGTCTAATCGCAGATTGTGGGTAATCGTTAGTAACTTCCTGAACGCGTTGGCGCTTAAGTCCCCGTCAATGTACATATATTTTAGGCCATTTTGGAGACGCTGCTCCCGATTTTGGGGGGCTTTTACCTGGCATTGAGATGAAGTGACATTATAAACCCTACGACCAAAGGAACCGCTAGGGTTTAAGGAGCGGTCCCACTCGCACCACTTTTCTTGGGCAGGCTTTTGCCTTCTACAGGCGCTTCTAACGAGTACCCTCAATCTCTAAAAAACAACTAAGAAAACCCCCACCCTAACCCAAACTAAAGATTATAACAAAGGGGTCAGTTTCGAGGGTCTTCATTGCATGGGCATATATAACTAATGGGCGTGATCTGCGAAGGTAAGCGAAATGGTATATTACGTACCACCCTTTTTACAATGTTATTCAAGAGCTTTAACCTATGCTGCCCGTATGGTCGTGACATGTCCAAACTTTAAGACGAAAATTTCAATGTGCGATGTCTAAATCTGCATCTCAGAATTACGACAAAATGTGCGAACATTTGATGAAACAGGATTTTTGTCGTAAGAACTTCGTACGATCTTTTTAAGACGAAAATACGTCGCAAATGCTTTGATGAAACTGGCCCCAGGAACCACGGTGCGATGCTAATAAACCCTATTGGTTTCATTGGGCGACAGGGCTTGTGATGTCATTTCATCTCAATGTCGGGTAAAAGTCCCACAAAATTGGAAGCAACGTCTCCAAAATGACCTTTACAGTGTTGACGGGGACGTTAAACCTCAAATCAAACAAAACCAGACTTATTGCATATGTATCGACAAAAGATGTTAGATTGAAAGAAACTCCCGCAATGTGTGACTTACACAAACACATTATCTGGAGCGAACATAATATTTTGGTGTTGAAATTTCCTCATTTCCAATGTTTTGTAATGTTCGAGACTGGTAATGTTCAATACCGAAAAGTGCTAGTCTAACAGCTTGATCACATTGCTCGCACGTGGCACACCTTTTCATTACCAGATTACGCAGTAGAAAGTGTCTGCATACATTATGGTTGCCCTTTCGGGTGTTTGATGGGTAAGGGAGCCGGCAGACAACACCACAGTAAAGGAAAAACATGTCATTATTTTGTTTTTAAATATCTACACAGAAACTTTTTACCTTTTTCCAATATTATTTGCCAAAATTAATATTGTTCAATTAAAATATGCCACCAAAATCAATAGTAATGAAAAACATTTGCATGCTTGCAAGATCACTATTCTATTGCAATAAGCAGTGATTGTATGTGATGAGATGTCCGCTACATATTCGAACATGACAGGTTTGTAATGTTGACTCTCCAGGGATAATGACTGCAAATAAATGAAATATTTTGAATTGTGCAACCTTAGTTGTGTAAGATGAACAGGTTTAGTGATATACACCTTGCTATATTTCTACCAATAGCTGCAATAGGTAACAAATTGGATTTGAGTCCCATAGCTTAAAATCTTTTCCCAAATATTATTTGCAAGAATGAATATTTTTCACTATAAAATGTGTCATGTTAAGAAGGCACTTCAACTCTCTAATCTATATTAACAGAAAAATGCATATTTTAATGTTAAAAAAAACATTGCAAGTGCAGTTTATGCTACTGAAATTATGGTATCGAATATTACGAATTGTATCGAACGTCCCCACCTAAAGTAAATATTATATTTTATGGTATGCTGCTTTACTCTTGATTATGTAAGCTAGGTACAACAAATATAATATCAGATTCCTTTTCAATGTGACAGTTAGAAATGGTAAAGTGGCATAGCATGGCCCTTTACCGTGTATGGTAATGTCCGAGACCATCATAGCTGCCATTTACAGACATGCATTTGTTTACATTTCTAAGAACTTATTTACAAACTTCTCAAGACGTGTTACTTTCTTCCAGCTGGTAGACAATATTGGTTACATTTTGCAGACTTATGTAGAAAAGTATTAAACTGAATGCAGTGTAATGTTCAATACTATATTCCCACAGTTGCATCAATATTTTTAGATGCTTGATAGTTGAGTACTTAAGGTCATGTGGTCGTTGGGTGTTTATAAGTGATAGATATGTCTTTTAATGTTTCATCTGCCTTAAGAAAGCAGTCTATCTGTCAGGAGAGCATGTTTATGCATACAAGTATATACCGATGCTTGTTTGCTTAATAGCAACACCCAGTTTTATAAGCATATGACTGAACATGCACTCTTACATTAGTTAGATCCAAAAATGTAAGAAAATGACACTGACAGCTATATTTTCAGTTAATCACTTTAGTAAACTACTTGACTTATAGAAGCAAAATCACCGTAATGTCCCCGACTTTTCACATATAATTCAAATAAACGTGCCCCTTATTTACCACTCAATACCTGTTTAAATGCAATAGTCGTAAGTGATCTAGCTATTATGTGCTTCTCTTAAAACTAAACGAAAGTTTGTATATTTTCAGAAAACTATTTTTTTTTATCGTCTCTAACCAATCCTGAATTTATTCAAAATAACTATTCATTTCTTACTAATATATATGACCATATGCTCATTTCCCCCCGCTTAATCACCCGTCGTAAGTATTCTGTCATTGCAAGATGAGGTCTCTTGATTTTTGTGATGTTATAGAAGGGTATAACGAACAAGTAGATTGTAGCGTACATTTCTAACTATCAAAATTTATCAAAATACCGACATATTTCTAGCTGTTGGTGTGAAATTACTTCTCGTTTCTTGATCAAGGAATTTTAACTGAGTATAGGTACATGTTGATACTTTATTGTGAACATATCGTTGACTGAATCTAAGAAACTTTATAATTTGACTTTTTAAACGGCTAAAATCCCAATTCATTTGAGAATGAGTGATAGGTCCTGGTAGAAGGTACGAGCCTGACAAAGATCGCACATGCTTCTCTTTCTTTGCCATGACAGTGCTATAGTGGATCAAACCAGTCTGGCAAATACGCTCGAGTCCTTTAACCCATTTTGAACCAGAAACCCCAAAACGGGTACCCTGGCAAACAGTGTAGGCCCAGATCAGACGCCGCAGAACGCGGCGTCTGATCAGGGCCTCCACTGTTTCCTAAAAGTTCAGCCATTTTCCAAATAAATTTTGAAGAAAAGACAACCTGACATCCATAAATTTTGAAATGGACTCCTGTTATATATAAAGAGGGCGATTCCACTTGGTGCAAAAAGGGTCAAGACTGGCTGAGAATCTCGAGCATCCTAGATTCTTCTTTATCCTTTTGACTTTCTCTCGGGTTTTGCCAACTCGCTTTCTGCTCAATGTATCTTTTTCGTTTCTTTTTTTTTTCCTTCTTGTACCTTTTGGTTGACCATTCCCATCACGAAAACATGCCTATATAATTTTGACCCCCTTGATTCCCACTTTTATATAGTAAAACTGGGGTTCACAGGGGTAAACCTTATTTTCTCATTTCTGCCCTAAAACAGAGATTTCGGTGAGGCAGTTCTAACGAGTGCCCACAATCTATGTTTTGAGCAGAAATAAGAAAAATATCGCATTTTTTTCATCTTATTTTTTTTTTATTTTTCGGCAGTAAAATTTACACCGTCTTTGTATAGGCATGTTTTCGTAATGTGCATTCTTCTTCGCTACATGTATTCAGATTCCTGAACTCCACTGGTGTTAATCCTCGAAGATGGAGGCTGAAAAGAAATCCATATCATCATCTTCATCACAGAATGGAAGGCGATCAGAATTGACGTTTTAACCCTTGTCCTGCTGAATACTTAAATATACCACACCCACTACTGATTATCAACCAATCAGATTACTTGATGTAAAGTTTTGCAACAAATTCACCATCTGAATGACAAACAATGTAGATCCTGATCAGATGGCTTCTTCATAAGCAATCTGATCAGGATCTACATTGTTTGAAATGTAAGGCATATCCGGGCTCAGCAGGACAAGGGTTAATGGTGAAATTAGCTGTGACACGGGAAATGGGATATAACCGTTGCACGAAAAACACTTGGTAGAAACTGCCCCACCAACCACTGCACACACCCCAGCACACTGAAGGACCAGTCTCATTTAACTGGATGCCTGTGTTCTATTAAAATATATGCGAAAGCCAGAGAGCTATAGGATGAGGGAACCAGTCAACATTCTAATGCACTTGCGTATGTAACGCGACGTCTGATTGGATAACGTCAAAAATTTGCGACATTATATTCTGCGATATACTGTCGGAAACCCGACCTTATCGCGTAACGACGCTTTTCATTGGCTGGCATTTGATTTTACGTAGCTCACAGCGCTAGCCGTTTTGTGCAAAATAGTACAGTTTTTAACAAAATAATCTCATAAGTGCATTAGAGTGGGGATAACTGTATTTCAAAATTGTGATTTGGGGAAGTAAATCGTCGGTTTTACGACCGTAATTTACGTTTTACGGCGCTCCGCTGACGCGTCGTCACAAAAGGAAATTTCCGACCGTAAAACCTCCGATTTACCTCCCCAAATCTCAATTTTAGATACAACCATTGCTTCAGCTGAAGTGCACGACCCGCCGGATGCTTTTAGCTTTATGAGTGTTACCATATATGGGTATGGCGGCCATTTTGGTCATGTGACCTGAACCTAAAACGGTTCCCCCAATAAATGCGCCTTATCGTAAGGAGCAAAAATATATCTTATACTTTAGTACTGTATTCTGAATCGTTTAGAGGATAAAATGCATTCTCACTTTTCCAATACAAAAGCATATGTGTCAAAGTTTGACCTAGGCACAAAGAAGGTCAGTGTCAACCCAGGGTCACCATTTTAGCAATTTATGATGGGCCTACGTCCCAGATGCTATTTATCAAGTTTCGTGGAAATCTGCCCAGTGGTTCTGGAGAAGACTATTTTTGAAGGGTTTTTACCATATATGGCTTGGCGGTCATTTTGGTCATGTGACCTGGACCCTATGAGCAAATTTTGGTTTCCCCCAACCCATAGAGGCTCCATATGAAATTTGACTTCAGTCGGCCCAACGGTTTCCGCGGAGAAGCAGTTCGAAAATTTTCACATTTTTCGCATCGGCGAGGCTATACTCAATTGAATGTAATATTTCGCAAGTTCATTGGTTAGATCTCATTGATATCTATCAGTATGTCAAAAATTGTTTAAATGATTCCAAGCGGTTAAGTCACTATCACCAATTTTCACAAACGGGTTATGGACGGACAGACAGACACCATATATGGCTTGGCGGCCATTTTGGTAATGTGACCTGGACCCAATGAGCAAATTTTGGTTTCCCCCATCCCATAGAGGCTACATATGAAATTTGACTTCAATCGGCCCAACGGTTTCCGAGGAGAAGCAGTTCGAAAATTTTCATATTTTTCGCCTCGGCGAGGCTATACTAAATGGAATGTAATATTTCGCAAGTTTATTGGTTAGATCTCATTGATATCTATCAGTATGTCAAAAATTGTTTAAATGATTCCAAGCGGTTAAGTCACTATCACCAATTTTCACAAACGGGTTATGGACGGACAGACATACACCATATATGGCTTGGCGGCCATTTTGGTCATGTGACCTGGACCCCATGAGCAAAGTTTGGTTTCCCCCATCCCATAGAGGCTCCATATGAAATTTGACTTCAATCGGCCCAACGGTTTCCGAGGAGAAGCAGTTCGAAAATTTTCACATTTTTCGCCTCGGCGAGGCTATACTAAATGGAATGTAATATTTCGCAAGTTCATTGGTTAGATCTCATTGATATCTATCAGTATGCCAAAAATTGTTTAAATATTCCAAGCGGTTAAGTCACTATCACCAATTTTCACAAACGGGTTACGGACGGACAGACAGACTGACAGAATGACAGTATGACATGGTGATTTTAGGGCACTCTTAGAAAATCAACTGACTTCAGTCGGTCGATTTTTCTGCGGGTCGTGCAATTATCGCCTAATTTTGACGAAGATAAACAAAACTGTCTGAATGATTTCCCCAAAACATAAACTTTGACATTGTGAACTGACTGTTTATATTCCATCTGAGACAGGAAGATAAAAAAGGATAAAAAATTTAAATTCCATCTATGAAAAAATATTCGTGCGCCGCCTTATCTGTCTGCCCATAAGCAATTTAAATTAAATCGGAGAAAAATAATAAATGCGCCGCCCGGGAATCGAACCCGGGTCGCAAGAATGGGAATCTTGCATGATACCACTACACCAGCGGCGCTTGTTGTATAAGAGAAAATTTTATTACGACTCAAATAAGCAAATGATAGATGCATAAAACTTGCAGAAACAGTTCTAGAAAATCAAGTATAAATGGTATGGTATCAGAATAATCTTTTTACTGTCAATAGTTCAAATAATATTTGAGCTGGTCAAGGATATCAAAAGCAATGCAGGCCCTGATGCCGCCGGCCCTGATCAGATCATCAGACCATAGACTACATCGCTTGTCCTGACCTATAGGTTCCAGTAACTTTGACAATTATATTCAGAGGATTACAGTATTTGTATGACAGTATAAAAAGTAGAAGTAAAACAAAGATCATACAATTAACTTACTCCACCCATAAAAGACACCAAAGGGAAAGAAATACAAACATTAAGCGACCAGACCATAATGGAAACCTAAACAAAGGAAGGCCATAAGGACAGTTACTTTCCCACAAAATGGCCATATGGCCATCCAAAACCAAAAGACACAAGTGATACACACAGTAAGTAACAAACAACAACATAAATAAATCGCCACAGAAGAGCCGCCTTGGAACGGTCAGTGGAAGAACGCCGGTGGGTCAGGCCTCAGATTCTATGACGGCTCCAACGTAAATGCTTATTGAAAATTAGAGAGATAATGTTGGTTGGTGCCTGATGCTCTGTCTCTGGTCGGGCTCATCGGAGTCTAACTGTTGGTTTTCTTTTGCTCCAGCATTTCAGTGGTTTCTTGCTGTCGAGTCCTCACCGTTGTCTCACCTCTGTGGTTCTTTGATTTTTGTGTTCACGGAGATGTTGCACTGATGAGTTAGGAGGCCTTCATGCGGACTGAACAAATTATTTGTCTAAATCGCGACGGAAGTAAGGGCGAGGATTGTGGCCACGTAAAATCGATTTAAGCCCCCCAGTGGAAATCTTCCACTGACCGTTCCAAGGCGGCTCTTCTGTGGCGATTTATTTATGTTGTTGTTTGTTACTTACTGTGTGTATCACTTGTGTCTTTTTATTTTTGGATGGCCATATGGCCATTTTGTGGGAAAGTAACTGTCCTTATGGCCTTCCTTTGTTTAGGTTTCCATTATGGTCTGGTCGCTTAATGTTTGTATTTCTTTCCCTTTGGTGTCTTTTATGGGTGGAGTAAGTTAATTGCATCAATTCCTGATCTTTGTTTTACTTCTACTTTACTCATTCTACGATAATGCTCGTTCAATCTAGTTTTAAGCATGCGGTTAAGACTGTTTTTCGACTAACTAAGAATATAGTCGGTAGGTCGGAAAAACTTTCTGCTTTTTGTCAACTTTTTATTTAGTAAAACAAGAATAAAAATAAAGAAAGGATGAATACCTGTGTGAACCAAACCTCATTACAAAAACTTGTCATTGGGTGATTCCATCAAATTGTTCTCCTGTGATGCGATTGTACATGATTACAATGTGGATCATTTTGAATTAGATGTTTCCTATGTAAGTCATTATGAATTAGGTTCACATAAAGTGGAACCGATACAATAACCTGCTCAGGAAAAGGACACAACGATAATCAAAATGTTTGGTCAATACAGGTGCCAACATCGCCTTTCTGGTCTAACGTATTGTTTTTTTTTTTTTTTTTTTTTTTTGTTGTTGTTGTTTTTGTTGTTGTTGTTATTTTCGTTTCTTCTACCCCCTTTTTGCTTTTTGCAACCTCCTAGTTTTCATTCTTCTTCTTAATCTGATTCTTGCACTCCAATACAAACGGGAAACGTTGTTATTTATGAAGGACAGTTTGTGTAAACAGGTTCTTTTGCGATTTATGTAGAGCAGTATTTGCAAAGGATACTGTCGTTGTTGATGAAGAGCAGTATTTGCAATGAGGTCATTGATGAAGAGCAGCAGTACAACAAATAGGTACTGCTGTCATTGATTGGTAAGAGCAGTATATAAAAACAGGTATACTTTCCATTTATGAATAGTATATGTAAACAGGTACTGTTGACCTAGATGAAGAGCAGTATTTGAAAACAGATATTATTGCATTGTTGAAGACCAGTATTAAATTTGAGAACCGGTCATATTGCCATTGATGAAGGGCAGTATATTTCCATTGATGAAAAGCGTTTTTTGTATTGTGAATAGGCACTGTTGCCATTGATTAAGAGCAGTATTGGCAAACAGGAAACGTTGCCATTGATGAAGAGCAGTATTTGTAAACAGGTTTTGTTGTCATTGATGAAAAATAGTATTTCTATGACGGTTCTAGCGTAAAGGCTTACTGAGAGTTAGAGAGTATCTAATTTCATGTAATGTTGGTTGGTGCCTAATGCTCTGTCTCTGGTCGGGCCCATCGGAGTCTAACTGTTGGTCTTCTTTAGCTCCAGCATTTCAGTGGTTTCTTGCTGTCGAGTCCTCACCGTTGACCTCTGTGGTTGTTTGATTTTTGTTTTCACGGAGATGTTGCACTAATGAGTTAGGAGGCCTTCATGCGGAATGAAAAAATTATTTGTCTAAATCGGACGGAAATATGGGCGAGGATTGTGGCCACGTTTTGTTTGATTTAAGGTTTAACGTCCCCGTCAACACTGTATACGTCATTTTGGAGACGTTGGTGGGACTTTTACCCGCCATTGAGATGAAACCATTAAGGTTTATAGTCATGGACGGTCCGATTCGCACCGCTTTTCCTGGGCAGGCTTAGATCCTCTGAGTGGTTTACCTCGTGTGCGGTCGGATTAAGCTCTACGTGGAAGCATCATGCAGCCCATCTATTTTTTCTTCAAGCCCCGGTGGGCGAGGGCCTTGTGGCCACGTAAAATCGATTTGAGCCCCCCCCCCCCACACACACACACACACCCTACCCCCACACCCCCAGTGGAATTCGTTTCACTGACCGTTCCAATGCGGTTCTTCTGTCGCGGTTTATTTTTGTTACGACTTGTCTTTGAGTATGTATGTCGCTTATATTATTTTATTTTGGATAGCCAATGGAAAGTAACTGTCCATTTGGCTTTCCGCTATTGAGGTTTCCATTAGGGTCTAGTCGTTTCCTATTTGTGCTTCTTTCCCTTTGGTGTCTCTCATGGGAGTTGTTGGTTAATTGTATCGATTCTTGATCATTGCTTTCACTTCTATTTACAGCCTCTTTCTTTGCCAGGACAGCGATACATACAATGGAACAAATTCCCTATCTATTCAAACTAGCCAGAAAATGTCACTCATCAAAGGCCACAATCAAAGAACACAGCCATCTGAAGTCACCTAAGGAAAGACATGGAGGCACACACAAAAACATCAGACGAAACATTAGCCAATGAACAAATGAGAAAGACACTGCAAAAGAAAGAACGCCTTGGGACGGTCAGTAGTAAACTACTGGGATGGAGGTTGTGGCTTCAACATCGGAGTTTATGAAATTCCAAACATCGCCCTCAGTTCACGCTAGTGCAGTATCAAACATAATAAAAGTAAAAAAATGATCCGCACGGAGGCTCCCTCGCTCAACAGATATTCATAATAAAATATAAAGTAAAACGATCATGTACATATTAATACAATCATAAATCAGGGTTGAGGATTCAACGAGTATCCGACGTAAGAGCAGAAGAAAACACCAGTTAGATCACTGAGGGACAAATATGCTCTACACCTGTGAGACTTGCTGAGAATATCGAGCACCCTACATTGTTTTGTCTCTTTTTCTCTTTCTCCCTCCTTACTTCCTACGGTTTTCGCAAAACATCACGAAAACACCTTTTGAACCCTATGAACCCCACCGGGTTTTACAGGGGTAACCCTCATTTTCGGCTTATTTCTGCTCTAAAATATATATTGTGGGATCGAGGCGGTTCTAACGATTACCCACAATATATATTTTGAGCAGAAATAAGAAAAATATCACAATTTTTCATTTTAAAATTTTCTTTTTTTTTTCGGCCATAAAGGTAACATTGTATTTGTATAGGCGTGTTTTCGTAATGCCGCTTTCTGTTCCAACGTATTATTTTTGTTTTGTTTTTCTTGTTTGTTTTTTTTTGTTTTTTTTTTTTTTGTTTTTGTTTTTTTCGTTTCGTCTTCTCACTTTTTGCACTCTTCTAGTTTCCATTCTTCTTCTTATTCTGATTCTCGCACTCCACCGGTGTTAATTCTCAAAGATGAAGGCATAAAAAGAAGTTCACGTCAGTACTTTCATCACAGCATAGAAGGCGATCAGAATTATCGTGTTACTGGTGAAACGCCTATTGCATTCTGAGCTGTGACTTGGGAGCTGAGATTTAACCGTTACCCGGGAACTTCCAACTCACTGGTGCACCCATACCAGCACAATGACAGATCATTTTGACGAAGAGCAATTTAGAATAAACTTTCTGAAATGATTTCCCCCAAAACATAGACTCAGAAGAAATAAACCATCTGTCCATAAGCAATCTAAATTTCATCTGTTTTTTTCGTTTCGTCTTCTCACTTTTTGCACTCTTCTAGTTTCCATTCTTCTTCTTATTCTGATTCTCGCACTCCACCGGTGTTAATTCTCAAAGATGAAGGCATAAAAAGAAGTTCACGTCAGTACTTTCATCACAGCATAGAAGGCGATCAGAATTATCGTGTTACTGGTGAAACGCCTATTGCATTCTGAGCTGTGACTTGGGAGCTGAGATTTAACCGTTACCCGGGAACTTCCAACTCACTGGTGCACCCATACCAGCACAATGACAGATCATTTTGACGAAGAGCAATTTAAAATAAACTTTCTGAAATGATTTCCCCCAAAACATAGACTCAGAAGAAATAAACCATCTGTCCATAAGCAATCTAAATTTCATCTGAGAAAAAAAAAAAAAAAAGCGCCGCCTAATCTATCTGTCCATAAGCAGTTTAAATTACACCGGAGAAAATAATTAGTACGCCGCCCGGGAATCGAACCCGGGTCGCAAGAATGGGAATCTTGCATGATACCACTACACCAGCGGCGCTTGTTGTCGAAGAGAGAAAAGGATTTTATCTAACGACCCTCGGTTGTATATATGTGAATGGGATCAGTTCTACTATACGCCTCTCAATATTTAAAAAAAAAAAAAAAAAAAAAAAAACATTTAAAAACTTTTAAAACGTAAATGTGAGCTCAAGAAGACTGAAGATTACATAATTCGTCCTGAGCATACCCAGAACGGATGCATAAAAACGTACAGACATAGTTCTAGAAGATCACGGTGGGTAGCCATAACGGCTCCTTTGTGATCAAAACGCCCCCTTCGTGATCAAGCATCGGCTCCTGCGTTGATTTTTTTATGCAAAATCAAGGATGGGAGCCCAATTTCCGGACAATTTGTCGGCAATAAAAGAGTAAGTTAATATCAAGATGTATTGTACGGAACCCTTTAAGTAGCAGGTATAGTAGTAGAAGTAGTAGTAGTAGTCAGCAAACGTTATTTAATGTGGCATATTTCTACCAGGATCCTGCCATTCATGTCGTGTGTCTATTTTTGTACCAACACAGGCACAATTTAGAACGAAATGTATACTGTTAAAACAACTTCAAAACGAACTGCCAGTCATTGGCTGCTTGCTTTTTCAATGTTCTTTAAAACCTGAATCGCTCACCTGAAAATTAGTGTCTCCAGTACATTCTAGGCCCAAGGGCTATAATTTGAACAAACTTGGTAATGGTCCACTAGATGAAGCTTCATACCAAATATCAAAGACCTGGGCCTTCTGGTTTCAGACAAGAAGATTTTTTAAAGGTTTTCCCTATAAAAGCCTATGAAAAACCAAAGGGTCCCGGGATGGGTGCATTTTTGGCCCCAGGGCTATAATTTGAACAATCTTGAAAGACGTCCACTAGATGAAGCTTCACACCAATACGCATTGTGGATTCAGAGAAGATTTTTAAAGATTTTCCATGTATAAGCCTATGTAAATGTGTGTGTGTGTGTGTGTGTGTGTGTGTGTGTGTGTGTGTGTGTGTGTGTGTGTGTGTGTGTGTGTGTGTGTGTGTGTGTGTGTGTGTGTGTGTGTGTGTGTGTGTGTGTGTGTGAATTCGGGTTTAACATCGCTTAAGCCTTTGTAAAACCAAAGGCCCCAGGGGTGGGGGCATTTTTGGCCCCAGGGCTATAATTTGAACAATCTTGGTAGAGGTCCACTAGTTGAAGCTACATATCAAATAGCATAGACCAGGGCCTTGTGGTACCAGAGAAGAAGAATTTTAAATATTTTCCCTCATTAAGCCTATGAAAAACCAAAGGGTCCCGGGGTGGGGGCATTTTTGGTCCTAGGGCTATAATTTGAACAATCTTGATAGAGGTCCAAAAGATGAAGCTTCACACCAAATATCTAAGACCTTGGCCTTGCAGTTTCTGAGAAGAAGATTTTTTAAAGATTTTCCCTATATAAGCCTATGTAAAACAGAAGGCCCCCTGGGCGGGGGCATTTTTGGACCCAGGGATATAATTTGAACAATCTTGGTAGAGGTCCACTAGGTGAAGCTTCATACCAAATATCAAAGACCTGATCCTTGTGGTTTCAGAGAAGAAGATTTTTAAAGATTTTCCCTATATAAGCCTATGTAAAACCAAAGGCCCCCGGGGCAGTGTCATTTTTGACCCCAAGGCTATAATTTGAACAATCTTAGTAAAGGTCCACCAGGTAAAGCTTCACACCAAATATTAAAGACCTGGGCCTTGGGGATTCAGAGAAGAAGTTTTTTTTAATGATTTTCCCTATATAAGCCTTTGTAAAATCATAGGCCCCCGGGGCTGGGGCATTTTGGCCCCCAAAGCTATAATTTGAACAATCTTGGTAGAGGTCCACCAGGTAAAGCTTCACACCAAATATTAAAGACGTGGGCCTTGTGGTTTCAGAGAAGAAGATTTTTAATGATTTTCCCTATATAAGCCTATGTAAAACCATAGGCCCCGGGGAGGGGGCATTTTGGCCCCCAGGGCTATAATTTGAACAATCTTGGTAGAGGTCCACTAGATGAAGCTACACAACAAATATCAAAGATCTGGGCCTTGCGGTTTCAGAGAAGAACATTTTTAAAGATTTTCCCTGAATAAGCCTATGTAAAACCAAAAGGCCCCCGGGGCGGGGGCATTTTTGGCCCCAATGCTATAATTTGAACAATCTAGTAGACGTCCACCAGGTAAAGCTTCACACCAAATATTAAAGACTTGGGCCTTGTGGTTTCAGAGAAGAAGATTTTTAATGATTTTCCCTATATAAGCCTATGTAAAACCATAGGCCCCCGGGGCGGGGGCATTTTTGGCCCCCAGGGCTATAATTTGAACAATCTTGGTAGAGGCCCACTAGATGAAGCTTCACACCAAATATCTAAGATTTGGGCCTTGCAGTTTCAGAGAAGAAGATTTTTAAAGATTTTCCCTGTATAAGCCTATGTAAAACCAAAGGCCCCCGGGGCGGGGGCATTTTTGGACCCAAGGCTATAATTTGAACAAGCTTGGTAAAGGTCCACCAGGTAAAGCTTCACACCAAATATTAAAGACCTAGGCCTTGTGGTTTCAGAGAAGAAGATTTTTAATGATTTTCCCTATATAAGCCTATGTATAACCAAGGCACCCGGGGCGGGGACATTTTGTCCCCCAGGGCTATAATTTGAACAATCTGGTAGAGGTCCACTGGATGAAGCTTCATACCACATATTGAAGATTTTTCAAGTTTTCGTTTAAAAAATCTATTTTTAGCTCCTGTGACCTAGATGTGCAATGGACCGGAACCATTTGAACAACTTTGAAAGGGGACCACCTAAGGATCATTTCTGTGAAGTTTGGTCAAAATCCGGTCAGTGGTTTATGAGGCGATGTCATTTGAAGAAAAAGTTTACGCACGCACGCACGCACGCACGCACACACGCACGCACGCACGCACGACGGACAAAAAGTGATCACAAAAGCTCACCTCGTCACCACGTGACAGGTGAGCTAAAAACCATAAAAAATATTCGGACCCAATGACCTTCAGACTTGGTTAATAGTATGAGGGACTTTGGTCCCACCAAGATTTTTTCTAATGATGACCTGTGACTGACCTTGGCTGTTTTACGTAAAGGTCAAATTTGGTCACTTAGACATTTGTTTGGACAAAACAAAACAGTTAATTTTCTGACTCTATAGTAACTTTTGGCATCAGAACTGATATTTACAATCAGCTGAATATAAGTTTATTAATTTCAAAGGTCAATGTCATTTGCCGACCTTTGTCCTGGATAACTTATATTCAGTATTTTTATCTTCTCCACTAAAACTGCAGGGCTGACTGAAACCAAATTATATGAAAAGCCTCTGTGTGATGAGGCAATCAAATTCACGGGATTGTAGCCACATTACCAAGATGGGCACCATGCCTGTATATGTTAAAAAAATACATGACCTTCTGTGAACGCACTGGCCCATTGTCCTTGTTCCCATGAATGTGTTCACCGGGATATTCATTTAAGAAATGAATTTTACTGTTTATGGAAGTATGAACGCAGTGGGCCGCGTGCAAAGTAAATGAATCCCAAAGGGGTTCATGTAAACTCTGCTAACGACCCGCTGTCGTTCATACTTTCATGAAAAGCAGAAAATTAAGTTTATTTTAATATTTACATTCGTTGCCCCTCATCATTTGGCGAGAAGCCTCCGTGGTGTAGTGGTTATGCTACTCGCCTTGTAAACCAGGGGTCGAATGATCGATCCCGGGCTTCTCCAGAATTTCGGATGAGTTTTAAACCTAGGTCCCATCTCCGTATGACCTTAGCTGTTGGTGAGATGTAAAACTCAAACACTCATCAGTGGGCGAAAAAAATACTTATAGGGCAAACTTTTAAGCTGAAAAACATTAACACGCTGTTTTTCTACAAAGAGCGGAACAGCGTTGACGTCACCAACGCCCGTAGAGAACAATAGTTTAGACTGACGTCACTTGACGTCACTGAAAATCATATGACTCGATGCGTTCATTGAAGTATATTTACATTTCCAGTGTAAAGTCTAATGTAAACCTATAGAAAAATATTGCGTTCATACTTCAATGAACGCATCGAATCACATGATTTTCAGTGACGTTAAGTGACGTCATTCTAAACCATTGTTCTCTACGGGCGTTGATAACGTCAACGCTGCTCCGCTCTTTGTAGAAAAACAGCGGGTAAATGTTTTTCAGCTTTAAAAGATTGCCCTACAAGCATTGTTTCGCCCAGCGATGAGGGGCAAATAGTATAAATATAAAAAATAAACTTAATTTTTCTGCTTTTCATGAAAGTATGAACGACAGTGGGTCGCTAGCAAAGTTTACATGAACCCCGAAAGGGTTCATTTACTCTGCACGCACCCCATTGCGTTCATACTTCCATGAACTGCAGAAAAATAAATTTCATTTCTTAAATGAACTACATTGTTTTTCTGTAGGTTTGGTGTCTTTGATGGCTGGAGTAAGTTAATTGTATCGATTCCTGGTCTTTGTTTTACTTCTACTTTACATTAGACTTTTTAGAAGTCTCCGTGGTGCAGTGGTTACGCTACTCGCCTTGTAAACCAGGGATCGCAGGATCGATCCCGGGCTTCTCCAGACTTTCAGATGAGTCTTTAACCCGAGGTCCCGTCTCCGTATGACCTTGGCTGTTGGTGGGACGTAAAATTAAACTCACTCACTCACATTAGATTGTTCATGAAAAGGTAAATATTTAAGAAATGAATTTTATTTTTCTACTGTTTATGGAAGTCTGAACGCAGTGGGTCGCGTGCTAAGTAAATGAATCCCAAAGGGGTTCATGTAAACTTTGCTAGCGACCCGCTGTCGTTCATACTTTCATGAAAAGCAGAAAAAATAAGTTTATATTTTATATTTACATTCTTTGCCCCTCATCATTGGGCGAGAAGCCTCCGTTGTGTAGTGGATATAATACTCGCCTTGTAAACCAGGGGTAGAGGTAGAGCTTGCATTGGTGAAAAGCAGTTTTAGCAAAGGGGGAGTTCTGTCATTGGTGAAGAACAATATTTGCAAAGAGGTACTGTTGCCATTGATCACTGACAGTATTTGAAGACCGGTACCGTTGCCATCGATGAAAGGTATTATTTTCAAACAGGGACTGTCGTCTTTGTTCAAGAGCTGTATTAGCAAAGAGGTACTGCTGTTAATTTTGACAAGAGGTACAGTTGCCATTGAATTGATAAAGAGCAGTATTTGTGAACAGGTATTCTTGACATTGAGCAAGAGTAGTATATGTCAAGAAGTACTGCTGACATTGATGAAGAATAGTATATGTACTGTTGTCATTGATGAAGAGCAGTGTTAGCAAACAGGAAACGCTATCATTGACCAGGAGCAGTATGTGTAAACAGGGCATGTTGTCATTGATGAAGAGCAGTATTTGTAAGCAGGTACGTTTGTCTTTGATGAAAAGCAGTATTTGCAAAGAGGTACTGTCGTCTTTGGTAGTGCCGTATAGGTCAAGAGCTTCTGTTGTCGTTGATGATTTGTTTGATTTGAGGTTTAACGTCCCCGTCAACACTGTATAGGTCATTTTGGAAGACTTTGCTTCCAATTTTGTGGGACTTTTACCCGACATTGAGATGAAATGACATTTCAAGCCCTGTCGCCCAATGAAACCAATATTATAAGGTTTATAAGTATGGACGGTCCGACTCGCACCGCTTTACCTGGGCAGGCTTAGATCCTCTGAGTGGTTTACCAGAACTCGTGTGCGATTGGTTTCAGCTCTGCATAGAAGCATCGTGCAGCCCAGTCTATTTCTTCCACCCCCGATAGGCGGGGGCCGTTGCAACTTTGGTGGTGCCGTATAAGTCAAGAGCTACTGTTGTCATTGGTGAAGAGCAGTATTTATAAACAGGTACTGTTATTTGCCATTGATGAAGAGAAGTATTTATAACAGGTATTGTTGCCATTGAAGCAAAGAGGTACTTTTGCTGTATTTGCATAGGTCCTGGTAGAAGGTATATATTGACAGGAGACAAAGACCGCACATGCTTCTCTTTCTTTGCCGTGACAGTGGTATAGTGGATCAAACCAGTCTGGCAAATACGCTCGAGTCATTTGACCAATTTTGAACCAGAAATACCAAAATGGGTACGCTGGCAAACAGTGTAGGCCCAGATCAGACGCCGTAGAACGCGGCGTCTGATCAGGGCCTCCACTGTTTGCTAAAAGTTCAGCCATTTTCCAAATAAATTTTGAAGAAAACACAACCTGACATCCCTAAATTTTGAAATGGACTCCTGTTATATATAAAGAGGGCGATTCCACTTGGTGCAAAAAGGGTTAAGGCTGGCTGAGAATCTCGAGCATCCTAGATTCTTCTTTATCTTTTTAACTTTCTCTCGGGTTTTGCCAACTCGCTTTCTGCTCAATGTATCTTTTTCGTTCCTTTTTTTTTCTTCTTGTACCTTTCGGTTGACCATTCCCATCACGAAAACATGCCTATATAATTTTGACCCCCTTGATTCCCACTTTTATATAGCAAAACTGGGGTTCACAGGGGTAAACCTTATTTTCTCATTTCTGACCTAAAACAGAGATTTCGGCGAGGCGGTTCTAACGAGTGGCCACAATCTATGTTTTGAGCAGAAATAAGAAAAATATCGCTTTTTTTTTTCATCTTATTTTTTTTTTTTTTAATTATTATTTTTCGGCGGTAAAATTTACACTGTCTGCGTGTTTTCGTAATGTGCATTCTTCTTCTACATGTATTCTGATTCCTAAACTCCGCTGGTGAGAATCCTCAAAGACGGAGGCTGAAAAGAAGTCCATATCAGCATCTTCATCACAGAATGGAAGGCGACCAGAATTGACGTCTTAACCCTTGTCCTGCTGAATACTTAAATATGCCACACCCACTAATTATTATCAACCAATCAGATTACTTGATGCAAATTTTTGCAACAAATTCATGATCTGAATGACAAACAATGAAGATCCTGATCAGATCTGATCAGGATCTACATTGTTTGAAATGTAAGGCATATCCGGGCTCAGCAGGATAATGGTTGATGGTGAAATTAGCTGTGATACGGGAAATGGGATATAATCGTTGCACGAAAAACACTTGGTAGAAACTGCAACCCCAACCACTGCACACACCCCAGCACACTGAAGGACCATTCTAATGCACTTGCGTATGTAACGTGACGTCTGATTGGATAACGTCAAAAATTTGCGACATTATATTCTGCGATATACTGTCGGAAACCCGACATCATCGCGTAACGACGCGGCTCACAGCGCTAGCCGTTTTGTGCAAAATAGTACAGTTTTTAACAAAATAATCGCATAAGTGCATTAGAATGGGGATAACTGTATTTCAAAATTGTGATTTGGGAAGGTAAATCGTCGGTTATACGATGGTAAATTACATTTTACGGCTCCGCTTACGCGTCGCCGTTAAAGGAAATTTCCGACCGTAAAACCTCCGATTTACCTCCCCAAATCTCAATTTTAGATACAGTTATCCCCTAATTTTGACGAAGATCAATTAAACAAAACTGTCTGAGTGATTTCCCCACATGTGAACTGACTGTTTATAGTCCATCTTGGACAGGAAGATAAAAAAGGACCACTCTGTGCATAAAAATTTAAATTCCATAAATAGGAAATTTAAATTAAATCGGAGAAAAGAAATAAATGCGCCGCCCGGGAATCGAACCCGGGTCGCAAGAATGGGAATCTTGCATGATACCACTACACCAGCGGCGCTTGTTGTACAAAGGAAAGTTTTATTACGACCCAAAGAAGCAAATGATAGATGCATAAAACGTACAGAAATAGTTCTAGAATATCAAGAATAAATGATATGGTATCAGAATAATCTTTTTACTGCAAATAGTTCAAACAATATTTGAGCTGGTCAAGGATGTCAGAAGCAATGCAGGCCTGATGCCCGGCCCTGATCAGATCATCAGACCATATACTACATCGCTTGCCCTGACCTATAGGTTCCAGTAACTTTGACAATTACATTCAAAGGATTACAGTATTTGTATGACAGTATAAGGCTGTTTTTCGACTAACTAATAATAAAGTCGGTAGGTCGGAAAAACCTTCTACTTTTGTCAGGAAAAACAAGAATAAAAAACAAAAAAGGATGAATACCTGTGTGAAACCCACCTTATTACAAAACCTTGTCATTGGGTGATTCCATCAAATTGTTCTCCTGTGATGCGATTTTACATGATAACAATGTGGACCAATTTGAATTAGATGTTTCCTATGTGAGTCATTATGAATTAGGTTCACATAAATTATAACCGATACAATAAACTGTCCAACCTGCTCAGGGAAAGCACAAAACGATAATCAAAATGTGTTTGGTCAATACAGGTGCCCACATCGCTTTTCTGGTCTAACGTATTGTTTTTTTTGTTGTTTTTTTGTTGTTGTTTTTTGTTGTTGTTTTTTTTTTCGTTTCTTCTACTCCCTGTTTTCTTTTTGCAACCTCCTAGTTATCATTCTTCTTCTTAATCTGATTCTTGCACTCCATTACAAACGGGAAACGTTGTTATTTATGAAGAACAGTATGTGTAAACAGGTTCTGTTAACATTTATGAAGAGCAGTATTTGCAAAGAGGTACTGTCGTCATTGATGAAGAGCAGTATTTGCAAAGAGGTACTGTCGTCATTGATGAAGAGCAGTATTTGCAAAGAGGTACTGTCGTCATTGATGAAGAGCAGTATTTGCAAAGGATACTGTCGTTATTGATGAAGATCAGTATTTACAAGGAGGTCATTGATGAAGAGCAGCAGTACAACAAATAGGTACTGCTGTCATTGATTAATAAGAGCAGTATATATAAACAGGTATATAGTTCGAACGAATTGACCTGATATTGACCTTTATGCAAGGAATAAATTAGTCAATGTTATCGCCTAACACGTCGGCTTTCGTAAACTTCTCGTGAATTTTCGGCATCCCGTAAATTGCGACCATTTATCGAGATCTATATATTGAATAACAATATCGCCATTTTCGGGAGACGCCGAAGATAAATACATGCATTCAGTCGGGTGTGAAATTATGTAAATAGAGTTCACCAGTCTCAGGCCAATTTGTTCGAACTATACTCTCCATTTATGAATAGTATATGTAAACAGGTACTGTTGACCTAGATGAAGAGCAGTATTTGAAAATAGATGTTATTGTCATTGACGGAGAGCAGTATTAAATTTGCGAACCGGTCATATTGCCCATATTGCCATTGAAGAAGGGCAGTATATTTCCATTGATGAAAAGCTTTTTTTTTTTTTTTTTGTCAATAGGCACTGTTGCCATTGATTATGAGCAGTATTGGCAAACAGGAAACGTTGCCATTGATGAAGAGCAGTATTTGTAAACAGGTCATGTTGTCATTGATGAAGAATAGTATTTCTATGACGGTTCTAGCGTAAAGGCTTACTGAGAGTTAGAGAGTATCTAATTTTATGTAATGTTAGTTGGTGCCTGATGCTCTGTCTCTGGTCGGGCCCATCGGAGTCTAACTGTTGGTCTTCTTTAGCTCCAGCATTTCAGTGGTTTCTTGCTGTCGAGTCCTCGCCGTTGATCTCTGTGGTTGTTTGATTTATGTTTTCACGGAGATGTTGCACTGATGAGTTAGGAGGCCTTCATGCGGACTGAACAAATTATTTGTCTAAATCGGACGGAAATAAGGGCGAGGATTGTGGCCACGTTTTGTTTGATTTAAGGTTTAACGTCCCCGTCAACACTGTATAGGTCATTTTGGAGACGTTGGTGGGACTTTTACCCGACATTGAGATGAAACCATTAGGGTTTATAAGATTCGCACCGCTTTGCCTGGGCAGGCTTAGATCCTCTAAGTGGTTTACCAGTACACGTGTGCAATCGGATTCAGCTCTACGTGGAAGCATCATGCAGCCCATCTATGTTTTCTTCAAGCCCCGGTGGGCGGGGGTCGTGTGGCCACGTAAAATCGATTTAAGCCCCCCCCTCTCTCTCACACACACACACACACACACACACACACACACACACACACACACACACACACCAGTGGAATTCGTTTCACTGACCGTTCCAATGCGGTTCTTCTGTCGCGGTTTATTTGTGTTATGGCTTGAGTGTGTGTGTCGCTTATATTTTTGTTTTAAATAGCCAATGGAAAGTAACTGTCCTTTTGGCTTTCCGCTATTGAGGTTTCCATTAGGGTCTACTTGTTTCCTGTTTGTGCTTCTTTCCCTTTGGTGTCTCTGATGGGAGCTGTGGGTTAATTGTATCGATTCCTGATCGTTGCCTTCACTTCTATCACTCAGCAATGGCCACAATCAAAGAACACAGCCAACTGAAGCCACCTAAAGAAAGAAAGCGAAATAGGGCACAAACAAAAACACCAGACGATACATGAGCCAATGAACAAATGAGAAAAATACTGCAAAAGAAAGACCGCCTTGGGACGGTCAGTGGTAAACTACTGGGGTGGAAGTTGTGGCTTCAACATCGGAGTTTATGAAATTCCAACCATCGCCCTCAGTTCACGCTAGTGCAGTATCAAACATAATAATAGTAAAAAAATGATCCGCACGGAGGCTCCCTCGCTCAACAATAATTCATAATAAAATATAAAGTAAAACGATCATGTACATATTAATACAATCATAAATCAGGGTTGAGGATTCAACGAGTATCCGACGTAAGAGAAGAAGAAAACACCAGTTTGATCACTGAGGGACAAATATGCTCTACACCTGTGAGACTTGCTGAGAATATCGAGCACCCTACATTGTTTTGTCTCTTTTTGTCTTTCTCCCTCCTTACTTCCTACGGTTTTCGCAAAACATCACGAAAACACCTTTTGAACCCTATGAACCCCACCGGGTTTTACAGGGGCAACCCTCATTTTCGGCTAATTTCTGCTCTAAAATATATATTGTGGGATCGAGGCGGTTCTAACGAGTACCCACAATATATATTTTGAACAGAAATAAGAAAAATATCACAATTTTTCATTTTAAAATTTTCATTTTTTCAGCGATAAAGGTTACAATGTATTTGTATAGGCGTGTTTTCGTAATGTCGCTTTCTGTTCCAACGTATTATTTTTGTTTTGTTTTTCTTGTTTTTTTTTTTTTTTGTTGTTGTTTTTTTTTGTTTTTTTGTTTGTTTTTTCTCGTTTCGTCTTCTCACTTTTTGCACTCTTCTAGTTTCCATTCTTCTTCTTATTCTGATTCTTGCACTCCACCGGTGTTAATTCTCTAAAGATGAAGGCATAAAAAGTTCACATCAGCACTTTCATCACAGCATAGAAGGCGATCAGAATTATCGTGTTACTCGTGAAACGCCTAGTGCATTCTGAGCTGTGACTTGGAAGTTGAGATTTAACCGTTACCCGGGAACTTCCAACTCACCGGTGCACCCACACCAGCACAATGACAGATCATTTTGACGAAGAGCAATTTAAAATAAACTTTCTGAAATGATTTCCCCCAAAACATAGACTCAGAAGAAATAAACCATCTGTCCATAAGCAATTTAAATTCCATCTGAGAAAAAAAATGCGCCGCCTAATCTATCTGTCCATAAGCAGTTTAAATTCCACCGGAGAAAATAATTAGTGCGCCGCCCGGGAATCGAACCCGGGTCGCAAGAATGGGAATCTTGCATGATACCACTACACTAGCGGCGCTTGCTGTCGAAGAAGGAGAGAGAAAATGATTTTATGTGATGACCCTCGGTTGTATATATGTGAATGGGATCAGTTCTACTATACGCCTCTCAATATTTAAAAAAAAAAATTAAAACGTAAACGTGAGCTCAAGAAGACTGAAGATTACATGATTCGTCCTGCATGCATGGGAGTTCATACAGGAGCATACCCAGAACGGATGCATAAAAACGTACAGAAATAGTTCTAGAAGATCACGTGGGTAGCCATAACGGCTCCTTAGTGATTAAATCGCTCAAGCATCGGCTCCTGCGTTGATTTTTTTATGCAAACTCAAGGATGGGAGCCCAATTTCCGGACGATTTGTCGGCAATAAAAGAGTAAGTTAATATCAAGATGTATTGTACGGAACCCTTTAGGTAGCAGGTATAGTAGTAGTAGTAGTAGTAGTAGCCAGCAAAATTTATTTAATGTGGCATATTTCTACCGGGATCCTGTCATTCATGTCGTGTGTTTATTTTTGTACCAACACAGGCACAATTTAAAACGAAATGTATACTGTTAAAACAACTTCAAGACGAGCTGCCAGTCATTGGCTGCTTGCTTTTTCAATGTTCTTTCAAAAAGGATGTAAATGTTATTCCTTTGTCGAACATATATCGTATATAATGCAATTTATCGATCAGGGGCCGGTTGTTCAAAACTAACGACGTCGTTAGTTAACGAATCGTTAAAACTTTGATCGTTTAATATGGCAATTATGCTAAAATTTTTGCTGAAAACAAATGTGAGCAGCTCACATTTTTTCAGCAAAAATACCAAAATTTTCAACATTGTAATTGCTAGAAGAGTTAACAAAATATAACCGCTAACGAGCTCGTTAAGCTAACGATGCTTTGAACAACTGGGCCTTGTTGTATAATTCCTGCAGGAACGAATTCTTTGTGATCGCCCGCAAAAAGATGTTTCTATGGCACGGTTTTAAATGTGATTATTTGGCACTGGATCTCAAGCGATTATTATGATACGCAGTGTATAAAAGTTTGTCTATTGGAACAAAATCCGCATTCACAGCATGTCATTTATAATAATTCCGTTTTATCCATTGAAAACACTATTTCGGCGGAAAAAAGGCAAAGCAAAGAATTTTCTTGATTGCATGGTAGCCTGTGGCATCAGAAATGATATTTGCAATCAGCTGAATGGACGTTTATCAATTCCATAGGTCAATGTCATTTATTGACCTTTGTCGTGGATGGCTCAGATTCAGTATTTTATCTTCTACTCCACTAAAACTGCTGGGTTGAATGATTCCAAAATACCTTTGGAGCCTCTTTGGGAAGGGGAAACGAAAGTTTGTTCGTAGGGACTGGGTCACATTACCAGTATGGCCGCCATGCCCATATATGGTAAAAACTTTTAAAATCTTCTCCTCAGGAACGAAATGGCCGATGAGCCCATATATGGTAAAAACCATAAAAATATTCGGACCCAATGACCAATGACCTTCCGACTTGGTTTATAATATGAAAGATTTGGGTCCCACCAAGATTTTTTTCTATTGATGACCTGTGACTGGCATTTGCCTGTTTTACGTAAAGGTCAAATTTGGTCACTTAGACATCTGTTTGGAAATAAAAAGACAAAACAGTGGATTTTTCTGACGCTATTGTAACTTGTGGCATCAGAACTGATATTTGCAATCAGCTGAATATAAGTTTATTAATTGCCAAGATCATTTGCCGACCTTTGTCCTAGATGATTTGCCGACCTTTGTCCTGGATGATTTAGATTAAGTATTTTTTCCTGTGGTGGGGGGGGGGGGGGGGGGGGGATCAGTTAAATCAGCTTATGGTTAACCACCCTTGCCCTTGACTTGATGGATTTTGTAAGGTAACCGGGCGCTAAAAGCACCTAGGGGCTACCCGACACCCTTGCCCTAACATCTGACTTGGTTCATATGACATTTAATTGCTAGGCTTACAAGAAGACTCCCAACCAAACACAAGAGGGCCAAGATGGCCCTGAATCGCTCACATAGCGAAGATGTCACATAGCTTCTGAAAGTCATATGGATAACTGAAAGCCATCTTTTTCTTTGAATCATATCTGTTGCACTTCCATAGACGGTCAGTTTGAAAGAAGCAAATTGTTGTCGTTTTTTCTATTATTAGCTCTTGCAACAATTTTGAAACTAGTTTAGCTACTTTGGTAGAGGTCACCTAAGCAGCATTCGTACGAAGTTTGAATCAAATTTGGCCCAGGGGTATAGGAGGAGTAGTCATTTAAAGATTTTTCTCTTTTCTTTAGCCCTGGCGATCATCTTGTTCATCGGAGTGAAACCATTTTAGCTTCTTTTGGTAGAGAGCCATCTAGGCACAATTAATGTGGAGTTTGAATCAAATTGGCCAAGCGTTTGGTAGACGTATGAGTTGGTGGTTCCCTTTAACAATACCGAGCTGATATGTATTTCACTATCTGGGCACCTTGTGGACATTGAGGGTCAGGTCCTAATGCACCAGACGGAGATGAACCGGCTCACTCTAACTAACAATTTCTTAACTCTATATAAAACCAGTGGGCCCCAGGGCAAGTCCATTGTTGGCCACAGGGCTATAATTTGAACAATCTTGGTAGAGGGTCATTAGATGAAGTTTCATTCCAAATATCGAAGACCTGGGACGACTAGTTTCAGACATGAGATTTTTTAAAGCTTTTCCATATACAAGTCTATGTAAAACCCGGCCCCAGGGCTACAACTTGAATAATCTTGGAAGAGATATAACTCTGTGTAAAACTGGTGGGCCCCGGGGCAACTTCGAAAGCGAACCACCTAAGGATCATTCCTGTGAAGTTCTGTCAAAATCCGATCAGTGGTTTAAGATATGTCGTTTAAAGAAATTGTCTACGCACGCACGGACGCACTCACGACGGACGACGTACAAAAAGTGATCCCAAAAGCCCAGCTCGTCACTACGTGACAGGTGAGCTAAAAAGAAGAAAACAAAAGGCAAATAAACCAAAATCAAGACAAGGGAAACATGACGAGTCACAGAAACAACAACACTGCAAGTCCATAGTCGAAGAAATAGAAGCGAAGCAATGATCAGGAATCAATACAATTAACTTGATTAAGAAAACCACCAGCTAGGTCCGACCCAAGATACCACGAAAAGGGCACCAGGCGTCAGCCGCCCGCAAACGCCAAGACCCTACAGAGACCGAAACATGTCTGACTGTCCAGTAAACAAAGAAGAAAGCAAAACCGCCTGTCTTCAGAGCTTCTATCTAGGAGAGACCCAATCTAGCCTTTGTGTCGTGGGGCGTCCAGCTGATATTGGCTTACAGTTGGGCAAGTCTTGTTGACACTGCATTAGACAAGAGTAGGTGTGTGTGTATGTGTGTGTGTGTGGGGGGGGTTACTTCATTTTCTACACTTCCATTCATTTTCCTCTTTCTCCCTTTCCTTCCTTGCAACTATCTCTTCCATCTCCGTTTCTATGGGAGATGACACAAAATGACACACAAGGGTTAACATCAAAACATTAAAAAATATCAGACTAACCTTCTCAGCTAGCTACGAGACTAGCTAGAATCTTGAATTCTTGAGATAGAAAAAAAGCTACATGATACTAAGCAGTGTGATCAGACTGCAAAACGCGCACGGTGATCTTCATCTTTAAAGACCGTACATGTTTTCTTGTACTGATACTTATGTTTTGTATAACTTGCAATTGTTTATTGTGTATCCCATTTTTCTCTGGGGTAACTAGCTTGGTCGGTGTATTACCAATGTGACTAGACAGTCGCGCAAAAAATGAAAGGTAGTTGTGGTATCGATGTCTAAGTATTTGCATTCAAAAGAATCACTAAGGTCTAGGTGCCAGCATAACTTAACTAGAGGACCACGATGGTCCTATATCGCTCATCTGAGCTAAGCGTATTACATACTTAATATTGATGTCTTTTCCCTGTATTACCTATGTCTATGTAAAATAAGTGACGCCTTGGGGCAGACCATGTTGGGCCCCAGGACTATAGTTTGAACAATCTTGGCAGAGACCCACTAGATAAAGGTGTATACCAAATATCAAAGACCTTGGCCTTCTGGATTAAGTCTGTGTAAAACGTGGGCAATCTTGGAAGAAGCTGTTATCCAAATATCAAAGGCCTGGGCCTTCTGGTTTCAGACAAGAAGATTTTTTAAGGTTTTCCTATATAAGACTATGTTATACATGTGGGCCCTAGGCAGGGTCATATTTGGTCCCAAGGCTATAATTTGAACAATCTTGGTAGAGATCCACTAGAAGGAGCTTCTTATCAAGTATCAAAGACCTGGGCCTTCTGGTTTCAGACAAGAAAATTCTGAAACCAGAACTATATAAGCCTATCTAAAACCAAATGTCAAAGACCTGGGCCTTCTGGATTAAGACTATGTAAAACGTGGGCAATCTTGGAAGAAGCTGTTATCCAAATATCAAAAGCCTGGGCGTTTTGGTTTCAGACAAGAAGATTTTTAAGGTTTTCCCTATATAACACTATGTTATACATGTGGGCCCCTGGGCGGGGCTATAATTTGAACTATCTTGGTAGAGGTCCACCAGATGAACTTCATGACAAATATCAAAGACCTGGACCTTCTGGTTTCAGACCAGAAGATTTTTAAAGGTTTTCCTAATATAAGCCTATGTAAAACCAGTGGGTCTCGGTGCAGGGCCAATTTTTAGGTCCCAGGGCTAAACTTTGAACAATCTTGGTAGAGGTTCACTAGATGAAGCATCATACCAAATATCAAAGACCTAGGCCTTCTGGTTCCAGACAAGAAGACTTTTAAAGGTTTTCCCTAAATGAGCCTATGTAAAAGATGTGGGCCCCCGGAGCGGGGCCACTTTTGGCCTTAGGGCTATAATTTGAACCCTCTGGGTAGAGGTCCACTAGATGAAGATTCGTACCAAATATCAAAGACCTGGACCTTCTGGTTTCAGACAAGAAGATTTTTAAAGATCCTAGGTGAAACCAGTGCCCCCTGGGCCGGGCCAGTGTTGGCCCCAGGGCTATAATGGAATAATCTTGATAGAGGTCCACTAGATGAAGCTTCATAACAAATACCTGGGCCTTCTTGTTTCAGACAAGAAGATTTTTAAAGGTTTTCCCTATATAAGCCTATGTAAAACCAGTGGGCCCCGTTGCGGTACCATTTTTTGCCCCAGGGCTATACTTTGAACAATCTTGGTAGAGGTCCATTTGATGAAGCTTCATACCAAATATCGAAGAACTGTGCCTTCAGGTTTCAAACAAGAAGATTTTTAAAGGTTTTTCTTATTTTCCCCATTTCTTTGCCATGGCAACCAGAGTTCTGCATGAAATGGAATTCTTTGAACAACTCTGAGAGAGGACTACCCAAAGATCATTTCTGCCAAGTTGGTCAAAATCTGTTAAGTGGTTTAGGAGGAGGTGTCATTTAAAGGAATTGTGCACGGACGGACATACGTACGGACGGACAGATGACGACGAACGGACGGTGACCGATCACAATAGCTCCCCCGGAGCCTTCGGCCCAGGTGAGCTAAAAAGTCACTTAGGTGTAAGTGCCAAAATCTCTCAGGAGTCGTTTCAGGTATTGTCCTCTTTTTAGTTTTAATACAAGGATTTGATTTCAAACTTGACTACTGGAAACATACGAAATGAACTTAATAATCATGTTATGACCTTTTTAATGATATGTGCCCGGTTACATGGTCACAGGCGTCATCTGTTTCGCATTTCACGTGCGACTGGTCAGTTTGCAGCGGGATGCCTGACGATTGCAAACACTACTCTACAAACATCATTACAATGCTGAAATCCCTTCTAAGTTCCGTAAGGGTTGTACTATTTACCTGCCAGATCCGATCTTTTAGCTGTTCATCATCGAAAGAGGACACTGTGTGTGCGTGTACACAAAAAATCCACGCAGGAGCCGATACTTGATCACGAAGGAGGCGTTTTGGGCTATTTGATCACTAAGGAGGCGTTATGGCTACCCATCGTGCTGATATGGTATCATAATAAGCCGCCAATCTGTTCAAATGACATTTGAGAACTGTTAATCATATTAGACAAGGATGTCAGACCCTGATCAGACGATAGACTGCATATTTTGCCCCTGTAAGTTCCAGTAACTTTGACAATTATTTGTTTGATTTGAGGTTTAACGTCCCCGTCAACACTGTGTAGGTCATTTTGGAGACGTTGCTTCCAATTATTTTGTGGGACTTTTACCCGACATTGAGGTGAAATGACATCTCAAGCCCTGTCACCCAATGAAACCAATAGGGTTTATAAGCATGGACGGTCCGACTCGCACCGCTTTGCCTGGGCAGGCTTAGATCCTCTAAGCGGTTTGCCAGTACTCGTGTGCGGTCGGTTTCAGCTCTGTGTGGAAGCATCGTGCAGCTAATATATTTTCAAACCCATCTATTTTTTCAAGCCCCGATGGGCGGGAGCTGTCTTTGATAATTAAGTTCAAGGAAAGGTCTATTGCTGGCAATAGCGGTTTACGTTAAAATAGCTATTGCCAGTTGGCAATAGCGGTTTTTCGTAAAAATGGCTAAATTGCCAGTTAAATAGCAACAGCGAATTTACGTTAAGATCGATATTCCCATTTGAAATGTAAATTCGCTATTGCCAGTTGTTTTGCGTAATTATTTCATTCCGGTTGTTACTTTTACAGAGGGGTACAAATTGGTATTCTTATTCCTTCTCTAAAACATAGACTGTTGTTCCTCGTTAGCATCTTCTCGATAAGGCAGTCTTACGAGTGCTCGAAGTAGAATTCTAACACAGCGCGCCTATATAGGCAATGCAAAATAACTGTGTTTTATTCTGCAACAAATCACAGCTCGGAAGAGCGTGACGTGTGACGTCATTAAAAACTGCAAATTTATGACGTCACTAGTCGATTTTCTTGACGTTAGACAGTGTAACGTCATTTTCTCCCATCGAAAACGTTAGAAAAGGATATAAATGCATGTGTTTCAGTCGAGAATTTTAGCGGGATTTATTCTGACAATGGCGAATTGTTGTGAACTTTTGAAGGAAACAACAACATTATTGCCGATTTTCAGCATGTTAGAACCGAAATAGATCAGCTCTAGTATGTGATTTGTTGAGTAATAAATCACAGTTTGTCGGTCAGTTGTAAGTAGACAAATCACGCGCGCTACGCGCTTGTGATTTGATCTACTTTACAACTGACCTCCAAACTGTGATTTATTACTCAACAAATCACAGTTAGAGCTGATCTATTTCTTAAGTAAAACAAAGATCAGGAATTGATACAATTAACTTACTCCACCCATAAAAGACACCAAAGGGAAAGAAATACAAACATTAAGCGACCAGACCATAATGGAAACCTAAACAAAGGAAGGCCATAAGGACAGTTACTATCCCACAAAATGGCCATATGGCCATCCAAAATTAAAAGACACAAGTGATACACACAGTAAGTAACAAACAACAACATAAATAAATCGCCACAGAAGAGTCGCCTTGGAACGGTCAGTGGAAGATTTCCACTGGGGGGCTTAAATCGATTTTACGTGGCCACAATCCTCGCCCAAACTTCCGTCGCGATTTAGACAAATAATTTGTTCAGTCCGCATGAAGGCCTCCTAACTCATCAGTGCAACATCTCCGTGAACACAAACTCTCGAACTCTGTTTTCAGCATTAATTTCATTTACATATTTTAAGGAAATGAAAGAAAGAAAGTTCAAAGTTACATAAGACTTAGTGAGTTTCTGCATATTTAAGAAATAGGTCAGCTCTATCTGTGATTTGTTGAGTAATAAATCACAGTTTTGAGGTCAGTTGTAAAGTAGACAAATCACGAGTGCGTAGCGCGCGTGATTTGCCTACTTACAACTGACCGACAAACTGTGATTTATTACTCAACAAATCACAAACTATAGCTGATCTATTTCGATTCTAACAGGCTGAAAATCGGCAATAATGCTGTTGTTGTCTTCCAAATCTCACATCTTTTTGCCATTGTTAGAAGAAATCCCGCTAAAATTATCGACTGAAACACATTCATTTATAACCTTCTCTAACGTTTTCGATGCGAGAATATGACGTAACACCGCCTAACGTCAAGGAAATTGACTAGTGACGTCATAAATTTTGCAGTTTTAATGACGTCACTCGTCACGCTCTTCTTTGCCGTGATTTGTTGTAGAATAAAACACAGTTGTTTTCCATTGCCTATATAGGCGCACTGTGTTAGATTTGTTGTTAGATGATCCCGAGATGTATATTTATTATAAGTATGTCTGGAAACGACAATTCAACATAGTATTTATTGCATTTCGAATTAAGAAAAATATTTTAAAGCTAAATAAAAAATGTTGAGATACACTTATTTGTCATCTTCTTCCAAAAATACATTTAGACATGGCATTTTATTTTTCAAGATCTTTTGGAATTGATCTTATGTTATCTATATATAAGCGGTCATTTAAAAATAAAATACCCATTATCCTGAAACTTTAAATGAATTTCAAGCGTCATTAGCGATGTGCAAGAGGCAAGAACCATAACCTTGGCTTTTCTTCTTTCTGAATTATGGCCCTTTGAACAATGAAAACAATGGTTTTAAGTTATTCCGTTATATTTCAGTTATCTAATTTTTTTGCAGAAATACTAAGCACAATTTAAGCAATTCGAAGAAGACAAGGGCCATAACTCTGGCTTAACTTCTTTTGCCATGAAGGCCTTCGGACAATGAAAACAGTAGTTTCCGTTATTCCTTGTGTATGTCATTTGACTTTAAAATTGTTTGATGTATTTTCATCAAATATTACAGAACTAAAGATCATCATAGGACGAAGTAAATGTGCAAAGGACAAGAACGCTCTGACTTCACTACTTTTTGGAATTATGGCCCATTTAACATCGAAAATGAAAGTTTTGTTTGATATATAATTTGAAAGTATTTTTTGGGAATATTGTATAACCCTTTACAGAAATTATTTAGCACCTTAAGACGAGATGCAGAATTCAGGAGCAATAATTAATATTTCCTCATTTCGCGAGTTATGGCCCTTTGAGCTCTTTTAAATGGTTACCTTGTCATTACCCAATGCTATTCTGTAATTTGAGAGTTTCATTTCAAAAGGAGTAAAACCAGATTAATGGTTCTTGTTTTCTCTACATCGTCTCACGGGGCTTTCCTTTTCGGCAAAGTTTCGTGAAAACATCTCAACTCATTTCAAGTTACAGGGCGTATACGACTAAATGAAAAAAACACACACAAAAAAAAAAACGTTGTATTCAGAATTCAGAAGGCCATGGCTATAAAACCAAGCAACAAGTATTATGGTTCTTTTAAAAGTAGTTATGAGCCAGAGTTATGGTCCTTTGGTTTCTGCACATCGTTTTGCATTTCTGTTAAAACCAATGTTTTCATTGTTTAAATGGCCATTATTCCGGAAGTAGTAAAGTAAGTGTTATGGTTCTTTTCTTCTGCACGTCGCTTTGCATTTCTGTTAAAACCACTGTTTTCATTGTACCAAGGGCCATAATTCCGAAAATAGTAAAGTCAGAATTATGGTTCTTGTCTTAGTGCATTGCCTAATTATGCTTTGCTTTTAATTTAAGTTCCAGGATAATAGGTTATAATTTCCAAAATACCCACATATAAATAGGAAACATGAGATCAATTTTCAAAACATCTCCAGAAACATAATGTCATGTCAAAATACATATTTGGAAAAAGATGACACATAAGTATATCTTAACCTCTTGTATTTAGCTATAAAATGTCTTTCTTAACTCGAAATGCAATAAATGCCATGTGCAATTTTGGTTTTCATACATACTTATAATAAATATACATCTCGAGATCATCTAACAACAAATATGCAGAAACTAGTTAATAAGTGATTTCTCTTCACTTCTGACAAATAAATCTTTATTTCAATATAAAATTTCCTAGGATGACGACATATGTTGTGATCCACTGAGACGTTTACGCTTCCGTAATTTTCCTTTGATTTTTATTAGGTTTTCCTAAAACACTTAGTAGACATTTTACAGCAATAAAGTAATATATTTGTTTTTAATTAAGTTTCCCAGATTGATTTTTATCACACTTTCTGTATAATTGTCCAGGGCGTTCCGCTTCTTTGCGTTTTTGTTGTTGTTTTTTTTTTTCATTCTTTCTATCGCAGCTGTGTCTTCCTGCGTAAAACAATCGAATCCACGTTTTCTGCCTGCGCGTAATAACTCAGCCTTAGCTCTTAATGCGATCGCTTCCGATGGACTCACCAAGTTGACTTTTAATTTAGGGCTTTCATCGCTTTCTCGGCCTTCCTGTCTATTGTTAAGTTCCGTTGTTTGTCCTTGTTTTTTCGGGGGTTTCCATCATAATCTCTGGTATCTGACAATACTGACGGATCGTATTCTTCTAAGATTCTGTCAAACAAAAACTTGCGTTTGTTGACGCCAGATTTCCAAGCTTCCTCAGTGTCATAATCGTTGAAATGTTTCAAATCAGATACAGTATTTTTAACAGTAAGATAAGTACGATCTTTTTTCATGGCTTCAAACCACAACATTGCGTTAACAAAAACGTTCGCAAGTACTTTTCTATACGTGGGTAACATAATGTCGTACACTTTCTTCCTAGCTGCCTCTTGGTCTACCCCTTTTTCCAACATGGACTTGGCGACTCTTTCATTAAACTCTGATTGACACCGCTCAAACACCTCCTCTAGCAATAAATGCCATGGGTCATCTGAATCGACTTCTTTACTGTCTTCTATTGCCTCCTCCTACATTGCTTCCTCCTGAATTTCCTCCTTCTCATCGGTGTAATCCTGTAGCTCGTGTCATCATCGCCATTTTATCGTCGCCTTCTTCCTCTTCTAAGGTTTCTTGACTCCCACTATCATCTAGTGTGTCATCATCTTTAACGTTCCAATGAACGGTTTTAACGTGTCGACGCATGTTGTCTCCCCTTCCGAACTGTTTGGAACATATTTGGCAAGCAAACATGATACTTTTTGTTATTTTTTTGTTAAAAAGAAAATTTATGAATGTGTCCTTAAATGCTTCTTGATGCGGCCGCTTCGGAAATTTTCACATAAATGAGAGGTCGAGGAAGATACAGAGCATTAAATTGTATGGAAACATTCCGGATGAATCCTGCCCAAACCGGATCGTGGCTGTTCCCATCCATTATGACTAGGTAAAACCATTGAGCCCAATCCCGTACACACCCAGAGCTTCCGTACACCAAGACTGGGGAAGAGAAGGCTGCGGGGGGGGGGGTTATGACTGAGGATGTTATGAGGAAATGAGGAGGTAGTGGGGAGGTGGTCAGGAGGTAGTGAGGAGCTAATGAGGGTACCCAGGAGGAGTGACGGTAACCAGCACAGGTCTGTTAAAACAATAGGCACAAAGACTGCTGTGACATCCGACTTTAGAGGGGCTCGTATGGATCAGAAAACTATGGGAATTTTCGGAACCGGTCAAAACCGCTGGTAGTCGGTCAAGGTCCGCGGTAATAATCATGGAGTTTCCGACAGATATCAATCGATATAAGAATGATGCAATATTGCATGTCCAAGAAGCGATGAGGCAATGAGGAGGTATTGAGGAGGCGGTGAGGAGGTATTGAGGAGGAGGTGAGGAGGTAGTGAGAAGGCAGTGAGGAGGTAGTGAGAGGTAACAGGTAGGCAATGAGGGTAACCAGCGCAAGTGTTGAGTGATTGTTGTAGATGTTTTAAGGAGAAGATAAGGGCAATGCCAAACATGCCCTACTCGTTCCCAATAGTGCCCAAGAAGCGATGAGGCAAGGAGGCGGTATTGAGAAGGTGGTGAGGAGGTATTGAGTAGAAGGTGAGGAGGTAGTGAGGAGGTGGTGAGGAGGTAGTGAGGAGTTAGTGAGGGGTAACCGGTAGGCAGTGAGGGTAACCAGCGCAAGCGTATTGAGTGATTGTTGTAGATATTTCCGATAGTGCTCTAGAAGTGATGAGGCATTGAGGTAGTGTGGAGGCGGTGAAGAGGTTGTGAGTGGTAACCGGTAGGTAGTAAGGGTAAACAACGCACGTTATGTGTTTGTTGTAGATGCTTTAAGGAGACGATAAGGGCAAAGTCGAACATGCCTAAACTCGTTTCAGATAGTGCCTTAGAAGCGATGAGGCAACGAGGAGGTAGTGAGGTGGCAGTGAGGAGGTATTGAGGAGGTAATGTGCAGGCAATGAGGAGGTAGTGAGGAGGCGGTGAGGAGGTAGTGATGAGGTAGTGAGGGGTAACCGGGAGGCAGTAAGGGTAATCAGAGAAAGCGTGTGGAATCAATAATAGATAACTATAGCATCCAACAATAATAGGAGTTTATACAACATTGCTCTCTTAACCCCCCCCCCCCCCCCAACCACCACCACCACCACCACCACACATAAACACAGCATCGGCATGAAAAAGTCTCCGTTGGGTAGTGGTTACGCTACTCGCCTTGTAAACCAGGGGTCGCAGGATCGATCCCGGGCTTCTCCAGACTTTCGGATGAGTCTTTAAACCGAGGTCCCGTCTCCGTATAACACTCACTTACTCACAGCATCCGTAAACCCATACAGGGGAAAGAATGAGAAAGTGATTGAAGATGTGCGAACAAGGCGACGAGGGGCAACACCGAACAAGCAAAAACACGTTTCCGTATTGTGCCCTAGAAGCGACTAGGTAATGAGGAGGTAGTTAGGAGACGTCGAGGAGGTAGTGAGGAGGTAGCGAGGAAGCACCTACGCAAGCGTGTTGAAACAAAGATAGCTATATCATCCGACAATAATAGGAGTTAACATTACTCTCTTAAGCGCCCCAAAAATATCGCGGGTTTTTGAATGCCAAAAAAAAAGTGGCGCGCGTTATGACGTCATCCAAGATCGGATGTGATGACATTTCAAGATGGCCGACAGGATGTCAGCCAAGATGGCGGACAGGACGTCATCCAAGATGGCGGACCGGATATGACGACAGAGGGTCAAAATAACTCCGGGAGGTAATTGCCTCCCCCCCCCCCCACCCCCCATTTACAATACTCCAGACAACACTTTTTAGGCCAATTTTTGTGCCGGTCAGTATACCTAGCCACACTTTTCCTGGGTAGGCTTATACGTAAGCGGTTAAACATTACAGTGCACATTCTTTCGCCAGCCCATCGGGGCTTGAAGAAATAGATGGGTTGCATGATGCTTCCACGCAGAGCTGAAACCGACCGAACATGACTACTGGTAAACCGCTTAGAGGATCAAAACCTGCTCAAGCAATGCGATGCTAGTCGGACCGTCAATGCTTATAAGCCCTACTGGTTTCATTGGGCGACAGGGCTTGAGATGTCATTTCATCTCAGTCTACCCCAGCACATTGACAGATCAATTTGATGAACATTGCGAAAACACGCCTAAATACCGAATGAATGTAAAATTTGACCACCAAAGAAAGTTAAAATTTTCTGATAAAAATGCTGATATTTTTCATAGTTCTGCTCAAAATATAGATTGTGGATACTTGTTAGAACCGCCTCGGTTATAACGAGTACCCATAATCCATATTTTTGAACTGCAATAAAAATGACGAATGCCCCTGTAAATACCAGTTTTACTATACGAAAGTGGGGTTTCAGGGGATCAAAGTTATATCTAAAGATGTGTTTTCGTGATGCAGTTCAATTTAAAATAAAACAAGAAGCCCATGGGCCACTATGCTCACCAGAGCTCAGGTGGGCACTGCCCAATGACAGCCATGTATTTTAACATGATATCATTTTAATCTACCAATTATAAAGTCTCCCAAATGAACCCCTATATCCAAATAAGCATCCATCTGGACTCAGTATCTAAAACATTAGGCCTTTTATTAGATAGAGGGTTTAGGGCATGGACCCAATGGAGCCCTGGTTGGTATCACTAAATGCGTCTTATCATAAGGAATAAGAATATATATGGTGTAGCAGTGGGGATCTGTATACAGGAGTTATATAAGGTCTCTTAAGCGGTGGAGGGGTTGGGGCATGTCCTGTTGATCCCATGAAAGCCCTTTTTTTTGTCCCTATAAGGACCAAGAATATATATAAATGGTTTATGGGTGGGAATCTGAATGGTTTCTGATATATAAGGCCCTTCTATGACGTGGAGAGGGGAGGAATGGCCCCTGCGACCCCCAAGTGGGTGTGCTATTGATAAGGAACAAGAACATATATGATTATGAGGTGGGAATTTGAATGGTTTCTGAAATAAATGGCCTAGCACAAAGTGATCCCCAGGTTGGTGTGACTGAATGAGTCTTATCATAAGGAATTAGAATATTATAGTTTAGGGGTGGGGATCTGAATGATTTATGAGATATATGGCATTTAATGAAGTAAAGCAGTGGGGCATGACCCAGGCAGTCCGGATGACTCGCAAGCTAGTGTTACTTGATTGTGTCTTATCACAAAGAAGATAATTATATATGGTCTAGGGGTGGGGCTCTGAACAGTTTCTGAGATATATAGCCTTTTGTGAAGTGGTGGGGTGGGGCAAGACCCTGGCTTGACCCGGGAGACCTCCAGGTTGACGTCAATGAATGTGTCTTATCATAAGGAACAAAAATATATATGATTAGAGGTGGGGATCTGTAAGATTTCCAAGATATTGGGTCTTTAAAGAAATGAAGGGATGGGGCACGACTCCGGCACATCCTGGGGGACCCCAGGTTAGTGTCAATGAATGCGTCATGTCATAAGAAACAAGAATATAAGGTTTGGGGGCGGGGATCTGAATGGTTTCTGAGATAGATGGCCTTTTGTGAAATGGAGGGGTGGGGCAAGGCCCCGGCGCACCCAGGAAGACCCCAAGTTGGTGTCAATGAATGAGTCTCTTCATAAGGAACAAGAATATATATGGTTTAGGGGTGGGGATTTGTAAGGTTTCCAAGATATTGGGCTTTTTATGAAATGGAGGGGGTAGGCCATGACCCCGGCACAACCCGGGGGACCCCCAGGTTGGTGTCATTGAATGCGTCTTATCATAAGGAACAAGAATATATATGGTTTTTGGGTGTGGATCTGAATGGTTTCTGAGATATATGGCCTTTTGTGAAGAAGGAAGGGGTGGGTAAAGGCCCAGCCACACCCCGGGAGACCCCCAAGTTGGTGTCAGTGAATGTATATTTTCATAAGGAACAAGAATATATAGCTATTGGGGGTGGGGATCTGTAAGGTTTCCAAGCTATTGGGCCTTTTATGAAATTGAGGGGGTGGGGCATGACCCTGGCACAACCCGGGGGCCCCAGGTTGGTATCACTGGATGCGTCTTATCATAAGGAACAAGAATATATATGGTTTTTGGGTGGGGATCTAAATGGTTTCTGAGATATATGGCCTTTTGTGAAGAAGAAGGGGTGGGGCAAGGCCTGGGAGCACCCCGGGAGACCCCCAAGTTGGTGTCAGTGAATGTATATTTTCATAAGGAACAAGAATATTTATGGTTTAGGGGTGGGGATTTGTAAGGTTTCCAAGATATTGGGCCTTTATGGTATGGAGGGGGTGGGGCATGACCCCGGCACGTACCGGGGGACCCCCAGGTTGGTGTCACTGAATGCATCTTATCATAAAGAACAAGAATATATATGGTTTTGGGGTGGGGATCTGGATGGTTTCCGAGTTATAAGGCCTTTTATGAAGTTGAGGGGGTGGGGCATGGTCCCGGCTTCATCTGGGGGACCCCCATGTTGGCATTAAAGCATATGGCTGAGAGACAGTTACTCAAGGAACATTTCTATAAAAGTTTTGTCAAAATATCTGCAATAACTGGGCAGCAAATGCCATTTTTCAATTTTCCCAATTATAAGTCTATGGAAAATCTAAGTTGCCATAGCAACCAAACTAAAGAGCCAAATTTTATGAAAAACACAAAACCTGTTAAGGCAAATATGGTGAATATTTCCAAAAACTCTCAGCCTAACGGAGCATTCGTTTTCTGAGGAGATGATTTTTTTAAGTTTTTTTTTTTTCTATTATTTTTTTTTTTTTTTTTGCATTTTGGTTTCCATGGCAACCAATAAAAATGAGCAGTAGGCCTAAAATCATATGGCAGATAGTAGATTGCCTAAGGAACATTTCTATGAAAGTTTTGTCAAAATATCTGCAGAGGCTTGGCAGTGAATGCCATTTTTCAATTTTCCCCATTATAAGTCTATGGAAACTTTAAGTTGCCATAGCAAGCAAACTAATAAGCCGATTTTCATAAAAAAAAAAAAAAACACAAACTTTCAATCCCGCAACCCAAGAATGCTACAGATATAATTTGGGCCCAATCGGCCCAGTGGCTTCAGAGGAGATGTCGTTTGAAAGTGTGGACGCAGACGACGCAGACGCAGACGACGCAGACGCCGCAGACGACGACGGACAACTGCCTACCCTATAAGCTCCCCCGAAGCCTTCGGCTCTGGTGAGCTAAAAAAACTGTCTGAAATGATTTCCCCAAATCATAGAACATTATTAACTGACTCAGTTTATATTCAATCTGAGACAGAAAGAACGATCTGTCCATAAGCAATTTAAATTCCATCTGAGAGAAAAAAAAAACCTCACTTGTTTCTCGTTTAGTTTTGACTGTTCAGTGAGAAAAGAAATCCTGTACCAAAGGAAATCTATACTATCAATAAACGGAATATGAGCATGTACATTGATGGTCAATATATACATGGAAAACTGAAAGGTATGTACCGGTAGTAAAGTTTACAAGCAAATGAATTTTCCATCCATACCATTTCTGATTAAACAAGAATGATAGTTTTTGAGAAATAAACTTGACCATTTCGGTGAACGCCAGGGCGGTCGCAAATGTTAAGCGTGAATTGTAGGTCAAGGCCAAATATGAATGACTGCATTATAGTTGCAATCCCTAGATACAAGTTTGTACCAAGTATCATTAAAGACAGGACTGGACTATATAAGGGAGCACAGGAAAACCAGAGTTATTACAAGATCGCACAGGAGCGCTCGACTGCGCACGTGCGCAGGCGGACGCTTGTATGCGACCTACATGATTATATAACAATTTGCACTAACCACTTTGACTAAAGAGATTGGCAAACGTTGTCTCGGGTCCCCAAACGGCTAGGCAAGAATACATTTTTTCTACTATGGTGCCTTCCTTCAGGTAGGATGCGATAATGATATGCAAACATGGCGACACAAAATGACCCTCCTACGGTCCCACAGAATACGGCATCCTGCGTCGGGGAGAGCATCACTTTCTCTTAACTGCAAACGAAAAAGCAGAAAAGGGGATTGACCTACTTTTCACATCCTCCCCGATAGAGGTCACCCACTAACTAAAATAAATACGAATTTGGGCCCGAGACGGCGGAAGCCAACACACCAATTTACTATGGTATATGTTGTATGAACAGAATAAACAAAAAAACACACAAATATAATCTACAAGCACAACCTTGCAGTACAAAAATGTCCTTCCCAGCAACTGTGGGCGGATGGGCCTGTCCCAAAAAGGACAACACCACAAACGAGATCGGCAAACGTTGTCACGGGCCTCCAGATGGGTAGGCAGGAATACACTTTTCTCCTATGGTGCCTTCCTTCACATAGGATGCGTTAATGATATGCAAACATGGCGACTGAAACTGACCCACTTATGGTCCCGCAGAGTGCGGCATCCTACGTCGAGGAAGGCATCACTTTTTCTTAACTTAAAACGGCAAATGCATAAAAAGGAATTGACCTACTTTGCACATCCTCCGCGATAGAAGTCACTCACTTACAAAATAAATACGAGTTCAAGCCCGAGACGGCGTAGGCCGGCACTTCATGTAATTATGTTACATATTGTATGTACAGATAAACAAAAAACACAAAATATAAACCACAAGCACAATCTTCCAGGTACAAAAACTGTCCTCCCCAGTAACTGTTAGCGGGTGGGCTTGCCCTAAAACGGACAACACCACCTTTAAGGCACAAGAAAAACAAACAAAACAGGTCCGTGGCGGGGTAAGCACATCCGCCCGCATACATACTTAAAAAGTAGACCACTCAACAAGCTGGGGAAACAGACCAAACAATGTAAAAAGTACATACATTACATAAATATACAAAAATCAAATAAAAAAAATAAAAAAACAAAAATACCAATATACATGTATCAAAATTGTTACAAAAAGCAGGAGAAATACTAACTAAAAAAGGCTAAAAAACTTTACATCTCGGAAATCCCCAGATTGGATATAAGGTGCATAACACGTAACATAAAACGTGTATAGCAATCTTTAGAAACGTCTTCCAAATTGCAACAAAAACTTCCAAACAATATAACCGCTAAACGGTCCCCTTAAAGATAAGTTCAAACTCGGAGCCTACCCCGTTACACAAAAAACAACCGACACCCCTTTGCGGCAATCCGCAATACCCAAGGCACAGCACTGCTAAAACTTACATGCATTACAAGCACGGAGCCAAAAGCTTTAGAATGGAGTTCCAAAATTACTACAACTATCCTACTTTGCACCGAAACAAAGGCTCACATTGGAACTGGGCAACACAACCACCGCCCTTAAAAAAAACGGACGCCTAGCCCAGAAACTCTGACAATTAAAGGTGCCCGTTAGCGACAGGACACATGCACTCCTGAAGCAAACGGGAAGACAAACTATAAGCCCCACCGAGACCTGGAAAAGTCACGGCAACGTTTCACAAACCCCTTGTACCAAGTATCATTAAAGACAGGACTGGACTATATAAGGGAGCACAGGAAAACCAGAGTCATTACAAGACCGCACAGGAGCGCTCGACTGCGCACATGCGCAGGCGGACGCTTGTATGCGACCTACATGATTATATAACAATTTGCACTAACCACTTTGACTAAAGATATTGCCAAACGTTATCTCGGGTCCCCAAACGGCTAGGCAAGAATACATTTTTTCTACTATGGTGCCTTCCTTCACGTTGGATGCCATAATGATATGCAAACATGGCGACACAAAATGACCCTCCTACGGTCCCACAGAATACGGCATCCTTCGTCGAGGAGGGCATCACTTTCTCTTAACTTCAAACGAAAAAGCAGAAAAGGGGATTGACCTACTTTCCACATCCTCCGCGATAGAGGTCGCCCACTAACTAAAATAAATACGAATTTGGGCCCGAGACGGCGGAAGCCAACACACCATGTTACTATGGTATATGTTGTATGAACAGAATAAACAAAAAAAAAAAAAACACACACAATTATAATCTACAAGCAGCAACCTTGCAGGTACAAAAAATGTCCTTCCCAGCAACTGTGGGCGGATGGGCCTGTCCCAAAAAGGACAACACCACAAACGAGATCGGCAAACGTTGTCTCGGGCCTCTAAATGGCTAGGCAGGAATACACTTTTCTCCTATGGTGCCTTCCTTCACATAGGATGCGTTAATGATATGCAAACATGGCGACTGAAACTGACCCACTCATGGTCCCGCAGAGTACGGCATCCTACGTCGAGGAAGGCATCACTTTTTCTTAACTTAAAACGACAAATGCATAAAAAGGGATTGACCTACTTTGCACATCCTCCGCGATAGAAGTCACTCACTAACAAAATAAATACGAATTCAAGCCAGAGACGGCGTAGGCCGGCACTTCATGTAATAATATTACATATTGTATGTACAGATAAACAAAAAACACAAAATATAAACCACTAGCACAATCTTCCAGGTACAAAAACTGTCCTCCCCAGCAACTGTTAGCGGGTGGGCTTGCCCTAAAACGGACAACACCACCTTTAAGGCACAAGAAAAACCAAACAGGTACGTGGCGGGGTAAGCACATCAGAGTCATTCTTTGTCTCACCTCTGAAGGGTTAACATCAAATTCTTTTTCTCTGATTGGCTGTAAATGGAGAGCCATTGTGATAATGATTGACTCAAGTCATTGGCAGCTCTGCTCTATTTGAAGCTAACCTTGGTATCTCAATTATGTAACAGCAGACACACTCCATAATTGGTTTCAATAGACAAACAAAACAATTTAGTCATGATTAATGTATTTGTTGAGAGAGGTGCGCGCGCAGCTTGGTGGGAAGACGTGTTGTTTCTTTGTCTCGTGAAAAAACAAAGAAATTTATTTAAAAGTGGCTTTTAAAAAACTACTTGGACAATGAACTTGATAAAACATGCAGAATAGTCAGTGATATAATGACCAAAAGGGGTAAGAGTGGGAAAAAGAAGGAAAAAGGAGATATAAATCAGGACTTTAGCGATCAGTTCGGTCAAGGTATGTCACAAAACCTTACCCCACCCACTGCGAGTACAGCAGGAGTTAGTACATACAGTGACTTAATGAACGTGTCATCTTTAAATACGCTGTCCAGCGGTCTTATACGCCAATCAAATGATATTTTATATGGGAATCATTTACAATATGGCTCGATGAGTTCGTCACCGACGACCGTGGTACCAAGGCCCATGTCCACACCCACGCCTATGTGCCAACAGCCGATCATACAGCCCCCGCTTATGCCTGGTGTAAACCCAATACAGCATGGTGTTGAACAAGTGAATAGCCAAAGACTACTCAGTTCGGCATACCCAGATACCCCTGGCCAACTGACAAACATTCTACAAAGCCTTGATACAAGGCTGGGAAAAATCGAAAATCAGTTAGTGTTTCAAAACCAGCAAAAGTGTCAACAAAACACTCGTATACATAACATAGAAGGTCATGTTGAGCAAATAACGGTTATCAAACAATGTGTGTCCACGGTGCAGAACAAAGTGTACAGTATTGAAAATGGTATGAGTCAGATAAAAACAAAACAAAACGAATATGACACAAGTATAAACACATATAGTACCCTGTGCGATGAAGTCCTTAAATCGCAAGAACACATAAACAAAAGAATTGACGAGTTAAGCAATACACTTAATTTCCTGCAAACTTCAGAAATTGAAAATATCAAATCAGAACAAAACGATCTACGAGAAGACTTTCTGGAAACAAAATGTGGACAAATGTGCGAAAACCTGATCTTTACGGGTATCGATGAGGTTGAACTCGGCCAAGGTGAGCAAGAAAATTGCGAAAGGACGCTTATACATTTCTTAGTTGAACACATGCATATACACGATCAGATCAAGTTTGATAGAGTTCACCGCCTGGGAAGATATTGAAGGAACCAAGCTAGACCCCGACCCATAATCGCCAAGTTTCATGAGTACAAAACCAAAGAAATGGTCAAATTAAAGGCCCCTACAGTTCTGAAAAACACCAGATTCGGGGTCAGAGAACAATACCCGAACGAATATGAAAATAGAAGGAAAGTACTTTACCCTAAAATGAAAGCAGCCAAAAGTGACCCTGCAAACAAAGTTCGGTTAGTGAAAGACACATTGTATATCAACAATGAAAAGTTCGTTTGTGGCCAGAATAATGTGCCTGTAAAAGTAAATTATCAAAACACAAGGTATCTATCTATCTATCTTCTGATACTGCGTCGGTCACATTTGACCATTACCGCAGGTGTATATTACATACACTCCAGGTTTCGCAGGATGAAAGCCTACACAGTAATCATGTAATTACGGTAGGGATCTTTAACCTACACAGGGGATGGTTCTCCCTACACAGGGGGCCTCCAGTTAACGTCCCGATCCGAAGGACGGTGCACTTGATGACATTCATCCCTGCAAATGATGCCAATGGAGCGTGTTCGGACACCGAAATTTTATCGCCGCTGCCGGGGATCGAACCCGGGACCTCTAGCATCAGAGGCAAGTGCACTAACCACTGAGCTATCACGCTCTCTATATGCAAATAGAAGCCAAAGCTTTAGCGCACAATATGCACCGAGTAGATACAACGAGCATGCACAGGGCGGCAGAATGCTGGAAAACCAATTTACACCCCGTCAGCCGTCTAGATCACTCCGCTCCCAGGACACATCACACGGACCTATACAAGGGACCCCGCGAAATCATGTGAACTTCGAAAGTGTAAATAAATTCGGGGCATTGCCAAGAGATGACCCGGGTAACGCGCGAAGTTATGCTGGAAAAACAAAAGCGTCCTCCCCCCTTGACAGTCAAACCTATAACAAAAAGCAAAAGGATGATACTAGCGAAAATAGAAATGATTTAGCTATGGAACTTACCCAAGAGCTAGGTCCAAAACAAAACAATAATCCAGGGCTACGTGAAGAAAGTGTCACTACTCTAATCATGAATGAACACTCTCCAGACACTATACAATCACAGTCGTACACATCAAACATAAACATTGAACTGTCACCTAATACAACTGCCCGAATCCAGCCCGTTACACACAGTGCAGGAAATCATGAAAATTACGGGACACCTATAATACACAACGATTAGCGGTGTCACGGGGACCAACCACTTCGGTCGACAGAATCTACGATGTCTAGTCGGCGGATAGACAATGACCTGAATATAGCATTTTTGAACGTATGTGGGTTGAAATCAAAATTATTATTACCAGATTTTGATGAGTTTTTGAATACATACGACATCTTAGGTGTAGGTGAAACAAAGACATGTGAAGATGATGTTATATTGTTGCCAAATTATACATTTTTTCCGAAGCATAGAAAGAAGTTCATTAGACGTTCTGGTGGAATAGGAATATTTGTGAAAGATAGAATTTTACCATATGTTGATGTAATGGAAATCGATTCCGAGTATTTAATGTTAATTAAGATATCCAGCTCATTGTCTACCACGGACAGAGACATCTGTATAGCCTTTACCTATTTGCCCCCAGAGGGATCTGATTATAGTGACAATGATAGCTTTTCTGAGATTGAAACGGTACTGCTCCCATATATTGAAAGCTGTAAATACTTTTATATCATGGGAGACCTTAATGCTCGTACAGGCACCGCACCGGAATTTACAGAATTCAGCGTAGACCGTATAACTCTTCAGCAATACGGCATTGACAATGACGTCATGAACTATTTAAACAACGGTAATGAGTTGCAAATGCACAACATTTCACGCATTAGAACCTCGCGAGACGGTGTTAAAAATAACTTTGGAAAAAAACTACTCCAAATATGCCGCAATAATAACTTATACATCTGTAATGGCCGAATGGGTGGCGATAAAGAAGGTGCCTTTACGTGTATTAAGGGGAGTGTTATAGACTATTTGATATGTAATCTAGATGGATTACTCTCTGTTAATAACTTTTTAGTTCATGAGTACTCACCATTGCTGTCTGATGTACACTGTGCAATTTCATTTAAGACTAAACTGTTACGAAATGTAAGTCAATACTCGCCTGTAGTCTCTGGCTACAGGAAATGGGAGCAAAATAAGAAGGAGACTTTTATAAATAACATTGATACGAATATGGTAAATGAATTAAACCTGATTCTAGAAAGATCACACAATAGCTCGTTAGATGAGAATAAAATTGATCTATTTACCCATTATGTAAAGAACATTTTCCATAAGAGTGTAAAAAAATCCTTCAAAAAATATACGTTTGTATCTAAGAAAGTAAAAAACCCTAAGCCTTGGTTCGGCTTACAATGCCAGAAGGCTAGAAAAAGATTTCATGCCGCTAGGAAAACGCATTCGACCCAAAAAACTAATACATCCTTACGTATACTTAAAAATGCCTCTAAGCGCTATAAGAAGACTGTCAAAAAATACCATGCTAAATACACTGCTGGTCTGCAAAATAAAATACGTAAACTCCGGACCGAAAAACCAAAAGACTACTGGAAAATGATCAACAGTTTATCCAGCAAAAATGAGACCATACCTGTCCCTTTAGACGAAATGTTTAATTATTTTAAATCATTTAACTCAAATGAAGATGCAAATAGCGAGCAAGTCCAACCTACAGAAATACTGATTGATATACCTAACCCTGAAAATAACGAACCGTTCCGTTTATCAAAGGATGCTCTGAACGACCCTATAAGTGATACAGAAATTAATACAGCTATTAAATTATTGAAACCGAATAAATCTAGTGGTGTAGATGAGATACTAAATGAGTACATCATATCTACCAAACATATTTTTGTACCCATATACAGAAAATTATTTAACTTGATTTTAGAAACCGGAATAGTTCCAAGTGACTGGGTCAAAGGTAATATAATACCATTTTATAAAAATAAAGGCAATAAAAACGAACCGGCTAATTACCGACCTATTACATTATTAAGCTGCATTGGGAAATTGTTTACTTCTATAATAAATTCGAGATTAACTAACTTCCTAGAAGAAAATAAAATATTAAATGAAACCCAAAGCGGTTTTCGTAAAGAATACTCAACAATAGACAATATTATGGCCCTTTACAGTTTAATTGAATATCTTAAAAGTCAAAAACGAAAACTATTCTGTTGCTTCGTGGATTTTACGAAGGCTTTCGACAATATATGGAGAGTTGGACTTTGGCAAAAATTGTTAAAGCATGGCGTAGAGGGTAAGATATTCAATGTTATAAAGAATATGTACAGCGGTATAAAGTCGTGTATAACAATAAACAGAGCTTCATCCGAGTATTTCTCGTGCGATAAAGGAGTTAGGCAAGGAGAAAATCTTTCCCCCCTACTCTTTGCAATATATTTAAATGATCTAGAAAATTTTATGAATACTTCAGGTTGTAGAGGTATCGAGATAGATGTGCAAAATAATGAATTCACTGTATTTATCATATTGTTTGTAATTTTATATGCTGATGATACCATAATCCTAAGTGATAACGCTAAAGACTTTCAAGATATACTCAATGCCTTTAATGAATATTGTAAACGATGGAAGCTAAAAATAAATATAAGCAAAACAAAAATAATAGTATTCGGTGATTATAGCAGAAACCAACATTTTTCTTTTAACATCGCTGAAGAAGACGTCGAAATTGTTAAAGAATTTAAATACCTAGGTGCCCTTTTTAGCAAAAATGGAAGATTTGTACAGCATATTAAGACTTTATCAACACTTGCCAGCAAAGCAATGCATCTTTTACGGAAAAGAATTGTCAATCTTTACTTGCCGATTGATTGCCAACTGAAACTATTCGATCAAACAATAGTCCCTATACTGTTATACGGGAGCGAGGTCACTGGTTTTGAAAATTTACAGCCTCTTGAAAAAATCCATTTAGACTTTATGAAAAGCATACTTAAAATGAAAAGTAGCACCCCGCTGGTCATGGTCTATGGGGAGTTTGGCCGCTACCCATTAGAATTACAAGTAAAAGTTAAAATGATAAAATTTTGGTCTAAAATTTTATGTGGTAAAAACAGCAAAATATCACTTAAAATGTATTTACTGTTACTGTACCTGCATAGAAATAATATTTATTCGTGTAAATGGATTTTATGCATAGAGAAAATATTACAAGATGTTGGTTTAAATTATGTTTGGTTAAGTAACAATGTTCCAAATAGTAACTGGCTCTGTAGGGAGGTCCAGAATAGACTACAAGCGCAGTATACTCAAAAATGGAACGCGGATATCCAAAGCATCCCGAAATGCATAAACTACAGAATCTTTAAAACCGACTTTAAAACAGAATTCTATGTTACTGACCTTCAACCTAAATTTCATATACCAATTGCCAGATTCAGAACAACAAATCACCGATTACCAATAGAAAGGGGGCGCTGGGAAAATATTGAGAGGTCACAAAGGTATTGTACTTTATGCAATAGAAATGCTTTGGGAGACGAGTTTCATTATTTGCTTGAATGCGATTTCTTTAAAGAAATTCGAAAAGTACACTTGCCGAGATATTATCTAAAACACCCTAACATAATAAAGTTTCAACAACTATTATCTCTGAGAAATGTTAAAGTACTACAGCAGCTAAGTAACTTCATATCTTTTGTTCTCAGCAAATTTTAGTCCCTGTAAACTGTGCACGCACCATATGTAACAAGCTAATATGTCTTGCGTTGATAAGAGTTTAGTTCCTCATGTGTTGTTTTATACAATCTGAGAGAAAAATAAAGTTATGTTCTGTTCTGTTCTGTTCTGTTCTGTTGTTTTTATTTTTAAATTACAAAGAAACAAAATACAAACATATTTCATAAAGGTTAATTTTACAGCATATTTAGTTCTAATGTCTTAAAAAAATTAAAGCTTCCAATTTGTTGAAAAATTATCAGTTGACATTATAGAAAAGAGATAAATAAATATATTCACCATATTTGCATTATTTGCTGGCTCCCAGCTTGCACATTGTCAATATTCGAAAAACAGGTAACCAGACCCCCATGACCTTTTAAGGTCAGGGGGTCTGGTTACCTGTTTTTCCAACACTGATAACCTTCAGACTAGGAACCAGCAGATAATGCAAATAAGGTGAATAAATAAATAAATAAATAAATAAATAAATAAGTAAATAAAAGTGTTTGAATGAAAGAATTACTTTTCCATTTGATATAATAGAAATATTTTTTTCCATTATTCTTCTTGCTTTTCTTCTTCTTATAGAAGAATAAAAATAAACAAGAGGGCTAAATGGCCCTATATCGCTCACCTGTGTACCAGAAAATAGAATGCCCATCGGGGCTTGAAGAAATAGACTCGGCTACATGGTGCTTCCGTGTATAGCTGGAACCGACCACACATGAGTACTGGTAAACAGCTTAGAGGTTCTAAGCCCGCCCAGGAAAAATGGTGCCAGTTGGACCGCCCATGCATATAAACCCTATTGGTTTTATTGGGCGACAGGGCTTAATATTCTATTACATCTCAATGCCGGGTAAAAGTCCCACAAAACTGGAAGCAACTGTTGTCTCCAAAATGATCTACATAGTTTTGACGGGGATGTTAAACTCAAATCAATAAAAATCTGGGCCCTGTGGTTTCAGAGAAGAAGATTTTTGAAGTTAATACATTATAAGTCTATGGGAGCTAAGGAGCCCTGGGGCATGGCCAATTCGGACTACAGTGGTATGGTTGGCGGGATTCATGTAGGGGACTACTATACATTGCTACATACTAAATATCTAAGCTCTGGGCCTTATGGTTTTGGAGAAGAAGATTTTTGATTTTTTTTTTCAGTATAAGTCTATAGGAGCTAATGGGCCCTGCGGCGCGGCCAGTTTTTGCCCAAAGGGCATGGTTGGCAGTATTTATGTAGGCGACCATTTTGTGTTGCTATATACTAAATTTCTAAGGTTTGCACTTCATGGTTTCAGAGAAGAAGATTTTTTAGGCTTCTTTTACCATTGCAAGTTAATTGGAGATAAGGGGCCACAGGATTTGGCCAATTTGGGCCCCAGGGGCATGATTGGCAGGATTCGTGTAGGCGACCACCATGCTAAATACCTCAGCTCTGGGCCTTCAGAGAAGAAGATTTTTGAAGTTTTTTTTTTCACTTTAAGGTGTTTTTTTTTTTTTTTTCATTTTAATTCTATGGTAGCTAATGGGCCCATGGGCGTGACCAATTTTGACCCAAGGGGCATGGCTGGCAGGATTTATTAAGGTGACCATTTCATGTTGCTATATACTGAATATCTAAGGTTTGCACTTCATGGTTTCAGAGAAGAAGATTTTTTAAGATTCTTTTACCATTGCAAGTTTATTGGAGATAAGGGGCCACAGGATTTGGCCAATTTGGACCCCAGGGGCATGATTGGTAGTATTCATGTAGGCGACCACCATGCTAAATACCAAAGCTCTGGGCCTTCAGAGAAGAAGATTTTTGAAGTTTTTTTTTTCCACCTTAAGTTTTTTTGGTTTTCATTTTAATTCTATGGTAGCTAATTGGCCCATGGGCGTGACCAATTTTGACCCAAGGGGCATGGCTGGCAGGATTTATTAAGGTGACCATTTCATGTTGCTACATACTAAGTATCTAAGCTGCGGGACTTATGGTTTCAGAGGAGAAGATTTTTGAAGTTTCTTTTTTCCATTATAAGTCTAAGGTAGCTAATGGGTCCATGGGTCTGTCCAATTTTGACTCCGGGGGCATGGTTGGCTGGATTTATGTAGGTGACCACTTGATGTTGCTAAAGGGTATATATTTAAGCTCTGGGCCCTGTGGTTTCAGAGAAGAAGATTTTTGATGTTTTTTTTTTTTTTTTTCTATTATAAGTCTATTGGAGCTAAAGAGCGCTGTGGTGTGACCAATTTGGATCCCAGGGACATAATTGGCAGAATATATGTCTATAGGTGGTCACTTGACGTTGCTACATACTAAATATCTAAGCTATGGAGCTTATGGTTTCAGAGAAGAAGATTTTTAAAGTTTGTTTTCATCATAAATCTATGGGAGCTAATGGGCTCATGGGCGTGGCCAATTTTGACCCCCAGGGGCAGGGTTAGTAGGATTTATTTAGGTAACTATTTTATGTTGCTACATACTAAATTTCTAAACTCTGTGCTTCATATTTTCAGAGAAGAATATTTTTAAAGCGTTTTTTTTTCCATTACGAGTCTATGGGAGCTAAGGGGCCATGGGGCGTAGCCCATTTGGACCCCAGGGGCATGATTGGCAGGATTTATGTTGGTGACCACTTGCCGTTGCTACATGCTAAATATCTAAGCTCTGGACCCTGTGGTTTCAAAGAAGATGTTTTAAGTTTTTCCTCTTATAAGTCTGTGGGACTGATGAGCCCCGGGATGTGGCCAATTTTGGCCCCAGGAGTATGGTTAGCAGGATTTATGTAGGTGACTATTTAATGTTGCTACATACTAAATATCTAGATTTTTGAAGTTTTTTTTCCCTATTTTTCCATTATAAGTCTATGGGAACTTAGGGGCCCCGGGGGTGGCCAATTTGGACCCCAGGGGGGGGGGGGGGTGATTGGCAGAATTTATGTAGGTGACCACTAGACGTTGCTACAAGCTAAGTATCTAAGCTCTGTGCCCTATGATTTCAGAGAAGATTTTTTTTCCCATTGTAAGTCTATGGGAGCTATATGTTGCCATGGCAACCAGAATTCCAGTCCGATCAGCCCAAAAACCTTATGCAACCTTTCCCCCTACCTGATGATGCCCATCGTGAATGTTGATCAAGATTGGCCATAAGGTACTAGAGATAGACTTATTTGAAATTGTTTATGAACACACGCACGCATGGACGCACGCACGACGGACAAAATGTGATCACCAAAACTCAACTTGTCACTACGTGACAGGTGAGCTAAAAAGTAAAATGAATTATACACAGAAAGTCTTAGTAAAATAAATAAAATAAAATTGGCACAGCTAAACAAATGATGGAATGACTGAATGAATACATCAGATGTCCAGGCTTATCTCTTCTAATATCAGTTTAGCTCTTTTTCTTTTTTTTTTTTTAAATAAAATATAGATTTTTTGGTGCTTGTTAGAATTGTCTCAATGAGGCAGACCTAACGAGCATCCACAATATACTATCAAGTGAGGGTATTTATTTGTATGGCCTCAGTGAGGCAATTCAAACGAGCCCAGACAATATACTATAGTGTTGGTACTTGGTCTATTTCTTTTTTTTTTTTTTTTTTGTTTGTTTGTTTGTTTGATTTGAGGTTTAACGTCCCCGTCAACACTGTAAATGTCATTTTTGGAGACGTTGCTTCCAATTTTGTGTCACTTTTACCCGGCATTGAGATGAAATGACATCTCAAGCCCTGTCGCCCACTGAAACCAATAGGGTTTATTAGCATGGACGGTCCGCCTCGCACCGCGGTTCCTGGACAGGCTTAGATCCTCTAAGCAGTTTACCAGTACTATAGTGTGCGGGCCGGATTCAGGCAGCTCTGCGTGGAGGCATCATGCAGCCCATATATTTCTTCAAGCCCCTATGGGCGGGGGCCGTGGTCTATTTCTTATGAGTACTAGAACTAACATCTTGTATAATATTTTAGATGTTCTAACGTACACCCACATTATAATATAGAGTGTTGGTACTCGTTCGAATGGTATAAATGAGGCGGTTCCAACGAGTAACCACAAGACATTCATTAGAGCTGCCTCAGTGAGGCAGATCTATTTCCAACGAGTACCAGGGCTTGTATTTTACGGCATACAAATGTTCAATGAGGCCGCACAATGCAATATATAAAGTTGGTTTGTTTGTTTGGTTGATTTGAGGTTTAACTGTATAGGTCATTTTGGAGACGTTGCTTCCAATTTTGTGGGACTTGTACCCGACATTGAGATGAAATGACATATCAAGCCCTGTCGCCAATAGCGTTTATAAGCATGGACGTTCCAACTCGCACCGCTTTGCCTGGGCAGGCTTAGATCCTCTAAGCGGTTTACTAGTACTCGTGTGCGGTCAGATTCAGCTCTGCGTGGAAGCATCATGCAGCCTATATATTTCTTCAAGCCCCGATGGGCGGGGGCCAATAGAGTGTTGGTACTTGTTTGAACGGCCTCAATAAGGCGGTTTTAACGAGTGGTCAGTTGGCATTCATTAGAATCGCCTCAATGAGGCAGATCTATTCGAGGCATTTCTAATGAGTACTTGTCTTTAAAGAATGTCTTATATATAGACTTGACCCTTTTGAGGGTTGACAAACGAACTGAAAATTGGACTCCGTGCTATTGAAGGCGCGGCAAATAATGAGATGCTGACCATTGCCTGGGTTTCACGTTCAGGCGACTTCCGTGAGCACTTACGAGTCAGGTTTCACAGCAGTGAGATAGAGCGGGGTGGGGAGAATTCATTCTTGCTCAGGAAAATAAAAATTAAAAGTGTGCGCCGCCCGGGAATCGAACCCGGGTCGCAAGAATGGGAATCTTGCATGATACCACTACACCAGCGGCGCGTTATGACAATTTCACTGAAATGTTTGCTATATAACAACAAATAGGATCGGTGGTACCCTGCTGAGATATTTTTCATGGCAGATATAATTCATTAAAAATAAAACAATTACTTTATTTAATCCTTAGCAGTTTTTCCATACTGAAAGTTAATGTATAACAAATGTCCAGAAGTTTAAAATATTTATTACATCAACTGATTCAAATTAAATACTCAAGACAGTCTTTCTAGCATTCACTTTTGACAAATGGTGAGCTGAGAACCACAATCCGGACACAGTACATGCGCCGATCAATGCGCAGTAGAATCAATGGGACGAGGAATGTACGCACTACAGAGTCGACCCAACAAACTTGCGGCAAATGCAAGGATAGGTAAATTTTCCTCCTCGTTTTCGGGTTATATTGCACGGATTTAGACGCCTTATATGCCATTTTAAAGCTTGTGTATTTATCTTTTGTTTTACAGCTTCATATTTTATTTTCAGGTCCACCAAAGACATTAAACAACCTTGAAACACGGGACACAGAAAATACACAGGCGGGTGGGATGAGGTAAACATTATTTTTTTATGCTGCTTTATAGATGACATGTTTTTGCCTTATCCAGTCTTTTTAGAATCATGTATTTTCTAATTTTTGTGGATATTATTAAGTTGAAATAATTTGTTGTTTTATTTGTACCAATTATCCAAATGATAAACACAATCAGCTGATCACAATTGAAGGGGTTAGTGCAAGAAGGTACCTAAGTCACATTTTCATTATTTTGAGAAAAACGAGAAAAACAAAGTATTTTGCGAAAATGTTTTATTTTGTGTTTCTTATTTTAAATAAATAGTTCTGTTGATATATTCTATGATATGAAATGGTGTAAAGATCGCATAAATAGTCCGAAGTATATTGCCGATATTCATTAATTTCAATAATGTGTTTATGCAAGAAGGGGCCTAAGTCCATGGTTGTTTATGCAAGAAGGGGCCTAAGTCCATTGTTTAAAGGACATAGTTTTCTCTATTTAGAGCAGAAACCTATTACATTTTATTGAATATGTATATTTTATCTTTTGTAGACTCTTTATAAGTTTCTTAAAACAAAGAGCTGAAACAAATGAACAACACATACACCGATAACTCGAAGTTGTTTGTGGTAAAAATGGACTTAGGCCCCTTCTTGCACCAAAGATACGACTTTGGACTTAGGACCCTTCCAAAGATTCAATGAAACTGTCATTTTTAATGTCAATAAAGAAATAAAGCATATCAAACTATATATCATATTGTAGGTCTTGGTATGATATATCTGAAAATAACAATATCTCAGATTTTTCCAAAAATGGACTTAGGTACCTTCTTGCACTAACCCCTTCAATTGACCGTCAAATTTAGTCGAGCATTAGGCTGCTTTAGCAGCTGACGTGTCGGAACTATGACCTGATGACAGTCTTGCGCGACACATTTAAAGCCACATCCACTTGTAAACTATTTCATGGCTTGATATTAATTCGGTTTATGCAACAATTGTTATATTTGTGTCGAAATAAGGTCATGACCTTCACTCATAGATTATGCAATAAGGTATGCTCAAGGATAAAGCCAACTGAATGGGTCCTGGTTTGTTTGATTTGAGGTTTAACATCCCTGTCAACACTATATTCATTTTGGAGACATTGCTTCCAATTTTGTGGGACTTTTACCCGACATTGAGATGAAATGACATCTCAAGTCCTGTCGCCCAATGACACCAAAACAGTTTAAAAGCTTGGACGGTCCGACTCGCAACGCTCTGCCTGGGCAGGCTTACATCCTCTAAGCGGTTTACCAGTACTCGTGTGCAGTCAGTTTCAGCTGTGCTTGGAGGCATCATGCAGCTCATCTATTTCTTCATGCCCTATGGGCAGGGTTCTGGGTCGTTTCGCCCTGATTTTGAAGGTGGGTCGTTTCGCCCGTGAGTCGTTTCGCCCGTGGGTCGTTTCGCCGCAATTATATTTTAAGGGAGTGACAAACGGAATGGATGAGTAAATGTACAGATGGATGAATAAATAAATGAATAAATGGGTGAATGGAGTTGTGCGTTGGGAGATGGTCGGACGTACGGATGAACGAACGACCACCCACATTCTATGCCTGCAGCAGAAATTGCAGACTATGGGTACTGCCAACAAAACACACAACGAACAGGCAACACATTGTTTTTCATATTTCCGCCCCAAAATACACAGACCGTTGGTAATAGTTAGAACCGCTTGGCCGAGGCGTTTCTAACGGGCACCCGAGCAGAAATGTGAAAAATATAAGAATCTTTGATCAGAACAATCTTGAATTTTTTATTTGGTGGTACAATTTTCCAGTATTTGAATATGCATGTTTACTTAATGCAAACTATTAAACAGACCAGTACGATAACACAGCCGTGCGACATAGTGCATGTTTTCACATCTCTAAAATAACTATTTTTATTATGAAAATCTGTGATATTTTTTTCTTATCTATACTGCAAACATAGGTTGAGGCGGTTCTAACGAGTACCCACAACCTTTGTCTTGTAGCAGAAATAACAAAAATAATGTATACCCCAGTAAACCTCAGTTTTCTTCAGAATCAGAATTTTTTTCTTCATATAAGGTGAGGTTTGGGGGATGTTCATTCCACGGACATGTTCATGTGATGCTATGATTTCAATGTTATGCTTTGTTATATATTTATAATGTAAAATATGTGTTTTGTTATGCATAAAATTATGGGGAAAAATGAAAAAAAAAAGTATAAAACTTTGTTTCTATTCCTACCCAGGTTGAGCTACAGTAGTCTGTATAAAAGTTAAACCAACTTTTTACACATGGCACTTAAGGTGTAATATTGATTATTACTCTTTGAGTGACGTTTTTGTAAACTTTTCTTCAGACACCACTGTTTAAAAATATTTTGTTTGTTGGAATTGAGGTCTAACGTCCCCGTCAACACAATTAACGTAAAAATGTAACCAGTTATATCACGCCACTATTTGTGCAGAAAGAACAACTGATAAGTAAATGAAACATCATGTTATCAAGTCTATGCAATAACGTCCCCTCTAAACCCTACTTTATACAGTGAAAAATGGGTTTTCGCATATACTTTATTTCTCTTATTTCTGAATCTAGAACATAGACAATTAGACGGTTCTAATCCAAAATCTATGTTTTGAGCAGAAAGAAAAATAAGCCACATTTTTAAATATAAGCAGTCATTTTCACATAGCCATAAATCCCATTTTATTGCAAAGACTTGGTAACCTTATGTGATCTCGAATATCTTTCTCAAAAAGGTGGTAGCTCAGTTGCTCAAACCTGACGTAGAAGCCGTCAGTAGGTCGTCCAGCTGCACCACACGAGGGCAAAACCATGTTTTCCGGGACTCCCAATACCCCCATCAATCCATTTACATACCAAAACAAACATAACCTCGATCAATAGGGCTTGGAAAAATTAAGGGCGAAACGACCCACCTAATCAGGGAGAAACGACCCACGGGCGAAACGACTCATGGGCGAAACGACCCGAGACAATGGGCAGGGCCATCCATGGGTCAGGTTAATCCGAGCCTTCTCTGACGTTCTAAAAGCCTTTTTTATTTTCTGATTTGGCGGCTTTCTAGGTTTAGGGTCAGGTGAATGTGAATGTCATTAGACATGTCATCAGTTTGGGATGAATGTCATTAAGTGCACCGTCCTTCAGATAGGTATGTTAACTGGAGGCCCCCTGTGCGGGTTACAGAACCCTAGCATATTTACATGATTACTGTGTAGGCTTTCATCCTGCAAAACTGGAGTGTATGTTATATACCCCGTCTGTGTTCCCTCCTGGGGATAAGGTGAAACCGGGAGAAAGAAAGAAATTTTGTTTGTATTGGAGTTTAGTGGCCAAGTCAACATTATTTTAGGTCATTTTTGAGCTGGTCAGTTTACCTATCCACACATTTCCTAGGCATGTTATACGTAAGCGGTTAACCAGTACACAGGGATAATTCTGGTGAAAATGCCGATGGGGCCATTTTGACTAAAAAGCAGAAAGAACTAGCTTCCGAATGACTACTCCCTATCTCTCCCCATGTAAAAATGGCCCCTGCTTTCCAAAACAAGGGGCCATTTTCAAAACTGATGGGACTATGGCCCCATGGCCCTGCCCAAAATAATCCATGAGTACAGTGCACATATTCTTTTGCCAGAAACTGAAAACTTCTCTTCTTGAATCGAATGACCGTAGAAAAGATTTCATGATCAATATCCATGAAAGAATTGTTGGCAACCCTGGCAGGTATCCAACTTGCGTCCTCCTGATCACCAGTCAGAGGGGTATCCGACTGAAATACCCAGGCCGGCGACTTATCATCAGCGACATCTGAATTCTGAGAATCCTCCTGCTTGTTGCTGCTATATCGGGGGTCATCAGTAAGTAAGACTGGATCCCTAATTTGGCTGTGGAGACACATGTTGCACGACAACTCAATGACATAGCTTTACATCTCACCCACACCTCAGACCCAATATTCCCAGGCTAGTAGCTGACTGAGTTGCCAAAATATGTTGTCTAGTCTTGAATTTACAGTTATTTTACTTAAGTGTAGTCAATGAAAAATAATTTTATCAACAATTAAATGTTCATTGTCAATTTTGAAACTGTGTCGTTGAAAAATTTTAATAGTGTATTGATTAAAATGCAGCTTAAAGCCTCTAAACTGGACGAATTTATGCCAAAAGTGCAGAAAACGCCTATATTAGGTGCCAAGGGTCACCGAAAAAACTTGTCAGTGAAATGTCGTGATGGCCAGTTGTCTGTAAGTGAGATGTCTTTTAGATCACCGACACCAAACAAATTCATTGACAACTCCAATTAAGAACTAGACATTTAACCAAATTGTCCTGCAGTGTCAGTCCAGCACTGTCCGTTGATTCCTGACCAAAGCTACAAGTAAGAAGTAATTAACGTCTCGCTCTTGCATTGTTTTCCCCTCAATATGCTAGAGTGGAGGTACGAATTTAAAGTTGGTAGAGTGTCCGCTCCGGGGAACGGGAGGTCACGGGTTCGATCCCGGGCCGCGACATAACAAAAATGGTACTAGCTGCTCCTCGCTTGGCACTCAGATTTTCGTTGTAGTGCTAGGACTGGTCGGACCAGTGTCAGGATAATGTGACTGGGTGTGGTATCATGTAATGTGTCTGGGACATGATACTTCAGTGAGGCAGCACTATAAAAGTGAGCATTGAGCTCCCTGTCGCAACCAGACACCGTCGTGATATGACTGAAAAATTGTTGAAAGCGACGTTAAACCCGAATTCACACACACACACACACGAATTTAAAGAAAAATGTATGAAATACAGTTACCTTGATGAGACTAACTGGAGTATAATACTCCAGTTAGTCCAGTAAATTAATGTTGAGGGTATTTGTTAGAATTACCTCATCAAGGCGATTCTAATAAATGTTCACAACATATACACTGCAACCTCGTTATAGCGCTGATCGTTTAAGCGCGGAAATCAGTATAACGCGGTTGTTCCATGGCTCCTGATTTTTTTCCGTCGGGCGAGATTCCGCGCGTCCGAAATTGACTGGGGCGAACCGGGCCGATTTTTTCGAGCGTTCGAAAGTGACGGGGGCGAATCAGCCGATTCGCTGAAATAGATTTGCGACAAGCCGCAGACTTGATTCCGTGGCATAGTAGAGCTTCCGCGCATCCGAAATTTACTGGGGCGAACCGGCCGATTTTTTTCCAGCGTCCGAAATTGACGGGGGCGAATCCGCCGATTAGCTGAAATAGATCTTTGACAACCCGCACACTTGAATCCGGCGCATAGAACTTCCGCGCATCCGAAATTGACTGGGGCGAATCGGCCGATTTTTTCCGAGCGTCCGATATTGACGGGCGCGAATCAATGAGATGAAACCACCGCTACAGTTTTTTCTGCACGCGATCGGTAAATGACGTCATCGGACCCCAGCAACCCCACACGTGTCTATTGTTTTATCTTAATAGGGCGTATCTCTTTCATTAATTGTTTGGAAACGGTAAAAAAATTCTCGATAGCAAAACGGTTGTGGAAAATATTGCTTCCTGCAAGCTCCGTGTCAATAACCAACAACAGCATACAGATGTGTTAACACGAATTTGTCTCCAACTTTTCTCGCCAAGCGTCTGCTATTTGGCGCCAAAACATAATCATTCACGAGATAGTAGAATAGTCGTAGCAACTCGTCTTAGGAGCAATTAAATAATTTTCACATTGATTGCGGATTAAATTTTATGATCGGGGAATAAACGCAAATTAGAGACATAACTTGACCATATTTTCACACCTTATCGACATGCACCGCAGGGTGGCAATTATATGACAGGGGATTAACAATAGTGTCATAATTGAACCGTTATAAATCATCAAACAGTGTAAATCCAAATCACTTCAATCTTGTCGGGATCCGAAACCTCTGGGTCACTTTCCCCCTCCCCCTCCCAGGATAGAAGCCCGCGGACCTATGCCGAGGTCGCTTCCGGTCTAACCTCCCCTATCATGACAGAATCCCACCAGTCCCACCCACAAGGCAAGAGCCCTCAGACCATAGGGACTATGGCGCAGTCACCCTCTCAAGAGACCCCAAGCCCAGCCAGTCCAGGAAGCCCAAATACCAGCTCCAGCACTCCTAAGCCCCAAAGAAGAAAAGCAACCGCCACTAGACCCACCGGGGTCACGGCGGCTGGGCCTATCATAATGGGGGGATTAGCATAACCCACACCACCGCCAAATCCCCCAAATTTTATACCCCTAAAACCAGCCCCACAGTCAGCCTACAGTCCAATTCAATTCAAAACCCGGCTACCCCATTAACTCTTAAAAAGAGGAAACAGGTCGACAGATCCCCCCTCTCCCCAGACGACCAGCCCAAACGAGCCAACGTAGGCATCTCCCCCATCAACCCCAATGAAGGGGACAATTCCTTTGATCGCTCCTTGCAGAATGTAGTCAATATGGCAGTCAACAACATGAGCTGCCATGGATCCAATGGAAGCCCAAACACTACACCCTCCCCAAGCCCACCCCGATCCCCACCACTATCCCCATCCCTCACCTACGTCACCATTACAAAGGTCGGGGGACCCATCTCAAAGTCAGAAAGGAAAGAAACTATCAGGGACTTCACAGCCTTTCTTAAATACGACAATATCAAATACACCCTTGGACCAGAAGGTAACCCCGGGATCACCTTCAAAATAACAAGCCAGGCCAGCCATAAAGCAAAACATTACACAGCCAACCACAGGCTGTCCTTCGAGCCAAAAGCTCAGCTGTCAAGCAGCCCCCCAGTTGGCAGAAAAAGGGGTCCAAAGACCCAAAGACCCGACCCTCCAATAAACTCCAATACCGGCACTGGCATTCTCAAAAGCACAGGCGTCATCGAAAATGTCCCCATAGCCACTGACCTACAAGAGCTGAAGGTCAAACTCAACACAAGTGGGCACAACATAATAAAAACAAAACGTGTGCTCACAAGAAACAAAAAACCAACCAGGGTAGTGAAAGTGACCTTTCAAGAAAAGGTCGCGCCCAGCATTATTAAAACAGCTGATAGGACCTACTTAATCCAACCGTGCAGGGTACCGTACATACGGTGCAACTCCTGCCAGTCTCATGGTCATTCTGCGGGAAAGTGCCCAAACAAAATAAAAGTCTGCCCCCACTGTAGCATGTGGCACTCCCATCACCAATGCCAAGTCAACTATAGATACAGGAAATGCCCAAACTGCGGGGGGCCACACGGTGCAGCTCACCCCCGGTGCCCTACCTTCCTCACATACAAAAGGAAGGTAGATACCCTTAACAGAATAACCAGGGAGGAATGGAACATTAGGCGTATACAGGAGTCCGTCGTTAATGTTGCACACCCATTAGACGATGCCCCCACTCATAACCCCACCCAAACATCTCCCACTATAACCCAGATGCAGACACGGCCCATAGCCAGCCCATCAGTACCAAATTATCCCATACCTAACCCTAATCCTAACCCTAGCCGTACACCCAGCCAGAACCAAACGTATGTTACAACAGAACAACTCATCACCATCCTCGTTGAGGTGATGAAATTGGATAAATTGACCCTAGCCCCAAAAGACAAAGCGAAAGCAGTGGGAAATATCGTCAGAACCCACACCCACATAAACCCACACCCGAGTACAAACATAACAGACACCCCGGCTAGACAAAAAACGCACTGCCATACAAATGCCACCAACAGGCGTATAGCAGCACTAAGAGCAGACAACCCAACTCCCATGGATACCTCAACACCCAACCCAACAAACCCGACCCCAAGCCCATAGACATTCTGACCCCCACCCACCCGACCCTATAAGGATATATAATGGCGGACTCCACTGCAAAACCACCCCCTCCACCAGCCTCCCGACTTGACGTTCTGCAGTGGAACTCCCGTAGCGCTGTCAATTTACATCAACTTAGAGCCTTTCTAGATGAAAAAACAATATCCCCCCACGCTATATGCCTACAAGAAACCTGGTTCAAAGATAATAAAAGAACCCCTACGATACCGACATTCAAACTTGCCGCCATCTCCAACAGACAGGAAAAAGGAGGAGGTGGCGTAGCCATTTATATGAAAGATAACATCCCATTCGAAAAGCTAGACCTAAATATCAATGACCCCACTTTTGAATCGTGCGCTGTCACCATCCATCTGAAAAACTGTAAAGTAGCCTTGATAAACTGTTACGACCCGCCCAGCAATAAAAACGCAACAAAAGAACTAGATAGACTAAGAAAACTTTTCGACCATATCCCGCACCAAAGCTACATACTTGTAGGTGACTTTAACGCCCATGACACGCTATGGAGCCCAAAGCAGAACCCAAGGGGGAAGGCACTATCAGAGTTATTACTTGAATACGGGGCTACCATCCTCAATGATGGGGCACCAACCATGGCAGAAACTGAATCTTCACCTGACAACACCATAGCCACCCCAAACCTCTTAGCCCGCTCAGAATGGTATACCCTTGACAATTCCTGTGGTAGTGACCATCTCCCCATTTTGTCCAAATATAATGCCAAATACAACACCACGGGAGCAGCCGTTTCCCAAAAATGGAACCTAAACAAGGCCGACTGGGATCTCTTTAAAAATCTCTGCTCACAAAGATTAGAAATTAGTGACAACCAAAACATAGACGAAATTGCCAACCAGTTTACGTCCACCCTAAAAGAGATCTGTGACAGTACAATTCCAACGACCTCAGTTAAACATAAAAAACTACTCCCACCCTGGTGGAATCAAGATTGTAGGAAAGCCATAAATCAACGCGAGCAAGCGAGGAAGAAATACTTGAAAAATAGAACTTTCGAGCTTAAGAATAACTACAATAAAACTAAGGCACACGCTAGAACCACCCTACAAATAGCACAAAAACAAGGGTGGCAAGAAATAGTCAACAAACTTAACCATAAGACCACTAGTAAGAAAATGTGGTCTACTTTTAATAAATTTAGGGGTAAACCTACTGAAAAGATAAACTGTCTCAAAATTAACGACCAGACCATAACTAATGATAGAGAGAAAGCAGACGCCCTTGCCAACCTCTACCATAATATGTCGAAAACCTCCAACCAAGATCCTGCCTTCCAAACAATAAAAGAGACCGAGGAGAGAACCTTCAACCAATCTCTCCCTGACCTCTTCAACGATGACCGAAGAAGCAGTAACCTGAACTGCGACTTCACCCTATTTGAACTTAATGAGGCTCTGCAGAGCAAACGCAGCACAGCCCCAGGAGCGGACAAAATTCATTATGAAATGCTGAAACAGCTCCCACCAGATAGCAAACAAAAACTCTTAGACCTCATAAACACTTCCTGGCGTAGAGGAGAAGTCCCCACACAATGGAAACTAGCCACAACAATCCCAATAAAAAAACCACTCAAGGATAAGCTGGATCCACAATCATATCGACCCATCTCCCTCACCTCATGCACATGTAAAACTATGGAAACCATGATCGCCAAACGCCTCTCCAACTATCTAGAAGCTAATAATATCATCTCAGACAACCAATCAGGCTTCAGGCCTAACAGATCCACAACTGATCAACTTGTCCGACTGGAATCAGAAATAAACATGGCTTTCATGGAACACAAAATCCTAGTAGCGGTAGCCCTCGATCTTGAAAAGGCCTTTGACCTCATGTGGTCAACCGGCACCATAACCAAACTAAAGGAATACGTAATAAGCGGAAACATGCTTAAGTGGATCCATAGCTTTCTCAAGGATAGAAAAATTCAAACCCGAGTTGGGGACAATACCTCAGAGGAACTAATCCTGGAAAACGGCTGCCCCCAAGGTTCAGTACTAAGTCCCATACTCTTTAACGTAATTGTTAACACCCTTCACGAGGCCCTGAAACCACATAATAATATAGGCCTGTCACAGTTTGCCGATGATAGCGCGGTGTGGGGGAAACGCTCTACTCTAGAACTGGCGGTCAAAGACCTACAATCAGTTCTAAGAGAAATCGAAACCTGGGCACTAAGATGGGGATTCAAAGTATCAAACCTAAAGACTAAAGCAATCATATTCAGCAAACGACGAAATCTGAAGACCACTCAAAACAAACTATACCTCTTTGGTAGGGAAATAGAATGGGCCCAGAACATCAAATTTCTGGGCATGATCCTCGACAAACATCTGACTTGGAGAGATCACATTAAAGATCTCAAAGAAAGATGTGAAAAAGACCTGAACCTACTACGAGTAGTGTCAGGTACCACCTTTGGAGCTGATAAAAAGACACTCCTGATCCTATACAAAGCCCTTATTCTTAGTAAGCTAGACTATGGAGCCCAGGCTTACAACTCCGCGTCAGAGAATATCCTTAAAACTCTGAATATCATTCAAAACCACGCCCTCAGGATAGCAACAAGAGCATACCGATCTACCCCAATCAACGCACTAGAGGTAGAATGTGGACTTAAACCACTACATCTACGAAGGGAAGAACTCATACTAAAATACTGGGCTAGATCCTCCCCACTTGGCAAATCCCTCCCAGTGAATGATCTATTAACAGATCATGGTTGCTGTTCATGTAGGAGAGCCAAGAACTACAACCCATATTGTAAGAAAGTCCGTGCCCTCCTGAAAGAGCACAACATACCCGATAAGATCCAGGCACCCAAGTACAGATCCAAATGGGATCTCAAACACAACACACCCTCCTGTTACCGCCATCAGGTCCTGGGGAGGAAAGAAGAAAATACAAATGAATACATGAAAAATAAAAGCCTCTCTTATGTTCGCACCAGCCATGCTGGGAAAACTCTAATCTACACAGATGGCAGTAAGGACCCCACAACAGGAAAAACCGGCGCCGCATTCGTTGTCCCAGAGAGAAATCTTCAAGTACCGATTAAAACAAACCAACACCTCTCAGTATTCACAACTGAACTGATTGCCATTCACTGGGCCATCTCCTGGGCCATCACAGTCAAGACACCCAAAGCCACAGTACTCACGGACAGCCTTAGCGCTATCCAGGCCCTACAGTCAGGAAAATCCAAAACACGACCTGACCAAATTGACTCAATCCTGTCTAAACTAGATAAGGCAAAAAGAGAAGGGCAAGACATTGAAATCGACTGGATCCCATCCCACGTCGGCATCCCCGGTAATGAGGCGGCCGACGAAACAGCCAGATTAGCACTAGATATAGGTATTGAAGATTATACTCTCCCTTCAAAACGGGAGATCTATACAATCATAGACACCGCCATAACGAGAAAATGGCAAGCGCTATGGGATAGAAACCCAACCAACACCGGGAGGCATTACCAACTCCTCCAGCCCACAGTAGGTAAATCTGCCCACCAATTTAGCAACAACAGAAAATTAGACGTGGTAATTTCCCGTTTGAGATTTAACCATAACGGCCTAAATGCCAACCTCACTCAACTAGGAAACACAACGGGTCTATGCAGAAAATGCGATAACTATGAACTAGAAACAACACAACACATCTTGTTTGAATGTGTAACAAACGCCCATGCACGAGAAGAGATAAAATCTGAAATGTTCAAATTAGGATATGAATCGGTACACCTACAAGATCTCCTCGCTCCCCCCGAAAAACACTGCTCGGCCATAGCCGAGGTGGTTAAGAAATTCCTTAAAGACACAAATTACTGGGAAGTAATATAAGAAAAACAGCTTTTGTTACCCACACACCGCGCTTAGGCAACCATCACCTACCGTCAATCTGCACTTGGACCTGAGACGGGGGCGTCAAAGCGAGACACTGTGGTTGCGGCTCATTTGCTTTGCACTTATGGGTGCCCCGCCGAGGCTACCCCCGTCAAAGGACAAACCAATGACCCTCCCATACCTTCAACATCATAACAGACCACGGGCAAGGGTGCATCATAAGAAAATCCCATAGCCCGAAAACTCCCACGGACATGCTTGAACCTGCGGCGACAAGCCGATTCGGGACACTGTGGTTGCGGCTCATGTGCTTTGCACTTATGAGTGTTCCGATGAGGTAACATGCCGCGGCAGGACAGGCAGCCCCCATGGGAAGGTAATTCTTCACAATAACCGTGCCATCCGTTAACTTGGTTTTTAACAAGTTACCCTAAGAGCCGGACCGTGCCTTTGTGGGGGGACCCCCCTCACAAGCCCGGCCCGCCCTGTGCATAGAATGGGAAGCCAAAATATGTGACGGATGGCGGGGTCATATTAGCACAAGCACAATATGCACTAACGACTTTTGTTTGTATTACAGGTACAGGTGGGACCCCGGGGGACAAGAAACTGGACACAACTACACTGATCCGAGCGCACACATGGGGTCCCAAAGCACTAATCCGACTTTTCTATTTCAGGAACTAGAGGAGGCTGGACGGAGCCCGTCAGGACAACATCCTGAGGGCACCTGGGAGAAAGCCCGTACTGGGCTCCCCCTAGGTACCAACAGAATTAAGTCCCCTGAAGTAGGCAAAGCGAAGGCATAAATACTGCCAGAACAGAGCATACAAACGGGGACAGGTCACACGCTAAATATCTTTATAGGCGGGGCAACGGCAATATCCACCATTTGCTAGGTATTTGGAAATAGGAAGTCCCTTAAAAACGCCTTTTGGAAGACCATTCAAAAATAAAAATTAGCGGGATTGCAAAACGGCTGATTAGCCTCATCACTGCCTTTCCCAAACAAACACATACCTCCAAACACATCACGAAGACACACCTGTCCAATTTTGAACCCCACTTGCATAGGCAGGTCTCCGTGATGAGAGCATGGGTACTAGGACTTTTTGCAATAGCCGGAATTGGCTGGTCTATTAGTCACCCATCCTGGCTCACTTTAGATGCCTGTTCAAAATTCAAAAAATTCATGCGTTATCACCCTTTAACAAGCATCGTGACCGAAGGCGTTTTCTTTGCCATGTCAGGGGTGGAGGCAGAGAATAATGGAAGCCAGAACTGATAATGTATGTTAGCTTTTTTCCTCGGCCAGACATTCGAAAACAGGGCTGTGCTCTGACACATTTGGCAGTCGAAATTGGCAACACGTCATCACATACTAGAGCCCGTCTTTGGTCTGATTCCTGCACTCAAAATTCTAAAATCGCTATAGAACTGTGTTTCTTAGGACAAACGCTGTACCTTGGGTGCGATTTGTGCCTTCCTCCGATTAAGAATTCAGTATATTCCCATTGGTCAGCTGACACCTGTCGAATTGACAAGTGCCAGCACATTGGAGGCCCTGGGAAGAGCAGTTCATAAACTAATCCCATTTAGCGAGATGGGGGTAGCCCCTATGTGCTTTTAGCGCCCGGTTACCTTACAAAATCTATCAAGTCAAGTCAAATCCAAATCAGATGTCTGCGGCGTCTTTCTGAGGTGTCTGATCTGGGCTTGCCGGTGCCCCCAAATTTATAACGCGGTGATCACCACTAACGCGGTTGGGGTTCTTGGACCCCACCACCCGCGTTATAACGAGGTTGCAGTGTACTTCCTGAAGTTAATGAGAACACATTGCTCAGGCCTTTTATTACCTGTCAGTCTGCCACTAACTCTTATTCAGTGTTTATTTTTAGCTCGGCTGTTTTCAAAGAAAACAAGGTATTGTCATAGCTCAGGCGTCGTCAGTGCAAAAACTGACATTTTGTAATATCTCTGTCATTACTGAACATATTTACTTGAAACTCGGACTAGTTGTTCATTATGAAAAGGGGAACTCATACCAATAGGTGAGGTAAACCTCAAAATATTTTTGGCACCCTTATGCCCCTTTTTTTGACTTAGAATTTTGCAGCCGAGCTTTGGCACCCGCATGCCGTGCTCTTGTCTAATCATATATTGAGAAATGAATTTAGTAATACACTCATTGCTGGATATGTTTAGCATTCACTTCTTTAGAACAGTGTACCTTTGAGAACAAATACTGCCATTATAACAAGGGTACTCTGTAGTGAATGTTTTACTATTTACTTAACCCTTTTTGTACAAATGGAATCTTCCACCTTATATATAGCACAAGTCCATTTAAAAAATTAGGGTTGTCAGGTTGTGTTTTCTACAAAAGAGCATTAGCCTTAGGACCAGGTACACTTTCATTTCTTTTGATAGGTATCTCGAAATATCACATAGTAAATGGAAATTTCGATTTAGTATCTCGAAATTTCACCTTAATAACTCGAATTTCGACTTCCTGTCTGATAACTCGAAATTTCGAGTTAGTAACTAAAAATTTCAACTTATTAACTCGAAATTTCGATAGATGACCTTGAAAAATCTACATAATACACGAACTTTCGACTTAGTATCTGATAATATTTGACATTATAACCCGAAGCTGGTTCTGCATGTGATCTGTCATCTGCATTTAACTCTAGCCGGCCTTGGTAGCTCAAATGTATGCGCGTCTGACTTGTGATCAGGAGGACTCTGGTTTGATACCTGTCGTGGGTCTGCAACATTCTTTCGTGGAAATTGATTTTGAAATCTTTTCTACGGTCATTCTCTCCCTCCCGCTGATTCAAGAAGGGCAGTTGTCAGTTTCTGGCGAAAGAATGTGCACTGTACTGGTTATCCGCTTACATATAAGCGTGCCCAGGAAAAGTGTGGACAGGTGAACTGACTGACTCATAATTGATCCAAATAGTGTTGACTGGGCCGTTAAACTCCAATATAAACAAACAAAGCAAGTAGACCTCAGGTCTCAAAGGCAACTTTTCACGTAAAATTCTAAGACATCGTTTAAATATGAAGATAGTGTTACTGTATATTTTTGCATGTTATACCTCGTTTTGAGAACCAGCCATTTACCACTAGACCTGTGTGCTAGACCCTGCTGTTCTGGGACAGCGTCAGCCTATATCTTACGTAATGGAATTCTGACATTTGCTTCGCCAGCTAGAATCCCGGATATGAAACCCATTGAACATATTTTTAGATTCTTAGGCATCGGATAGAGAACATGGGCCCATTACCACCATGCACAGAATCTGGACAAACTGGAAGCAGCTCTGCATTGCACGTGCCAAGAGCTGTCCAGTCATCAAATTCCACATCTGGCTGATGGAATGAGACGTAGGGTCTAGGCATCTGCCTCGGCACAGCATTTCCTACATTTAACATGTGCGCCTAGCCTGATCAGAGTTGTTGTGCGCTCTAACTTCTAAGGGTAGCTAAGGGCCCAATGCTCCTTCATGCAGCAAGAGAAGTATATGGTCAGACTATATGGATGCAAAGGTTGATCTGACTGGGCTGGGTGCACATGTAAATTGTAGGAAATGCTGTGCCCCGGCAGATTCCTAGCTCATATAAGTCATGGCGTTCGTGTTGCATAGTTGACCATCTTTTGGGTTGCTTTTTAATCATTCAACCCAAAGTAACTAGCTACAGAAGCTTCCAGCCTGCTATTGTCCATGTGACTATTGCTGACCTTGTACAACATCCAGGTACCGACTATTTATAGGAACTCTGTTCTGTGGCGTCCGATCAGGTTCTACACTGTTTGCCAATGTCCAAGTTCTCCAGCCCAGTCCAGAGTTTACTATTTATATACAGTGCACTGAGGTCACAAGGAGAAGACTAGCATTGCTATAAAATAACTAGTACTAGCCGAAAGCACGGGGGAACAGATGTAAACCAATATACTCTCACTTTTCAAAGTGGGGCTGTGTTTAAACATTTAACGTGTGTATAGGATTTAATATCTCATTCTGTCGAGTTATTAAGTCAAAATTTCAAGATAGTAAGAGGAAATTACGGAATTTTGAGATACTAAGTCAAAATTTCAAGACAGTAAGTCAGAATTTTGAGCTATTGTGTCCAAATTTCGAGTTCGTAAGTCGAAATTTTTCATTAAATCGAGTTAATAAGTCAAAATTTTCTAAGATACCAAGTTGAGATTCGGAGTTAATAAGTCTAAATTCCGAAATAGTAAGTCGAAATTTTGAATAACCTATCAAAAGAAATAGAAGTACCTGGCCCTAATGCATATATATAGATAGTGCCGGTTTTGAGGTAATCTGTTAAAAACCCTCACAAATCACCTCTTCAACCAGCACTATCTATATATAAACACATCTTACCACATATATATTTTACCGCAGTATTTTGAGCAGACAGATAAACCGACTATTACATGTCAATTTATCTTTACCACACTGATAGTTGGACATCAAAGTCCAAAAGGGAAATCACCTACGGACTATTTCAGTATTTAGAAAACCATTCACTGGACAAAAAACTAGTCATTTATTCACGTTCAATTTCTTACTATTCTAGTACAAGCCGTGATAGCCGAGTGGTCTAGATGGTTTGGACTGTAAATGGTGGGGCATGAGTTCGAATCCCGGTAATGACATAAAAATCTTTTTATAATGGAACATTGAATAAAAATGATGACAGCGTAATCGGTTTCAATAAAAAGCGTTTCTAAGCGATAAAAATGGGTTAAAAAAAAGAAAAAATACAAAAAAATCCTGATAACACTGTAATCGGTTTAATTAAGAAAGGTTACTAAGCAACTCGATAAACAAGAACCGTCACCAGGCATCATATCTGGGCATTCTAAAAATAAATTGTAGAAAACTCTTACTTTCGTTCGTTATATCGCCGATTGGAGCATAATCTATATATTATACCACAATTTTCCAACGGTGATACAAACTATATCGCCGACTTGAGCATAAAAAAATTAAATTATCATCCTCAACACTCTATCATACTCAATCTTGCAATTTCCTGCTTAAAAGGTTTTATAGAGTTAAAATATCTCTGTTTTTCTCTAAAATTCTTTCCACCACACTTATCACAGATTTGATATTTTGCTGTAGTACCTTTACCACATTGTAAACATTTCACTACTTTACTTTTGTTATGTTTTATAATAAAATTATGAGCCTTGCAGTATATAGAATGCTTTACTGATTTGTTTTTACATGGTTTATTTGAACCTAACGGCAACATAGCACATATATTTTGCATCTTTGCTTTTTCTATATCCATTTTTATTATTATATTTAAAAAAATTTTTTTATAGTTTAAAAGAAAACAAAAAAATGAGTTCTGTAGAGAGACTAATACAATTGCATAGTGAAGGAAGAATTAGTGATGAGGCTTTAGACAAGGGTCTTAAATCCTTAGATATTGAGAAACAGAAGAGTGATGCACTACAACAAACTTCTACATTGGAAAATCTGCGTAAAAGACGTAGAGATAAAAAGATAAGAAAACGACAGCAACAAAATGCTGTTAAAACAAGTGAAAAAATTAATGATGAAGATACTAAAGAGAAAAATGTTCTGAAACTGGTTGATAAACCATTATGCAATTACTTCAAAGCGTATGAAATAGATGCTCATAAATATAAAGACCCAAATATTTTGTTTAATGATAAAAAATCTGTCATTATAGATAAAATTAATGAAAACATTAAAGAATACAATGGTATTAAATTTTCAATTGGGTTATCTATAAAGTTTTTTAAAGATGAACTTAATGGTGAAAGAAAAGAAGTTACCGGTGCATCACACGGAGAACAATGTGCAGTTCTTGATGGAAATAATTTAGATGAAAACTATAACAAACAAACAACTTATATACAAACATGGATTGAAAAATTCACAAATACCGCAACGGGTTTAGAAATTGACCATTGTATCAAACTTTATCTTAATATAGCAAAATATGAACCACTCAAAGGTTCTTCGTATATTTCTCTTCCAAGTGCAATAGCAAATAAAAAAGCAATAATTAATTTATCAAATGATGATGATAGATGTTTAGAATGGCATATACTTGCTTCTAAATACCCAAACAAAAACAATCCAAGTAAGTTATCAAGTTATCGTAAATATTTAGGCACATTAAATATGGAAGGAATAGACTTTCCCACACCAATCTCACAAATACCAAAAGTTGAGAAACAAAACAATATAGCAATCAATGTTTATGGATACACATTAACAAAAAAGACAGAGAAACTTACTGTATTTCCATATCATATTTCAAATCAATCAAATGATAAAGAAAGAATTAACCTGCTTTTGATAACAGAAGATGTTGAAGAGGAAATTGATGATAGTGAAGAAGAAATGATAGATGAAGATTATAATCCTGATGACTATCCTCCTGATGAGTCAAAAACAAAATATCACTACTGTTTTATTAAAAACCTTAATAGATTACTTTACAATCAGAACAATAAACACAAACATAAAACACATTTCTGTGATAGATGTCTTTATGGTTTTACAAGAGAAGACCTACTAATCAAACATAAAGAAGACTGTGAAGGCATAAATAAATCTCCAATGCGAATAGAAATGCCATCAAAAGGTCTTATCAAGTTTAAAAACCATCAAAATCAAATGCCCGTTCCATATGTTATCTATGCTGACTTTGAAGCACAAATCAAACCCAAATCACAACAAAAAGGAGATAAATCAGAAATAACAAGCGAACACGAAGCGTGTGGATTTGGATATCAAGTTGTTAGATATGATGGTAAAGCAGACAAACCAGTAATATACAGAGGTGAAGATGTTGCAGAGGTTTTTCTAAATCATTTAAAATGTGAAGTGAATAACATCAACAACATCTTTAGACATCCTAAACCATTAATAATGCCAACAGAACAGAACATACAAGATTATGAAAATGCTTCCCATTGTTGGATATGTGAAAAAGAAATTAATAATGAAAAGAATCCAAAAGTAAAAGACCACTGTCATTTCACAGGAGAATATAGAGGACCAGCACACAAATCCTGTAATCTCAAACTTGCAATCAAACCAAATAAAACCAAAATTCCAGTTATCTTCCACAACTTAAAAGGTTATGATAGCCATCTAATAATGCAGAAAATACACAAAGCAAGTGGAAACATTACTTGTATTGCAAATAATTCAGAGAAATTCATCTCATTCAGTATTGGACAACTGAAATTCTTAGACAGTTTTCAATTTATGGCTTCCTCTCTTGAAAAGTTGGTAGATGGAGCAATTGGTGTAAAGACAGAATGTGAAAAATGTAAAGGTACAGAAGAAATAAACATCAATGAAAATTGGTTATTAACAGCGAAATGTAAAAAATGTCACAATACAAGATATAAAAAACTCAACAAATCAGACTTACCATTAACTGTAAAACATACAACTAACTCACATCTTCTTGCTCGTAAAGGTATCTATCCATATGAATACATTGATAGTTTTGATAGATTTGATGAAACACAACTACCGCCCATAGACAAATTCTACAGCAGTCTTACAGATGAAAGTATCAAACAAAAAGACTATGAACACGCTCAAAAAGTATGGAAACAATTTAACTGTAAAACACTTGGTGATTATCATGATTTATATCTCAAAACAGATGTTCTCTTACTTGCAGATGTTTTTCAAAAGTTTAGAGAAACCTGTATGAATAACTATAAACTTGACCCTCTACATTACTACACTGCACCTGGTCTATCTTGGGATGCTCTTCTAAAATACACAAAAATAGAATTACAACTTCTATCAGATTTGGATATGCATCTTTTCATTGAAAAAGGAATGAGAGGTGGAATAAGTATGGTTTCTAAAAGACACGCAAAAGCAAACAATAAATATGTCGCAGATTATAATCCAGATGAAGAAGACAATTACATAATGTATTTAGATGCAAATAATTTATATGGTCATTCAATGAGCCAACCACTTCCATATGGTGGTTTCAAATGGATAACTAATAAAGATTTAATAGATGGAGAACTTCAACCACTAAAAAAAGGTAGAGGAAGAATATATGAAGTAGATTTAGAATACCCCAAACATTTACATAAACTACATAATGACTATCCACTTGCACCTGAAAAATTAGCAATTAAAAAAGAATGGTTATCCGACTATCAAAATGAACTAATTGAAAATAGTATGTTAAAAACAGAAAAACTTGTCCCCAATCTAATGGATAAGAAGAAATATGTAGTACATTACAAAAACTTAAGACTATACAAACAACTTGGTATGAAAATAACAAAAATACACAGAATATTAGAATTTGATGAGAAACCTTGGATGGAACCTTACATACGTCTGAATACAGAATTACGTAAAAAAGCAAAGACTACATTTGAAAAAGATTTCTTTAAACTTATGAACAACTCAGTATTTGGCAAAACAATGGAAAACATACGTAAAAGAGTTGATATTAAATTAGTCAAAACAGATGGCAGTGAAAATGAAAAAATCCGCAAGATAATAGCCAAACCAAACTTCAATCGTAGAATAAAGTTCTCTAATGAGTTATCTGCCATTCAAGTGAATAAAACAAGATTAACTCTCAATAAACCAATATATGTTGGCTTCTGTGTTTTAGATTTATCCAAACATCTTATGTATGATTGGTATTATAATACATTGAAAAAGAAGTATGGTAATAACTGCACCTTGTTATACACCGACACAGACAGTTTATTAGTAGATATCAAAACCAAAGATGCTTACAAAGATATGTCTGAAATGAAAGATGAATACGATTTCTCTGATTATCCAAAAGAACATCCACTATACGATGAAACAAACAAGAAGGTCATAGGTAAGATGAAGGATGAATGTGCTGGTGTTCCAATATCAGAATATATTGGTCTTCGTCCTAAACTATATTCAGTATTAAGAGCAGATGAACAAGTCATCAAAAAAGCGAAAGGAACAAAAAAATATGTAATCAAAAAACAAATCAATTTTGAAAACTACAGAGATGCATTATTCAACAAAAAGAAATACACACACTCAATGAACATGCTACGCTCAATGCATCACAACATATATGGATTAAAAGTAAATAAGACTACACTTTCTCCTTTAGACACAAAAAGATACATAACTGACGATGGCATTACGACATACGCGTATGGGTATCAGCCGGAACAATAAGTAATTCCTCTTTGACAAACCCTCTCTTAGGTGCAGGAGATTTCAAATAATAAACTCTTATTCCCTGCGTTATAATATGATAGTCAATCTTATGAATATCAACAGACCATACTGGGTCAGTAGCCCTTCTCTTTCCACCACCTTCTAATTCTCCAGGTTGATACAAATATCTAACATTTACATAAGGACAAATTTCAGCATCAACTTTTCTTGTTATAATTGGAGGAGGTTTTTTCGTCTCCTTATTTAATGCTTTAATAACATCAGATAATCTCTTAACCCATTCTCTGTTTCTTTTTTTAGTATCAATCTCTTTAGCATACTGATAACCAAACAATCTTTCTGCTAAGGTTCTATTAAATCTTTCTACAATGCCTTGGTCTCTGTGTATTTCTTTTCTGCCTCTTCTTATTTTGGTACTATGCTTATCCATCAAAGTTGAAACGGAACTCATAAATTCTCTACCAGGATCAACTTGCAATAGTTTAGGATACTTCAAATGTCTTTTATAAATCTTCTCAAAAGCATTTGCAACTTCTTTACTATCTTTCGACGTCAAAGGTTCGGCTTCTTTATATCTTGTTCCAACATCAACCACTGTCAATGCATACTTGTATGTCTTCCTACCAATAGTATCGTGAGGTAAAAACAACAAATCAGCCTGATGAACTTCATTCTCTGCAGACACATCAAATTTTGGTCTTATTATTCTCTTAGGTGCAGGAAAATATATTTGCCATACTGCTTGTTTCTTTAAGAACTCTAATGCTTGTTTCTGACTAACCTTTGCTTCTTTTGCTAACTTACCAACAGCTGAGTGTCCTTTCCAGAAACCTTTTGGACTATAGTATATCTTCTCCATTTATTTTTATTTAAGAAAAAATTTTTATATATAAAAAGATGTCAAAGAACGCACAAACGCAAAATATTGCACAATTGCTTGATGATGACTATTCACCTACAAAAGAAGAGTTTGAAGAGCTGTTAAAGGAACAAAGTCAATTTGACACAAAGAAATGGACTGATTTAGAAATCAACAACATTTATACAATCACTGACTACAGAGAAATTAACACAGAAAATGGTGTGAGTGTAATTTTAACTCTCAAAGACAATGGTGAAGTATGGAGTCCTGCACATCTCACAAAGAAGATAGAAGGTAAAGAACCACCATTTTATGTAAGACCACTTGGTTTGAAACCATGTAAGAATAATAAAAAAAATAAATATCATGCTTATGATTTAGTTTTTCCAAAGAAAGATTATGTCAAAAAATATTTTTTTTTTTTTACCTACATCAACTTCCAAGCAACAAATCCTGTCAATGCCATACCACCAACAACAAATGCAATCTCTCTATTTTTCTGGTCTTCTGATGGAGTGTAAAAATCACTTAATGTAGGTTTTGGTGGTAATGGTGTGGATAAATTATCTGGCAATTGTTTTCCTGTAATATAGTAATACTGTCTCATAGCAGTATCAGCATCACTGAACTCATTCAAAGCATGATGTTCCTTCTTCAGTTGTTCGTTAATAAAATCCAATCTTTCTGTTCTCTTCTCATTCCACGCAGTTGTTGCTGATTCTAATTGTTCCATCGCTTTATCATGTCGTTTTCTCTCTTCATCACTATTACTACCCATATGTGAAAATAAATAATTACTACCTGAAAAGGCTAAGGCGTTTGTAATTGCTCCTCCAACCATTAATGCTACTGCACTTGCCATTTTTATATAATGGAAAAAAAAATATTAAAATTACTTCATAATATCCGCAGGAATAATACCTTGCTTAACAAGCATATCCTTTGTTGCCATTGCAAGTAATATATCAATGGACAACATACCAATATCTGTCATATTAAAATCTACTTTTGGTGCTGGTCTTTTCAATAGTTTTCTTCCTAATTCTGAATATCCAACAGTTAATACAGTTTCCACTCCAGCATGATATAACATGTTTGCAATTTGTTTTCCGTCTATTGAGGTTGTCATTTTTTTTTTTAATGAGAATATTATTTTTTTAAATTAATTAAATTCAAATGGGTCAATTTCTTTTTGTTGTATAATAGGTGCAGGTTGTTGCATCATAGGTTGTTGTGGTACAACTTGTTTAGACTTGTACATATACAATCCTATTCCAACAACTCCAATTGTTATACATAATGGTATATAATTTTTGTATATATTTATATTCTGTGAATTGTTTGTTTGCACATCATCGTCATCTCTTGTTATAGATTTTAATTCCACGTTTTCTTTCTTTATAGTTTCAGCCTCCTTTCTTCTTAATTCTGCATTTCTTTTTCTTGCTTCTGCACCTTTCTTACCAGCAGATACTCGTCTTGGGTCTTTTGTTTTAACAGTTTCATTAACTTCGCTCATCTTTTTCTAAGGAAATATTTTCTTTTTTATTAAAATCAATATGTCTTGCTGTTGTTAGCATTGCAGTTAATGGAGCAAGATACATTCCATATCTATAGTACAATTCACAACATGAACTTGTCAAAGCGTGATTGATAAAAGGGTCTTCCTCTAAGTCTTGTATCAGTTTAGGTGGATTAACAACATTGAAATACTTTGATACACCCATCACGTATAAGCTAATGAAAGAATTACCCAATGTCTTAGTCATACTTGCTCCCAATCTTGCTTCATATCTGCAGTAAAGTTTGTTTATTTGTTCTGCTGTCATTGTATCAATGTCTGATAGTTGTAAGTCTTTACCAAGATACTGCTTACTACCACCACCAGCAACAATGGCTGATAATCGCTCACGTTTTGTTTCTTGTTCATTATTTTCTACATAAGTGCTTTCACATTCAATGTCTTGTAATAATTCTTCAGCATTCATTTTTATTTTATGTAATTTATTTTTTATTTTTAAAAAATAAAACATCGCATATCCGGCTATTGATAAGATTGCAGTGTTTGTTATGATTATTGATAAGATTGCAGTGATTGATAATATTTCTAACAGCATTGTTTTTTAGTATTGCTATTTTACATTGCATAAGCATTACTTAAGATTTGCTACAGCATTGCATAAACATTACTTAATCATTGCTAAAAAAAAAAAAAAAAAAAAAAAATCAATCAACCAACCAATAACCAGTAGGCTGGTCAGTCTTCAAAATTAACTTACGATGCTTCTTTTTTTTCAGTTCTTCTTTTATTCTCTGTCGTTCTTCCAAAGTAGGAATAACATCATTCTCTCTTAAACAATTTTCAAAACTACCTCTATCTTTTGTGTAGAACATGCATAGCCATTTTGTTTGTTCTCTTAAATCTTTTAACACAGAATTATATCTCTGCGAAATAACCCACACTGATTGTTCTGCATGCCTACCAGAAAATGCTAATTCTGATAACATATCTTTTTTCTTTGTTAGTTCTTTCGTTGCACTGCAATCATCAATAATGTAGAGAGTAGAATGACCAGCATATTTATTAAAGAACATTCTTAGTAGTTCTTGTAGTTTTTCTTCTCCATTAACAATAGGATTAACAATTGTTATATTTTTTGTTTTAGGCTTTCTAACATCACCAATCCACTCACGATTTTTATAAGCCTTGTTCCATTGAATGGTTGGGCAAAGTATAACAATATGTTTAAATACTTGACGATATTCCTCTTCCAAAAGGTCAAGGACAAACTCTGTTTTCCCGCATCCAGTTTGACCACATATAATAGCACAATGAGGATATTTTGGTAGCTCCATTTTTATTTGTAAAAAAAAATATTAATAACTGACTTCTTTAAATCTACCATCTTCAAAGTTGATTTGTGCATCTTGTATAACAAACAAATAAAGATTGATTGGTTCATCTACTCCTGCTTCTTTCGTTATTTGTATTGTGATACCTTCTGATGCATTTTCAATTCTTCTTCCAGAACCATGAAGTGTATTATCATCAGTTGAACGTAAATCCAACCATAAAGCATACCTGTTCGTTAGATATTTTTCTATTGTTGTATCAGTAAAATATAAATCTTTAACGACCATACTTGTTTCTTTGTTTCTTTTTGAATTCAAAGCAAAGAATTTATTTATTTCGTCCCAGTGTTGGTGGGACTTCATTCCTTGACTATACAATTGATTCGGAATCCCTTCTATTGTCATTTCCACTTTTGTAATTTCTGGATTATAATATTCTTCTGTGCTGGCCCTTTCAGGATCTTCAAATAACAATAGAATCCCTTTCATACTTCTAGCTGGGACATTTAAATTAATATTCCATAGTGTATCAGATTTATTTTTTGGTATTTTTCTGTGTCTTAGTATTCTGTCATACAAAATAACCATTTTACCATCAACTTGCTGTCTTATTTGTCTTGCTAATTCAGTATCAGAAACAATATCAAATTCCAAACAAATATTTTTGATTGTATAAGTTGAAGTTGCATCGCCTGATTTAATTACTTTATTATAATCATTGAATGTAAGTTCATATTCAAGTCTATCTCCTAATCCTGCTTGATAAAATGGCATATGGGTTTCCAATAATTCAAAATCAAGTGGGATGCAAAACCTGTTTCCATATGCTTTTGCGATGGCTTGATCTTCTTTATCTGCTGTTGCGTTTCCTGCACCCACTCTATGTCTCAACATGTTCTCTTTGCCAACGCCTTGATATACCATATTTACACGTTCTGTAATAGTCTTCCATAAATCAATATAACAATGATAGATGTCACTATCGTCAATGGACATAACTTCATTTCCACTTATTCTAATTGTTGTTTTCTTAATTATTGCTCTTCCTATGTTTTGAAATATAGTTGCATTTGCATCTTTAGAGGTTAGTTCAATTTCAAATGCTAATCTGACTGTTCCGGGAACAATAACATCATTACTACTTAGATTAGGAAATCTCACTAATAATTGTTGATTTTGGTCAATAGTTGAAGGGTTATTTGTTATTACTACACTTTGGCGGATGCCTCTCACACCTCGTGGTTCTCTTAATTTTCTGTAAGGGTTTAGTTTATCTCCGTAAGCTGACATTTTTTTAAAAGATAAAAAAATATTTTTAAATAATAAATAAATAATGGCTGAATATGAAAATCCTGAGTATGACAGGGATGATTATGATGAAGAAGCAGAAACATCTTTTACAGATGAAGAGCAGTTTCAGAGAACATTAAATAGTCAGTTTGCTGATTCGAATGATTTAACCGGTGATGATAGGAAAACTCTGCTTGATAGCGTAGGTCAAAAAATGATAGATAGATTTTACGAAAGGAATGAAGAACCTAAACGTAAAATCAAAGGTTTGTCTCTCAAGAGTGATGGTTTTGGAAGGCCAATGTTATATGTTAAAGATGAAGGTGGAAAGGATATTGCATTAACATATTATCGTTCCAATGCACCAGATGAAATAGCAACATTTTTATCATTTAATACTTTGCAAAGGAAATATGGTGTTGATTTTGTTAGGAATGTATTAGGTGTAGATGATTTTAAACCATCTGCTACAAGAATTAAAGAAGGTAGAGCTGAGCTTACAACTTTAATAGAAAACCAGTTGAGAGAGACACAATCTGATTTATTATCAGAAAAATTCAAGAATCTTGATAATGATGTATCATCACAACAAGAAGCACAAGAACTATTAGAAACTGCAAATAATGCAGAAACATCTGTGAAAACATTAGAGACATCATTCATTGAAAGTGTTAGTAGTGAAGCAGGAACACAAACAGATTGGACAAAAAGAGAGATTGATGGAATAGCAAATGCAATGACAACAGTCAAAGAAGAGATAGCAAATGAATTGGCAAAACTGAATGAAACAAATAAAGACTTAGCAAAAGAAAATACAAAATTAGAACAAGCCAAAGCAGACAATGATGAATTTCAAATAGAAAGGATAAGTAGTCGAATCAAAGAGTTAGAAAGTGAGAGAAGTGCAAGATTGGAAGTTATTAATGTTAATAAAGAAAAACTACGTAGTCAGGTAAATAGAATCAAAGAGACTATAAACAAAGTATTAAAAGAAGACACTACATTGGGTGAAAGAATTAGAACATTATTCAGAGAACAAGGCATTACAATTGTTAGTATTTTAACCGCTTTTGGAATGATTATTGGTGTTATTGTAGAAGCTGTTATTCCTACTGGTGGTGGTACTACTTCAACCCCTCCTTCTCCACCAAAAGGTGGTGTTAAAGATTGGGTTAAGAAACAATTATCAAATCTTGGTAAATTACTTTCTACCCTTGCAGGAAAAGTAGCTACTGCATTACCAGGTGTTATTGGTTCTATTGTGTCTTGGTTGTTGTCTTCTGCGGGTAAAGTTGTTAATTGGTTTGGAGAACATCTATGGGCATTAGTTGTATTGGTTGCTGGATTGTTATATGCATCTGCAAGAGAGTTTATAAGAAAAAAAAGAACTTAATAAATTTCATACATAATTAATAGTCCAATTGCAATACTACCAACTATTAATGCTGTTTTGTTGTCTTCGTGTTGTATTGCTTCTTTTTTTTCAACGGGTTCTGGTAGAGATTTGATTTTTGGTTCTGGTAGAGATTTCTTTGTTTCCTGATGTTTTGGTTCTGGTAGAGATTTCTTTGTTTCCTGATGTTTTGGTTCTGGTAGAGATTTCTTTGTTGGTGTGCCTTGTATAGTTGCAGGTTGTGTAGTAGGTGCAACAGGTTTAACATTTACATCACTATTGAAACCAAGTGTTTGATTTTCTGTTGCAATTACAATTTTATTATTATATCCAGCGATATTGCCAATTTGTAAAATCATATTACTGGGAGACATATATAATCCAATACCATAAACAAAATCTACTTTACTTCTTGCATATTTGAGTGTGTTTTGATATCTTTGTATTTGACTTGGTAAATCAACTGGACTATTAATAGCGTCTTCAATGTTAGCAAGAAATTGTTTCTGAGCATCAAATCCTGTGCCTATTTTTAGTATTTCTACACGTGTTTGAGATTGTGCTCCTAATAGAGCCCATACAAACATTCTAATACTTTCGTTAATTCGTTCAATACCTGTTTTTGTTAATCCTTTTGATTTGTCTAATATAAACATTGTCCAGGCGTCACTTATATCTACTGTATGTGCTATTTTATCATTTGGATTAAAGAATGGTCCATCACTTCTATGATCTTGTCTATATTTTCCACTTGGTTTAAAATATTGTGTGTAACTCCCTAGACCACTGCATTTAGAACTACTTTCTAATTTTTGACGCCAATCTGTATTAGGTGAAACATTGAATTCATTGCATAACTTTTGATAGGTTGCTTTGTCGTATGGGTTTTTGTAATAACAAAATGATGCATCTGTTGGTAAAGGTGTTTGAAGTTCTTTCAAAATACGAGCAATACAATAATAAACATGAAATGTATATACTGTTTTAGTTAGTCCTGAAGTGTTTTGCAAATGGTCTTGATAACTTACTCCACATCCTGCAGTGGCACACCAGACAGCAAAATTTAATTGACATTGCCACCAGTCAAATGATGAATGAAGCCATGTATTCCACGGTTCATTGGTGTGTAATGTTGGATTTTGATAGTTTTGAAATAAGTCGGGAAACGTTACTGGAAAATGGTCGTCTTTGTTAACATAAATCGTTTGTTTTATAAGTTCAATATTCTTTTCGGTATATTTACTATTGGGGTTATATGATGCATTGGGATTGTACTTGAATTCTTTAGGTATCATTTTTATTATTGATTATATATAAAAAATAAAAATGTATCATACAATTTCGAATATTGACAAGACAATAAACTTGCAACAATACATTGATAACAGAGATGGGAATAAACGTATTGGTTTGAAATCTATAACATATGGTGTTGGATGGTATAATGTTGTTGATGAATATTTGCAGAAGACTAAAGAGAGACCTCATAAGATTATAGATGGTTATTATAGTTTCCAACAAATAGCAGATTTATTTCAAAGTAATAATATTACATTATCTGTAAATGAAACAAATGGAATTGCTTCTTTAATTACACCGGATGAATTGAAGATAAGCAAGGGCTTAAAACAAATGTTGGGGTTTGGAAATAAGCGAAAGTTTGCTGTTAATGAAACTCATTATGGTGAGAGAGCTGTAGATTTTGCTGTTTATAAATCATTGTATGTTCATTTGGAACAGATTAATACTTCAAATAATTATTTAGATGGTATGCCGAGTACTGTGTTGGCTGTTGTTCCAGTGGAAAATAAAGAGTTTGGAGAGATAACAACAGTGAGATTTGAGCATCCAGAATATAAGTGTTTGGTGAATGATGCTATAGCAGAATTGAAATTAGAAATCAGGGATGAAAATAACAACAAGGTAATTAATCATCTACCAATTAATTGCGTTTTGGAAATTATATAATTATAATAAAAAAAATGAGTATATTTGGTGCTAAGAGAAAACACGTAGATGCATTAGGGTTGAAACAAGAAATATTTAATATGAGAAGTCAAGCATTTACACAAATAAATACATTGAATGATAGACATACAGGACTTCAAGATAGATTTCGGGATATGTATGTCAATCATCGATTATTATATAATAAGGTTGATAATATGTCAGACAGAAAATTGATAAGCATTTGTGCGGAGAGTAAAGGTTCCTTACAGAAGAATGAAGTGTTTGGCTTTGGAAATGGTGGTAGAGAAGTAGGTGTTGGATATGTGATGAACTTTCCTGGCCAGATAATAGGTGTTGGACTGTCGAGTAAAAGAACAAAAGGCGATGTGTCTGTGGCGATTGCAATTAATGGAAATCCACAAGCAGGATATGATATATCATTGAATAATATTTTAAGAAAACACGATAACTTTGCTACACCGTTAAAGGTTGAGGCTGGTGATGCAATTGATTTTGTTTGTCAGACTAATAATGCTACATGTGTTAATACTGTGGCTTCGATGATAATTGAATTATTTATTGAATAAAAAAAATATATGTTATCAAGAAAAAAATGAAACAACCTAATGCACCGCTATATCCAGAGTTGCCTATTGAAGATGGGCAAAATTATAGATTACAGAAGATATCTGAGATAGAGAAGACGTTAATTAATGAGAGAGATGTGAGAAAAGCATTATACAAAAAATACAAACGTGGAATAAATATTACTGATGGAGTTGATACTGGTTTGATATCAACAAGTGTTATTTTGGCAGGTGTTGGATTAACTGTTCCAATTATGTTGCCTTTAGAGATTGGTGCTGTTGTGTGTGGGAGTTTGGGTGTGTGTGTTAAACTAATTAGGCGTAAAATGACTTCAAAAGCACAGAAACATTATGAGATTAAAACTATTGCTGATAGTAAGTTGAATAGTATAAAGGATTTGATTTCTAAGGCTTTGACAGACGGACAGATATCTGAGAATGAATTTAAACTTGTGTTGGATGAGTTGGACAAATATAATAAACTCAAAGACAATATACATTCAAAACAAACAGGATTGAGTGAAAGTGAGAGAAAGAAACTTATTGAGGAAGGTAAGGCTCAAGCGAAGAATGAAATGAAAAAAAAGATAGAAAATGCTTGATTTTATTCAATAAAATTACAATAGTAAATGACCCACCACCAAAATATGAAAGTTAATATTTTTTTTTTTGCTTCACTTCCGACCTACAATGTTGAAAATTTATAAGAATGTGCATTTTGTATGTTGAAACATATGTACAAAGTTTGGTGGTAATTGGTTGAACCAATGTTATTTTACAACAATTCAAAGACTTGCAGGAAATTCCAAAATGATGCTAGAACTTTGAAATTTTGTGATAATATGTATATATGCAACCCAAATACATATGCAAAATTTGAGACTAATCGGTTGATGGGATTCCACTTTTAGGAAGACTCAAAGACTTTCAGAAATTCCAAAAGTTGTCATAGGAACTTGGAATTTTAATATGTTATACAGCCTTAAAGTCTTGTTATATGTGCAAAATCTGGTGGTCATTGGATTATGTAAAGGCACTTTCAGGAGGGGTTAAAGTTTTTGCCCTAAAGTGGAATTTTCAAAATTCTTTTTAATATGTTTCTATATAGTGTCTATCCGCGACTTTTGTCGGAGCAGATTTTGGATATTACTTTTAATTATTTGTTGTTCTCTACGAGTTGCTTAGTAACCTTTCTTAATTAAACCGATTACAGTGTTATCAGGATTTTTTTGTATTTTTTCTTTTTTTTAACCCATTTTTATCGCTTAGAAACGCTTTTTATTGAAACCGATTACGCTGTCATCATTTTTATTCAATGTTCCATTATAAAAAGATTTTTATGTCATTACCGGGATTCGAACTCATGCCCCGCCATTTACAGTCCAAACCATCTAGACCACTCGGCTATCACGGCTTGTACTAGAATAGTAAGAAATTGAACGTAAATAAATGACTAGTTTTTTGTCCAGTGAATGGTTTTCTAAATACTGAAATAGTCCGTAGGTGATTTCCCTTTTGGACTTTGATGTCCAACTATCAGTGTGGTAAAGATAAATTGACATGTAATAGTCGGTTTATCTGTCTGCTCAAAATACTGCGGTAAAATATATATGTGGTAAGATGTGTTTATATATAGATAGTGCTGGTTGAAGAGGTGATTTGTGAGGGTTTTTAACAGATTACCTCAAAACCGGCACTATCTATATATATAATGCTCTTTTTTTAGTTTTTCTTCAAAACGTCTGCAGTGTTTGATCTGGGCCTGCACTGTTTGCCAATTACCCATTTTGGTGTTTCTGGTAGAAAATGGATTAAATCTGGTTGTGACTGCAACTTAATCAAAATCTTAGTGGATTGTAAATGACAACCACCTTAATACTGAGTTTATGACATATACATACACATTATTCTTAATTTTGTACCTACAGTTCCCCAAAGCCTGTTTTCAATGGCAGGAGAGGATATGGTAGTGGGCCACCAAGAAACTTTCCTCATCAGTCAGTGTCTCCTCAACATGAAGAAATAGTCAGATACCTCTCAGATGGTAAGTATTTCATCACAACCTCTACATAACACTTTTGTTGGCATGAACACCGATGGCTCATTTTAAGTCATTTACCATGTTAGCATGGCTGAGTGGAACAGGAACCCGTTCTTGAGTCCCTAGGGAATTTGTCTACATAAGAAATAGTAAGAAAATTTAGGATATTTTTGTCTTTTATCTTGCAACTATTTATTAGAATTGACTCAATGAGCAAGGCGATTCTAATGAGTACACACAGCATTATACATTTATACCACAGAATGCCAAAAAGAAGTCTCAAAATTATCCTTGTGATGCCTCCTGGAAGTAGTCCTCAGTGGCTCGAACTACCCTGTCTCGAACAGATTTTTGAGTCATTGTTTTGAACAGGAAGTTGAACAGGAATTTTGACTGCATAACACTTCTGTTTGGATCAAAAGCTGAAAACACGTTAGATGTACAACTATGTTATATAAAAAAATGTTATGAGTATATGGCAAAAATGACGGTTGACCATATTTGGTCATTTTTGTTGCGTCTGCTGTAAACATGGCACGATATAGGAGTCCCATTTCCATCCATTCATCCGTCTGTTTGTCAATCTGTCAACATTTGCGACAACCCTAGTGATCACCCTTATGGTCTAATCGAAATGGGCTGCATGATGCTTCCATGCAGAACTGAAACCGACCAGCACATGAGAACTGGTAAACCGCTTAGAGAATCTAAGCCTGCCCAGACAAAGCAGTGCGAGTCGGATCGTCCATGCTTGGAAACCCTATTGGTTTCATTGGGCGGCAAGGCTTGAGATGTCATTTTATCTCAATGTCGGGTAAAGGTCCCACATAATTGGAAGCAAGTTCTCCAAAATGACCTTTACAGTGTTGACAGGGATGTTAAACCTCAAATCAAACAAACACACAAATCAAGAACAATAAGTGCTTCAGAGAATGCGAAATGTTAAGTCAACTCTGGAATTTTCTGCTGTGCTTGATAGGTTTTAAGCATTTCTTTTGAGTTTATTCATTGGGAGTCAGTTTATGTGATAGTGTAAAATTATATACATGTACTGATAGTGTAAAATTATATACATGTTCATCATACATAACAGATGCTATTTGTTCAGGTCGGCCTAGGTAGCTCAGTCAGATGAGCACTGGACTGGTGATCAGGACGCGGGTTCAATACCTGTTGGTGTCTGTAACATTCTTTTGGTGGAGATTGATCATTAAATCTTTTCTACAGTCACTCTCTTCCTTCCGCTGATTCAACAAGGGCTGTTTCTTTCAAAAGAATACTTGCACTGTACTGGTTAACCGCTTATGTATAAGCCTGCCCAGGAAAAGTGTGGATAGGTAAACTTAAATGACCTAAATAGTGTTGACTGGGCCGTTAAACTCCAATACAAACAAAACTTTGTGAACAGCCATTTTGTATTTACATTCTGAGTACATTTGAAGAAAACAGACCCATAGTTAATAATTGGGTCACAATGTTTGTCATACCTCGAAGAAAACAATTTGACTCGCACAATGTCACATGAGTGACATGATCATTGAGTGACATCAAACTAAATGATGGTTCTCTCATCAAACAAAACCACTGTTCTCTACAATATGATTGGACGACAGCAACATTGTGACATCAACAATACTCCTCCACAAGTAATAGGAAAGCTGTGCAGTTTTTTTCTTGTTTCAAATTTAGCCATAGTCCAGGGACTGGTTGTTCAAAGCCTTGTTAGCTCAATGAGCTCGTTAGTGGTCAAATTGTTAACTGTTCTAGCAAGTACATTACTTAAAATTTTATTTTTAATGAAAAAAAAACGAGTAGCGTTTGCATATGCAAAGCTTTTACATTTTTTTCAGCAAAAATATTAGTATATTTGCCATATTGACTGATCAAAGTTTTAACAATTGGTTAACTAGAAACCTTGTTAGTCTTGAACAAATGGCCTCATTTTTTTAGTTACGGTAAATAATGGGTGGAAAATACATGCATGAAAATTTTAGTAATAAAGTTACTTTATTTTTATTTAACAATTCATTGAACTATGAAAGCAGGTGAATGGCAAAGTTAAATTAAAGTGAGTCTTTTCAGAAACACCCCCTGTGGAGTTCACCTAAATTTTGTATGTGATTCAATGTTGTTCATACTTCAATGATTGTTTAAAAAACTACTTCCTTTTCTGAATTGTAATTTCAGCCTGGTATAAAGTTAGTCATGAGTTGGATGTGGCAAGCAGAACACAAAGAGAAGGTAACCTTATCTGTATAAATCTGCAATCATTGACAAAGGGAGACTACTTTACAAACAAATTAGTTTTTTTGATACCTGCTTTAAACTTGACATGATACAGGAGATTTGTTTGCCATTAGCCAATTGCCTGTGTAAAACCCCTAAAGGGTACCTTGGCAAACAGAAGCCCCCGCCCATAGGGGCTTGAAGAAATATATGGGCTGCATGATGCTTCCACGCAGAGCTGAATCTGGCCCGCACACTAGTACTGGTAAACCGCTTAGAGGATCTAAGCCTGTCCAGGAACCGCGGTGCGAGGCGGACCGCCCATGCTTATAAACCCTATTGGTTTCATTGGGCGACAGGGCTTGAGATGTCATTTCATCTCAATGTTGGGTAAAAGTCCCACAAACTGGAAGCAACGTCTCCAAAATGACCTTTACAGTGTTGACGGGGACGTTAAACCTCAAATCAAACAAACAAACAAAACCTTGGCAAACAGTGCAGGCCCAGATCATCTGATCATGCCCTGCACTGTGTACTGAATTTTCCATCAAAAAATGGAATAAAAATGAAAAACAAATTGTTTTGAAACCCTTCTTATGATAAATGGACTTGTCCAACATATAGGGATGGAAGAGCCCACCAGTAAACAATGGGTTAGTCTGTCATCTATTTGTCAACCTGTCAAACATTTGTGTCAACCCTAGTATCGACTAATGTTGAAGCTCATTTCACTAGAACTACAATCACAGCCACAACATACATGTAGCTTTCCTTGTTCCTTGCACAGGTCATCTATGAGGATGAATTTATGTAATGGACGGTAAGATGAGCTGACCACATTGTCTCAGTCAGATGCTCGAGTTGACCTCAGTTGTGTTGACTGAACCTATAGTTCCAAACAAACAAGTCAGCCTCGCTAGCGCAGTTGTTAACACATTTGACTTATGATCGAGAGGTTGTGCATTCCAATTCGGCCACCGGTATCGAGGTGTGTCCTTGGGCAAGACACGTAATGACACTGCTCCACTCCACCCAGGTGTAAATGGGTAGCAGTGGTGTAGAAGCCACTGTCTCTCTCTCGCACGCGTAAAACCACCCGGAATGAGTGTTCGAGAGCGATTCAATAAGCTTGAAGCTTTCATCGCAATTGAACTAAATAAATTAGTATAACTAAACAAACAAAAAAGTTTTTCTCCAAGCACTCAATGTCTTGAGAGGGGATCAGCTCAAATTGAGTTAAATGAGCCCAGTCACAATGGAAATTATCTGCAGGGTTTTCATCCAGGCAAGACACAAACCAAACAAGTGCTGTTTGTAAAGTTAGATGCTATCATGACATGCAAGACAAGGGTTAAATACAGTGAAATTCTGCTATTTAGACCCCCAAAAATAGATACTAATTCTGCTTTAAAAAGCCTATTTAGAAAGTTTCAGAGACCACCTTTGGGACTGTTCAAAAGTGGTCTTAAAGACCACTTTTGAACAGTCCCAAAGGTGGTCTAAATATAGGAATTTTACTGTACAAAAAGGGTCATATCTCATCAATTCTTTAAATGAACAGATTCTCAGGATGATGTTTAACACATGTTTATTATGAACCCTCTTTGTGGGACATTATAAATGTTAAAACAGTTATTAGTAGCATTACTTAAAAGGCTTGAATAATAATAATGACTTTATTTACAGTGGGTGACACAATTAGCTACAATCTACTCTTCCTTGAGGCCCACTGAGGGAATTTCACATAAAGCTGTAACACTACCAACAAGTCACTCCACAAGTTACTAAGTGCTTTGCCTCAATTTTGAATTAAGACAAATGAATACAAGTATAGCTTCAGGGAAGTCAGCTCTTTGAGAGATATTTGTGTTACCTTTATCAGTGGGGTTCTACTCCTAAAGGATTTTGAGTAGAGCCTCTTTTTAAAGGGGATAAGTTCAAGGGAAAGCTAACAAGAGGTCCTGAAAGTTTTATCCCTTGAGAAATATAGCAGAAATCCTTTCATCTTACCGATTTATCATGGGCATAGATCCAGAAATATATCGTGCTTTTCGTCATCCAAAAAGTACTGAACAGATTTTGTGGGTATTCATTAGAATCGCCTCATAGAGGGGCTTCTTATGAATACCCACAATATGTTTCCGTGCAGAAATAAGATATATGGATACCCCCTCTTATCTGGGGCTATACATGGGCCCATCATGGCCCTGCCCATGGGGTCTTGAAGAAATAAATGGGCTGCATGATGCTTCCACACAGAGGTGAAACCGACCGGTAAAACACTCAGAGGATGTAAGCCTGCACAGGAAAAGTGGTGTGAGTTGGACCATCCATGCATATAAACCCTGTTGGTTTCCTTGGGCGGTAGGGCATGGGATGTCATTTCATCTCAGTATGGGGTAAAAGTCCCACAAAATTGGAAGCAATGTCTCCAAAATAACCGGGGACGTTCAACCTCAAACCAACCAGCAACATGCGCCAATCAACTCTATGCATGTGCTCAGCATAATAGAGCATGGTAGTATAAAGTAAATTTTTGAACTCCTTATTTGTTTGAGTTGGGGTTTAACATTCCCATCAACACTATTTAGATCATTTTGGAGACACTGCTTCCAATTTTGTGGGACTTCTACCCCACACTGAGATGAAATGACATCTCATGCCCTACCGCCCAAGGAAACCAGAAGGCTTGTATACATTAGAGGATCTGACATACAGGTACAGTTTTGCCTGGCCAGGCTTAGTCCTTCTAAGCGGGTCATCTGTGCTCGTGTATGATCAGATTTAGCTCTGCATGGAAGCACCATGCAGCTTAATCTATTTCTCCAAGCCCCGATGGGGGGGGGGGGGGGGGGGGTGCATTTTGATCTCTTAGGGCATTGCAGAAAATTCAAGTATAGATAGCAATATCTTCTTTTTTTGGAGCAAATAAAATTGCTTCCTAGTGAACAGAAGACTGAAATTTTGGCTTAGTGCATAATCTCTGCCAACAGACATCCATGAGAAAATATTGCTCCATATTCAAAACAGTTTCAAAAGTTCCTCATATCTAAATTAGAAACTGACCATGGTTTTGTTCGTTTGATTTGGGGTTTAACGTCCCTGTCAACACTATTTAGGTCATTTTGGAGACATTGCTTCCAATTTTGTGTGACTTTGACCCGGCATTGAGATGAATGACATTTAAGCCCTGGTGCTCAATAAAACCACAAGGATTAATATGCATGGACGGTCAGACAGGCACCACTTTGCTTGAGGAGGCTTTGACTTTCTAAGCGGTTCACCAGTGCTCATGTGCGCAGTCGGTTTCAGTTATGGGTGGAAGCACTGTGCAGCCTGATTTAAACAACGAACCATATCCAAAGTTAACAAACAATATCCCCATCAGCACTTCTCAGTGAATGTAAGCTTTGACGTTTCATGTGAATTGTCTGCCCAGCAAATGGTTCAAATGTATTATCAAGCCTTATTTTTGCTGGAAAATAAAAGAAATGCTTTGAAGATTCTGTCTGCTAATTGTGCACAGTGCTTGAATGGTTAAATATTCTCAGTAGGAATTTTTTCTTTCTTGGAGCTAGTTTTGTCTTAACCCTTATCCTGCTGTTCATGACACTCCAGTGTAGATTCAGACCAGCTAAGTTCACATGTAGTGAATAAGCTTTACATGTAGTGGATAAGCTTCACATGTGGTGAAGAAGATTCCATTCAGTTGGAAATGAGTTGAGATTCCATTCAGTTGGAAATGGGTTGAGTGTGTTTGAATTTTTCATCCCACCAACAGCTAAGGTCATACAGAGACAGGACCTTGGTTTTAAAGACTCATCCAAAAGTCTGGAGAAGACCGGGATCGAACCCACAACCCATGGTTTATGAGGCGAGTAGCTTATCAACTACACCAGGGGGGGCTTCTAGTTGGAAATGGGTTAGGAATAAGGCAAGCGTTACAATAAAAAATCCAATTAAGAAGTCAGACACCTTGAGGACTTGCTGTGATTCTCCTCAAATTTTTAACAGATTTGTTTCACAATCTAACTGTGAGTCCAAAAAGTGTGGACAGAATGGCAAACAGTGTAGGCCCAGGTCAGACTTCAGAAGCAGTCTGATCTGGGTCCCCAGTTTGCTTAGGCATATCTGTCCCAATACTTACCATTATGGCATATTAGAAATCATCCAGTCACATTTTTCAGGTCAGTAAGAACGTTCTGCATGGGCTAGCATTGTTTGATTTTCAATTTCAGATGGTCCTGTAGTGTATAGAGAAAAGAATCCAAATCCTAAGTTACAAGGTAAGTTATTATAAAGCAGTGGCTCGGTAATCATAAGCCATGTATATGAAAATGTAATCAGTCACTGAATATGTCATTCAAAATAATCTTCCACCGTAGGAACCACTTTTTGTTGTGCTTGTGCTGATCTCTCTGATTTGGTGGTTGAAAGCACAGGCTCTTTTTGGGCCGGTTTGACACAGTAAGCAGAGGCCCTATGTATATATAGTTTATACATAGGACCTCTGCTTTAAGTAAAATCATACTATCTGTCGTTTCATCCTTTTGTGTCCAAGCTGTATCCTCCTGCTTCTTTATTAACAGATTTTGATCCAACTGTATATACCCACATACTAAATGTATATTCTAAGGACCGTTCTGGTCATTGTTGTTCTCAAGTTTTCTGTTCTTGATGTATGAAAACGTATGTTCCATTGACATGTTTTGCTCAGACCCAGGGTTCGCACAGACCTTGAAAAGTCCTGGAATTTGACCTTGGTCCTGGAAAACTCCTGGAATTCTAAAAGTGCAACTTGTCCTGGTATTCTCCTGCAATTTCGGAAAATTCTCCTTGAGAATTACAACAGCTGCTTGAATTTTGGTAAATTCTTGAAAATTATTATAGGTCCTTGAAAACGATTCTCAAGATTTTGGTGCACAAAAAATGAAAGAATGGCTAAATAAGTAAAAAAAAAAGAAAAAACTCAGTGCGGCACCATATTCAGAATCATTCAGCAGTAGTCCCGGCAGTTATCACTAACGCGCACAGTATCCAGGTATTATGAATCAAGTGTAACCAGAAGTGAACCACTTGCAAAGCAGAAAATAAATATAAATTTCATGCTCAGCGGATTTGAGCATGAAAAAAGTTTTATATCTTCAAGGCTTGGTTCTTATCTGCTAATGCATCTGAAAAATTGTTTCTATTTCCTGTCTTCAGGCTTCTTGAACACATTTTAAGGGAAATGGGAATACTTAACAATTTTAAACGGAAACAATTTGGGACTTCCTGTTAGCTTTTCTATACTCAATTTATAGTCTCAGTCCCACTGATAAAGGGTCAACTCTAAAAGGAAAAAAGTTGCTCCTTTCCATTAAGAGTTGACCACTATTAACATGGGAGACAAAATTGACCCCTATTGACATGGGAGGCAAAATTGTCTCCCCTGAAAGTGTATCCATTCCCCTTAAATAACTCTTGTTTGTAAAAATAGAGTTCAAGAAGGACAATTCTATCCATTCCAGGATTTGAGTTGTCTGCCCTTGACACACAAAAAAAAATTCAGTATCATACTTTTATTTGCCTTTAACACACCCATGAACGACCCCGCCCATAGGGGCTTGAAGAAATATATGGGCTGCATGATGCTTCCACGCAGAGCTGAATCCGACCGCACACTAGTACTGGTAAACCGCTTAGAGGATCTTAGCCTGTCCAGGAACTGCAGTGCAAGGCTGACCGTCCATGCTAATAAACCCTGTTGGTTTCATTGGGCGACAGGGCTTGAGATGTCATTTCATCTCAATGTCGGGTAAAAATCCCACAAAATTAGAAGCAATGTCTCCAAAATGACCTTTACAGTGTTGACAGGGACGTTAAACCTCAAATCAAACAAACAAACACACCCATGAAATGTAGATAAACAGTCCAGACCCAGATGAGACTGTATAATCTGCTCAAGGTCTTCAGGACCTACACGGTTTGCAAAAAGTTCAGCCATTATCAAAATACATTTTGATGAAAACACAACCCGACACCCCTAAATTTTGAAATGTACTCCCATACATGTATTTAAGGAGGAAGATTCCAAAGGGTTAAAGATAACTTGACCTGTTACTAGTGTTAGCCCTGAATTTTGTAATGGACTCCTGTTGTATATAAGGAGGAAGATTCCATTTGACACAGAAAGGGTTACTTGCTACCAGCAGATTCTTTCTAGAAGCATTCAGTTTAACCATTTTTGTACCAAATGGAATCTTCCTCCTTATATAAAGCAGGAGTCCATTTAAAAATTTACGGGTGTCAAGCTATGTTTTCTTCAAAATTTATTTTAGAAATGGCTGCACTTTTTGCAAACAGTGTAGGCCCTGATCAGACGCCGCATTCTGCTGTGTCTTATCTGGGCCTGCATTGTTTGCCAATTACCCCTTTAGGGGTTTCCCGCATGCAGTGGGTAAACCCTTATCCTGCTGTTCATGACAACCCCTATCTTTGCAAGCAGGATTGATCCAGATCAGATGAATTCTCTGACTCCTGAAGAAGCCATCTGATCAGGATCTACACTGTTTGTCATGCAGTTTGTGAATTGAAAGAATGCATAATGTAAATTAATTTGATTGGTTAAAGTCAGAAATGGGTGTAGCAAAATAAATTGATTCACCAGGATAAGGGTTCAACATGTTTAAGAAAAGCAAACAAAAGTTGTCTTCCTTTTAAAATGACAGAAAATGTCATATGTATCAATTCACCTTAAAGGGGACACCTGGCAGTTTTTTTCCGCCTTTTTTCAAAGGGACACAACTTTCGGGACTTCCTGTACACTTTTCTGTAAGCCATGCCCCACTGAAAAAGGGGTCTTCTCTTAAAGGAAAGAATTTGCTCCTCAGGAGCAAATTTTTTCCTTTAAGAGTTGACCCGTATTGACATGGGAGACAAAAATAATTTTGCAGGCGTTCCCTCCCCTGAAGGTGTTCCCATTTTCCTTAAGAAAAGGCTTTCTGTGACTTTTTCCTCTTCTCTTTTTTTCAGATTTTAAACCTTTTGACTTGGAGGTGTTTTGGGGCAATCGCTTATTGAGAAGTAATGGTATAACGGGCTCAATCAGCTGACAACAGTATTACAGAAATGAGATGATCTGCCTTAAATTGTTGACCACTTTCATAGACTATCATCATCATTACACAGTCATCAGAGTTTTATTGTATATAGATGTTTGGTTTTGTAAATAAATGTATAAAAATGTGACCCCAAGTTCATTTTGAAATGGATCCTCCTCATGTGATGGGTATATGCGTGTGTGTGTGTGCCAACAGTTACCTGGGCCAAGTAGCTGGCCTCCATGGCCTATTGGTTAAGAGCATTAACTCTTAAACATTGGGCCTCTAACAGCTGTTGGTTTGAGGGCCACTGGAGTCATGTTGGATTCCAAAATCTGTAACAGAAGGTCAGATGTTGCCTGTTTGAAGCACTCTATCTTCTGGACCTATGGATGAATTCTGACCAAACTTGCATGGTTACATCATTAGGATCACGGAAAATAGTCATTATGTTATGATGACCATGTCCTGATTTTCAAGGTCACAGGCCCCCCGAAGACAGTCCAATTGGGGAAGAAAATGGCTTATCTGCACTCTTATTTCATCAATGAATTGAGTAATTTTAGTCAACCTTGGTACAATATATCATTAAAAGATGCCACAGATTTGATTAGATATTGGTGACGACCTATTTTTCAAGTTCACAGGCCCCCCAAAACAGCCATTTTTGGCCAAAAATGGAAAAATGGCTAAAAATGGCTTGTCAGCAGGTCACCTGTGCTTGTGTGTGGTCAGATTCAGATCTGCGTGGAGGCATCATGCAGCCCAATCTATATCTCCAAGCCCCGGGTGACATTTTGAACTCTTTCAGCGCTGTTGAAAATTCAAGTAACGATAGCAATCTCTTTTTTGTTCCGGAGCAATTGTTATCAACAATTGCCTCATAGTGAACAGAAGACTAAATTTTGGTTTAATGTGTAATCTCCACCAACATGCATCCATGAGAAAATATTGCTCCATATTCAAAACAGTTTCAAAAATTTCTTATATCTAAATAAGAAAGTTTATCTAAATAAGAAACTGCCGACGCAACTATCTAAATAAGAAACTGCCGATGGAACTGAATATTATAACTTGTATTTTCTATCAATTCATTTCATAAAGCATCTGTCCATATGTATATAAAGTGAAATTCAACTATTAAGACCACCTAAAATAAGACTTATTCTGCTTTAGAAAGTTTATTATGCTCCCCGAAGAATTTCGGTTGAGCATATAGACGCCGTTTCGTCCTTGCATCAGTGAGTACGTATCGCTCTTGTCTACACGAATTCTCAGAAACTACTGGTCGGATTTCAATGAAACTTCATGGGAATATTAAGTATCGAAGGTGGATGTGCATATCACGTGTGTTTTGGTTCGATAATTTTTCCAACAGTTATGGCCCTTTGATGAATTCTACATGAATATATAGTGTACCGTTTGTGTCTAAGCAAATTCTCAGCAACTACTTGCAGAAATTCAACAAAACTTCAATGGAATCTTAAGCAACAATAGGGGATGCGCATATTATTCTTGCTATCTTGTCAGATGATTTGTCACAGAGTTATGGTACTTTGTTTAAAGCTGCAGTGTAAGGTCACTGTGGCTATTTTTAGAAAAACTTTGTCATCACTCTGGTGCCTACATTTATTGATGGATTTTAATATAACTTCACACAAATGTTGGGTATGATATTATCGTGAGCATGTTCAACTTTCAGGGTCCTGGGCTCAAGGTCAATGTCAATGTGGCTTTTTTTAGAAAACAGTTTTCGCTCTAGTGCCAACATTTGTTGATGGATTTTAATATAATTTCACACAAATGTTGAGTATGTTAATATCTCGGGTTTATTTAGATTATGCAAAATATAGTCCTGTCCTTAGGCAATAATGGCCCTCCCCAGGTCCCACTTTTTACACTATGGATCAGGTAAGCGATACAGGGCCATCATGGCCCTCTTGTTTATATGTAAATACATGTATGAGGAAGATCGGACAAAAATGAAGGTGCTATGGTGCAGACTGGCATTTACCTTTTCAAGTTGTTAGGATCTCGTGGTTGCCATAGTAACCAAGGTTTTCACTCAATTTCTGTAAAAATCCCCTAGAGATGAGACGATTCGGATTGAGATCAGCTTACAGGATGCAGAGATTTTTTTTTTATTTTGGTTGTACAGCCCTTTTTAGATTATTTCACTCATATCCAGCCGATTGTTAATCAGGTGGATGAAAACTGGAGTACCCTGAGAAAAACCACCTGACCATCTGTTGCAGAACTTGCCGTCTCACATATAACCTGAGCGAGGCAGTGAGAGACTTAGTGAGTAAGAGTCAGCGCTCTCATCCACTGGGCCATGGAGGCCCGTTCATGCTGCAGAGATATGACTGGTCAAAGATGTGGATGGACACAGAATGGATTGACAACCCCTTGAGCCTTTGTGCCAGGTGGGCTGACTAATTCTGTTATTAAAGTATATGGAATTAAAACAAAGGCATAATTTTTTAACAGAATTTATTAATTGCCTACACCAATGCATTTTAACACAGTGTCTAAAGCCATAAAATTACAGTGAAGCTTGAACACAATAGAATACTTAACTAGGCACCAATTTGGGTAGAACTGTAATGATCCTAAGTATTAGAACAGAAGGCTAAAGTAAACAGTAGATCCAGATCAGACTGCTCGTGTAGGATCGGTCTCCACCGTTTGCCTTTCTATCTGCACATTTTGGAACTCTTGCTTGACTATGAAATAAATTTGTTAAAATTTCAGGAGAGTTATAGCAAGTCCTTAAACTGTCCAAATTGTTAGGATTTTTCTGGTAAAAGTGGTACCGTAGCTCATGACAATGAGAAATGCTAAGAATATCTAGAACATTTTTTTTTTCTTATTTTTTTCCGTTAAATCTTATGTTCGTGGCACTTGTTAGGATGCCCACATCATGTTAACCCTTATCTTGCTGTTCACGACAACCCCTATCTTTGGAAACAGTGTAGATCCAGATCAGATGGCTTCTGAAGAAGCCATCAGATCAGGATCTACACTGTTTGGCATTTAGTTTATGAATTTGTAGCAATAAATTACATCAAGTAATTTGATTGGTTGATAGACAGAAATGGGTGTGGCTTAAATGAATATTCAGCAAGATAAGGGTTAAAGAAATAAGGTAAATTATTCCTCCACATTGCTATGGTAACCATAAGAATCCTAAATATTTGGACACCTTGAGAACTTCCTGTAGTTCTCCAAAAATTGAACAAATTTGTTACACGATCCAGCAAGGAGTCAATAGAATGCAGACAGAATGGCAACCAGTGTAGACCCTGATCAGACTGAGTCTGATCTGGATCTGCAATGTTTGCTTAGGCCTATCTGTTCCAATACTTAGGATCATTAGGGTACTCCTTATTTGGAGCTACGTAAACGACAGACAGATATGCCCATAAAAATCCTCAGAATGTTTGGTTATCATTAGAGCCCCGCCAAGCGAATTTGGGTCTTCGAGCATTCCGTCCTGACAAGTTTTAACTGCGCATGCCCAGCCATTCCGAGGGGCCAGGGATATGGCTTTTTGTCTGAAGGTTCCTCTTGATTCACTGCTTGTATGAGCGAGCAGCAAAGGTTCTGGCGAGACTGCGCGGATGCGCAGGCTCGCCTGAACCTTCGCTGCTCGCATAGGCGATAAGTACCAAAATCGCTTGACGGGGCCCATATTCTCATGCTACCAGTAGAACTACTTTGCTGCGTGTGAAACCAACACAGAACAGAATCCATGCTGCAGTGGTGACACGTGAGGAAAACATCCTTTCGCTACCTGGGACCCTATTTTATCCTTATCCTGCTGAATATTTAAATTTGTCAAACCCATTTCTGACTATCAACCAATCAAATTACTTGATAATTTATTATTAGTCATTTAAATTTGCAAACTGAATAACAAACAGTGTAGATCCAGATCAGATAGCTTCTTAAGCCATCTGCTTCTTTGGAAGCCATCTGATCTGAATCTGCATTGTTTGCAAAGGCAGGGTTTGTCGTCGACAGCAGGATAAGGGTTAATTTCTTCGGCATTTCCATAACATTAAAAAGTCCATGTCATGTAGATGTTTGAAACCCATATTTTTAAGAGGTTTACATTGGTATAACATCTTTGCTCAAATATAATATTGTGGGCATTTGTAACCAATCTGCATTTTCAGCAACATCAGATACCAGAGGCTGAAGAGGGCCAGAATTTGCTCACCTGGATGAGTCCTAGTATTTAAAATTTAAATCCCCTGATTCAAGAAGGGCGGCTGTCAGTTTCTGGCAAAAGAATGAGCCCTGTACTGTTTAACTGCTTATGTATACGCCTGTCAGGTTAACTGATCTTAACCCATTAAGTACTTGAAACCCCTAAACGGGCAGTTGGCAAAGAGTGCAGGCCCAGATCAGGGGCCTACACTATTTGCAAAAAGTTCAGCTATTTTAGAAATAAATTTTGAAGAAAACACAACCTGACAGCCCTAAATTTTGAAATGGACTCCTGGTATATATAAAGAGGAAGATTCCATTTGGTACAAAAAGGGTTTATAGTGTTTACAGGGCCTTTAAACTCCAAACCAAACATCCTTTTATCCACTGAGATTCTGAAGAATTTGGACATGTCCATTTTAATGGGTCAAGTCAAAATCAGCTTATTCTGTTATCCATTACGAAAACATACCTATATAATTTTGACCCCCTTGAACCCCACTTTTATATAGTAAAACTGGGGTTTCCGGGGTTATACCTTATTTTTCTTATTTCTGCTCTAAAATATAGATTTTGGGTACTTGTTAGAACCGCCTCGATGAGGCGGTTCTAACGAGTGCGCACAATCTATATTTTGAGCAGAAATCAGAAAAATATTACAATTTTTCATCATAAAATTTTCATTTTTTAGGCGATAAATTTGTTTGTTTGATTTGAGGTTTAACGTCCCCGTCAACACTGTAAAGGTCATTTTGGAGACATTGCTTCCTATTTTGTGGGACTTTTACCCGACATTGAGATGAAATGACATCTTAAGCCCTGTCGCCCAATGAAACCAATAGGGTTTATAAGCATGGACGGTCCGCCTCGCACCGCGGTTCCTGGACAGGCTTAGATCCTCTAAGCGGTTTACCAGTTCTAGTGTGCGGGCCGGATTCAGCTCTGCGTGGAAGCATCATGCAGCCCATATATTACTTCAAGCCCCTATGGGCGGGGGCTTTTTTAGGCGATAAAGGTAACAATGTATTTGTATAGGCGTGTTTTCGTAATGGTTTGCGTAGTTGGTATATAGGGTTGAATGATTCTAAGATCCTCTTTCATGCAAAGAAATAGTAAGCATCATATTAAAATCAACAACAACAACAAAAAAAGGTAACTAAAAGGCACAGACTTGTCTCAAAACGTAGACAGAATGATGGCTTGAAATTTTCATGGACTAGAACCTCAGACTCAGCAAAATAAGCAGACTGGTTTGCTAGAGAAGTTGCTTGGTGAGAAATGTGTATCCAATTGGTGTCTGGCTGTCTGACTGTGTTTGGCAGAGGCAAGCCCAGGTGTGCTTGCAGCTGCTGAGATTGAGTGAGCAGGTTTTAAATCTTTCTTCATTTCTTTTACCCTCCCTCTCATTCACCTTTCTCTCATTTTTTCCTTTCTCTCAGAGATGACAGAATGAGCCTCAAGGGTTGCTGTATCATCAAACATAGTAACAACCAGACTTTCTGACTCTGTCGTCATTTCTGACATTAAACCTCTGCTGCCATTTCTGACATTAATCCTCCGCTGTCATTTCTGACATTAAAACTGCTGTCAATTCTGACATTACTACTCTGGTGTTTTATTAACCCTTCAACTGCTAATCATTACTAGCAGATGACATTTTCAAAGAACATTTTTTCTTATTTTTCATAGAAAATAAGACTTGACATTACATGTGAATCATCTGCTGTGCATATGTCCAAAGCAAATAGTGGAGGCCCTGATCCAATGCTGCGTTCTGCGGCTTCTGATCTGGGCCTGCACTGTTTGCCAGAGTACCCTTTAGGGGTTTCTGGTACTGGATGGGCTAAGAATATAGGGGTGCTTGCATATAGGGGATGCCCAATCTTGGAATATGGTAGTTGCATCTGGGACCCAAGTGGAGTGGTCCTTAATGAAGAACTTGAAAAAGTTCAGAAATGAGCTGCTAGATTTGTAACAGGAAATTACTGCTTTGAAACTGGGAGCATGACTGGAATTCTAGGAAAATTAAGATCAGAGTCTCTCAAGAAAAGGAGAAGAGACAGTAGGCTCCTACTCTTATACAAAGATCTAAAGGGTGCGGCCAGCATTACAACAGATGATCTTGTTCCCCCAGCTAGGTACTGTAGAAAGCACCATTCAATGATGTTTCATACCCTTACTGCAAGAACTGACATTTATAAAGAATCCTTCCCCTTAACCTTTAGAGATTGGAATGCCCTTCCCGAGACTATTTCGACGGCTGAAGGTGCTCGGGATTGTGTAGCTAAGTTTACCTCTTTGGTTAGAGCTAGGGACTAACCTCCCATATCCCAGGTCCTGGTGTATGAATGTTGTTTGATGTGTCACCAGTAACGATTCTGATTCTGAAGAAAACTTTAAAGCAAATTGTTAATGCCACCTCGGATGCGAACAGAGATGGGTGGATACCTATATGCCCTTTCCTCTTCTCTTGGAATGGTGAGGACATAAAAATCGGACTAACGTCTAGTCTAGAATTTTATGTAACAATTGAAGGGTTAATCTACTGAAGGGTCCCCTATGGCCATGCTGGGATCACAAGTAAATGAAATTGTTATAGCATGTCTAACACCAGTCTCTAACTTTTCAACAAAATGTAAATTTTCTGATCCTGATGTAAAGAATGACACTCGACCTGAAAGAAGAAAGAATTTATTTTATATACATGTGTATTACATACAGTCCAACTTCAATGGCTCACACATCTTAACCCTTATCTTGCTGAATATGCATTTAAGCCACACCCATTTCTGTCTATCAACCAATCAAATTACTTGATGTAATTTATTGCTACAAATTCAAAAACTGAATGCCAAACAATGTAGATCCTGATCAGATGGCTTCTTCAGAAGATCTGGATCTACACTGTTTGCAAAGATAGGGGTTGTCGTGAACAGAAAGATAAGGGTTAAGGACAACACAAAACTCACCCCCGCCCATCGGGGCCTGGAGAAATAGATTGGGCTGCATGGTGCTTCCGCGCAGAGCTGAAACAGACCGAACTTGAGTACTGGTAAACAGCTTAGGTCTAAGACTGCCCAGGAAAAGTAATGAGAATTCCTTAAACCCTAGCGGTTTCTATGGGAGGTAGGGCTTGATGTCATTTCATCTCAATGTCGGGTAAAAGTCCCACAAAATCGGAAGCTACGTCTCCAAAATGACCTTAATAGTGTTGACGGGGACGTAAAATCTCAGCTCAAACAAACAAACAAAAACAACACAAGACTGTTTTACACATGAGTAGCTGGAGCCATATAGGGTTCATTACGGTAACACACCCATGCGACATAGTGCATTTTTTTGACATCTCCAAAATGACTACTTTTCTGATGAAAATCTGCCATATTTTTCTTATTTATACACTAAACGTAGGTTAAGGGTCCTGGTTAGAACTGCCTCATTCCATTGAAATAAGGAACATAATGAATACTCCCATAAATCACAGTTTTCTATGTAAGTGTGGTTTAGGGCTGTTCATTTCACAAACTTGTTTATGTGATGTGTGAGGATATTAGCTATATGGAGGCAAAATGGGGACCAATAAGGGACATCTTTTTGATCCACAAAATATCAAAGGTATGATGTATTAATTATTAGAATAGATTGAAGATAAAATAATAAAATACAACCCAAATGATCCCTAAATATCTGTAATCAGACTCAAGAATGGGTCAGGTTATAAAACTTTTTGACAATCTCAACTCAGTTGAGCATGAAATCTGTAATGCTCATAAATATGGAAATACAATCAATGCAGGCAATTTCCTTCACCAGTTCAGCAGAGATTGTTGTTTGTTCTGCTCATTAATTTGCAAATGCCAATATTTGCTGGGATTTTCAAATTTGTGAGCAGGACAAATTTCATGCTCGGGCCAGTTTAGCATGGAAAAAAAGTTTTCTTACCTCTGGGCCAGATATCATGGTAAATGAGCCCACAGAAGTTTCATTGTACACAGTAAACCTCTGCTAGTAAGACCACCCAATACTAAGACTATGCCACCATAAGAACCATTACTCAGTTGTGAATAGGACTCTCCATTTATTTTTGAATCCATTATTAACCCTTGTCCTGCTGAGCCCGGATATGCCTTATCTTTGAAACAATGTAGATCCAGATCAGATGGCTTCTGAAGAAGCCATCTGATCAGGATCTTCATTATTTGCCATCCAGTTTATGAATTTGTTGCAATAATTTGCATCAAGTAATCTGATTGGCTGATAATCAGCAGTGGGTGTGACGTATTTAAATATTCAGCAGGACAAGGGTTAAGACCAGTCACTCATAAGGCAACTTCTGAAGAGTCTGATATAGTAATTTTGCTGTATTTAGTAAATTAATTACTTATTATTTTCCAAAGATACAATGGCCCCCGCCCATCAGGGCTTGAAGAAATATATAGGCTGCATGATGCTTCCACGCAGAGCTGAAACTGACCCACATACGAGTACTGGTGAACCGCTTCAAGGATCTAAGCCTGCCCAGGCAATGCGGTTTGAGTCGGCCTGTGCATGCTTATAAACTCTATAGGTTTCATTGGGCGGCAGGGCTTGAGATGTCATTTCATCTCAATGTCAGGTAAAAGTCCCACGAAATTGGAAGCAATGTCTTCAAAATAACCTTTATAGTGTTGACAGAGATGTTAAACCACAAATCAAACAAACCAAAGAAACAAATCTAACATGAATATGCTTTAAAGGAAAATCACACAATCTAGAGAAGGAGTGGGCCATGGCCATGCTAAAGCTCAACCACATTTGGGACCACAAAATTTGTTCGAGACAGGGGTAGTTCAAACCACTGAGGTTAATCATGGTGCCAAATCAGCAGGCATAATGGGATACAATATATACCCGGTAGTAGATTTTTTTTAAACTCATATTGATGTATTGTTTATTGTGTATGCAGCCAAAGTTTTAGGTATACTTGATTTGTGTATGCTGGGCAGCTTATACTAAATACCATAAACAAAATACTGCAAAATACTGAAGCCGGTGGTATTTATTCTAGAGTTCTTATCTTCCAGAAATAAATTTAATTACATTTTGTTCAAAATAAAACAAACTCGAAGACCTTACGCTCTACACAAATCTATCAGACAAAAATGGATCAAATACCTACCTAGCCGAGGCTCTACTGTTCTGTTTGTATCACTGTCTATAAATGTAAATCTTCCTCCAGTAAAATCTTTCTGGTATGTGGAGAGGTAGAGCAGAGATGTGTAGTGGAATGACCCATATGTAATCTACAACAAAGGTTTTATCTACATGTAGTATGAGCATTCATTTCATATGGAATATGAGTGAGTGAGTGTTTAAGGTCATATGGAGACGGGACCTCGGTTTAAAGAGTGTTCATTTCATATAGTATATGAGTGAGTGTGTTTGAGTTTTAAGTCTCACCAACAGCTAAGGTCATATGGAGACTGGACTTCTGTTTAAAGACTCATCCGAAAGTCAGGAGAAGGCCGGGATCGATCCTGCAACCCCTGGTTTACAAGATGACTAGCAAAACCACTACACCACAGAGGCTTCTATTCATATGGTATATATCAATCCATGTTGGGGTATATATATGACAAAGAATCTTCCACTTAAGAGGAATGGATACACCAGCAGGGGAGGCAACTCGTGCAAAAGTATTTTTATCTCCCATTACAATAGGGGTCAACTCTTAAGAGTAGACCCCTCTTTCAGTGGGATCGAGTTTACTGAAAAGTGAACTGGAAGTCCTGAAAGTTATCTCCCTTCGATAAATGGCAGAAAAATCTGCCAGCTGTACCCATTCCCCTTAATAGTGCTGGACAGATCCACTTTCAGTTTAAGGGGTGTCAGCCTTTTTTATTCAATTCCCCTTAATAGCGCTGGACAGATCCACTTTCGTTTAAGGGGTGTCAACCTTTTTTTATTCAGTCTTTGCTGATCAGAAACTTGAGTCTTTGAAGGTTTTATTGGGCTTTACTTCCTTTATTTAAGATGTTGAATAAAAGGCCAATGGCAAAACTTCACATGAAGTATAGAGTATGTCAGACATACAATGTATGATAGCCCTTAGGACTTTTCAAAGACATACAATGCTGTTAAAACTAGAGGAAGCGACCAGTGGGTCACGTGTACCCCGGCCAGCACCACCCTCTGATATATCTTTTGAGCTTGTATGTAATATGAATAAAGAAGTCAAGAAGCTATAAGAATCTATAAATGTGCTTGTAAAAGGTTAACCAAACATAAAATGTCTAAATGGACCAAGGGAGTGAGGGCATCACTGTTACTGAAGCAGCATGCTGGGATATACAAAGCAATTTTTGGACTGGTATGCAACATCAATGCAAATATCAATTGAATTTGTCTTAGTGTTTAGAACATACAGGCATCTATAAACTTTGTCATAAAACTTTAACCAAATGTAAAATTTCTAAGTCCGTGACTTGAGGTCAAGGTCAACAGGGGTGGGGGAAGGGACATACATCACGAAATCTTTGGACTGCAAGATTGATGCAAGTATCAACTGAATTTGTCTCAGAGTTTAGAACATACAGGCATCTATAAAGTTTGTCATAAAACTTTAACCAAATGTTTGATTTCTAAGTCTTAACCTCAAGGTCACTGCGGGGGTGGGGTGGGGGATGAAATCTTTAGACCATTATGTAACTTCAGTGTAAGTATCAACTAAATCTAGCAAAGCGTTCAGAAAATACTATCTCTTAGAAACTTTAATGAAAACTTTAACCAAAATGTAAAATTTCTAAGTCTGTGTCCTTGACCTCAGGGTCACTGTGTGGGGGAGGGTGGGACATGCATCAATGAAATCTTTAGACCATTATGTAACTTCAGTGTAAGTATCGACTAAATCTATCAAAGGGTTCAGAAGATACAATCTCTTAGAAACTTTGACACAAAACTTTAACCAAAATGTTAACGGACAGAAGGACGGACGAACGTCAGGACGAAACTATAAAGCCCCATAGCATACTTCGTGTGCCGGAGGTATAAACAGCATCTTCATCTGACCCACTTAATGAGAAAACCTGTTTTTGCCATTCGCATTCACACAGTCTGATCAGCACCTTTGTTGTTTTGGATAGTATAATACCTACAGTTTCTATATCTGAAGATTCAAGACTTGTTAGTCCGTGTAGCTGAGCAGGCTCATTTGCGTCCTATCCAAAGACAGGTTTTACAATGACAGGGTTTATATGAGCCATGCCAAGCGAATTTGTGTCTTCGAGCATTCCGTCATGACAAATTTTAACTGCGCATGCCCAGCCATTCAGAGGGGCCAGGGATATGGCTTTCAGTCTGAAGGTTCCTCTTGATTCACTGCTTGTATGAGCGAGCAGCGAAGGTTCTGGCGAGACTGCATGGATGCGCAGGCTCGCCTGAACCTTTGCTGCTCGCATAGGCAATAAGTACCAAAATTGCTTGACGGGGCCCATATAATAACAGGAAAAGCTGCAGTTTTCACCATATAGTTGTAGTCCCAGTCACTAGCTACTTAAATGGAAATATTATGATGATAATGGCTGCAACTCTATTACAACAAGAGGGCCCTGGTTCGCTCACCTGATCCAATGTATAACAAGTGGGCCCCGGGCAGGGTCAATTTTGGCCCCAGGGCTATAATTTGAACAATCTTGGTAGAGGTCCACAAGATGAAGCTTCATATCGAATATGAAAGACCTGGGCTTTCTGGTTTCAGAGAAGAAGATTTTAAAGGTTTACCCTGCATATAGAAGTCTATGTAAAACAAGATTTTCCCTATATAAGTCTATGTTAAACCAAAGGGCCCCAGAGCAGGGGCATTTTTGGCCCCAGGGCTATAATTTGAACAATCTTGGTAGAGGTCCACTAGCTGAAGCTTCATAACAAATATCAAAGACCTAAGCCTTGTGTTTCAGAGAAGATGATTTTTAAAGATTTTCCCTATATAAGTCTATGTAAAACCAAAGGGCCACATGGCGGAGGAATTTTTGGTCTCAGGTCTATAATTTGAACAATCTTTATAGAGGTCCACTAGCTGAAGCTTCATAACAATATCGAAGACCTAAGCCTTGTGGTTTCAAAGAAGAAGATTTTTCAAGATTTTCCCTATATACGTCTATGTAAAACCAAAGGGCCCTGGAGCGGGGGCATTCTTGGCCCCAGGGCTATAATTTGAACAATCTTGGTAGAGGTCCACAAGATGAAGCTTCATACCAAATATCAAAGACCTGGGCCTTGCAGTTTCAGAGAAGAAGATTTTTCAAGATTTTCCCTACATAAGCCTTTGTAAAACAAAAGGGCCCTGGTGCGGGGGCATTTTTGGCCCCAGCACTATAATTTGAATAATCTTGGTAGGGGTCTACTAGATGAAGCTTCATACCAAATATCAAAGACCTGGGCCTTGCGGTTTCAGAGAAGAAGATTTTTCAAAATTTTCCCTATATAAGCCCATGTAAAACCAAAGGGCCCCGTGTGGGGGGCATTTTTAGCTCCAGCACTATAATTTGAACAATCTTGGTAGGGGTCCACTAGATGAAGCTTCATACCAAATATCAAAGACCTGGGCCTTGCGGTTTCAGAGAAGAAGATTTTTCAAGATTTTCCCTATATAAGCCTATGTAAAACAAAAGGGCCCTGGTGCAGAGGCATTTTTGGCCCCAGCACTAAAATTTGAACAATCTTGGTAGGGGTCCACTAGATGAAGCTTCATACCAAATATCAAAGATCTGGGCCTTGCGGTTTCAGAGAAGAAGATTTTTCAAGATTTTCCCTATATAAGCCCATGTAAAACCAAAGGGCCCCCGTGCGGGGGCATTTTTAGATCCAGCACTATAATTTGAACAATCTTGGTAGGGGTCCACTAGATGAAGCTTCATACCAAATATCAAAGACCTGGGCCTTGCGGTTTCAGAGAAGAAGATTTTTCAAGATTTTCCCTATATAAGCCCATGTAAAACAAAAGGGCCCTGGTGCGGAGGCATTTTTAGATCCAGCACTATAATTTGAACAATCTTGGTAGGGGTCCACTAGATGAAGCTTCATACCAAATATCAAAGACCTGGGCCTTGCGGTTTCAGAGAAGAAGATTTTTCAAGATTTTCCCTATATAAGCCTATGTAAAACAAAAGGGCCCTGGTGCGGAGGCATTTTTGGCCCCAGCACTAAAATTTGAACAATCTTGGTAGGGGTCCACTAGATGAAGCTTCATACCAAATATCAAAGACCTGGGCCTTGCGGTTTCAGAGAAGAAGATTTTTCAAGATTTTCCCTATATAAGCCCATGTAAAACCAAAGGGCCCCCGTGTGGGGGCATTTTTAGATCCAGCACTATAATTTGAACAATCTTGGTAGGGGTCCACTAGATGAAGCTTCATACCAAATATCAAAGATCTGGGCCTTGCGGTTTCAGAGAAGAAGATTTTTCAAGATTTTCCCTATATAAGCCCATGTAAAACCAAAGGGCCCCCGTGCGGGGGCATTTTTAGATCCAGCACTATAATTTGAACAATCTTGGTAGGGGTCCACTAGATGAAGCTTCATACCAAATATCAAAGACCTGGGCCTTGCGGTTTCAGAGAAGAAGATTTTTCAAGATTTTCCCTATATAAGCCCATGTAAAACAAAAGGGCCCTGGTGCGGAGGCATTTTTAGATCCAGCACTATAATTTGAACAATCTTGGTAGGGGTCCACTAGATGAAGCTTCATACCAAATATCAAAGACCTGGGCCTTGCGGTTTCAGAGAAGAAGATTTTTCAAGATTTTCCCTATATAAGCCTATGTAAAACAAAAGGGCCCTGGTGCGGAGGCATTTTTGGCCCCAGCACTAAAATTTGAACAATCTTGGTAGGGGTCCACTAGATGAAGCTTCATACCAAATATCAAAGACCTGGGCCTTGCGGTTTCAGAGAAGAAGATTTTTCAAGATTTTCCCTATATAAGCCCATGTAAAACCAAAGGGCCCCCGTGTGGGGGCATTTTTAGATCCAGCACTATAATTTGAACAATCTTGGTAGGGGTCCACTAGATGAAGCTTCATACCAAATATCAAAGACCTGGGCCTTGCGGTTTCAGAGAAGAAGATTTTTAAAGATTTTCCCTATATAAGCCCATGTAAAACCAAAGGGCCCCTGTGCGGGGGCATTTTTGGCCCCAGCACTATAATTTGAACAATCTTGGTAGGGGTCCACTAGATGAAGCTTCATACCAAATATCAAAGACCTGGGCCTTGCGGTTTCAGAGAAGAAGATTTTTCAAGATTTTCCCTATATAAGCCCATGTAAAACCAAAGGGCCCCCATGCGGGGGCATTTTTAGCTCCAGCACTATAATTTGAACAATCTTGGTAGGGGTCCACTAGATGAAGCTTCATACCAAATATCAAAGACCTGGGCCTTGCGGTTTCAGAGAAGAAGATTTTTAAAGATTTTCCCTATATAAGCCCATGTAAAACCAAAGGGCCCCCGTGCGGGAGCATTTTTGGCCCCAGCGCTATAATTTGAACAATCTTGGTAGGGGTCCACTAGATGAAGCTTCATACCAAATATCAAAGACCTGGGCCTTGCGGTTTCAGAGAAGAAGATTTTTTAAGTTTGCAGTGAAAAAAATCTATTTTTGGCTACTGTGACCTATATGTGCAACCGACCGGAACCATTTGAACAACTTTGAAAGGGGACCACCTAAGGATCATTCCTGTGAAGTTTGGTCAAAATACGATCAGTGGTTTAGGAGGAGATGTCGTTTGAAGAAAAGTTTACGGACGCACGCACGGACGCACGCACGGACGATGGACAAAAAGTGATCCCAAAAGCTCACCTTGTCACTACGTGACAGGTGAGCTAAAAACGTTGGTCAAAATCCCAAACTACCTGAACATCTTCAGACCAAAGTGACAAAACAACAAATCAAAATTTTATAAGAATTCAACCTAGGATGTAAGTTCACTAGTACCACCATGGCAGTTTTTATGAACACCAACAACATTGGTTTATATGAACTATCCTTCAATTTTCACAAAATACCCAACTTATAATTTCAACATGATTTTGAAAGGCAGGATTATAAGCATGTATTCTCATGCTTATACTCCTACCTTTGCTGTGTTATTTCATTGTTCATGCAAATTCAAGATCATAACATTTCGTAACGAAAACACGCCTATATAATTTTGACCCCCTCGAACCCCACTTTTATATAATAAAACTGGGGTTTGCAGGGGTAAACCTTATTTTTCTTATTTCTGCTCTAAAATATAGATTGTGGGTACTCTTTAGAACCGCCTCGACGAGCAGAAATAAGAAAACTATCACAATTTTTCATCTTAAAATTTTCATTTTTTCGTCGATAAAGGTTACAATGTATTTTTATAGGCGTGTTTTCGTAATGTATTCCTGAAGCATAATTACCAAACTATGAACTTCACGCTCTTGAAAGATTATGCTGACAACAAAGTGAGTTAAACTAAAAGTCAACAAGAGCACCGCATGCAGGTGCCAACGCTTGGCTGCAGCCCCTTTTCATAATGAACAACTAGTCTGAGTTTCAAGTAAATATGTTCAGTAATAACAGAGCTAATACAAAATGTCCAAGTTTTTGCATGATGACGCAGACAAAATGTCCAAGTTTTTGCACCACGACGCCACCAGAGCTATGACAATACCTCGTTGTTTTCTTCTAAAACAGCTGAGGTAATAAGGTAGAGAACATTGTGGGATAACAAGAAATCGCTTGTTATTATTGCATGTTAACAGATAATGTACTTTGTCAGTACAGCAATTCGGGCCTCTAGTATTTGGAGATATCTATCATATTATCATTTTTTGGTGGTGGGGAATCTTGTGTGAATCATAAAGCATATACATTTTGAGATATTTTAACCCATTTAGAACCGGAAACCCCAAAATGGGTACTCTGGCAAACAGCTTCTGATCAGGGCCTACACTGTTTGTGAAAAGTTAAGCCATTTTCCAAATAAAATTTGAAGAAAACACAACCTGACACCCCTGAATTTTGGAATGGACTCCTGCTATATATAAGGAGGAAGATTACATTTGGTACAAAAAGGGTTAAAGATAATTTGTAAAAATACTAAGAGCATTTAACAGGCGTACCATGTGCAAGAATGAAAACTCTGTTGCACTCAGTTTTGGAATTAACTACTGTAGTTATAAACCCTTGTGTAGACCACAACTGATATACAGCTAGAGCTATTTCAATGATAATTGTCTGGAATATTAAGGTCATCTAGTAAAGATGTCACATGCAAGGCTGACAACTCAAATGCACTCGGTTTTGGAATTATCGGTCCAAGTTATACAACCTCCTTCGGGCCATTACTCAAATACCACTTGAAAAAGTTTGTTAGTGTGAGATGAGGTTTAACGTCCCTGTCAACACAATTTAGGTCAGTTTGGAGGCTGTTAGCCTCAGAAGTTGCTTCCAATTTTGTGGGACTTTTACCCAACATTGAGAGGAAATGACATCTCAATCCCTGCCGCCCAATGAAACCAATATGGTTTATAAGCATGGATGGGCCGACTCGCACTCTCACAGCAATTTTCCTGGATAGGCTTAGACCTAAGCGGATTACTTGAAATAGAAGCATTGATGATAATTGCTAGGTATGTTTTAGAACTTAAGCAGTCATGTTGTGTGCAAGAATGACAACTTTAACACATCCAGATTTTGAATTAGCCCATCTAGTTATGAAATATGATGCATACCAGAACCCATATTCTGTTCAAATTAATTTTGATGATAATTTGTAGGAATGCATAAAGGAATCTGCATGTACTAGGCATCTTGCATGCAAGAAAGACAACTCTGATGCATAATTGCCTACTTGAATACTAATTGTGATAGATAAAAAAGTGTCATATAATTGTATTAAGGGGAATGGGAACATCTTCAGGGGAGCAACTCTTTCAAAAGTATTTTTGTCTCCCATGTCAATAGGGGTCAACTCTTAAAGGAAAGATTTTGCTCCTAAGGAGCAAATTCTTTCCTTTAAGAGTTGACCCCCTTTTCGGTGGGAAATAGCTTATGGAAAAGTGAACAGGAAGTTTCAATAGTTGTCTCCCTTTGAAAAATGGTGAAAAAATATACAAGGTGTTCCCATTCCCCATAAGGCTTTACCTAATTATCATATAATGTCACTGTTATTTAGTGGCTAATGTCATGTAATAACAAGAATTCCTCAGAAGGCAGTTTCGCACCTGCTGGGGCAAATGTGGCAGGAGCCACAATCAGAACATGGTTATTAAATACATGTAAGTTTATTTCATTCTTAGCAGTTGATAGATGACGTAAACTGTATCATCATCAATGGAGTGCAAAATATTGGTCAATGTCACCAGGTCAAGGTACCTGCCACATCACTACAGCGAGGAGAAGCAGTATTCATAATTTGGTGGTTGTAGGCCTTATAGGTGAGAAGATATGGAATGTTGACATAAAATGTGTAAAAGTCGGTGGAGCCCAAGATATAGGTCAAAGTCACCAGGTCAAAGAACTTGCTGAGTCAGTACATGAGCAAAAGCACAATGCAATGTTTGGTGGTTGTAGGCCTTATATTTGTGGAAATATCAAATGTCGAGACAGTCAATGTAAAATGTGTCACGGTCACTGGATCGCAAAGTACAGGTCCTAACCAGCAGGTCAAGGTACCTGAAAGATCATAAAGACCACTTTTGAACAGTCACAAAGGTGGTCTTAATATGGGATTTTTACCGTATCTTCATTTAGACTAGCGAGGCCATATTCTGATAGGGTGGGAAAACACTGAACTGATTGTTCACAGTGCACATGTCCGAAGACAGGGCAACTCTAATAATTAAAGTCTTGGTAGGCTTCATATGTCAAAACAAAGTTTGACCATCATTAAGATTTATTTTGTTTAGAAGATAGGGTACAGACTATAAGAATCTTATATGGGTGTGAGGGGTGGATGGAAAAATCCATCCCGAGGGACACTGTCCGGCATCACGAGGCTTGCCGAGTGATGCCGGACAGTGATCACGAGGGACGGATTTTTCTATCCACCCCTCACATCCATATTGGATTCTTTTTCTTGCATACCTTCCATTTCTTAGCGCTGAATTTCAATGCTGCAGTCACTTCGGCTACAGACATCCGCCATATTGTGTTGACACTGCAGAAATGTAAAGTGACGTCATGGATCGTGCATGACGTCAACCTTAACGACGGCGCATACAAGGTCAACCAATGCATTTATCAAACACGCGATTATATTTGATTTGGGGTCGGAGCACCAGGGTCAGAACAAAAATTTCTATCCCAGGCTAAAATTGCGGATTTCATTGTCTGGTGTGCAAGAAAAGCTATTTTGATCCTAATTCAACAGTTTGTTTTGACAGCCTGAGCGAGTTTTCGAATTTTATGTCTCACCAACAACTAAGGTCATAAGGAGATGGGACCTCGGTTTAAAGACTCATCCGAAAGTCTGTAGAAGCCCGGGATCTTTGAGAGCCTGCGACTTTGAATATGAGGTCAATACAATCAAAAGCTAATCGCTGTTTTCCCTCAATCTAGCAATTTAATCATGCTTGTCTGATAAGAATCCATCATTTGGCTGGAGATATATTGCTTCAGACAGCCAATGAAAAATGGGATTTGTACCAAAAAAACAATATATCCGCTCCCCTTCAGTGGGAAGACATATGCCACAACTTCTTTATAACACTATTATTGGGATCCAAAGCAGAAAATGTATTTGTTAAACAACCTGTTGCATTAAAAAATAAATGTAAAGATTATATGAGCCCTGCCAAGCGAATCTGTGTCGTCGAGCATTCCGTCATGACAAATTTTAACTGCGCATGCCCAGCCATTCAGAGGGGCCAGGGATATGGCTTTCTGTCTGAAGGTTCCTCCTGATTCACTGCTTGTATGAGCGAGCAGCAAAGGTTCTGGCGAGACTGCGCGGATGCGCAGGCTCGCCTGAACCTTCGCTGCTAACATATGCGATAAGTACCAAAATCACTTGACGGGGCCTATGTAGAAAAAGACCATTTGTGGTCATTTTTCTATATAATCTATATATTTTGGGGGATCAATCTTCCAAATGTGTTATATTCAAAATTGTGTTACAACAAACGAAGCTATAATAAGGCTGTGTTGTAAAAAGCTAAACATACCTTGTCAATATGTGGATGCCAGTATTCATCATGTACAGTTTTAGCCTCTGTAGTATTCATCCGTGAAAAGAATGTTGGTTTTGTTAAATATAACTTTGAAAGAGGAATGTTGAAAAAGGTAGCTATAGCATTGTGTATTTTGTTTTTCACAGATCTGAAAGGAGTAAATGAAAATTTGTGTAAATTAATTCAGGAAAATCTATCTATCTTCATATACTGAGTCGGTCATACTTGGCCATTACCTCAGTGGTTTACAAAAAGAACCTATCTATAGATAAATACACTTTACAACATTATTATCCCCAACTTTTTGTCACATTTGAATTAATATGGTTAAAAGCCCTACGAAGCAAGTTTAAGACCATATTAAGGGTGAGCTTAACGCATCAGCACAGCATTACAAAACCTAACAGTAGTTCTATTTGTTTGTTTGATTTAAGGTTTAAAATCCCTGTCAACACTGTAAAGGTCATTTTGGAGATGATACTTCCAATTTTGTGGGACTTTTACCCGACAATGGGCTGAAATGACATCTCAAGCCCTGCTGCCCAATGAAACAAATAGGGTTTATATGCATGGCTGGTCCGACTCGCACCCCTTTGCCTGGGCAGGCTCAAATCCTCTAAGCAGTTTACCAGTACTCGTATGTGGGTCAGTTTCAGCTCTGCGTGGAAGCATCATGCAGCCCATCTATTTCTTCAAGCCCCAGTGGGCGGGGGCCGATCATGGCACTTGTTATGAATAATCTATAATATTTCTGAAAATTCTTCATGCACTCACTAACTGAAAGCTCTTAACTCTTGTCCTGTCACACCCACTACTGATTATCAACCAATCAGATTATTTGATTCAAATTATTGCAACAAATTCACAGTCCGAGTGACAAACAATGTAGATCCTGATCAGATGGCTTCTTCTTAGATGGCTTCTTCTAAGAAGAAGCCATCTGATCTGGATCTAGATTGTTTCAAAGATATGGCATATCAAGGCTCAGCATGACAAGGGTTAAGGTATCTCTGTATAAATTTTGTGACCATTTGAATTCCAGACTGTGCAATTTTAATATGCACCTGATCACTATGTCCCGTATTTGATGACACTGAAAACAGGAGAGCTACAGCCAATAGTGTCATCTCCCTTTCACACTGAAAGTACCTTCTGTGGATTCAACTTTTTCCAACTCTTAAACCATTTCAGACTGGAAACCCCTAAACAGGTACCGTGGCAAACAGTGCACGCCCAGATCAGACACCGCAGAGCACTGCGTCTGATCAGGGCCCACACTGTTTGCAAAAAGTTCAGCCATTTTCCAAATAGATTTTGAAGAAAGAAAACACGACCTGTCACCCCTAAATTTTGAAATGGACTCCTGCAATATACAGTCATACTTCAATGGCTCAAACACCTTTGGGACCTCGAAAATCTGTTTGAGACAGGGGTAGTTCGAGCCACTGAGGTTACTGTCAGGAGGCATAACGAGATACTTTTAGACATCTTTTCGGTGTTCTATAATGAAAATGTATGCTGTGTGTACTCATTAGAATCACCTCATCGAGGAGATTCTAATGGGTACACACAGCATACATTTGCAAGATAAAAGACTAAAATCTCCTAAATGATCCCCCACTATTTCTTATGTAGAGGATTTCGCTAGGGGCACAAGAATGGGTTCGACACATCCATGGTAAACGAGCCATCAGAGTTCGAGCCTTCGAAGTTCTACTGTATAAGGGTTAAAGGAAAAGAACTTGCTCCTCGTTGTGATCAAACATCTGTTTGACCATCCATACGGCATAGTACATCCTTTTGTATCTATAAAGCTAATATTTTTCTGAAGAATATATCTGAGCCAGCACAAGACAAAACCTACAATAAGACATGTGGGCCCATCGAAGACTCAGATCATCCTGCGCATCCATACAATCTAACCACTTTTCTTGCTGCATGAAGGAGCACTGGGCCCTCCGCTATCCTTAGAGCGCACAATGAAGACTCTGATCAGACTGCACATATGTGCAGGCTGATCTGAGTCTTTGTTTGGCGCACGTCTTACTGAAGGTTTTGTCGTGCGCTGGCTCATTTTATATTTTGTTTATTTTCACTCCAAATATAAGTTCTGGGTGCTCCTTAGAACTGCCTAACAATGAGTTCTCATAACCTATTTCTTACGGCAGAATTAAGAATAATGTATACCCCTGTAAACCCCCATTTTCTCTGCTTAAAGTGTGGTTAACAGGGTGTTCATTACACAACAACTTGTAAACGTGATGTAAGAAGCAAATTCTTTCCTGTAAAAGAAATAATTTGCTATTCAGCAGCATTTTGTTTTTCACTTAAGCGAGATTGGCTTATGATTATAAGAAAGCCAACAGGAAGTCACAAAAGTTATCTCCCTTGTAAAAATTATGTATATCCAGTTTTTTAACCCATTTTGTATCGGAAACCCCAAAACGGGTAGTTGGCAAACAGTGCAGGTCCTGATCAGATGCTGCAGAATGCAGCGTCTGATCAGGGCCTACACTGTTTGCAAAATGTTCTGCCAATTTTCCAAATAAAAATTTTGAAGAAAACACAATCGGTCACCCCTAAATTTTGAGATGGACTCATGCTATAAATAAGGAGGAAGATGCCATTTGGTACAAAAATGGTTAATCCATAAGATGCTGAATAATTTTATTTCGCCACACCAATTTCTAACCAATATGATAACATGCTTATACAAATTTATTGTAAACTTTACCAACGAAAAAACAAAAATTTTATAATGAAAAATTGTGATATTTTTGTTATTTCTTCTCAAAGTATAGATTTAGGGTCCTCTTTAGAACTGCTTCATTGAGGCGGTTCTAGGGAGTACCCACAACCGGTATTTCAGAGCAGAAATAATAAAAATAAGGTATACCCTGTAAACCCCAGTTTTACAATACAAGAGGACCATGATGGTCCTAATTCGCTCACCTGAGTTAAGATATGTACATGTGTGTCCCAGGGTGGGGCAATTTTTGGCCCCAACTCTATGATTTGAAAAATCTTGGTAGACCCCGGCGCTGGGGTATATTTAGCGCCAGGGCTATAATTTGAACAATCTTAGTAGAGGTTCACTAGGTGAAGCTTCATACCACATATCAAACACCTGGGCCTCCTGATACCAAACAAGACAATTTTTTAAGGTTTTCCCTATATAAGCCTATGTAAAACCAGTGGGCCCTGTGGCAGGGGCATTTTTGGCCCCACGGTTACAATTTGAATGATCTTGGTAGAGGTCCACTAGATGAAGCTTCATACCAAATATCAAAGATCTGGGCCCTACGGTTTCAGAGAAGATTTTTAAAGGATTTCCCTATACAAGCCCATGTAAAACTGGTGGGCCCCAGTGTGGGGCCATTTCTGGACCCAGGGCTATAATTTGAACAATCTTGGTAGAGGTTCACTAGATGAAGCTTCATACCAAATAATAAAGACCTGGACCCAGCAGTTTCAGAGAAGATGATGTTTAAAGGATTTTCCCTATGTAAGTCTATGTAAAACGGCTTGGTCTCTAAGCACCCCCATTTGGGTCGCAGGGCTATAATTTGAACAATCTTCATGGAGGTCCCCTAGATGAAGCTTCATACCAAATATCAAAGACCTGGGTCCTACGGTGTCAGAGAAGAAGATTTTATAAAGGATTTCCCTAGGCAAGCACTTATGTGTAAAAGTGGTGGGCCCCAGTGCAAGGGCATTATTGGCCCCAGGGCTATAATTTGAACATTCTTAGTGAAGGTCCCCTAGATGAAGCTTCATACCAAATATCAAAGATCTGGGCTCAGTGGTTTCAGAGAAGAAAATTTTAACAAGCGGTAAGGAGGAGATGTCGTTTGAAAAGTTTTCTAGTTTTAGCTCTGGCACTCTTGTTCGCCGTGTTGAATGATTTTAGCTATTTTGGTAGGGAGTCACCTAACTAACATTCCTGTGAAGTTTGAATCAAATTGGCCAAAGGGTTGAGGAGGAGTTCGCGTTTTGACGTATATTTACAAAGTTTTTTTCTGTTTTTAGCTATGGCGGCCATTTTGCTCATCAGAGCGAAAAACATTTTAGCTATTTTGGTAGTGGGTCATCTACCGTAAGCATCATTCCTATGAAGTTTGAATGAAATTGGTCCAAGGGTAAAGGAGGAGTAGTCGTTGGAAGAATTTTTCTATATTTAGCTCTGGGGGCCATCTTGTTAGTCAGAGCAGAATGATTTTAGCTATTTCTTTAGGGAGTCACCTACATAACATTCCTGTGAAGTTTGAATCAAATTGGCCCAAGGGTTAAGGAGGAGTTCGTGTTTGAAGCAAATTTACAATGTTTTTCTATTTTTAGGTATGGCGGCCATTTTGCTCATCAGAGCAGAACCTTTTCAGCTATTTTGGTAGATGGTCACCTAAGAATATTCCTATGAAGTTTGAATAAAATTGGCCCAAGGTTACAGGAGGAGTTGTCGTTTAAAGTTTTTTCTATTTTTAGCTCTGGCGGCCATCTTGTTTGTTAGAGCATAACAATTTTAGCTATTTTGGTAGGGAGTCATTTGGGCAACATTCCTGTGAAGTTTGAATCAAATTGGCCCAAGGGTTAAAGAAGAGTTTGTGTTTGAAGCAAATTTACAATTTTTTTTTTTTTTTAGCTATGGCGGCCATTTTGCTCATCAGAGCAATACCGTTTTAGCTATTTTAGTAGAAGGTCACCTAAGCAACATTCCTATGAAGTTTGAATAAATTTGGCCCAAGGGTACAGGAGGAGTTGTCGTTTACAGAATTTTCTATTTTTAGCTCTGGCGGCCATTTTGTTCACCGGAGCGGGAACGTTTTAGCTATTTTGGTAGAGGTCACCTAAGTAACATTCCTATAAAGTTTGAATGAAATTGGCCTTAAGGTACAGGAGGAGTTGTTGTTCAAAGATTTTTCTATTTTTAGCTCTGGCGGCCATCTTGTTTAGCGGAGCGGAACAATTTTAGCTATTTTTGTAGTGGGTCACCTCAGCAATATTCCTATGAAGTTTTATTGAAATTGGCTCAAGGGTTAAGGAGGTGTTAGCATTTAAAGCTAATTGTTGACGTCGCACGACACACGACGGACATTGACTGATCACAATAGCTCATCATGAGCACTTCATGCTCAGGTGAGCTAAAAAGCGGACTCCTGATTGACTATGTTAAAAGCAGACGTGACAAAAATAATCCCCTAATTTTGTTTTCACTATTTCTCAGCAAAAATAAGGCTTCAAAAAGTTCACATTTCATGTGCATTGTCTACTCAGCAGAAAAATTACATCATCAAATTTAATGTCAAGCCTCATTTTCAATGATAAATAAGAAAATGACATCTCAAGCCCTGTCGCCCAATGAAACCAACTGGGTTTATTAGCCTCGCACCGTGGTTCCTGGACAGGCTTAGGTCCTCTAAGCGGTTTACCAGTACTAACGTGCGGGCCGGATTCAGCTCTGCGTGGAAGCATCATGCAGCCCATATATTTCTTCAAGCCCCTATGGGCGGGGGCGAGCAAATTTATAATGTTTTTCTATTTTTAGCTCTGGTGGCCATATTGTTCATCGGAACAAGACCATTTTAGCTATTTTGGTAGAGAGTCATCTAAGCAACATTCCTATGAAGTTTGAATGTAATTTGCCCAAGGGTACAGGAGGAGTTGTCGTTTGAATATTTTTTCTATTTTTAGCCCTGGTGGTCATCTTGTTTATCAGAGTTGAATGATTTTAACTATTTTGGTAGGGAGTCACCTGGGCAACATTCCTGTGAAGTTTAAAGCAAATTTACAATGTTTTTCTATTTTTAGCTCTGGTGGCCATTTTGTTTATTGGAGCGGGATCATTTTAGCTAATATGGTATAGGGTCAACGACATAATATTCCTGTGAAGTTTGAATCAAATTGGCCCAAGGGGTAAGAAGGAATTGTCGTTTGAAGAATTTTTCTATTTTTAGCACTGGCGGCCATCTTGTTAGTCAGAGCGGAACAATTTTAGCTATTTAGGTAGGGAGTCAACCACATAATAGTTCTGTGAAGTTTGAATCATATTGACCCAAGGGGTAAGGAGGAGTTGTCGTTTGAAGATTTTTTTCTATTTTTAGCTCTGGTGGCCATCGTGTTTGCCGCATTGAACGATTTTAGCTATTTTGGTAGGGAGTCACCTAACTAACATTCCTGTGAAGCTTGAATCAAATTGGCCCAAGGGTTGAGGAGGAGTTCGCGTTTTGACGTAAATTTACAAAGTTTTTCTGTTTTTAGCTATGGCGGCCATTTTGCTCATCAGAGCAAAAACGTTTTCGCCATTTTGGTAGTGGGTCATCTAAGCAACATTCCTATGAAGTTTGAATGAAATAGGCCCAAGGGTAAAGGAGGAGTAGTCGTTTGAAGATTTTTTCTATTTTTACCTCTGGCGGCCATCTTGTTAGTCAGAGCGGAATGATTTTATCTATTTCTTTACGGAATCACCTACATAACATTCCTGTGAAGTTTGAATCAAATTGGCCCAAGGGTTAAGGAGGAGTTCGTGTTTGAAGCAAATTTACGATGTTTTTCTATTTTTTAGCTATGGCGGCCATTTTGCTCATCAGAGCAGAATCTTTTCAGCTATTTTGGTAGATGGTCACCTAAAAAACATTCCTATGAAGTTTGAATAAAATTGTCCCAAGGGTACAGGAGGAATTGTCGTTTAAAGATTTTTTCTATTTTTAGCTCTGGCGGCCATCTTGTTTGTCAGGGCACAACAATCTTAGCTATTTTTGTAGGGAGTCATTTGGGCAACATTCCTGTGAAGTTTGAATCAAATTGGCCCAAGGGTTGAGGAGGAGTTTGTGTTTGAAGCAAATTTACGATGTTTTTCTATTTTTAGCTATGGCGGCCATTTTGCTCATCAGAGCAATACCGTTTTAGCTATTTTAGTAGAGGGTCACCTAAGCAAAATTCCTTTGAAGTTTGAATAAATTTGGCCAAAGGGTACAGGAGGAGTTGTCGTTTAAAGAATTTTCTATTTTTAGCTCTGGCGGCCATTTTGTTCACCGGAGCGGAAACGTTTTAGCTATTTTGGTAGAGGGTCACCTAAGCAACGTTCCTATAAAGTTTGAATGAAATTAGCCTTAAGGTACAGGAGAAGTTGTCCTTTAAAGATTTTTCTATTTTTAGCTCTGGCGGCCATCTTGTTCAGCGGAGCAGAACAATTTTAGCTATTTTTGTAGAGGGTCACCTCAGCAATATTCCTATGAAGTTTTATTGAAATTGGCTCAAGGGTTTAGGAGGAGTTAGCATTTAAAGCAAATTGTTGACGCTGCACGACACACAACGCACGACGGACGACGGACATTGACCGATCACAATAGCTCACCATGAGCACTTCGTGCTCAGGTGATCTAATAAAAGTAGGGTTTCATTTGGATCAAAACTGTATAGGCATGTTTTTGTCATGTATCAACCAATCAAATTACTTGTTATAGTGTAATCAAACTTGCAAACTGAATGACAGTGTAGATCCTCATCAGATGGCTTCTTCATCTGATCTGAATCTACACTGTTTGCAAAGGTGGGGGCTGTCATGTTCAGCTGGATGAGGGTTAATGCACAGATACAAATTCTGTCGTTTATCACTTTTGATTTGCATATACTGATGCTGGGCAATTTGTCCATACCTATAGATTTCAAAATCTTTTCCTGTAAAACTGTCTTCTGGAGGTAAAAGCCTGAAAATACAAAGTGTACCTAATAGTATGTTATTTAGAATGGGTCCAACAGTCTAATCTGGCTCAACACTGTTCGTAACAATGACTTTTAACCCATTTAGTACCACAAACCCCAAATGGGTACCCTGGCAAACAGTGCAGGCCCAGATCAGACGCCACGTCTGATCAGGGCCTTCACTGTTTGCAAAAGGTTCAGCCATTTTCCTAATCAATTTTGAAGAAAACACAACCTGATACCCCCTAAATTTTGAAATGGACTCCTGCTATATATAAGGAGGAAGTTTCCATTTGGTACAAAAAGGGTTAAAGAGACCAGCAGACAATAAAGAAGACAGCAATTGTGATTGGCCTCTTAAGGGTTAACAAATTGATCTCTCAATATGTATTGGCTTTTATCAACATTTCTATCAATGAAATTAGATGCACCTTTACTCTCAAACTTTGATTTTTCACATTTTTATCATCAAGTTCAGGAATAAGATGAAAGTGTACTAACCCATTTAGTACCGGAACCCCCTAAACGGGAAGTTGGCAAACGGTGCAGGCCAAGATCAGACGCCAATGCAGCGTCTGATCAGGGCCTACACTGTTTGCAAAACGTTCACTGTTTCCAAAAAAATTAAAAATAAACATGACCTGACACCCCTAAATTTTAGAAATGGACTCCTGCTCTACATAAGGAGGAAGATTCCATTTGGAACAAAAAGGGTTAATGTACACAACAGCCTCTTTATGACACTGTTCATTATAATAATTTTGGATACAACAGCTTAAAGATGGGTCTTAAAATGTATAGATTATGCAGAAAATGACCATACAATAAATGGTCATTTTTCTATCTTGTTTGGATATAACATGGCCGTTTTACTAACCTGGTTTTGGTTCTGAAAACAAGTACTGTTAAAAAAAAGGTTTGTTTGTTTTGAGGTTTAACATCCCCATCAGCACTGTATGGGTCATTTTGGAGACTTTGCTTCCAATTTTGGGACTTTTACCCGACATTGAGATGAAATGATATCTCAAGCACTTCCGACCAATTAAACTAATATGCATGGGCGGTCCAACTCGCATCACTTTTCCTGCGCATGCTTAGCACCCTTTTCTGGGCATGCTTAGAACCTCTAAGCAGTTTACCAGTACACATGTGCGGTTGGTTTCAGCTCTGCGTGGAAGCATCATGCAGCCCATCTATTTCTTCAAGCCCCGATGGGTGTACATGTATCGGGTTATAAAGAAGTGGTGTACATGTATCCTAACAAAGCATTACGATAACACATCCATGTGACATAAGGAATTCCTTTAATTATTCAAAATGGTGATTTTTCTATCAGAAAAAAATTAGGGATATTTTTATTTGTATCCAAACATACGTTGTGGGTGCTCATTGGAACCACATCACTGAGGCAGTTCTAAGGAGTACCCACGACCTATGTCTTAGGGCAGAAATAATAAAATAAATAAAGTAAACACCTGTAAATGGAAGTTTTCTCTAACAAAGTGGGATTTAGAGGGATATTCATTACACAGACTTGTTAACGTGATGGACTTAGACCAGCTTGTGTTCTGCAAAGAGGGAAAAGTATGTAAGATGTAATCCACAGCATGCGAACATTAATTTCATGTGTAAAAGCAGACTAAGACCACCTTGTATCCCGCATCTCCTCAGAGGCTTCATTTATTATTATCTGGTCAGCCTACAGACTTTAAGACTTGTGTGAATAATGAAGACTGATCTATGTGGCAGTACATGCTGAGCTGTCTCTCTGCAGGTCCCACCGGCCCTAGGTAGCTTTTGAATAACAACAACACCAGCTTTTATGGAGAACTGACAAATATTATCCTTGAAATATCACAAAATGGCCACCTTATCTGTTTCAATGGAGACTTGGGTAGAAAGCAGACTTAGATCAACCAGTATGATAAGTACCTTAGGTCTAAGCCAAGGCCTCACTAATGTTTTGCATTACAAAAACATGCCTATACAAATACATTGTAGACTTTACCGCTGAAAAAACAAAAATTTTAAGATGAAAAATAGTGATATTTTTCTTATTTCTGCTCAAATACAGATTGTGGGTACTTGTTAGAACCGCCTCATTGAGGCGGTTCTAACGAGTACCCACAATCCATATTTTAGAGCAAAAATAAGAAAAATGATCTATACCCCTGTAAACCCCAGTTTTACTTTATAAAAGAGGGGTTGAAGGGGGTCAAAATTATATAGGTGTGTTTTCATGATGGGATAGCCCAAAGACTTTAGAAGACTCAGGTAAATAGTGAAGACTGATCTATATGTGGGTGCACATGCTGATCTGAGCCTCTGCTGGTCCCACTGATCCTCTATAGCTTTTTCTTGGCTCATATATTCATATCCACCACAACCTCATTACACCATTGTCTGTATCACATAATTTTGGATATAACATGGTTGTAAGATGGATTCCAAAAATGGTCATTTTTCTGTATTATCTATAAATTTTTGTTTGAATATAACATGGTTGTCCAAAAAACTTGGGTTTTGATTCGGACCCAAACAATAGTGTTAAAAAGAAGTTGTGGTGTTCAACTCAACTTCTTCAAAAGAAGGCTGAAAACCATGTTAGATAACAACCATATTATAGCCAAACAATAATGTATAGATAACAGAAAAATGACCATAAAATTATACATGTATGGTTATTTTACTATTAAGTTTATACGTTTTTGTATAAATTACATTGAATATGATGACCATTTTATTGTGTTTAATCTATCTATTTTTGGGAATCCATTTTTAAACCATGTTACAGTAAAATTCCTATATTAAGACCACCTTGGGGACTGTTCAAAAGTGGTCTTAAAGACCACTTTTGAACAGTCTCAAAGGTGGTCCCTGACCAGAGGATATTGTAGGCAGAAAACACAAAGAAAAATTCAGTGTACCCTTCAAAATAAACTTTTTATATCAAAATTAGTCCTAATTTTAGGTGGTCTTAATAGCGAAATTTCACTGTATATCCAAAGCCATATTATAATGAACTGTCTTACAAAAGAAGGTGTTGTGTATATGGAAAAAAAAGCACCTACCTACCTGTAAACATTGACAAATTTATCCCCCATTGATAAGGCACCAGAGTGGAGATCTAGAATCGAGGCCTAGGAAAAAATATGGAAATTTGTTAAGTCTATATACATGTGCCTTATAAACAACAAAATAGCTAAAGATACTGTTTTCTTATGTCAGCATTTGATCATTTGGCCAAAATAACCCAAAATTTCTTTTAACACATAGCAACAGATAACACATAGCAACAGATAAGGTGCGTATTATATGATAGTTGAAGGACAGTGTTCCTTATTTCTCCATATGGACCTATGTTGTGTGTATTCATTAGGACCACCTCAAAGAGGCAGTTCTACTGAATTTTTTATAGAGAACTGACAGAACCTATCCTTCACTTATCACAAAATACCAACCTTATCTGTTGCTATGCTGACAGTCTGCAAGTTGATTTTACTATCATGGTTATGCTTACATATTCAGCTGGGGCCAGTTGTTCAAAGCATCGTTAGCTTGACAAGCTCATTTGTGGTCTTATTGTAAACTGTTCTAACAAGTTTAATATTTAAAATCTTGGTATTTTTGCTCACATTTTTTCAGCAAAGCAAAAGCTGCTCACATTTTTTCAGCAAAAATATAAGCATATTTGCCATAATAAATGATCAGTTTTAACGATACGTTAACTAACGAGGTCGATAGTTTTGAACAACTGGCCCCTGAACTTTGGGAGCTCTAACACCTTTAGGACCATGAAAATTTGTTCGAGACAGGGTAGTTCCAGAGGCTAATTTACACTCACTGCCAGGCTAGGAGTCAGTTTTTTATTTAGCTTTTTCAATGTTCTATAAAAATAAAAGTAATTCTAATGAGTACATACACTGTATATGAAAATTTACCTAAACTATCCTTCATTATTTCTTACCTAACATCATGTGAACAAGTCCGTTAGATGAAGACCCCCCTAAACCTCATTTTATATAGAGAAAACTGGGGTTTAAGGGGGGTATACATTATTTTTCTTATTTCTGCTCGAAGACATAGGTTGTGGGTACTTGTTAGAACTGGCTCAATGAGGCGGTTCTAATGAGCAACCACAACCCATGTTTGCAGTATAAATAAGAAAACGGGTTTTCATCAGAAAAGTAGCCATTTTGAAGGTGTGAAAAATGCACTATGTCGCACAGGTGTGTTAGCGTAATGAAGCTATGGAAAGAATTCCCTAACAACTCTGTGGTTCAGCTGTTCACAGCCTTGTGAGCTTAACGACTTCATTTGTTGTCAAAAGCTTAACTGTTCTAGCAAGTACAATATCTAAAATTACTGTTTTTTTTTTTTGTTTTGTTTTTTTTTGCTTAAAAATGTATCTGAGAGTAGCTCTTGCATATGCAAATACAAAAGCTACTCATTTTTTTAGCAACTGTGTCAAGATGACACAGATGCCCACACCCAGGGGACCACCTCACCCCCACAAAAAACATGTTGCAACAACAGCGGTCACCTGTAAAAGTGTCCTTGAAGTCTTATGCATAATTGTGGATATTGCTGGTTAAACATTTGGAAAAATAACTATCATCATACCCAATATGAACCCAATCCCAATAGTTCGAAAAATATGAGCTCTTAGAAACTTTAACATTAAATTTCTTTTAAGTCTGTAACCTTGACCTGGAGATCATGGGCAGGGTCGTTGGTATGGCTGAATGAAACTTTGGACCTGTATCTATCACCATTCCAAATATGAAGCCAATCCATATGTTTTGGAAAATATGAGCCCTAAAAAACTTATCATAAAACTAAGTTTGTGACCTTGAGGTCAGGGGTATGGCTTAATAAAACTTTTGACCTGTAACTCAGTCATCATACCAAATATGGAGCAAATCTATGATACTGTTTGGAAAGTATGAGCTCTTAAAAAACTAAAAAAAGAAATTTTGTCTTTGATCTAGTGCATGGGTGGGGTTATTGCTGAATATCACTCTGGACCAGTACTATCATCATAAACCCAATGCATCATATGATTTGGATAATTTCAACTCTTAAAACATCTAACTAAAAAGTTTCTAAGTCTGTGACCTTGACCTTGGACCCATAGGCATGAGTGGGGGTAATGCCAAATTAACTTTCGGACTTGTATCTATCATCAAAGCAAATGTCAAATCCATAATATGGTTTGGAAAAATTTGAGCTCTTTAAAATCAGAAATTTCTAAGACTATGGCCTTGGCCTTCAGGTCAAAGGCATGGGCAGGGGTACAGCTGCTGAATAAAACATTGGACCTTTATCTATCATCATACCAAATATGAATCAATTCCATCGTAAAAGTTTGGGTTCTATCTGGTACAAATACCTTAACCTGAGTCTTTAACATTGAACATTTCTAAGTCAGTGACCTTGACCTTGAGGCCATAGGCATGGGTGGGGCTATTGCTGAATAAAAAGTTGAACCTATATCTATCATCATACAAAATATGAACCAATCCAATCAAATGGTTTGGAAAATATGACTTCTTATAATTTCAGGCTCAACCTGTTACAAAAACAAGAACCTTAACATGCAGTTACAGGATTATGTATGTACTAGAGCTACACATACACGTACAGAAGGACATATGGAAAACCAAAAAACCTATATGCCCCCGGCCCCAACATCATGCCCATGGTGGGAGCGTAAAAATATTAGTATATTTGCCATATTAAATGATCAAAGTTTTAACAATTCATTTACGAACAACTTCATTAGTTTTGAACAAATGACCCCAGGATGAGTTCAGCTATGCCAAGGTAAACGTGTCATCAATGTTCCAGTTATTAATTTCATTGTACAGTGTAATGTACTGTAACGATCTAAAGTATTGGGACAGATAGGCTTTAGCAAACAATGCAGGAGATATAGTGCTTCAAATAGGCTATGCAGACGCAAATGGGATCCGCACCAAAAACAATATTTCCCCCTACCCTCCAGTAGGGGAACATAAACAGCAAAGTGCACATTTTTTTTTTCCTGAAATTGTCAACTGCCCTTCTTGACTCAAAGGTAGGGAGAGGAAGACCCAGCAGGGATTGAACATTTCACTAAGGTATTTATGTTACGAGACATTTAGAGTGTAAATTATTCTTACCCCTCCAGAGGATCCACCATACGCCATGCCCTTTTTGGCAACCCTGAAAGCAAGTAAATAAAACTCTGGGGCCAGTTGTTCAAAGCATCGTTAGCTTAACAAGCTCGTTAGTGGTCATATTGTTAACTCTTCTAGCAAGTACAATATTGTAAATTTTGGTATTTTTGCTGAAAAAATGTGAGCAGGTTTTGCGTCCGCAAAAGCTGCTCACATTTTTTCAGCAAAAATTTCAGCATATTTGCCATATTTACTGATCAAAGTTTTAACGATACGTTAACTAACTACATCGTTAGTTTTGAACAACTGGCCCCTGGTGAACAAACATAAAGAATCAAAATCATCATTTGTTCTTTTTCTTCTGTTTATCTTAACCCATTCTCTCCTGTGTTTCTTAATCCTTATCTTGCTGAATATTCATTTAAGCCACACCCATTTCTGTCTATCTACCAATCAAATTTCTTGATCTAATTTATTGCTACAAATTCATAAACTGATTGCCAAACAGTGTAGATCCTGATCAGATGGCTTCTTCAGAAGCCATCTGATCTGGATTTACACTGTTTGCAAAGATAGGGGTTGCCGTGAACAGCAAGATAAGGGTTAATCTTTGAGATTGAATAGATCAAGTCTTATTACCGTAATGATCCTAAGTATTGGGACAGACAGGCCTAAGCAAACAGTCTGATCAGGGTCTGCACGGTTTGCCATGCCATCTCCACATTTTGGACTCGTTGAGTCCTTGAAACAAATTTGTTAAAGTTTTAAAAGAATTACAGCAAGGCCTCAAGGTGTCAGAATTTTTAGGTTTTTATGTTTGTTTGATTTGAGGTTTAACATCCCCATCATCACTACTGTGGACATTTTAGATACCTTGCTTCCAATTTCGTGGGACTTTTACCCGTCACTGAGATGAAATGACATCTCAAGCCCTGTTGCCAATGAAACCAATAGAGTTTATGTGCACCACTTTACCTGGGCAGGCTTAGACCTCCTAAGCAGTTTACCAGTACTCGTCTGAGGTTGGTTTAAGCTCTGTGTGGAAGCATTATGCAGCCCAATCTATTTCTCCAAGCCCCGATGGGCGGTTTAAGGTGCATATGAAAAGGAATAATAAAACACCAACTAGTGACCTGATGAGACAGTTTCATCTGGCTCTAAACTGTTTGCAAATATGTATCTGTGTGTTCTGAGTTTAATGTCCTCTCAACAACTAAGATCATATGGAGCCTTGATCTCAGTTTAAAAAATTCATCAGAAAATCTGGAGAAGCCCTGAGTTGAACCCATTATTCCTGGTTTATAAGGCCAGTAGCTTATCCACTAAACCAAAGAGGCTTCTCTATATATGTATCTGTACTGGGGTCAGTTGTTCAAAACTAATGTTGTTGTTTGTTTACAATTCATTAAAACTTTGATCATTTTATATGGCAAATATGCTAATATTTTTGCTGAAAAATGTGAGCAGCTTTTGCAAATGCAAAAGCTGCTCTCATTTTTTCAGCAAAAATTAACTCTATAAAAAATATTGTACTTGCTAGAACACTTAACAATTTGATCACTTAAGAGCTTGTTGAGCCAATGATCCTTTGAACAACTGTACCCTGATCTATAGGGCTGAAAAAGGTTAGAAGGAATATAGTATAAAGACTTATGTCTACCCGGGTGTTCATCCGTGCCCCAGATAATTTTTTTTTTGGTATTTAGGTATTCAAGCATAATTTTTTAACAAAATGAGTAATACTTGCTCTGCATGTTTGATAAGAAAATTTTAAGCAACAAAATTAGCATTAATATACGTAATAAAGGTAATTTATTTAATGTTCATTGAAGTATGAACATACATCGGTGAACACTAAGAAGGGGACATTTAAACTTGTGACCCATCATTCATACTTTAACGACCATTAAGAAGGTGTTTTATCAAATGATGTCGCGTCTGAGAATGTTATAACGCCATGTAACAAATTTCATAATCCACTAGTGGATTAAATTTGCAAATTAGTTAGATATATCCCGAAATGTTACGCTTACAACATCCTTAGCAACGTCACGTTTACTAATGGTGGAATACTGATGTTTTTTTAACACAATTGTGAATAAAATTTATGATAAACAGAATCTTGCATTTGTGCTCATGTTTTATTGAATTTATTTAACTCGTTGAGAAAAAGGGATAAACTGCTCGGCAAAGCCTCAAAGTCCATCCCTTTTCCTCAACGAGTTTAATAAATTCAATAATGCACGAACACTCATGAAAGATCCTCTATTACTTCATCTTGTGACCTGATGTTGTTCATATTTCAATGAAGGTTATAAATTAGCTTCAATTTTTAAATAATGTGACTTTTTGGCAACTATGAGCATGTCAAATTTCAAGCTTAACTAAACTGAGCATGAAAATAGGTTTAACCCTTCTCTTGCTGAATATTCATTTAAGCCACACCCATTTCTGTCTATCAACCAATCAAATTACTTGATGTAATTTATTGCAACAAATTCATAAATTGAATGCCAAACAGTGTAGATCCTGATCAGATGGCTTCTTCAGAAGCCATCTGATCTGGATCTACACTGTTTGTAAAGATAGGGGTTGCCGTGAACAGCAAGATAAGGGTTAAAACCTCGAGTCCTTGACAACTCACCTAAGTAAATATGCAGCTTCTTCTTCTGTTACAAGGTTGTCCATCACTACCCTGGCACATTTTCTTGGCTTACATTCTAGACAAAGAAAACAGATTTATCATATGATGTCGTGTCTGAGAGTGTAATAACGCAATGTAATATTTACAAATTATCCACTGGTGGATTAAATATGCAAATTAGCTAGATACTTCCCATAATGTTACATGTACGACGTCCTTAACGACGTCGCGTTTACTTATGGCGGAATATTGACATTTTTGTAAACAATAGTGAATAAAATGCGTTTTTAAGGTCATATAATAAATAGAATCTTGCATTCTTGCTCATGTATTATTGAATTTATTAAACTCGTTGAAGAAATGGGATAAAATGCTCGGCAAAGCCTCGCATTTTATCTCTTTTCCTCAACTTGTATAATAAATTCAATAATGCATGAACACTCATGTAAGATCCTCTGTGTAACATACTCAAGGGCAATGAATACACTTGGAATATTTTCTGCCATTTTCTCCAAGAGAGACGACTCTTGTGACTTCCTGTTTGCTTTCCTATGCACTGAAACCCTCTGAAAAAGGGATCCACTCTTAAAGGAAAGACTTTTTTTCCTGAGGAGCAAATACTTTCCACCCTATTGACATGGGAGACAAGATTTATCTCCCATGAAGATGTATGTGTTCACCTTAATTTGCTATGAAAAATACATATTTATACAGTTTGCTCCTCCTCATTTGAAGGCATTTATTCTTGATTATTGAGGACTATCCTTTCATTGCATAATATTATGTAGCCCTCAGTGCTGACTGACTCCTGGTGTATGAATGTCATTTGACGTGTCACCAGTAACAATTCTGATTCTGACTGAAGAGAAGTCCTCTGTCTTCAACAGGTAAGGGGTCTCCTTGGGGAAAATCAATAATTTACTAACTGTTGACTGGAGTGTACATTGATTTCCCCTTGATTGTGTCTCAGTCACGGGATTCAACAGGAGCTACAAATCACCCTATTAAGGGCCGCCTTTGATCTGCTATAGACAGTGTACAACAGGGGGCAATAAAACAATTATGAACATACGGTGTGTCTGACTGTAACAAGAATGCCTTTAAGATGAGACCTCTGTTAACAAGGGAGACAAAAATGATTTTGAAATAGTTACCTTCCCTGAAGGTGAATCCAATCCCCTTAAAAAGTGAAAAGAGAGAGAGAGAGAGAGAATTTCCTCACTTCTATATCTAGGTGATTGCATTTTTTTTTTTTCATTAGAGTAGCCCTGTTGCTGACTGAAGAGATCCAAAACGTTCTTGACTGAAAAAGTTGTTTTCTCTAAGCTACCACACTAACTTAATAGACACAATTAGCAGGGTAGCGACTCTTGCATGAAACACTCAGTACCAGAAACCCCTAAAGGGGTACCTTGGCAAACAGTGCAGGCCCAGATCAGACACCGCAGAATGCGGCATCTGATCAGGGCCTACACTGTTTGCAAAAAGTTAAGCCATTTCCCAAATAAATTTGGAAGAAAACACAGCCTGACATCCCCGAATTTTGAAATGGACTGCTATAATATTTTTTTTATAAGGAGGAAGATTCCATTTGGTACACAAGCATCACAAGTCCTCTTGCAGGTTTTGTCACTTTATGTTACATACTGGAAATATAAACAATGCACCACAACCTCTTTATAATACTATTTTTGAGATTCACAGAGAAGTCTGCATTACATTCTCTTCATCACTAATTTAGCAAATCAGATACAACTTTGTTATACTGAATCAGAACTGAGAAGTTAGCTGATCTGGATCTATACTGTTCTTAACTCTTATCATGCTGTTCATGACAACCCCTATCTTTGTAAACAGTGTAAGTCCAGATCAGATGGCCATCTGATCAGGATCTACACTCAGGATCTACACAGCTTGACATTCAATTTATGAATTTGTAGGAATAAATTGCATCAAGTAATCTGATTGGTTCAAAGTCAGAAATGGGTGTGGCTTAATCTGAATATTCAGCAAGAGAAGGGTTAACTTAACCCTTATCTTGCTGTTCACGACAACCCCTATCTTTGCAAACAGTGTAGATCCAGATCAGATGGCTTCTTCAGAAGCCATCTGATCAGGATCTGCACTGTTTGACATTCAATTTATGAATTTGTAGCAATAAATTACATCAAGTAATTTGATTGGTTGATAGACAGAAATGGGTGTGGCTTAAATGAATATTCAGCAAAAGAAAGGTTAATTCTCCTCATTACTCCCTGGAGCTGTCACTTACCATAAAATGGCTCTTTATCATAATCTTTCGAACAATTTACACTGTAAAATAGCTGGTCAGTCCTCAGAGTTGCACTAGCAAATGTAACAGGTGAGTGTTTGTTCTCTATAAACCACCAGTAAAGCCCTGCACATGTTGCAACTCCTATCAAGACTTTTGTCCAGGTCGGCAAAGTATCAGGCACATTACTCTCTTGTTGAGTCCTGTTAAAAAACATAAAAGAAACTGATCATGGATCTGCTCATACACTAGCTATGGAAAGTGCTTAAACCATCGCATGCAGGATGGAAACGTCTAAAGGGGTACCTTGGCAAATTGTGCAGGCCAATATCAGACACTGCAGGCCAATATCAGACACCGCAAAACACAGTGTCTCATCAGCTTTTTCCATTATAAGTTTGTTGGAGTTAAGGGGCCACAGGATTTGGACCCCAGGGGCATGATTGGCAAGATTCATGTAGGCGACCACTCGACATTGCTACATGCTAAATACCTAAGCTCTGGGACTTATGGTTTCAGAGAAGAAGATTTTTTTCCCCATTTTAAGTTGTTTTTTTTCTTTCTTTTTTTTTCATTATAAGGGCCCTGTGGTTTCAGAGAAGAAGATTTTTGAAGTTTCTCCAATTGTGAGTCTATGGAAGCTGAAGAACCCTGGGGTGGGGCCAATTTGGATCCCAGGGGCATAACTGGCAGGATTTATGTAGGTGGCCACTTGACATTGCTACATACTAAAAATCTAAGCTCTGGGCCTTATGGTTTCATAGAAGAAGATTTTTTAAGTTTTTTTTCCATTATAAGTCTATTGGAGGTGATCAGCTCGGGTGTGGCCAATTTTGACCCCAGGGGCAGGGTTAACAGGATTTATGTAGTTGGCTATTTTATGTTGCTAGATACTAAATATCTAAGTTCTGTGCTTCACAGTTTCTGAGAAGAAGATTTTTTAAGCTTTTTTCCATTATGAGTCTATGGGAGCATTTGGACCCCAGGGGCATGATAAATATCTAAGCTCTGGGCCCTGTGGTTTCAGAGAAGAAGATTTTTTAAGCTTTTTTTTCCATTATGCGTCTTTGGGAGCTAAGGGGCCCCGGGGCGTGGCCAATTTGAAGCTTTTTTCCATTATGAGTCTATAGGAGCTAAAGGGCCCTGAGGCGTGGCCCGTTTGGACCCCAGGGGCATGATTGGCAGGAATTATGTAGGTGACCACTTGCCGTTGCTACATGCTAAACATCTAAGCTCTGGGCCCTGTGGTTTCTGAGTAGAAGATTTTTGAAGCTTTTTTTTTTCCATTATGAGTCTATGTGAGCTAAGGGGCCCCGGGGTGTGGCCCATTTGGACCCTAAAGGCATGATTGGCAGGATTTATGTTGGTGACCACTTGCCGTTGCTACATGCCTCAGCTCTGGGCCCTGTGGTTTCAGAGAAGAAGATTTTTGAAGCTTTTTTCCATTATGAGTCTATAGGAGCTAAAGGGCCCCGGGGCATGGCCCGTATCGACCACATGGGCAAGATTGGCAGGAATTATATAGGTGACCACTTGCCGTTGCTACCTGCTAAATTTCTAAGCTCTGGGCCCTGTGGTTTCCGAGAAGAAGATTTTTGAAGCTTTTTGTTCCAATATGAGTGTACGGGAGCGAAGGGGCCCCGGGGCGTCACCCATTTGGAACCCAGGGGCATGATTGGCAGGAATTATGTAGGTGACCACTGGCCGTTGCTACATGCCAAATATCTCAGCTCTGGGCCCTGTGGCTTCATTATGAGTCTTTCGGAGCTAAGGGGCCCCGGGGCATGGCCCATTTGGACCCCAGGGGCATGATTGGCAGGAATTATGTAGGTGACCACTTGCCGTTGCTACATGCCAAATATCTCAGCTCTGGGCCCTGTGGTTTCAGAGAAAAAGATTTTTGAAGCTTTTTTTCCATTATGAGTCTATAGGAGCTAAAGGGCCCGGGGCGTGGCCCGTTTGGACCCCAGGGGCATGATTGGCAGGAATTATGTAGGTGACCACTTGCCATTGCTACATGCTAAATATCTAAGCTCTGGGCCCTGTGGTTTCCGAGAAGAAGATTTTTGAAGCTTTTTGTTCCATTATGAGTCTATGGGAGCGAAGGGGCCCCGGGCCGTGGCCAATTTGGACCCCAGGGGCATGAATGGCAGGAATTATGTAGGTGACCACTGGCCGTTAATACATGCTAAATATCTAAGCTCTGGGCCCTGTGGTTTCAGAGAAGAAGATATTTTAATTTTTTCCCATTGTAAGTCTATGGGAGCTATATGTTGCCATGGCAACCAGAATTCCAATCTGATCAGCCCAAAAACCTTATGCAGCCTTTCCCCCTACCTGATGATGCTTCTCATGAAATTTGATCAAGATTGACCATGGGGTATTAGAGATATACTTATTTGAAATTGTTTACGGACGCACGGACGGACGCACGACGGACGACGAACAAAAAGTGATCACAAAAGCTCACCTTGTCATTATGTGACAGGTGAGCTAAAAACAGACATGACACCCCTTATATGACAAATGGACTTGTCCATCGTATAGCAATGGAAGAGTCCACTAGTGTACAATGGGTTAATGCTGGAGGAGAAGTAATTTTCTATAGTCCCTATAAGAAATTTTTCAAAAAAAATCTACATACCCTTGGTCATGCAGGACAAGTGAAATTCTGAACAATTTCTTAGTTCCGCTTACGTCTCTGTGGCCATTAACTCATCTTTTACACAATGGAATCCCTCCGCCTTATATTATATATGTGTTTACTTATCGTTGTGGAACCAGGTTTGGAGTGCATAAGCTGAAATCGGTAATTTTATCAACATCTACACCAAAGTGTACCTCCCTTCAGTTAAAGTTATGCCACCGTTAATGTAGATATCAAAACCCTGAAGTTGAACATTATTTCCTCTGGAAGCAGAGTGACCTTGAACCCTAGTACAGGCACTACAGGGTGGTTAAAAAATCAAAATCCAACAGATAATCTCAAATAAACATTGACTGACACTCCAAGGTCTGCAAACAGAAAATTAAAACAAGAGGCTCATGAGCCACAATGCTCACCAGAGGTCAATGGTGAAAAACTTGCCCCTGGCAGCCATGTTTTTCAACAAACCAATGTGGCTTGAAACCTCTAGCCTTTCAGTTCATGAAATGAAGAGTTTCTAGTCATTTTTACCATACATGGGCATGGTAGCCATCTTGGCCATAATTATCAACTTCCATTTAGCTGACTGCAAATATAAATTCTGATGTCATAGGCTACAAAAGAATCAGAACAAGAGCTCCGCAAGCGGGGCATTGGATACAATATAAATGTTATACAACAGGCTGCATACATGGTAATTAACCCAATCACGGTTGACAACTTTGCTTCCCTCTTTATTTCACACTCGATGGGTCAGGCCTCAGATTCTATGACGGTTCCAGAGTAAAGGCTTACTGAGAATAAGAGAGAATCTAATTTTATGTAATGCTGGTTGGTGCCTGATGCTCTGTCTCTGGTTGGGCCCATACAAGTCTAACTGTTGGTTTTCTTTTGCTCCAGCATTTCAGTGGTTTCTTGCTGTCGAGTCTTCATCGTTGTTTCATCTCTGTAGTTGATTGGTTTTTGTGTTCATGGAGATGTTCCACTGATGAGTTAGGAGTCCTTCATGCGGACTGAAGTTATTTGTTTAAATCGCGACGGTAGTAAGGGGCAAGGATTGTGGCAACGTAAAATTGATTTAAGTCCCACAGTGGAATTCATTTCACTTACTGTTCCAAGGCCCTTCTTCTGTCACGGTTTATTTTTTTTATGGCTTGTTCATTGAGTGTGTGTATCGCTTATATTATTTTGCTTTGGATAGCCAATTGGCCATTTTGTGGAAAAGTAACTGTCCTTTTGGCTTTCCGCTAGTGATGTTTCCATTAGGGTCTAGTTGGTCCATGTTTGTGTTTCTTTCCCTTGGTGTCTCTGATGGGAGCTGTGGGTTAATTGTATTGATTCCTGATCATTGCTTTCACTTCTATTATATGCCCGTGGCAATTAGTATGGCGCAATACTCTATTCACAATTGCCGTAGTCCAAATAGGAATTTAGCCAGATCATAAATCTGGCTAGGCCAACTAGGAATTCTTTTTTGGCCTAGGCAGATTCTTGATCTGGCTAAATAAATATGTAGTTTAGCCAGATTCCGGATCTGGCTAAGCTCTTTATATAGTCCAAAGAAGAATTCCTATTTTGCTAGGCAGATTCTGGATCTGGCTAAGCTGTTTATGCCAAATAGGAATCTTGCTGTTCTATTTATAATGCATGGCTGGATACATATCTAAGGATGTTGGTTGCCCGTGTAACAGTTAAAAAAATGTTAATCACCTTTACCCGGCGGGGGACCGAACCCGGTCCGCCGGATTGATAGGCAAATACTCTACCGCAAGGCAGTACAAGTGTGCTATATACCTATACCCTATAACATTCTTCCCCTCCACATTGAAATTCGTCCTCGAATTTCTGGGAATCCGAGAATCATGTGAAATGGGGGAATCTCCATTAATTGTAGCAACTGCATGCGATTGGTAAAAGGCGAGAAATTCAGCGCTCACCAAAAATACAATAAAATGATATTTTTAATGTGAAATTAATTTTAACTAGAGCTGTCAGTGAAACTGACTAGGGCCCCGGCAGCGCTATCAGAGGAGTAAAAATTTGTGGACGGACAGACAGACGGACGGACAGAGTGATTACTATAGGGCACCCACACTTTCAGTGCGGGGCCCTAATTAATAATATAGCTACCCATCACTACAATTATAGCCTTTTCAACAGACGCAGGTCTGGGTCAGTCTGACAAAAAAAATCTAGCCAGAAATGCCACCGGCATGTCCCTTTTCCCATGACCTCCCTAGTGTCGAGTCCTGATTGGTCGCTGATGTCACATGACCTATCAGACCAATGGACAGACGATACAGGTCACGTGACAGCGGTTTTCGCGCTGGGAGGTCATTATTTCTTTCAGGAAAAACAATTATTTCAGGCGGGGCTGGGAGGCGGGACATGCCATTGTAGTGATGGGTAGGTATATTATTAATTAAAATTAATTTTACATTAAAAATATCATTTTAATATCAAATATAACTACCCATAACTACAATTATAGCCTGAATTCAAAGCAAGTGGAGGGTTGGATGAAAATTAAAGTTATACACACCCAACTCCTCTGACCTTGGTTGTTTATACCCCTTTTTAAGACCATCCAATGATGGTAACGTAAGGGGGTATCCACCATGACTGCAAGGGATCCAAATCCAAAAATCACATAAGTGGAGAAGATAAATGGAAAGGAACCGGAGTCAAAATAGAAGGTTCACACCTATTCAAACAGGCTAACAAACAACCAAGGAAAACAAAATCCCTCAATAAGTGCTGCTCAGTAATAGATTGAGAAGCTACTAAATTACCCAAGGAATGAGTACCACTACGAATGGGAACCAAGCTCCTTAGGTGAAGGGATGAAAAGTGGAATTGGAACGTCCATACGCAGTAAGAAAAACATTCTGAAAAAAAAATGGAGTTCCAATATGCCCAAAATGTAGAAGGCTATAACCTCATGAGCCGAGGTATTCTGAAATGATAATAGGGCAGAAGTGAAATAAGCATATAGAAGCTTTATCACTTTACAAATCCACTTTGCAATCAAGGATGGAGAAATATATCCAAACCCCCTGATTGGAAAGAAAAATTCTCCTGATAATCTCTAAAAGCTTTTTATGTTCTGATGTACACAAAAAATTCTCATCAGCCTACGATCCACGAATCCTGGAAATGACAGGAGAAATAATAGTTTCAGGCATAGCCGGAAGCTGATTTATAGCCTGAAAAAAAAACAGGTTGAGTGAGAAGAGAAAAAGAAGTCATTGTTCTTCTCATACCTGAAAACAACCCTCTGCAATTGGCAACGCATGAATATTACTTCTACGAGCTGAAGCAAATGTCAAATGAAATACAGCCTGACTATCAAATGAACAAAGGAGGCTGAATTCACAGGATCGTAAGGTGGTTTAGATAAAGACCACAACACTCATGTAAGATTCCATTTGGATTCAAAGTCCTGGAAACCTGTCGGCATAGTGCAAAACCCTTTAATAAGCTGGTGATGATAGGGTTTAATGAAATGTGTGAAGCCGACTAAAACGTGTTTGAGATTACTGATCTGTACCCGTTTTTAGATGAAATAGAAAAAAAAAAGGTAGAGAACAGGCAGAAAAAGAAATCCAGTAAAAAAACCTCTATAGAGGGATTGTCTGGATTAATTTCCCTTTCTCTACACCAACTAGAAAATATCTTCCATCTTCCAGAGTAAAACTTGAGAGTGGAGCTCTTTCTATATTTGAAGATACACTCGGCAGAGAAACCAGAAAAGTGTCTACCTCTGGTTTGATTCCTGACAACATCTGGATGTGAAGGTAAAGCATTTCTGGATTGAAAGGGAATGCTTGACCAACATATTTTAGATACTAGATCCGGAACTACTGGAAGACGGATTGAAAGTCTTGAGACTAGGCTCAGAATTACTAAAACAACAAGATCTCTGAGGCCATAGAGGCGTAATCAGAATGGCTCGGCTTTTTGGACGCTTGAATTTTTACCCAGAAGTAGAGGAATTCAGTTGAATGGTGTAAACGCATATGTAAAAGGTTCCCCCAATCTAGAGATATTAAATCAACTGCACGTTCCAAGTGATCTGAAACTGGACACACAATAGAAGTTGATTGAAGAACCGAGTTGTTTTGGACGTTTGATTAAAAAAGGTCCAATAAAGGTTCTCCCCATTTGAGAAAACGCCCTGTAGAGAACGGATGGCGAACTGGTCTATAGGGGCGATCCAAGTGACAAAATCTGCCCGGGAGGTGTCCGACAAGGATAGACATACCTTCCTGATGACACCAAGTTAGAATCTTCCATGCAAAAGCCAACAGGGAAGAGGAATGAGTCCCTCCCTGTTTACGGAGAAAAAAACGACACTACGGTCAATGGTCTGGAGTAGCAATAATGAAACTGTTCCTCAGTTTGGAACTAGAAGAACTGAAAAACCAAGGAAATGTGTCTGAAGTTTCAGAATGTTTATATATATATAAAGCCCCGCCTATTCTAGGCCCCACGTTCCCTGAACACTTTATCCCTTAGGATAAGTGGGAAACCAACCTGAAAGGCTGGCATGCGAAAAGCAACTAGGGAATAGACTCTAAAAAGAGGAGACCCCATTTGATAAACTGAGGGATTCATAAACAGTAGAGAGCGATCTGAAAACTCTGATAATGGAATTTATTTCTCCTATAGACCGGATGGTATTTCCAGTGATACAATAGCAAAAAACTGGAAAGGTCTAAGATGAGGTTGTCCAGGGGGACTGGATACGAAATTTCTAAAAAGGGTAACAAACCCCTGACATAAATCGCAAGTTTTTAGGACATGAAAAGAGGAGAAGAAGTATCTTTGAGATAGAATCAATTTCAACTTCTCCATAAAATGGATGAAACCTAAATTCACAATAACCTGTACACGTTAGAAGGTATGAAAAAAGTAGTATCTGGAAAAATGATGACAAAGCCCATCATCGAAACACTACACGAGATTGGGGCTTAATTCCTTGATGTGAGCTGCTTAATTTAATTTCTATTAAGTTGGTGAACAGGGAAAAAAATGGATCCAGTGACAATTCCAAAAAGGAAAAAACAACGGAACTGATACACAAAAATCCATCCAAGGTGAAACGAAGGTATTTGCGGAATGACCTGTGGATGGAGATGTGAAGGTAAGCGTCTTTTAAAACTACGGAAATCGTCCACGAATTGGGAAAAATGACCTGACGAATCGAGGACGAAGTTTCCATTTTGAAATGATCGACTCGCATCATCTTGTTTAGTGTGAGAAGTCGATGATGAGTCGATTTTCCCGTTTTCTTCTCGACCAGAAAGATCCGACTGTAGAAGCCTGGGGAAAGTAGAACTTTTACTACCTATACGGCTTTCTTTTGGAGAAGAACCCTTTCCTCTTCCAATAAAAATTTCTTTTCTTGATACTATTCACCGGAAATAGTATTTACCAGTGAGAAAGGGAAGGATTCCGAGCAAACGCAATCCATTAACCCTTTCTCAAAACGCATAAAACCCAAATATATTTGATAATAGAAGCCACGGCTTAATAAAACTGAAATAGCTCGGCTCCTACTGGGAGAAAAGGAAGAGAAAGGAAAGGAAGAAAGTCATTTGTTAGACTTGGATCTTCCTCTATTGGGAGGTTTCGTTCCAGTCCGACCTCTGGAACAAAAGGACCGTGTACCCCGATCTGAGAATGATCTATTAGTAGATGTGAACTGATTGAGATCTTCTAGTCGAGGGTGTTAAGCACTTAAAAAGTCAACGGAAGTAGTCGAAGAGCGTCTCTTGGTTGCGGTACCTGAACTTGATACGCTCTCCGAAGACTTCAAAAAAGACGAGTGCCGACGGTCTTTAAGCTTGATTCTGAAAACGTTTGGAAGACATGGTCCGGATATAGTTTTAGAATCAAGAGGCGCGGAGGCTCTTAAGTTTTCATTTACTATGCTCAGTAAAAACTGAACAAGTTATCAAGAGCAGAGTTGCGCCAAACATGCAACATGGTGGTAGATAGCACAAGTGCTTATCCCCAATAACCATGGCATGTAAAAAATGATCGGGAAAAAACAAAAGCATTAGAATAGCAGCTCTATGGTCGGAATGCTCTTGTTTGAAGGCAGAGTGGGTAGAACTAGAATACCAGTCGTAATGAGAACCCACTTAACAACTGTCCTGGTAAGAGCTCCATCCGAGCTTCGAAACAGGACGTAATGTCAATTTCCCTGACGTCATATTATACAGAGTAGAAGTAAAACAAAGATCGGGAATTGATACAATTAACTTACTCCACCCATAAAAGACACCAAAGGGAAAGAAATACAAACATTAAGCGACCAGACCATAATGGAAACCTAAACAAAGGAAGGCCATAAGGACAGTTACTTTCCCACAAAATGGCCATATGGCCATCCAAAATTAAAAGACACAAGTGATACACACAGTAAGTAACAAACAACAACATAAATAAATCGTCACAGAAGAGCCGCCTTGGAACGGTCAGTGGAAGATTTCCACTGGGGGGCTTACGTGGCCACAATCCTCGCCCTTACTTCCGTCGCGATTTAGACAAATAATTTGTTCAGTCCGCATGAAGGCCTCCTAACTCATCAGTGCAACATCTCCGTGAACACAAAAATCAAAGAACCACAGAGGTGAGACAACGGTGAGGACTCGACAGCAAGAAACCACTGAAATGCTGGAGCAAAAGAAAACCAACAGTAAGACTCCGATGAGCCCGACCAGAGACAGAGCATCAGGCACCAACCAACATTATCTCTCTAATTCTCAATAAGCCTTTACGTTGGAGCCGTCATAGAATCTGAGGCCTGACCCACCGGCGTGCAATTAAAGAGGGAAGCAAAGTTGCCAACCGTGATTGGGTTAACTACCATGCATGCAGTCTGTCGTATAATATCCATGTTAAACCCAATCTTTTTATATCGAAGAATGATTTTACGAAATTGGGTGCTGAAGTCATTGCGGTTATATATTTTTCTGAATTTATACACTAAGTCACCATAAAATTCGGGTTCCGATAGACCTTGTTGCAGAAGAGATTTAAGTCCAATATTGAATTTTGAAATTAAATCAGAATGGCGTCAAGAAATTTTGAAAAGGCTTTGCGTAGTTTATGGTACCGCTAACCCTGATTAAGGAGTTTTGCCGTTAATAATTTATTACGAGTGTTGAAGTCAGTTACATGACTACACACTCTAGCAAATCGAATTAATTGCGAAATATAAACGCCGTAGGATGGCGCACGAGGAACATCACCATCCAAAAAAGGAAAATTTACAATCTCAAAATCAAAGTCATCGCGTTTATCATAAATCAACAAATCCATCTACAACAGATAGATGTAAATCCAAAAACGGGGCCTCGGTATCAGAAGAATTTGCTTTATTTAACTGAAGTTCTGGGGGGTAAATCTGACTGATCAAACCATCAAAATAGGTATTATCAATATTTAATAAATCATCTAAATGTCTAGAAGTAGAGCTAAAAGCTTCAATAATTTCAGATTGGTTATCAATGGAAAGCGACAAAATGAAGTCTCTTTCATAACAATACAAGAACAGATCAGCCACAAGAGGTGCGCAATTAGTACCCATCGGAATACCCACAATTTGTCTAAATAACTTAGTACCGAATCTAATATAAATATTCTCAAGTAGAAAGGTGAGGGCATCACACACTTTCTGACATGACCAAAGTGTATAATTCTTATGCTCTTTAGAAGTGAAAAATGCATTTCTGACATTACATGCAAGATAGAGAGAATCTTCTCTGTGAAAAGCGCATTCAATTAAATCATTAAGTTTTTCTTTCATAAGATTATGAGGAAGTGTAGTGTAAAGAGTGGAAAAATCGTAGGTAGACAGACTAGAAGCACGAAAATGTCTAGATTTCAATTTATTTAAAACCTCATTCGAATTTTTTATAGACCAAAACAGATTTCTTCCTGATCTTTCAAAGACTTTATCACAATATTTAATTACATGCGTTTTAATAGCAGTAAGACAGGAAGTTAATATTTTAGAAAGTTCAGTGGTAGTGCAAGAGCTAGAATTTGCAATAAACCGTGCTTTGTAAGGTTTTTTATGAAGTTTTGGTAACCAGTATAGCATAGGAAGCTTGTCTTTGCCTTCGTTAACACATACAGCAAACTTGGTGAATCTGGGTCGAATTTTGGAATTTCATAAGACCAAAAAATTGATTTTTTTTTTTGTTGTTTGAACCAATGTTCAAAGACCCTGTCAACACTGCCAGGGTCATTTGGAGACTAACTGTGATAATGATAACAACTGAAAGGAGGGTTGTTTCCTTAGAATCTTTAGATTAACTAAAAAATACTTAAATCTAAATATGTCCTTCTCAGAATCGCTAAATATAAGGACGTAAGAAAATCAACCTCTGAGTATTGATATATCCTCAAAGGATAAAGCTCTAGGCCCAGACTCAGCTCTAGGGGCAAAACACTTGAGGATCAATTGAACTTCCCCAGTGTTTGACCCTTAATTGTGTATAGTGCACTGAACATGCGAAATTGCCGAATCAAAATTGAGCATTCAAGGCGCCGTGAGATGGAAATGATCGTCTTACAAACATAGCAGAAAGCATAATATTGTCCCGCCCTCGAAGGCTTCAGTACAGGGCACAGATTGAATAATATGCGATGAATTTCTGCATCACTCTACATAGGCATGGAAAGCCATTATAATTGGTATGACGTGACGGGTTCGCAATCTTGCAATTTTTAACCAGCTATAGTTACATCTGAGCTTTTCCCTGAAAATTGTCAGTACTGTGTGTACAGAAAAGATAGGAACTCTCATGGCGGTGGGGTGATGTTGCTCATTCATACAGACATCCCTCACATGCCGTTCATAGAACTTGAAAATGTCACCGAATCGGTCTGGGTTAAGGTTTTTGCAAATAAAACTTCCCACTTCGTAGCAAGTTGGTATCGACCACCAAATGGTACAATCGAAAACTTCCAGTTGTTTAAAGACCAACTGGATTGCAATAAATTGCAGCATAACGGTAAAAACTCCCAGCTGTACATGTTCTAGGTGACCTCAACTTCAGAGACATTGCTTGGCCCGACAGGCTCAGCAAACAAGGCACAATGCTGAGTCAGTCGGAAGGACAAATATTAATTGACATTATGAACGATCATGGTCTTGAACAAATTGTTAACTTCCCCACTCGTGATAAGAACACATTGGATCTGATCCGTACGACTTTGTCAGGACAATTCGAAGACATTCATTCCCCAGATAAACTAAGTGATCATGATGTTGTCTCCGGATATTTAAAAATTCACATCCCACCAATAAAGAAACCTCGGAGGAAGGTGTACTCATATCAGAAAGGTGACTATGAAACTATGAGGAAGGATGCACTCAGATTTGCAAAGGAGAATTACTTTAATGGTCATTCAGATGCTCGGTCTGTACAGGAGAATTTTGATTTGATAACTTCTTTAATTCATACTTAGGCCGAAAATCATATCCCCTCAAAATCTAGTAAGTCTGTATCTTCTATTCCCTGGATCACTCCAGAGATAAGAAGGAAAATTCGCAGAAGGAATAAGATTCATGCAAAGGCAAAAAAGACTGGAAGTGGTAAACTCCGGACAAAATTTGAAAACTTGAGACGTGAAATCAAGACTGATATAAAAAAAAAATCAGCATGATTTGTATGTGAATAACTTGGTAGGTGATGTAAAGGCAAATCCCAGAGACTTCTACAGATATATTAATAGCCAGAAGAAAGACAGGCAAGGTATCCCGCCCCTTAATAAAAGAGGAGGGGACGGGGTTGCTGAATCAGACTCTGAAAGGGCAGAGGAACTAGTTGGTCAATTCAATGATGCGTTTAATAAAACTGAGTTCACGGAGGTTCCATTGACTGGAAGATCGGCCCCATTCATGAATAATATTGTTGTGACAGCTGCAGGAGTGATCAAATTACTTCAAGGCTTAAACCCCAGTAAGGCCTTAGGACCTGATGAGCTTCATCCTAGAGTCCTGAAGGAACTAGCAAATGAGTTGGGTCCAGTTTTTGCACACTTGTTTCAACAGTCTATTGATACGGGTGAAATCCCCAAAGAATGGCTCTTAGCAAACATCTGTCCACTCTTCAAAAAAGGAGATAGGGCTTTAGCCCGTAATTATCGCCCTGTGTCTCTGACTTGTGTTCTGTGTAAATTGCTGGAACATATAGTCTGCTCGAACATCATGGCCCACTTGGACGAACATAAACTTTTGTCAGACAGACAACATGCATTTAGGAAAAGGCACAGTTGTGAAACTCAGCTAAGCACAGTTATTAATGACTGGGCAAAAATCTTGGACAAAGGGGGACAGGTGGACACATTTATTCTGGACTTCGAGAAGGCTTTTGACACCCCTCCTCATGAACTACTTAAATCTAAGTTATTTGGTTATGGAATTGGGGGAAAGACCCTCAAATGGATAGATTCCTTTCTTTGCTACAGAAAACAGCGGGTTGTTGTTAATGGTGAATCTTCGGAGTGGGCTCCAGTTTTGTCTGGAGTCCCGCAAGGGACCGTTCTTGGTCCACTTTTGTTCTCCCTGTACATCAATGATATTTCCACTGACATTGACTCAGAAATAGACATTTTTCACGAAGACCGAATTAGGACTTCGAAGATCGAGAACGGAATTACACGCTGGGATGTTCTCAACGTCACATGTACCTTTAATAATACATGTACAACTTTACATGTACCTTTAACTAGTATATGAAATTTACCTGTTTGACGCAAAGGCGTATCGAGCAAAACGGAGAAAGCAGTTTTGAATTCACAGGAGACGAAAGTCCTGTCGTAGGGCTTACATGTATATGCATTGGGTGGTCCGTCTCGCACCACTTTGCCTGCAGAAGCTGTGTGCTAAGCGGTTTACCAGTATTCATGTGCCGTCAGTTGAAGCACCATGCAGCCGAATCTATTTCTAAAAATCTCGACGGGCGGAGCCTATTCTCTAGGAACCCACATAAGGTGAAGTCTCGGTGTAAGACGAGCCTGCCCAGGAAAATTGCGGATAGGTAAACAGACGGCTCAAAAATTACCTAAATAGTGTTTACTGGGCCGTTAAACTAGAATACAAACAACGGCCCCGCCCATCGGGGCTTGAAGAAATAGATGGGCTGCATTATGTTTCCACGCAGAGTTGAAACCGACCCGCACACGAGTACTGGTAAACGGCTTAGAGGATCTAACCTGCCAAGGCAAAGCGGTACGAGTGTCGGCCCGTCCATGCTTATAAACCGTATTGGTTTCATTGGGCGGCAGGGCTTGAGATGTCATTTCATCTCAATGTCGGGTAAAAGTCCCTTAAAATTGGAAGCAACGTCTCCAAAATGACCTTTACAGTGTTGACGGGGACGTTAAACCTCAAATCAAACAAACACAGAATACAAACAAACAAAACAAAATTTTTCAGATTGTTATTGAAGAAGTAAACAAATTATTGCATAGCCTTGGTCACCCAGTGGGGTGAAAATGGGGATCAGAAAAATAAATTATTATACATAACAATCTGAGTCAAAATATTTTGAGGAAACATACATAATCCAAAGTCTCTGAAGAACACATTTAAGGCGAAGTCCGCAGGGAACTCAGCCAAGGCTTGAATTCGCCGGGGAACTGAAATGAAGCAGAATCTCAAGAGAACTCGTCTGAACATTTTACAATGGAACTCACCAGATGCGACAATAAACAAACATGAACCACGGTCGCTTTGACCTATTTTTCGTTTGTTTCAGTTATGATGACTCAACATTAAACCTTCTCTGTGACAAAAAAATGGAATGGATTTTTTTTTGTTTGATTTGTGGTTTAACGTCCACGTCAACACTTTAAAAGTCATTTTGGAGACGAGACGTTTCTTCCAAATTTGTGGGATTTTTTCCCGACATTGGGATGATTTGACATCTCAAGCCCTGTCGCACAATTGAACCAATCGGGGTACTATTCATCGACGGTCCGACTCGCACCATTTTTCCTGGGCAGGCTTAGAACCTCTAAGCAGTTTACCAGAAGCCAATTGCGGTCGGTTTCAGCTCTGCGTGGAAGCAGCCCAATATATTTCTTCAACTCCCAATGGGAGGGAGCCAAAATGGAATGAAGTAGTTTAATGTATACATGTTCTATTGCGCAATCAATCAGTTTAATATATTTTCTACAAAATACCATTATTTATTTGCTATGTTTTTTTATTAAAATTCTTTAGTTGCGGGCTAGGGTTTTCCAAAAGACTTTTGTTCTCTCCTTTATGATTATGACAGCTAATACAAATCACAGTAAAAGTGCTGACAGCGAAGATTCTGCCCATTTTATGATATTCATCTTTTCGACCGGACAGGTCATCATTACGAAAAATACACCTACGTATGCAAATGAAATGTAAATTTAACGCCAAAACCCGAGCGAGCGTTTTTCAGCTACAAAAATTCAATGTTTTCCCTATTTTTGCAAAAAATACAAAATGTGATCTGAGTACCTTTTTAAACCGCATCGATTAAGCGGTTCTCACGAGTACCTACAATCTTTGTTTGTTTGTTTTGGTGTTTAACGGCCCAGTCAACACTAGTTTTTGTCATTTTTGAACGGGTCAGTTTACCTATCCACACTTTTCCTGGGCAGGCGTATACGTGAGCGGTTAACCAGTATAGTGCACGTTCTTCTGCTAGAAACTGACAACTGCCCTTCTTGAATCAGCGGAAGGGAGAGATTGACCGTAGACAAGATTTCATGATCAGTCTCTACAAAACAATGTTGCCGGCCCCGGCAGGTATCGAAAACGCGTCCTCCTGATCACCAGTCAGACGAGCATCACACTCGGCGTACCTACAATCTACGTTTGACAGCAGAATATAAAAGTAAAATAAGGTTTACTCCCGTAAACCCCAGTTTATATTTTCTTGTCAACTGGGATCATTATTTCATTGCTGAGTTTTGAACATATTTACGGGTCACTGATGACACTTTTGTTTGTAGGAGTTAAGTCAAAACCGTAAACCCTAAAGATGCCAGTCATGCTCTGTCGTCCGTTGTTACAGAATGGAAACAGAATAGATCATGATAAGACTTCTCCTCTAGCAGCCCGATCAGGGCTTCTCTGTTTGCTTTTGTTTGTTTGTTTGTTTGATATAAGGTTCGTCCCTGTCAACACTGTATAGGTCATTTTGGAGACGTTGCTTCCAATTTTGTGGGCATTTTGCCCGACAATGAGACGAATCGACATCTCAAGCCCTGACGCCCAATGAAACCAAAATGGTTTATAAGCATGGACGGTCCGACTCGCAACGCTTTGCCTGGGCAGGCTTAGATCCTCTAAGCGGATTACCAGTACTTGTGTGAGATCGGTTTCAGTCAGCTCTGCGTGGGAGCATCATGCAGCTCATCTATTTCTTCAAGTCCCGATGGGCGGGGCCCTGCCGTTTGCAAGTATATTCAGCAGATGACAAAAACAGGCGGTATAATTAAATGTAGTTTTTCTCGGTATCTTAAGGGTTGATTGATTGTTTGTTTGGTTGTTTGTATTGGAGTTTAACGGCGGTCAACACTATTTTAGGTCATTTTTGAGCGAGTGAGTGAGTGTCAGCGTTTTACGTCCCACCAACAGCTTAGGTCATATGGAGACGGGACCTCGGTTTAAAGACTCAACCGAAAGTCTGGGGAAGCCCGGGATCGATCCTGCGATCCCTGGTTTACAAGACGAGTAGCGTAACCACTACACCACGGAGGCTCAGGTCATTTTCGAGCCGGTCAGTTTACCTATCCACACCTTCCTGAGCAGGTTTATACGTAAGCGGTTCTTCAGTCCAGTGCACTTTCTTTCGCCAGAAACTGACAACAGCTCTCTTAAGGGTTGATAGGATAGCGAACAGTTTATTTCCAGAAGAGCCATCTAAGTATATCTACACTGTTCTACACTGTATCTGTACTAGTCTGTAGTGTTAGAAGTATTAAATCCCTATTCTAACACAGCGCGCCTAGGAACTGTGATTAATCATCCAACAACTCACTGGGCGGAAGAGGGTGACGAGTGACGTCATCAAAACAGTCAGTTCATGACGCAACGCATAGATTCATTGACGTTAGATGGTGAAACGATATTTTCTCATGACAAAAATTACACAAGGACATACATGTGTGTGATATAGTCAATAAAATCGGCGTGATTTCTTCAAAAAAAGTTGGAAGGTTGGGAGAACTTCAATCGAAATAGTACAGCTCTAACATTGATTTGTTGAGTGATAAATCGTGGTTTGTCGGTCAGTTGTAAGTAGACAAATCATTCGCGCTACATGCTCGTGATTTAAGCTACTTTACAACTGACCTCCAAACTGTGATTTATTATATAACACAAATCACTGCTAGAGCTGATCTATTCCTTAATCAAAATACACCCAGCGGGCACAAAACATGTTTGCAGTATCGTATTCGCGTCGATGTTGATGCGACGTTGCTTAGACGCTTGGCAAGGATTCAGACGAAAAGACTGGTTCGAACGAACACTGAGAACTCCATCTGAAATAAACTGTCATCGAGATAAATACATATATGATCAAAACACCACATTTAAGTGTGTTCTTACGTAACTACACTAAGTTTTGACTCTCTCTCTCTCTCTCTCTCTCTCTCTCTCTCTCTCTCTCTCTCTCTCTCTCTCTCTCTCTCTCTCTCTCTCTCTCTCTCCATTCAGTAAAATAAATACAGACATTTAGTGACGGATTGTGAGCGGGCTTCACATTATGTGAGTGCGCTTCACTCAGCTGATACCAACTTGTGCCTAGAAGCCTCCGTGGTGTAGTGGTTACGCTACTCGCTTTGTAAACCAGGGATCGCAGGATCGATCCCGGGCTTCTCCAGACATTCGGATGAGTCTTTAAACCAAGGTCCCGTCTCCGTATGACCTTAGCTGTTGGTGGGACGTAAAACTCAAATCACCCACTCACTCATCAACTTGTGCCAAAGCTTGGTAGCCACGTAATAGAAAGTTTCTAATCTATCCGCACTGCTCTGGCATTCGGATCTGAATGATTGTCTGCTCGATTTGTAACAACCCCACTAGCACGCATTAGCTGGTCAATGTCGGGCCGACAGCGAAACAACGTTAGTACGTCGTATCTCTGTCGGCCCGACATTAGTCCGAAAGTTTTTGCTGGCTGGGAAAATGTCTGATATACGATCGGCTCTAAATTAGTGAAATAATCTTCAAATGACCGTAGAAATAAAAAAAACACAAAAATTTCCCCAGTGGCTTCTTTTCAACTGGATACGCATTTTAGATATAGAAACAAATAATGTTGAGATGATCCCAGCTGATAAAGTCCATTTCCATCTCCTTAGTCCGTTCTCCGTCCTGGTGAAAAATGTCTAGTAAGACTGTTCGCAGATGACTGTGTTTGTTACCGGGAAATTAGAGATACAGATGACTCATTGAAACTTCAGGCTGACATAGATAGATTAGGATGTTGGGCACGTAAATGGGGCATGAGATTTCAGCCAGTTAAATGCAATATTATGCAGATAACTAGGAAGAGATCTAATAAAGTTGAGGCTTCTTACACCTCAGAGGGAACGGTCCTCGAGAATGTGGACTCCATTAAATACCTTGGAGTGACAATCTCACACAACTTGAGATGGAATACTCATATTAGCAACATGTGTACTAAGGCAAATAGAACGCTTGGTTTCCTGAGGCGAAATCTTCATCAGTGTCCTCAGGATGTAAAAGAGGCAGCATATAAAGGTCTTGTTCGCCCAATCTTGGAATATGGTAGTTGTATCTGGGACCCCAGTGGAGAGGTCCTTAACGATGAAATTGAGAAAGTTCAGAATAGAGCTGCTAGATTTGTAACAGGTAATTACTGCTTTGAAACCGGGAGCATGACTGGAATACTTGGAAAATTAAAATGGGAGTCTCTCAAGAAAAGGAGAAAAGACAGTAGGCTAATCCTTTTATACAAATGTCTAAAGGGTGCTGCCAGCATTCCAACAGATGACCTTGTTCCCCCAGCTAGACACTGTAGAAATCACCATTCGTTGGCGTTTCAGACCCTTAGCGCAAGAACTGACATTTATAAAGAGTCGTTCTTCCCCAGAACCATTAGAGATTGGAATGTCATTCCCGATTCGATTATATCGACAGCTGAAGGTGCTGATGATTGTGTAGCTAAATTTACCTCTTTGGTTAGAGCTAGGGACTAACTTCCCACATCACAGGTTCTGGTGTATGAATGTCATTTGACGTGTCACCAGTAACAATTCTGATTCTGATTCCAATAAACAATGCACAAACCAGTCTGTTTTTTAAAGGAAAACAATCCAATTTACTATCGGTGTATAGGTAAACACAACTTCCGTTAATTTTATCCGGTACCGTTTTTGCCGGAATTTTGATGTCCGAAATCGTAATGCGGAAATCAGACCTGAAAATCGGTATGACTCCGCAAAAATCAGAATGGTTGGCATATCTGCCATATATAAATTACCCTGAAGAATAAAAAAAACCTTAACGGGAGAAAATTACTGATTATGATAACAAAAATTTTACATAATAAGAGGAGGGCAGCATATGACCAAGGAAAACTAAGTACCGAAGGTCCGGAAAGGCTACCGGATAAAAACCGGGATCGGAGCCGTATCGAAATTCGTATGTAACATGGATTCGGCAAAAATTTGGGCATAGGTTCCCCGCACACCGGAGTCCCCGCAATTATGAGCAGGGTCTCTACGGGGTGGTTGACGAACCTATCCTAGTCAACCCAGGCCCAAAAGGGAGGTGGGGACATAGACTGGCTCATCTTGATTCTGCAATAGTGACCCACACGAATTGGATCGATTGTGTTTAGAAGATACTATAGAAAGGCCGCAAAGGGACCTGAATATTATCCATCTGCATCGTGGGATTTATAAGTGATAGACGAAGACGGGTCTTGCACATGTTCAAAAACTAAAATAATGCTGAGAATTTCTATTCAGCAATAAAAACGTCTTCCGATACCGGAAGTGGAAGGAACACGCACTAAATCCGTCCTCTTTTCTGGCAATTTAAGTTTCCACAACGCCGACTTCTACTAGAATATTACCAGGAATAATACGTGTGTATACCCTGGCACAGTACGTTGAAAAAAGTGTGATGCTTATCAAAAATCAAAAAAGGTTGGTTACATGATAAACAAAACTTCCAAGTAAGTGCAAAATCAAAAAAGAATAAAACACTTATCCGTTTATCCATTCTTCCATGGCATGTAGTTTTTTCTTTCTTTGTCAAGAGCTCTGACCTCACGTGAGTCTGAAAAAATAATGACCTCCCGGCGCGAAAACCGCGGTCACGTGACCTGTATCGTCTGCCCATTGGTCTGATAGGTCATGTGACATCAGCGACCAATCAGGACTCGACACTAGGGAGGTCACGGGAAAAGGGACATGCCGGTGGCATTTCTGGGTAGATTTTTTTTTTGTCAGACTGACCCAGACCTGCGTCTGGTGAAAAGGCTATAATTGTAGTGATGGGTAGTTATATTTGATATTAAAACGTGAGACCAGTGAAGACTCAGATCCGCAAGCGCATCTGTGAAAGCTAACCAGTCTGTCCCGGTTGCTGTGTTTGCGTTCTTTTATGATGCGCTGCCAGTCATTCTACTTAGTGTTCAAAGACGCCGGCGAGACATCTAAGGGTGTTAATTTAATAGGCTACTTGATAGATAGCGGTAAATATAAGCATGCACTGCATGCTGACCTGACCACCTGTGATTCACAATTAGATATATGAGTACCCAAGTATTACAGGTTAATCGCCATTGTGACCCAATAAATATAACTTGGGTCAAATGTATACGGAACACGGCGGACAAAGAGATCAGTCTGTGCAGCGGTGGTTCTATCTCAGACGTGCATTGACGACAATGTTGCGAGACAAAAATACGTCGGGATGATAAAAATATGAAAAATAGAAGTGGAGTCAAAAGTAAACAACCACCATGATGCAATAATCAAAGGCGCCGACATACACGTGCCGGAAAACGGCAATAAAAAAGGTTTTTAAGCCTCCGGTTAAGAGTTTCCGCCAATGGCCAAAGGACGCGAAAAAAATGAGTCATGGACGCAAATTGCATCTGCGGCCTGAGGACGCTAAGCAGAAAGTGCTAGCGCTAACACTGCCTGGTCTGAAATATATTCGCTATTAATTATTACTTCCTGGCCCAGTTGTTGTTGCTTCTGTTTTATTTTTGTTTTGTTTTTTTTTGTACAAAATACAGAGTTATCCATTTCAACTTGAATTTCTGCGATTTGGGAGAAATAGCCGCCAGAAATTTCTCATGCATTTGATTTTTTTTTTCTTGCGTTTTTCCGGAGAAACTTTGTCAGGTCCTCCAGAAACTTAACTTTTTTATCATCTGCGCGTCTGTTTTGATATTTAATTCCTAACTACATGTTTGTTTTGTTTGTTTGATTTGAGGTTTAACGTCCCCGTCAACACTGTAAAGGTCATTTTGGAGACGTTGCTTCCAATTTTGTGGGACTTTTACCCGACATTGAGATGAAATGACATCTCAAGCCTTGTCGCCCAATGAAACCAATTGGGTTTATTACCATGAACGGTCCACCTCGCACTGCGGTTCCTGGACAGGCTTAGATCATCTAAGCGGTTTACCAGTACTAGTGTGCGGGCCGGATTCAGCTCTGCGTGGAAGCATCATGCAGCCCATATATTTCTTCAGGCCCCTTTGGGCGGGGGCTTACCTAACTACATGACAATGTGAATCTGTAGATCTGTCGAACCCACTTTTTTCTCGAAGATGACACTCCGTAGAAGTCAATGTGGTTGCCCAACAATATTCAGGATCGTATTTTTATGCACGATTGTCATAAAGTTACTGTTCATGCTTCAGGCGTTGTTAATAAAGTTAATCATGCGGGCGCTTTCCCTTAGATAATAAATACCGTTATGTAATCACGCATCAATAATCGGTTTCCTAATCATGTTGATAGTTGTTATAACTTGAGGCTGATTAAATATAAGCTCAATATATAATCGTCAGAAGGTAAGGTTGAAGTGCTTCAGTGTAATTAAAACAAATGCCATCATTCATGAACGGATGAATTTCGAATCGTTCTTAAAGATTGGAAAAGTTTTTGTTAAGACTATGATGCGGCGAAAATTACCGCTTTTTGTCAGGCGTCACGTTTTTTTCCATTGCCGTTACGACTGCCAAGGAACGACCTTTTTGACGGCCGTATTTGGTACTTTTTCTTCATTTCTAGGCGTATTTGCTCGATTATAGAGTCGTATTTACGACGATACGACCCTTATCAATTACTCTGTAATAAAACTTTTTCATGAACAGCCATAAAATTATTTTCACTGGGTCAGTAAGGTGACAGCAAACACATTATTTTAAGGTTGGTCTCATGTTTTATAAGGCAAATAAGATATGATTTATCGTTTTTATAAGAACAAATTCATTAACCCATTGTATGTTAGTGGACTATATATGTTGGACAAGTCCATTTGTCAGATAAGGGGTGTCAAGTCCATTTTTTCTTTTTTATTCTATTTTTAACTGAAAATTCTGTTAGCAAATAGTGCAGGCTGATCTGGGCCTGCACTGTTTGCCTTGGTACCCCTTTAGGGGATTCCCGCATGCAATGGATCAAACAATGTTGCATTGTTATTATCTACTCATTTAAGACATACAATATTGATATTTCTCTTTTTTCCTTATTTCTGCTGTAAAACATAGATTGTTGCCTTAGATTATCTTTGTTCTAGAGCAGAAATAAGAAAACTGATCCTCACCTTACTTGAATTTTCCCTGTATAAAGGAGGGTTAATTGGGATTTCTAAGCATAGAATTCATAACACTACAGCAAAACTTAAATGATTTACATCATGATATGGAAAACAGAGTGTGCCATAAATGTGCAAAATGTTAACAGGTCCATGTGCTAGGTCTGATAATCAAAGAGAGCAGACGTGAAAATAGGAGCTATGACATTTTCCAAGTTTTATACTAAAGAAAAGGAATTTGTGGATAAATTTTATATCAGCATGTAGCTGCTAACCTATGGAATATATATGTGTAGATAAAAATTTAAAAAATAAAAATAAAAAATTATCCAAATACAAAAGTGATATTTAATACAAAATAAGTATATTTTTGGCAAAAATCTCTATGTTAACACCTGCTGTGAGGGTGCAAAAACCTGAACTATCTTGCATAATGAAGGAGAAATCGACATACCACATTGTGTGCTGAAACTGCTTGACAAAGCTCAACATAATATATTCATTTTCTACCAACTGTGTTTGGATATATGGATTTCATGCACATGGTCACCCTGCTGTGGTACATAGCTAAAGAAATCTCCTCAAAGAGAATACAGAAGTGAATCAAATTAACAAAATAGTTCAAAGGGGATGTAATTGTAAAGTCAGAAATTAATCCAAAATGTGAAAATTAGGAAATGATTATATAAAAATGTGAATGCAAAAAAGTGGAATATATACTTTTTCTTCAGTTTTCTTTCTCTCTCTCTCTCTCTCTCTCTCTCTCTCTCTCTAGTGTAAAAGTGTTAAAATTGTACCTTATTAGGGATAATCTTTAATCCTATGCTAGAAAATAATTTGGATTAAGGTTCAAATACATATAATATACATGTAAATCATATTGGAATTAAACATCAAGTTTATTGTGGTCCTCATATTGTGTTCAAAATTTAAGTAAAACTTACCAACCATGGCTTTGGAAGTGCAGAATACAGCGGATATGGTGCTTAATGACAGTGAAATGTCTTAGAAGTCTCAGTCTCTGTTGCCGCAGAATGTCATTCAGAATGGAAATATCAACAACACTACAGAATCGATCAGTGAAGAAATTTCATTTGGTGAGAAGAAATTTCATTTGGTGAAATTTCAGGATTTTCCAATGATGAACCTTCAGGTGTGGACTATAGCTCGGAAGTTGTGGATCCATTCGTTAACATATTTTACCATTTTATTCCTTCAGGGAATACAACACATATTCATTTCTATTCTGCACCACTTTTTAAGACCCTTTTGTCATCACTGGAAAAGGAATATAGGACTCCTGGTGAAGGTGTTAAACAGTTTCTTCTGAAGACTCATGTTGATGGCAAAAAAATGTAATATTCATGTGGATATAAGTGACCTGACTATTATTGCTTCGGGGCCAGGTCATATAAGCTGGAAAGAAAAAAATCTTTAGAAAAATGACTATGAATATGTTTAAGACATTTGTGCATCAAACAAACTCAAATGCAGACAACCTGGTTGCACCTGTAAACACCAATGGAAGTGACAATATTATTTTTTTAAAGAATTACACAGGGGACAGACTGGATTCTAAAACTGAAGGGACATCAGAAACCTCGTTGTAAGCTGATCTTCCAGTCATGAGAAGTATCTCAATGTTGATGGATATGATCCATAACTTGCAAGGGCAAGTAACCAAACTGACAGCTGAGGTAAATAAGTTAGTGGTGCAACCGTCAGCTCCCCTTTATGGGACAATAAATGGAACCCAGATTAGCCATGCAGGGGAAAATACTGCCAGGGAAAACAACTTAAATGTTCCAAAAGATGAAGCTCAAAATGATGATTCTGTGTCTACTGTAACTACTGCTGCTAATGTAGAACAGAGACATGAACTGAGCAGGGACAGAAACAGTCACAAATAATTTGTTGAAGAAATGGTGGCATTAACTTCCACACCAAGGCCCATCCAAATTAATCAACTTTCAGAAGCCCATCCACTGTCTAGGTCGCATCCAGTGCCAAGACCAAGAAACTCAACAAAGGTGAAAAATATCAAGATTTTATTAAGTGGGGACTCAATAATATCAGGAATCAACCAGAAAGTATTAAAAGAAAATATTTACACACATGGAATCGGTTGAGCAACAATTGATGTTCTCTTGAAGAGGATAGAAGTTTATGTCAGACTTTAAACAGTTCTCTAACACCATTATTATAGCCCCGCTTTGAAAAAGTGGGGCTATATTGGATTTGCCATGTCCTTCTGTCATTCCGTGATTCCGTTAATTTGTGTTGGCTCCATAACTTTGTATCTGCTTAACATATTTTCATGAAACTTCACACAAATGTTAAACACCATAAGACAATGTGCAGAGCGAAGGAATTATAACTGTGGATTGCCTACTTTTGGAGTTATTGCCCTTTGAACATTTTCCGTAATTCCGTGATTCCGTTAATTTGTGTTGGCTCCATAACTTTGTATCTGCTTAACATATTTTCATGAAACTTCACACAAATGTTAAACACCATAAGACAATGCGCAGAGCGAAGGAATTATAACTGTGGATTGCCTACTTTTGGAGTTATTGCCCTTTGAACATTGAAAAATGGCAATTTTAATTGTGTCCGCTTCATAACTCGAAAACCGTTTGAGATATTTTTAGGAAACTTCACACAAATGTTAAGCACTATGAGACGATGTGCAGAGCGCAGGAACCATAACTCTGCATTGCTTATTTTTGGAGTTATTGCCCTTTGAACATTGAAAAATGGCAATTTTAACAGTGTCCGCTTCATAACTCGAAAACCGTTTGAGATAATTTCATGAAACTTCACACAAATGTTAAGCACTATGAGACAATGTGCAGAGCGCAAGAACCATAACTCTGGTTTTCGTATTTTCTGTGTGTCTGTCTGTGTCTGTTAACAATTTTCGTGTCCGCTCCATAACTTTAAAACCCATTCACATATTTTCATGAAACTTCACACAAACATTAAACACCATGAGATGGTGTGCAGAGTGCAGGAACCATAACTCTGGATTGCCTAATTTTTTAGTTATTTCCCTTTGAATATTGAAAAATATCAATTTTAGCCGTCTTTGCTCGATAACTCAAAAACCGTTTGAGATAATTTTATGAAACTTCACACAAATGTAAAGCACCATATTACGTGTGCAGAGCGCAGGAACCCAAACTCTGGATTGTCTACTTTTTCAGTTATAGGCTTTTGAATATTAAAAAATGGCAATTTTAACTATGTCCGCTCCCTAACCGTTTCTGATATTTTCATGAAACTTCAAATAAATGAAAAGCACCTTGAGATGATGTGCAGAGTGCAGGAACCATAACTCTGGTTTGCCTACTTTAGGAGTTATTGCCCTTTGAACATTTAAAAAGGCAATTTTGACTGTGTCGGCTCCATAACTCACAAACCATTTGAGATATTTTCATGACACTTCACACAAGTGTAAAGCACCATGAGACAATGTGCAGAGCGCAGGAACCCTGACTCTGATTTGCCTACTTTAGGAGTTATTACCCTTTGAACATTGAAAAATGGAAGATGAAATTTAGTATAAACATGGACATTCTGGTAATGTATCATGCTCATTGAAATGAGGGACAAGGGCTCACAACTCTTAGAGTTTTTCCAGATAATGTAAAATTTTCAACAGTTATTTCTTGTTCATAACTGTTTTCTCTGCAGCTTAAATAACTTTCTTCTCTGACAGCGCTGAAGCGGGGCTATAGTCAGATCCTCTGACAGCTCTAGTTTATGTAGGAAGAAATAACGCATCAAATAGAACAGACATCAAATATTTTAAAGAACTATATGACCAACTGCTTAATCATATTTAAAAAAGCAGCCTGTGTAAGATAGCTGTAGTAAACTCGTGTCCTAGAAGTGACACAGATACAACTGATGTCAATGAAGTTTTAAGAGAATTGTCTACGCACCACAAAGTAGAAGTGGTGAACGCTTATGCAACCTTTTTCGATAAGAAAGGTATACTGATAAAGAGATATTACTCCAATGACATTATACATCTCTCAGACTCTGGTGTGAAGCGCTTACTTGGAGCCATAAATAGTAAGGTTGAGTTAGCAGGGAACTTCTCTTCCTGTGTGTTTCATACTGATAAAAGGAGAATAAAAGACAACAGTGTGTCTAAACGCAGACAGACACACCATCAACAACATGGCAATGGACGGAAGTCACGATATACTAAATGTTGGGAGGACAACCACCAGTTAAGAAACTGTAGGCATGCTGAACAGTTGAAATGCTATTGCTGCGGCTACTACGGGCACAAAACTAAGAGATGTGAAAACAAATAGGGACTTGGCAATGATGCCGAAAATACTGTTACATGTGTGAATAAGTTCTCTTGTTTAACTACCTTATGTTCTAAATGCAACTCATTTAACTGTTCTTGTTTATTGGCTCAAAACATTTCACGTTTTTGTAATGATTCAGCAGACAAACAAATCATTTGAGAGCGTATTTGATATCTGCTCATCAGATAAAAGTAACTTTCGATATGACTCCGCTAAGAAACCAGCCCCGATAGCTCAGTTGGTAGAGTGTCCGCTCCGGGGAACGGGAGGTCTCGGTTCGATCCCGGGCCGCGACATACCAAAGTCGTTAAAAATGGTACTAGCTGCTCCTCGTTTGGCACTCAGATTTACGGGGTAGAGCTAGGACTGGTCCATCCAGTCTCAGGATAATGTGACTGGGTGTGGTATCATGTAATGTGTCTGGGACATGATACTTCAGTGAGGCTGCACTATAAACGTGAGCATTGAGCTCCCTGTCGCAACCAGGCACCGTCGTGATATGACTGAAAAATTGTTGAAAGCGACGTTAAACCCGAATTCACACACACAGACTCCGCTAAGAACTTACAAGGAGCTGGACGCATGTATTCTATCGTTTCATACATGTCTGATCATATTGTTGTTAACCAATCCATGGGGCCCTCTGTCACAGGTACTAATTCTTTGAATATAGATGACATGTCAGGTAATAATTCACTTGCTGTTTGAGCCTGTTTCTCACCATACTTTATATCCATACAATGCTATGTTGTTTCAAAATGAACAGAATATATGTAGTATTTCAGATGAACAAGTACAGGACAATGAAACTGAGTCTTTTCAACAATCAATTGATAGTAACATTGCTGCAAATACTAGTGCCCAGGTGGCTATGAATAGTTTGGCAGACTTGGGGTTTTCATGTAAAGGATTCAGGATAGAGCATTTAAACATTCAGGGTCTAAGTAATAAAATAGATCAACTTACAGGGATACAGACTTGCAGGTGCCCATGCGCCCAAGAAGGCTAAATTTTGGCCTGGGTGCCTAAGTTTTAAATAAAAAGGCCTATTAACTTAATGTAAAATTTGGATTTATGGCAGCCTGGGCACCTAAAGCAAAATGCTAAGTAGAAGTAAAAACAAAGATCAGGAATCGATACAATTAACTTACGCCACCCATCAAAGACACCAAAGGGAAAGAAACACAAACATGAAGCGACCAGACCATAATGGAAACCTAAACAAAGGAAGGCCATTTAAGGACAGTTACTTTCCCACAAAATGGCCTAATGGCCATCCAAAATAAAAAGACACAAGTGATACACACAGTAAGTAACAAACAACAACATAAATAAATCGCAATAGAAGAACCGCCTTGGAACGGTCAGTGGAAAGATTTCCACTGGGGGGGGGCTTAAATCGATTTATGTGGCCACAATCCTCGCCCTTACTTCCGTCGTGATTTAGACAAATAATTTGTTCAGTCCGCATGAAGCCTCCTAACTCATCAGTGCAACATCTCCGTGAACACAAATAATCAAAGAACCACAGAGGTGAGACAACGGTGAGGACTCGACATCAAGAAACCACTGAAATGCTGGAGCAAAAGAAAAACAACAGCTAGCAAAACCTGTTAAAAGCAAATCCTTCCTGATCGGTCTTATCTAGATACCTCCTAACATGGGTATTTTATGGAATAAAATTTTTGAGTGGTTGTTTGTTTGTATTGGAGTTTAACGGCCCAGTCAACACTTTTTAAGTCATTTTTGAGCCGGTCAGTTTACCTATCCACACTTTCCTGGGCAGGCTTATACGTAAGCGGTTAACCAGTACAGTGCACATTCTTTCGCCAGAAACTGACAACTGCCCTTCTTGAATCAGCGGAAGGGAGAGAATGACTGTAGAAAAGATTTCATGATCAATCTTCACGAAAGAATGTTGCCGACCCCGGCGGGAGTCGAACCCGCGTCCTCCTAATCACCAGTCAGATGCGCATCCGACTGAGCCACCAAGGCCGGCCCTTTGAGGAGTGTCTAGAGATTGTTTTGAAAGATGAGAAAGAAATGTATTTATTAGACGATATTAACAGAGATCTCTTAAATAGTCAAATTAACAAACGTCAAAGCATGGACAGATTACACAAAACCATTTGGATTAACGCAATTAGTTAATGAAGGTACCAGAGTGACTGCTAGTTCTAGAACGCTTATTGACCATTTATACACTAATTGCCCTGAAAATGTGAACTCTATAGATATTCCTAAGATTGGACTGAGTGATCATTTCCTAATATTTTTCACCTGTAAAATGTATGTCCATCCACCCAAAGGCTGTCACCTCACAATTTCCTACAGATCTTTTAAAGATTTTAATGAAACCAAATTAATTGCAGACCTGCAGGCTGATCCTTGGGATTTGATTAAACTTTTTGATGATACTTATGTTATCTTAGAGGTATGGACAGATCTATTTCTGCAGTTCCACTTGTACAGCCTCAAAAACATTCAAATATATTATCTGTCAATATGGTTATGAACTAAAATGTGGAAGATCCTATGGAAATCGCAAATGCAGTCAATGATTTTTTCATAAATGTTGCAGGTAAGATTAAAGAACCAGACAATTATACCAACCATGATAAGCTGAAAGATTTTTGTCATAGCAGGATTACCAGCGACACTAAATTTAACATCCCAAGCATTGAAATAGGGAATGTTTTGAAATATCTTTCAAATGTGGATGTTAGCAAAGTAACAGGAAGTGACAATATTGGCCCACGACTTCTCAAACTTGCAGCGCTATGTATAGCTGAGGATATTACATTCATATGTAATCATAGTAGCACTTACTCTACTTTTCCTAGTAAGTGGAAAGAGGCTAAAGTATCACCACTTCATAAAAATGGTCCACAAGAAGAAGTCAATAACTAAGGCTGCCACGATTAATCGTATAATCGATTAATCGATCAATAAATTCCACAAAAATGATTATCATTTCTGATTTGCTTTTAATCTATTACTTGATAGGTACAATTTACTACCCAAAGTTATGCCTAAAATAAGTGGATGAGTGGCAAACAGTGCAGACCCTGATGAGACGCCGCATGCATTCTGCGGCGTCTCATCTGGGTCTATACTGTTTGCTCACACCTGTCTATTCAAATATACATGATATGGTAAAGTGCAACATATGGTAAGAGTCATGCTCTGAAGAAAGCCAGGCAGGTAAAATTATGACAAAATCCATAGCGATTACTAATCGATTATCGATCACAATGACGGGACTGATAATCGATTATCTTTCAGCTCCGATTAGCCAGCCCTATCAATAACTACCAACCAATATCAGTGCTGCCTGTTCTGTCAAAAACACTTGTAAAGCATGCATCAGACAGTCAGGTCATCTGTCCGTTTGTTTGCTGATGATTGTGTCCTTTATAGGAATATATATTCTTCTTCTGGCAGTCTTATTCTACAAGATGACCTGAATCAACTAGCACAGTGGGAGGCCGATTGCCAGATGAAGTTCAATGTGGCCATATGTCATTCAATGAGGTTGTCGCGACACCCTCTGGACAAACAAATTAAGTTTGACTATACACTACACCAGCAAATTTGGAGCAGGTTCAATCCGCCAAATATATTGGTATCACCATCACTGATGATCTTGATTGGGGTCAACACGTTTCAGAAATAACATCAAAAGCAACTAGGACTTTAGGATTTCTTAGATGAAACTTGGCTTTTGCACCTAGCCAGACAAAGGATGTTGCATATAAAACATTGGTTCGCCCTCAGCTTGAATATGCATCACCCATCTTGCATCCCTATGTTAAAACTCAGATTCAGCAGGTGGAGAAGGTGCAGAGGACAGCTGCTCGATGGACCTGCCGACGATGGCACAATAGAAGTAGCGTCTGTGACATGCTTAACGAGCTAGAATGGCCGTGCCTAGAGGTCCGTCGTGAGTAGTCCTCTTTAACCTTCTTCTATAAGATACATTCAGGTACAGTGGTCGTTAATAAAGACAAATACTTGACCCCTGTGACAGTTTCAACCCGAACAAGGGCATCAAAAGTAAACTCACAGTATCACAGGTACCAGTCCTACAGTGATGCCCTGAAACATTCCTTTTTTCCTAGGACTATTCCCCAATGGAACAGTCTTCTCTCTTCTGTGGTGAATGCTAAGACTGCAGAGGAGTTCAAAGCACGTACAGTGTAAGATTGAGACTCAGAGGTAGCGTTTTAGTATACCTCTGTTATTCAGATTGTAAATAGTTTTAAGGACTCATCCAGTGACTTCTCTCGTTTTTTCTTTTTTTTTTTTTCGTTTTTTTTTTTTTAGCTAAATTCTAAATTTAGCTACGCACCCAGCTGAGGTAATGGCCAAATATGACCGACTCAGTATAAGTTGTTGTTGTTTTATATCTATTAGGCATTTTATCGCTGCCCATGATCTCCTGTTACTTAAGTAAGTCACTTGTGCATTTCGCTATGTGAAAAACACATGATGCTCATATTACAATGCCCTTCAAAATCTTTTAGTGCTCCTGATGAATTCCATCAGTGCATCTGTCAGTTCCTTCCTTCCTTGCTTACTTATGTCTTCAATCATGCCTGTCAACACTTTCAAGTTAATGTCTTTTACCAATTTCACCTCCTCCCTGCCCAGAATCTCTTCAACATTATACTCTATAGTATCCCTTTCTGAGTTAAATCTCTGACAGTGGAACAGAAAATGATCCACATTCTCTTTCCTGTTGCATGTCTCGCACAAACTTGACTGATCTTTGTTTACATTTGCCTGGTGATCATTTAAGATTGAATGTCCACACAGCAACTGATTTACTGCAGAGAAAGTCCCTCTGTCCCTATCCCCATATCCTTTTTCCCACTTCCCCAAATATTTCAAAATATAAGATAGATAGATAGTCTAACTAGCTTTTTGATGAAAATGATCTTCTACACCAAACTCAATCAGGCTTTAGAATAATATTAAAATAATAATAAAAACAAAATTTTTTGCACAATCCTTTACTTTTTCGACAAAATTGAATATAGATCTACATCATTACAATTATAGCAAAATTAATTATTGTAAATAAATCATTATCTGCATTTAATAGTGATAGACAGGTAGTTGTTGTTGTTGTAGGTAGAGTTCCTCCGCTGACTTTTCGAAGAACCGTCGCAAGACGTGGGTGGGGGATTTTAAGTAGTGCACTGGTGGATTTATTTACATGTGATTTCTTATATTTGAATATATACATAGCCTGCCTGCTTTTCAACTATTTACTCAAAATCCTGTTGACCTCTCAATGTTGTAAGTCTCCTTGCGTGGATTTTGAAGACATACTCTCTGGTCTGTAGTTCTAGTAAACCCCACGTTTTACTGTCAATTTTCTCTTTGTCTAGAACTGCAGAAGCATCCAATGTTAACTGCGTCAATTACTCCGGTTTCTGGATATGTGAGACTGTAAAATGTTGGAGGGCTGGACTTTTCAGGAGATTTTCTATTATTATTATCATTATTTTCAAATGTTCAGGGGATACTCATGTAATCATATCACATTTCCAGCTTCTTTTGACTCTGCTGCATCTGCACCTCTCCTGGGCTTCATCAGTAACCATCCCGGCACCACTGCAATCTGAGGAGAAAAATTGTAAAGAAAAACACCAAGTGCCCTGACCGGGGACCGAGCCCACGACCCTGGGGCCAAAAAGCAAGCGAGTCACAGGGGTGTAAAATTCCACTCGCCCTCTCGCATTTGCGAGTAAGTTTTTAGTCAGGGCGAGTAAGGTTTTCAAAACTGACCTTACTTTTTCTTCATTTTTAGCACCTAAATGAAAAGTTTAGGCGATAAGGGCGAGTAAGTTTGAGGGAAATTTTACACCCCTGAGTCAAACACCAGGCCAAAAGGTTCGGGCCAGCCCGACCGGTCAGTTATGCACTCCAAATAAGGCGATTTATTATGTACGTGTGCTACTTCATTCCTCTATCCTAGAAAGAAACCAATATTTAAAATGTTTAGGAGAGACTCATTTAAACATGTCATATTTTTAGCTCCTCTTGACTCCGCTTAATCTGGTCCATCCATGGGCTGCAGCAATAATCATCCCGGCACCAGGCACCACTGTAGTAGGAGAAAAAAAAAAATGAAAAAAAAAAAAAAAAAAAAATCCAGTCTAGTGCCCCGACCGATGATTAAAGGAGCGTGATAACTCAGTGGTTAATCCACTTGCCCCCAACACCATAGGTCCTGGGCTTGATATCGGCAGCGGCCACAAAAAGCCGACGCCCAAACACACTCCAACCACACCACCTGCAGAATGAATCACATTTCCAGATTTCTTTGACTCCGCTGCATCCGCACCTACCCCAGGACCCACGGGCAACCACCCCACCAGATACCACTGCATCTGAGGAGAACAATCTGTAAAGAAAAACCAACCGAGTGCCCCGAAAAGAATGATTGCAATATATATCAAAGAATATGTAGTAATTAAAGGTCAACCACTCTCAGTCCCATAATGTATGATAAATTTATGTATATCCTCAGACCAGGTACAGCCGTGTCGGCCACTTCCCGCCGTTCAGATATATAACCATGAATATAGATAATGATTACAATACATCAAAGAATATATAGTACTTAATTAAATGTGAACCACACTCATTCCCATAATGTTTAATGAATTTTGAAGGCCAGGTACAGCCGTGTCGGCCACTTCCTGTCCTCCAGATATAACCATGAAAAGATTAACCATACTCATTCCCATAATGTTTAATGAATTTTGAAGGCCAGGTACAGCCGTGTCGGTCACTTCCTGTCCTCCATATATAACCATGAAAACATGGACCACACTCATTCCCATAATGTTTGATGAATTTTGAAGGCCAGGTACAGCCATGTTGGCCACTTCCTGTCCTCCAGATATAACCATGAAAACATGAACCACAATCATTCCCATAATGTTTGATGAATTTTGAAGGCCAGGTACAGCCGTGTCGGCCACCTCCTGTCCTCCAGATATAACCATGAAAACATGAACCACACTCATTCCCATAATGTTTGATGAATTTTTTTTTTTTGGGAAGGCCAGGTACAGCCGTGTCGGCCACTTCATGTCCTCCAGATATAACCATGAAAGCAAATGATGATTTCAATATATCAAGATAGATGTAGTAATTGAATGTGAACCACACCCACTCCCATAATGTATGATGAATGTATGTATATCGTCAGGCCAGGTACAGCCGTATCGGCCACTTCCTGCCCTTCAGAAGAAATAATGATTGCATCACTCTTACGCCAAACAACCCAATTACCTTGAAATGTTCTAGCATCACCCCCCCCCCCCCCACCCCCGTTAAATTTAAAATCTGTTTGTTGATGATATGAAAACATCTAATTGTTGGTAGATGTCTTCACAGTGAATTTTTGGTTCTTCACACTGGCGCCTGACCACCAGTGGATGCATATGCCTATAATCTTATTAAAACATGGTAGACAACGGTTTTTACCACAACCAATTTCAACAGGTTTTTTTTTCGTCAAGTCCAGATCTATCCGATTTGTCACTTAGCGGTTTTATAGTTTGGATACCTAAAATCATCCCACGAAACTAAGAATCTCTCAGAACATTGGGAACGCAGGTTTTTTTGGCGAAATATGACTTGCTTTTTATGACACGAAAAACTACCATTTCACTCCGTTACTCTCCGTAACTCTTTTTCGCGGAGGTAGTATCCAAGGTAAAATACATTACTTACCGTTTGTTTCGAAGAATCTGATTGGTCGTGACGTCATTTTACCGCCCTCTGTCAAAATACCCGCGGAATCGAGAAATTGTCAACAATGGCTAACATTACGACAAACAGAGAGCAATATCGAAGAAAAAATACTTGTTTGCATATAATTGCTGAATACCATTGGGCCGCCTCGATAGAGCAGTCAATTTCAGGCTGACTTTCATTCATGATCTTTCATATATCTTCTCTGATGCCTTCTGTTTTTCTTTTATTTAAATGTGTCCAGATGTATGTGTTTTTTTTCCAAAAAAATCATCCAATCAAATGTTCTGTTACATTAAAGTTCGACGAATTACCGGAGGCTGTTATTTGCGTGTGGAGGACCCTTGTTCTACCAGCTTGATTGTAATGGAAATAAGACCGCAAATGACAATAAGTGACTTTCCAGCATTTATTTCAGCAAAACACAACATAAAGCTGACTAGATATTGTACGTATTCGCTGAATACCCATAATCGCATTGCAACCATCTGATTCAGATTCAGATAATTTTCGGTGCAGTATTTTACCCTCTTCAATAAAAAAAATATATACGAAGGGAACCAACCAGTAACGGAGTGAAACGGTAGTATTTTCGTGTCAGAAAAAGCAAGTCATATTTCGCAAAAAAAACCTGCGTTCCCAATGTTCTGAGAGATTCTTAGTTTCGTGGGATGATTTTAGGTATCCAAACTATAAAACCGCTAAGTGACAAATCAGATAGATCTGGACTTGACGAAAAAAAAACCTGTTGAAATTGGTTGTGGTAAAAACCGTTGTCTACCATGTTTTAATAAGATTATAGGCATATGCATCCACTGGTGGTCAGTCGCCAGTGGTTCTTCATCATCTTTGTTTTGGTTTTCGTCAAAGAAAGTATTCAAGTCAAGGGCACTTGTACCCAAGTTTAATAAGAGCTCTTGCCTCATAATTTCTCTCTGAGCATCATAGAGTTCACAATCAAGGAGAAAATGGTCTACTGTTTCTCTCTCACCGCAAGCACAAGAGGGACCCTCTGATTTCTTGTGCCCTTGAAACTGATTTTCTTCAGTTTGACTACTTGATGGTATTGATGCAAATTTCTGCCTTTTTCCGATATTTCCCATCTTCGTTGCCATTTCCCCTTGACTGCTTCTCTTGCTGCATGTTGTATTTGTGCCTGTGTTGCATCTTCTATATCTTCTGGCATTGCCTCTGCTTCTTTTGCAGCCTCCTTGGCAAGCCTATCCGCTATCTCATTCCCTCTTATATCTGCATGCCCTTGACTCCACTGAATCTTTACTTCTGTCCCATTCCTTTGTAAATCTGACATAACTTGGATATTGTAGGTAGTTTTGCAAGTTCGAAAACACTTTGGGCGAATCGATTTTAAAAACCTAAATCGATTTCAGACGAAATTTAGCAAAGTTAAAGAGAAAACATACTTTTGCTTCGATGCAGTTTCACCGGTTTTATCTGCATTTCTTCTCCTTTCTCTGACAGTTTGTGACATAACTTCCATTTGGAAACAAAAGTTATCAGGATTATTTGTTTTCTTCTCACCGGAAATATGGGTGACAGGACATCTCGGCCCCTAACAAACTCAGCCCCTGACAAACTCGGCCCCTAGCAAACTCGGCCCCTACAAACTCGGCCCCTGACAAACTCGGCCCCCAAAATTAGAATACGTATATATTAATGTTGGAATTGACTTATTATCATTTTGGAGACGTTGCTACCAATTTTGTTGGACCTTTAACCCAACATTGAGATGAAATGACATCTCAAGCCCTGCCGCCCAATGACACCAATAGGGTTTATAAGCATGTACGGGCCGACTCGCACCACGTTGCCTGGGCAGGCTTAGATCCTCTAAGCAGTTTACCAGTAGTTGTGTGCGGGTCGGTTTCAGCTCTGCGTGGAAGCATCATGCAGCCCATCTCTTTCTTCAAGCCCCGATGGGCGGGGGCGAAATTAAAGTATAGAATATATAGTAAAACTACTGAATGAAGCATCAAAAACTGATGAATTTATTTTCATAACTTTTTTGTAAATTGTTATTTCTTTTCTGTGCCAGGAAATTTATTGTGAACACGTGCATATAAATTTTGTAAAATAAAAATGAAAATAATTTGGTCCTTTTTGAAAATGAAATACCCTACCCACTTTTTTCTATTTTCCTTTTTCTTTGGATCAGATGTCACCCAGGTAACCTTGGCTAGGTAGTTGAGGCCTTGAGGAGATAACCATTTATTTTCTGTGTTGTACGCGTTAATTCCCTTGATTATCAGCACAGCTGAGAAAGGTCGTGTCCGTATAAGTCCGTTATGGCTACGCTGTCATTCATACTTTCATGAACGGCAGAAAAATTAAGTTTTTTGTTAAAACTGGGGTATACAGGGGTAAACATTATTTTTCTTATATCTGCTCAAAACAGATTGTGAGTACTCGATAGTCGCATCGAGGCGGTCCTATCGAGCCCTCGTAATCTATGTTTCGAGCAAAAATAAGAAACATGTCACAATAATTCATCTTCAAATTTCCGTTTCTGGCCAAACAATTGATAAAGTATTTGTATAGGAGTGTTTTCGTAATGAACATCGCCAACGCACAATCAGATCGTGGAGAACTATGTATATCATGAACTATATTGTTTTCTATAGGTTTACATTTGTTTTTACAATGGAAATGTCAATATCACAAAAACACGCCTAGTCTAAAATGAAAAATTGTGATATTTTTTCTTATTTCTGCTCAAAATATAGATTTTGGGGACTTACAGATTGGTGGGACTCGTTAGAACCGCTTCGAGGCGGTTCTAACGAGTACCCACAATCTATATTTTATAGCAGAATTTGGATAAATAAGGTTTACCCTCGTAAACCCCAGTTCAAGGGGGTCAACATTATATAGGCGTGTTTTCGTGATGATTTTTCGCCCCCCAAATATGAAAATTTTCAGATGAAACATAAACATATTTTTCTTATTTCTGCTATAAACATAGATTGTGGGTACTCGCTAGAACCCATTGACAAGGCGATTCTAACAAATACAAACAATCTATGTTTTTGAGCAAACAGATTGCATCGACGACGCGGTTCTTACAAGAACCAACAATCTATGTTTTTGAGAAGAAAAAAATAAAAAATAATATAAACCCTTGTAAAGCCAAGTTTTTCTGTATAAAAGTGTGGTTGCAGATGGTCAAATTATATAGGCATGTTTTCGTGATGTCACTTAATTGTAATACCGTCCCAATTACAGCATCGATTTCCGTGATCTTTTATCGTGGATAAGGTTTCGTATTAAAACGATAAATTTGCTCAAACTTTCTGTGAAACTATCTATCCACCTTCCAAATTGATTATCGGAAACAAAAACATAGTATTTAGGACCTAAATGCTGCTAGGCCGGACTGAGTTTTTAGGGACGGTGTTGAGTTGGGGCCGAGTTTGCCAGGGGCCGAGTTTGCCAGGGGCCGAGATGTCCATAAATCGAAATATGCTGTCAAAGCGGTTGGTCCAAATAGCGAAAACGGAATCGAGACAGTTCCCCGACAAGACAGTTCCCCGACACGGTTTTTGGAGACAGCTCCCCGACACATTTGAAGACAGTTCCCCGACACTTTTGAAGACAGTTCCCCGACACTATTGTTCAATGTCAAATCAGGGTCTGCCTTTAAACAGTAATGTAGCGTAATGATGCGCAATGATGCGTAATGTAGCGTAATGATGCGTAATGTAGCGTAATATAGCGTAAAGATGAACAATTTATGCCTGAAAATGACCACCTATCTTTGTTACCGACTTGTTACTCCAAAATGTCTAAAAGACGGATTGATCTATACCGCGAAACGGGAAAGGAACGTATTTTTTTTTTTTTTTTTTTTTTTTTTAGATAATTTGATGTCGAATGAGATACCATCACAATTAATAATTAAGCGACCTGTCATGTTAGCCTATAGATAATATATTATCCATAGTTTCCAGCTGGCACCGCACAAGAGTGAACAAAATTTGTTTTGTTCATGATAAATGCATAAGGATTATGAACAAAACAAATTTATAGTTTTACGTTCGCTCTTGTGCGGTGCCAGCTGGAAACAATGGATAATATATTATCCATAGGCTAACATGACTGGCCGCTTATTAATTGGGATGGTATCTCATTCGACATCAAATTATCTAAAAAAAAAAAAAAAAAAAACAGTGTTAGTAGCCGCAGCCTGAACCTTTGAAGTGAGCAACTGCATACCGAAGCACTGACTGACTTATTTACAATAGCCATGAATGTCTAACTGAGATATTACTTGCGAGGGGTGGCTCTCTCTGCAGCCATTCTCTTTTTCTGATGGGGCTTTTTCCGCCACCTGACGTTTTTGGGACTCTCAAATTTCCATTGGTAGAAGTAACATATCGGGTCCTTCTTCCTTTGTCCCGGTAAAATCTTTCCAATAAGTTGTGCCTTTCTTTTTCAGACTTCTGGCACCACACGTCTACAGAAATGTGATGATGTTCATAACTTGGTTTTAAGCGGTAGTTACCAAGAAAAACCAGTGCCTGCTCTGCGTCTTTGTACATTGAAGTCACAATTCTGAATATTTTGTTGACTAGGCCGTTAAACTCACAATACAAACAAGACATAAAATTACTGATACTTTCAAAAACGTAATATCCTCAAAAAACGAGAGAGAGAGAGAGAGAGAGAGAGAGAGAGAGAGAGAGAGAGAGAGAGAGAGAGAGAGACGTGGAAAACACTCAGTAGCGCGAAAATTAGAAGAAAAACATAAATAATAAGATTACCTCGCAGTATATGCACTCCGTTTTACATTTCTCAGAACACACATAACACACGTAACTTTTCGCCATTGTGAAAAATAAGCGAATGTAAACTATGGCTATAATTTGGAGGTTATAAGGACCAAATTTTAAGTGTAATTGCTCTATTTCTTTTGATGATTATAGAATACGACAGGAGTCTTTGACATAAACGGTCTTTGATGTCTAATCTTCTTAATTTAATCAAACCAAATAAATACAAATGAACGGACTTCAACGTGTAAATTTTAATGACTTTATAATTCGGCATGTGTCTTTAATAATAATTGTGTATGATGTCTTGTCTGCTTTAATTGATATGCCGTTAATCCATAATGGCATTTTGTTAAACAATGGATACCTGTCCATCTCACTTCAGGTGTGATAATCATGTTAATATAAATCAGCACGAGCAACTTTAATAGCGCGCCCAATTAAAGAAGGTGCGAAAATCATTTAATTAAGAAAGAAAGAAAGAAAGAAAGAAAGAAAGAAAGAAAGAAAGAAAGAAAAAAAAAGAAAATTAAAATGAATTGAAAGATATACTGGACTTATCGTCATTTTGGAATGAATATGACATAACTTATGATTGTATTCTTTGAACAATAGTTTGTGTTCTTTCCCTTACATTGCAAGTATAGATCTTGATAATAAGCCAAAACCAATATGTTAATCGCTAAGTTGTTAAACCTGATAAGATGTGGGATTCATATAGGTCCCCTATGCATTGTTTACATGGTTATACTCCAATCATACGTTGTGGTACAGTTTGAGCCGCCTCGATGATACGAGTACGCATTAACAATCTATGTTTGGAATAGAAATACGATTTTTTCATATATATCATACGAATGTTATCACATCGGGTTAATAAGTCCGTGTAATGAACATTCCTCTAAACCAAACTTGATGCAGAGAAAAATGGGGTTTACGGGGGTATTCATCACGGGGGTAATACCATTTTCTATACTGTGCTGTCGACCGAGCCGGTACTGTGTAAAGCTGCTGTCGACCGAGAAATACGGTTTTCGACCGAGCAGTACGGATGTCGACAGAGGAGGGTAGTCGATAAATTCGCTGTAAATGTGTTATTTTTGTGTATGTCTGTCCATTTTCGTCTTGTCAAATCGTTTGTGAAATAGTTTGCTGTTGTTTAAAGTGTTTTGGAAGTCTGACTAATAGCCTGTTTTGACGCTGAGCGGAATTAAACGGGAAAATATATAAAATAAGTACTTCCGGGGAAATACGTGGCTCTTATTCAGTGTCATGGAATATCGAGGACGAAATGATGCAGATACATCATTAACATACGCGATAACCTTTTATTTGTGTGTCAACATGTCTTTATATGCATCTATGGAACTGTTTATAGTTTCATCGATACGGCTGTCTATGAAGTGAAAATTTGCGGGGTACAGTTGTCGACGTTACTGGGTACAGATGTCGATGATTCAACGAGAGTGTAAGGGACAGACTTACTGGAAATTAACCCCAGTTAAACAAAAAATAACTGTTCAATTCTTCGTCAGGCTTTGTTTGTTTGTTTGAAATGGCTGATTGATAATAAACTATCCTTGCTTTGTTTTGTTTGTTTGATTTGAGGTTTAACGTCCCCGTCAACACTGTAAAGGTCATTTTGGAGACGTTTGTTCCAATTTTGTGGGCGAAAACCTGGCTACCCGGAGAAAAACCACCTGACCTTCCGTTGCAGAACTTGGCATCTCACATGTGACCCGAGCGAGGCTCGAACCACAGCGGTGAGAGACCTAATGATCAAGAGTCAGCGCTCTTAACCACTAGGCCACGGAGGCCCGTCACCAATGAGATTGGTCATTAGGTTTTCAGCTCACCCTAGCCGAAAGCTCAGCAAGTGAGTATACTCATGCCCCGGCATCCGTCGTCGTCCTTTCACATTCTGCAAACATCTCATCCATCACGAAAACACGCCTATGTAATATTAACCCCCGTAAACCCCACTTTTATATAGTAAAACTGGGGTTTACAGGCGTATATATTATTTTTTCTAATTCCAGCAAAAACAGATTGTGGGTATTCGTTAGGACCGCCTCGTCGAGGCTATTCTCACGAGTGCCCTCAATCTACGTTTAGAGCAGAAATAAGCAAAATTCAGTATTTTCATGCGAAAAGTTTCATATTATGTTTATGGGGCGCCATTTTGCTATTTATTCCGTATTTGTGGATATCCATAATTATTTATGGATATCCATTATTCGAATTCGGATGCGCGTCTGATTGGTGATCAGGAGGAAGTGGGTTCGATACCTGCCTGGGTCGGCAACATTCTTTCGTGGAAATTGATCATGAAATATTTTCTACAGTCATTCTCTCCCTTCCGCTGGTTCAAGAAGGGCAGTTGTCAGTTTCTGGCGAAAGAATGTGCACTGTACTGGTTAACTGCTTACCGTATAAGCCTGCCCAGGAAAAGTGTAGATAGGTAAACTGACCGGCTCAAAATGACCTAAATTAGTGTTGAATGCGCCGTTAAACTCAAATACAAACAAACAAACAAACATCTCAATCCCTGTCGCCCATTGACTCGCACGACTTTGTTTGGACAGACTTAGACCTTCTAAACGATTTACCAGTACTCTCAGCTCATGCAGCCAAATCTATTTCTCCAAGCCCCAATGTGCGGGGGCCAGGAGATAAATCTGAATCTGCATGGTACCCCATACATCTCAAGTAGACTATTTGTTTGTTTGATTTGAGGTTTAGCGTCCCCGTCAACTCTGTAAAGGTCATTTTGGAGACGTAGCTTCCAATTTTGTGGGACTTTTACCCGACCTTGAGATGAAATGACATCTCAAGCCCTGCCGCCAAAATGAACCAATAGGGTTTATTAACATGGACGGGCCGACTCGTACCGCTTTGCCTGGGCAGGCTTAGATCCTCTAAGCGGTTTACCAGTACTCGTGTGCGGGTCGGTTTCAGCTCTGCGTGGAAGCATCATGCAGCCCATCTATTTCTTCAAGCCCCGATAGGCAGGGGCCGTCAAATAGAGTGTTATATGGATATATGTTACTACTATATATAACGACCATATGCATTTTTCTCCAGAAAGCATGCACGGATTGCCTGATTGGATCATCATAATCTTACGTCCGATTTGGTGCGCAGTCCTCATAGAGGTGATTCAAGAGGGACCGGATGCGTTGGCCGAAATTTCCAGATCTTACGGCTGGTTCCGATATTTAACTGCACACATGGCGGGCGTTCAGCGTATGCCGTCCGTTGCTTTGGAAGCCTAACGGGTTGAAAAGGCTGCACGGCAGATAGGTCCCTTTGACTGGCCATCATCTTCCAGCGATGATTAAGACCCTGAAGATTTTGAAGATTTTTACAATAAACACGCTTGTGTTTTAGGGAGAAATCATTAAACCAAAAGCTTTGGCGGTGATTTATGGATATCCATAATTCGAATTATGGATATCCATAAATCGATCTGAATTATGGATATCCATAAATCGAATTATGGATATCCATAATTCGAATTATGGATATCAATAAATCAGAGGAATAATGGATATCCTTAAATCGAATTAAGGATATCCATAATTCGAATTATGGATATCCATAATTCGATTTATGGATATCTTTAAATACGGATTAATAAGTAAAATGGACCCCATACGGGTTTTCGTAATGTCTAAACACCGATTGGCCAATCAAAGCCAATATGTTTTGAACCTCTTTGGGGAGGGGGAACGCTAGTTTGTTCGCGGCATCTGGGTCACATGACCAAGATGGCTACCACACTCATATATGGTTAAACCATCGAAAAGCTTCTCTAGGACCAGTCAAGAAACTTTGTATGTAACAGATAGGACTCCAGCACATCATAATTTGTTCAAATGATGATCTTAGGATTACCCCGAACTTATCTCCAGACACGGTCAAATTTTACAACCTATCCTTTTCTATAGGAAAAATTAAAATAATTATTTTTTTTCAGAAACTATTACAGCCAGTGAAAGTTGGTAGGCAACTAATTGAGATTCTTCACCTGTGTGTGGATTTGGTGAGTGAGTGTTTGAGTTTTACGTCCCTTAAACAACTAAGGTCATATGGAGACGTGACCTCGGTTTAAAGACTCATCCGAAAGTCCGGAGAAGCCAGGGGTCGATCCTGCGACCCCTAGTTTACAAGGCGAGTAGCGTAACCACTACACCACGGAGGCTTCTGTGAGGATTTGGTACCGATTCCTCACATGTGTGAAGTATTGGTATCAATTATACTCTTGTGTGAGAAATTGGTACCGATTCTTCTCATGTGTGAGGAATCGGTACCAGTTCTTTACATGTAAGACACGTGTAATAGTAATTGTTACAAATTCTCCACACCCCATAAACACAGGTCACATGTGTGACGAATAATTACCATTTCTTTACACGTCAGACATTGTCAACAAATTCTTCACATGTGTGAGGAATTGATACCAATTCTTCACACCCTATAAAAAGTCGCACTAGTTTTTCACAGGTGTAACGAATACTTACCAATTCTTTATACGTCAGAAAATTCAGACATCAAAATTTTTCGAAATTGACCATGTGAATTTGGGTATGAAATTTACGAAATGAGAAATTTACGGTTCAACAAAGCCATCCCTAGACATATTGGAAGTGTTGGTGGTGACAGTGACGCAGGTGTGTGGCAAGCCAATACTGTCTTCTTCTTCTTCTTCTTCTTCTTCTTCTTCTCTATTAAATCATATTATGCCGATTACTAAATTTCGTTTAAATATACACGTGTAGCTTTTTAAAAAATCTTAGAAAGCCTTCCCGGCGTAGACAAGTTATAGGATACAGCGGTCTTGAACAGTTCTGCGTTGTGTTATCCAGGGTCCGACACTGGCTGCAAAACTGCATCTGGTGAGGAAATCACGACGACCATACCGACATTTACCACCCGTCAGCATTTGTATACCCACAACTCCAAACAATATTAGAAACCATATTACCGCTGATAGGTGACTTTTGTTTCAAATACAGCTAAGGACGGGACATGTCAAGACATTGCCCAGTGAAAACCAACATGTCATCCCCGTTAGGAATATCAACATAGACAACTGATAACTATCTTAGCATGTCGGTACAGTTACCTGGTTATGTTTGTTTGTTTGACGTTCCCGTCAACACTATTTGGGTCATTTTGGAGACGCTGCTTTCAATATTGTGGGACTTTTACCCGGCATTGAGATAAAATGTCATTATATGCACGGACGGGCAAACTCGCACCACTTTGCCTGGGAAGGCTAAGACCGACTAAGCGGTTTACTACTACTCATGTACGGTCGATTTCTGCTCAGCGTTAACCATTTATACCTCCTTTACTTAAATATGCACTTGCGCGCACATAACAAACGCAAAATCAAAGCACTAAGAGTACTGGTGGGTCGATTGTCGCTGACTATAGGTCGGAAAAGTCTTGGACTGTGATTTAAACTGCTTAATTTACCCTTGAAATTTTTTAAGTATAAAGTGTAGATCTTGATCAGACGTCGCATTCTGTGGCGTCTGGTCTGGGTCTTCACTGTTTGCCAAGCCCAACCTATGATTCCAAGATAACCCTCTTACACAACACTCTGACCTCAGTCACTGCGGCTGTTTTCTATAAAAAAAAGTTATTCGGACAAGTCTGTGATAGTCACATGGACTGAAGAGCTTTTCTGCTTAGGAATTTTGGGTAGTTGGAAAAGGAGCTCATCACGAAAACACGCCTATATAATTTTGACCCCCTTGAACCCCATTTTTATATAGTGAAACTGGGGTTTACAGGGGTAAACCTTATTTTTCATATTTCTGCTCATATACATAGATTCTGGGTACTTGTTAGAACCGCGCGTTCACACAATCTATTTTTGAGCAGAAATATAAAAAGTATCAGATATTTATTTTCTGAGAAGTTTAATTTTTGTTTTTAGGGTAAAAAATTCAATTTATTTTAATAGGCATGTTTTCGTAATGTCTGCTGATCAACCCTACTGTTTGTCATGGCATTTGTTGAGAAGTATTCGTCTCTGCACATGCGCTTGAAGCTCAAAACCTAAACAACGGGCCTCCGTGGCCTAGTGGTTAAGAGCGCTGACTCTTGGTCATCAGGTCTCACCGCTGTGGTTCGAGCCTCGCTCGGGTCACATATGAGACGCCAAGTTCTCAGAATCAGAATCAGAATCAGAATTGTTACTGGTGACACGTCAAATGACATTCATACACCAGGACCTGTGATGTGAGAAGTTAGTCCCTAGCTCTAACCAAAAAGGTAAATTTAGCTACACAATCATCAGCACCTTCAGCTGTCGAAATAATCGAATCGGGAAGGGCATTCCAATCTCTAATGGTTCTGGGGAAGAACGACTCTTTATAAATGTCAGTTCTTGCGCTAAGGGTCTGAAACGCCAACGAATGGTGATTTCTACAGTGTCTAGCTGGGGGAACAAGGTCATCTGTTGGAATGCTGGCAGCACCCTTTTGACCTTTGTATAAAAAGATTAGCCTACTGTCTTTTCTCCTTTTCTTGAGAGACTCCCATTTTAATTTTCCAAGTATTCCAGTCATGCTCCCAGTTTCAAAGCAGTAATTGCCTGTTATAAATCTAGCAGCTCTATTCTGAACTTTCTCAATCTCATCGTTAAGGACCACTCCACTGGGGTCCCAGATACAACTACCATATTCCAAGATTGGACGAACAAGACCTTTATATGCTGCCTCTTTTACATCCTGAGGGCACTGATGAAGATTTCGCCTCAGAAAACCAAGCGTTCTATTTGCCTTAGTACACATGTTGCTAATATGAGTATTCCATCTCAAGTTGTGTGAGATTGTCACTCCAAGGTATTTAATGGAGTCCACATTCTCGAGGACCGTTCCCTCTAAGGTGTAAGAAGCCTCAACTTTATCAGATCTCTTCCTAGTTATCTGCATGATATTGCATTTAACTGGCTGAAATCTCATGCCCCATTTACGTGCCCAACATCCTAATCTATCTATGTCAGCCTGCACTTTCAATGAATCATCAACGGAAGGTCAGGTGGTTTTTCTCCGGGTACTCCTCTGATTAACGATCGGCTCGATATGAGTGAAATAATCTTAAAAGGGCGTAAAAACCAAAACCAAAAAAAAAACACCCTAAACATGAATGTTAATATTGACGTATAGTCAATATTCAATTTCGTTATGGCCCTTTCAAACAAATTAGAAATGTTTAAGCATTTAAACTTCAAGCGCCTGTAATCTTTCAGACATCATTCTTTAAGAGCATTTGCACAGCATTACAACATTTTTTTGCAGTTTAATTTTAATCTGATTTGGCACTTACATGTTCAAGTGTTTACATCAGTGACCAGCCTTGTAGCCTGTTGTGTAAACTAAATATTGGGAGAATTAAGGATGGAGTTATTCTTGGTGATTGTTGCGACTTTAAGACACCAGTTCGCACAAAACATACATTTTTGGTTTGGTCGCCATGAGGCGGGCAAACCGGGTCTAATGACCAGATTGTAACTGTTCCATGGAGGGGCACGTGACGCGATCAACCAATCAGCTTTAACAATGCTGCAATACTATACTGCAATTACAGGAAACAGCCTGTCTGAATAGCGAAACAGACCGAAAAGGAAGCGTTTCAACTCAAACAATAAATATCTTAAGGGAAATGGATACACCTGGCAGGTGTGGCAGTTAGTCTACCATTTTTACCGTATTTCGAAACACACCTATTCAAATACATTGTCATTTTTTGGCCAAAGAAAAAGAAATTTTAAAAAGAAAATTGGAATATGTGCCTTTTTTTTTGCTCAAAACCTAGATTGCGGGGAGTCGACAGAAACGCCTCGACGAGGCGATTCTATCGAGTACCCACAATCTAGTGTCTCAGAGCATGAATACGGAAATTAATGTATACCCCTGAAAACTCATTGATCATTGATTCCATTGTGGAATTTTGAAAATATAATTCGCCGAAACTAGCTAGTCTGGCCAAGAAAACATGTGCACTCCATATTTTTCAGTTCTGTGGTGTATTCCTTGCTTTCAAAGGATAGCCCTTTTATAGAACATATTTAACTTCACTACAGCTGGTGTGTGGGGATGTGTGGCGGCGGTAAAACGTCTCCCTGCCCTATATCATAGTGTAGATTATATTTTCTTGTCCTTTGGGATCACTGATTCCATTGTAGAATTATGAAAATATCTTAGGGTCACTGATGAGGCCTAATTGGCCGAAACTAGCTAGTCTGGCCCAGAAAGCATGTGTACACCGTATTTTTCAGTTCTGTGGTGTATTCCTTGCTTCCAAAGGATAATAGAACATATTAAAGGGGATCACAATTCTTAGGCATGATTTCGTGATGGAAATACAACTTTAAGGACCTTATGGTTGCTACTCTGTTGACTCTGTCCAACTGAAAAAGGGGTATACTCTAAAAGGGGAAGAATTTGCTCCTCAAGGGGTCTACTCTAAAAGGAGAGAATTTGCTCAGGAGCAAATTTTTTCCTTTAAGGGTATAGCGGCCCCCGCCCATAGGGACTTGAAGAAATATATGGGCTGCATGATGCTTCCACGCAGAGCTGAATCCGGCCCGCACACTAGTACTGGTAAACCGCTTAGAGGATCTAAGCCTGTCCAGGAACCGCGGTGCGAGGCCATGCTAATAAACCCTATTGGATTCATTGGGCAACAGGGCTTGATATGTCATTTCATCTCAATGTCGGGTAAAAGTCTCACAAAATTGGAAGCAACGTCTCCAAAATGACCTTTACAGTGTTGACGGGGACGTTAACCCTCAAATCAAACAAAAGTAAGAGTATACCGCTTAGACATATCCAAAAACAAACTACTTTTGCAGGCGTAGCAGTCATTTTCGCAAACTTTACGTCTTGCAGTGCCATTATGGAGTAAGTCCATGGGGCCATGGAAACGAAAACAACATAACATAACTACTACTACTCACAAAGGTGGCTGGCTGCGGTAGCTTAAGCGGATGCAGTCTGACTGGCGATAAGGAAGACTCGGGTTCGATACCTACCGGGGTCGGCAACATTCTTTCGTGGAGATTGATTATGAAATCTTTTCTATGGTCATTCTCTCCCTTCCGCTGATTCAGGAAGGGCAGGGGTCAGTTTTTGGCGACAGAATATGCACTGAACTTGTTAACCGCTTACGGATAAGCCTGCTCATCAGGAAAAGCGTGGATAGGTACACTGACAGGCCCAAACATGACCCAAATCAGTGTTGACTGGGCCGTTAAATACAAATAAACAAAACTTGCAAAGTTTACTTCACACAGATAGGAACAGATTTATATATTCTGAACATCTCCCGGTACGCTGGTAGCTCTAATAATACGTATATGTAAATGTTGGAAAGACAGAGAACGTTATTTTTCCTCATTTATAAAGATCGCTGGGTGTTACGGGCCTCCGTGGCCTAGTGGATAGGAGTGCTGACTCTTAATCATTAGGTATGGCTCAGGTCACATCATGAGAAGTTCTGCAACGGAAGGTCAGGAGGTTTTTTCATCGGGTACACTAGTTTTCGCTCATTTCCGATTAACGATCGGCTTGATGTGAGTGCACTGAATAACCTTGAAAGGATCGTAAAACCAAACATAAAAAGATCGCTGTGTGTGTAAAATCATTTTCATGTCTTTGCTGCTAGAATTCACTTCAGTGCCAAGGTCGAAGGTTCTAAACCTTCCAAATATATAAAATTTTCAGGGAGCGAAACAAAGTCATAACGTTGATGGGTCGTTGTTTATTGTTCTTGAGCCCAGCACAGATAGCAATAGATTTTGTTCAAAAACTTCATGACTACTAAGTGACCTGCCACCAGTTACAGACTGAGTTGTTAAAAGACTTTTTTGGCGCATTCGATGGGAGCTATTGTATCTGATAAGCCGAGAGTGGTGTTCTTTATTTCCATTCTTAAAACTGGAAGCAATGTCTCAAAAAGACTCATACAGTGTTAACAGGGACGTTACCAATAAATGAAATAGATAACCAAGGCCCTATAGATGAGTTTAGGACGCCACCGGTCGCTAAGGAAGTGCTATCCTACGTTTCCGTATTTTTGCCCATGAGCAGTTTTGTGTTGCAAAAAATAACCGTTGTTCAGACTGATCCGATAGCAGTTATTGATTTCTTTGAATTTGACAATTTTAAATAGAGCGTAAGTAAAAGGTGACGTATGTCTTGCGTCACTGTGGCGTCCAACTGATAATTGCTGACAATTAGGTAAGGCCTGCTATCCTTGCAGCAGGTAAGGGTAGAGGGGAGTGCTCTTATTCCTTCTGTTTCTACATTTCCATTCATTTTCCTCTTTCTCCTCGGTCCTTTACTTTAACCTACGACCTCTTCTATATGTTTCTCCCTTTCTCTGGGAGACGAGACAAAATTACCCACACGGGTTGACGTGACGTTAAACCCAAAACAACAATCGAATAATTAACTGACAATGGTCGCGTCATGTTGCGCTAATCGCAAGACAAACGATGCGATGGCGAAGATGATTGGCTGGTTGGTTGAATTGTGGTTTAATGTCCCCGTCAACACTATTTAGGCCATTTTGGAGACGTTGCTTCCAGTTTTGTGGGACTTTTACCCGACATTGAGATGAAATGTCATCTCAAGCCCTGACGCCTAATGGAACCAAAAGGCTTATATGCATTTGACGGTCTGACTCACATCAATTTGCCTGGGCAATCTTAGTCCATCTAAGCGGTTTACCAGTACTCATGTGTGGTCAGTTTCAGCCCTGCGTGGAAGCACCATGCAGCCCAATCTATTTTTCCAAGCCCCGATGGGCGGGGGCGAGACAGAGAAGACGAATCGAAGGATTACCAACCTGAGGGATTTAACATGTGGGTGATAAAGATCAATCGTTTACTACCAGTAACAGGGTTGTTTGAATATTGAAATTCACCGTCCCCGCGACCCCCGCCCATCGAGGCTTGAAGAAATAGATGGGCTGCATGATGCTTCCATGCAGAGCTGAAACCAACGCACACGAGTACTGGTAAACCAATTAGAGGATCTAAGCCAGCCCAGGCAAAACGGTGCGAATCGCAGTCCATGCTTATAAACCCTATTGGTTTCATGGGCGGCAGGGCTTGAGATATCATTTCATCTCAATATCGGGTAAAAGTCCCGCAGAATTGGTAGCAACGTTTCCAAAATGACCTATACAGTGTTGACGGGGACGTTACATCTCAAAACAAACAAACAAATCACCGTCCCCGTTAACACTATTTGAGTCATTTTTGAGACGTTGCTTCCTAAACCCACATTGAGATAAAATAACATCTCAAGCCTTGCCGCCAAATAAAAAAAGATGTGGTGTATAATGGTTTATCAGCACTCAAGTGCGGTCAGTTTTAGCTCTGCGAAACCAGGGCCTCTCGTATACCGTACAAACACACTACCGACTGAGATACCGAGCCTCACCTTCGACCTTTTACATAACTATCCCCCCACCCCCCCCCCCCCCTTGCCTAATGAGATTCGTCCCGAACCTCTTAGTGCTATCCAGTCTGGATTCGGACATTCGGACATGGTATCTGCTAAGTACTGTTGTGATTCAAAAGATTGTACACTGCGGTTTTTGCTTCTTTGATTTGAGGTTTAACGTCCCCGTCAATAATGTAAAGGTCCTTTTGGAGACGTTTCCAATTTTGTGGGACTTTTACCCGACATTGAGGTGAAATGACATCTCAGGCCCTGCCGCCCAATGAAAGCAATAGGGCTTATAAGCATGGACCGTCCGACTCGCACCGCTTTGCCTGGGCAGGCTTAGATCCCCAGAGCGGTTTACCAGTACTCGTGTGCGGGTCGGTTTCAGCTCAGCGTGGAAGCATCATGCAACCCATCTATTTCTTCAAGCCCCGATGGGCGGAGGCCGCTGAAATGCAGTATAAAAGTCTAAGAATGTTGTGAATGAAATGACAAACACTATGCTTAAAATGCATTAAGGGGGATAATGATATCAGCTGGCTCAGATCGGAATGTAGACTGACAAGACCAAACCTATTGGATGCTTTTTGAAAGCAGCCAACTTGTTCTTCATGGCTCCCAGTGAAATCTGCCTAATAGTGCAGATTTCAGTAATAATCATAGAATAAATCATGTATTTTAACAGCAGAACATGAACTGTAGTTTTTTTATATCGTCGACAGCCGTACCAATCAGACTAGGATACCATCGACGGTCGTATTTCTAATAATCGACATCCGTATCCCGACATTTTTCAAAGGTCTATAAAAACTCCCAGAGTGCATGAATTATGTCAAACCCACGTTGTTGTTGAAGCGTAAATGGTAGATAAAATATATTTGGTGTTTTATTGCTTTCCTACTTTTCATAAAGCATTAGATTAATGATATTCTGTGAAAACTGAAGTTTTTTCGAAAGAACCGGTATTTTATAGTGTTTTTCAGACTCACGACTCTCTATAAGTGAACAGACAATTAGCAGCTTGTCTCTTTAAAACACCGACATCGTTTTTAAATGTTTAAACTAACGTTTCGCCTCTCCAAGTGCATCAAAATCGAAGACCCTCCTCTGTCGACAGCCGTACTGCTCGGTCGAAAACCGTATTTCTCGGTCGACAGCAGCTGTACACAGTACCGGCTCGGTCGACAACACAGTATAGAAAATGGTATTACCCCCGTGTTCATTATTTTGGCGAAAAAAGTTAATGTGGATCATTTTAGCACACTGATGTGTTACAATAATGGTAATGGAGTAACAACGATATAAAGAAACTACAACAACAAAAAACGAGGCGGTTCTAATGAGCGCACACAACTTATACCAAGATATAGGTTGTGGGTACTCGGTTGGAACCGTCTCAACGAGGTGATTCCAACGAGCGCCCACGATTTTGTTTTTTTTGCAGTATTAGTAGGAAAACTTCAACGAATTTTCGCCAGGGAGAAAAGACATAGGTTGTGGGTACTCGTTAGAACCGCCTCAACGAGGCGGTTCTAATGAGCGCACACAACTTATACCAATATATAGGTTGTTGGTACTCGCTAGAACCGTCTCAACGAGGCGATTCTAAACTCTATTAGTTTATCTCCACCATGGATCGCGAAAACCTCACTGGGAGTTGGGCTATTGACTGTGGGTATCAGGATGCGGAAAAAAACTTTATCTGTTCTGGAGTAAATATAAATTCATAAAATAGGCTACATTACGCATCATTATGCTTTTTCAGGCATCATTACGCCATTTTAGGCATCATTACGCATCATTGCGCCACATTACGCATCATTACTGTATTTAGGTACATCGGTCAAATCACCTGTGACTGATCATGATGATTATCATTATTGATAGTTATTATGTGTGCATCAATATTTTGAAAAACAAAATCACCGACAGACTTTTAGAAATATTAAATTATGGGTTCATAGACATTTTTGAAGACAGTTCCCCGACAGACTTTTACATGTATAAAATAAAAGCTTATACTTGATACCATTTTCAATAAGTTTAATGGATACATCTGAAAATAAGCGAACTAGCATGTTCAGTTAATGAACATGCATACTTTAAAACAAAACAAAAATGTCTTCTAGGAAACGCAATAGTATATTTCTAAGTGTCAGTTTTCCATATAATAAACATTTAAAAAGTGAAGATGAGCTCAAAGTTTGTGTTTTAAATAAATATTATTAAAGTATTAGAATATGAAATAGATACCTAACGCTGTTATGCGAACAATAATGCGACAACATATTGTCTTTTGCTGATTAGATTTTATTTGGGAAAACATAACACTACATGAAATTTTCTTCTTGAGAACTTCTGAAAATAATGCCCGTTTCCATATTTTACACGCAATATTTATCTTTATCTATCTACCTTCCTTCCGTGAATATGACATCTTTTGCAAAAGGAAGAGTTTGTTTTCCAAATGTTAAGCTGGAACAAGTATGAGATAATTTGATGTCAAATGAGACATGATCCCAATAATAAGCGACCTATCATGTTAGCCTATAGATAATATAAATTTCCATAGTTTCCACCTGGCACCACACAAGAGCGAACGTATTCGTTTTGTTCATGATAAAATTAATGCATAAGGCTTATATCCAGTATGTACAAGGGTGAGTGAAGAAAAAAAAAAAAAAAAAAAAACAGCGTGAAATCGATCTCTTCTTTTTCGAAGAATGATACACTTGGACCTACGCTGTTCCAGCTTGTCTTTGATGTTCAACGTGACGGCGTTACCATACAGCACTCTTTGAATGGTGGAGAAGTCCGTCTCCCGGGTACCAAGTATAAGTTGGACGGGTACTGTCACGTGACTAATACGGCGTTCGAATTGTATATTTCACGGGTGCCCGACATGTCTTCCTTCTGACAGAGAAGAAACGAAACACTCTCTAACCCAACAGACCATGAGCGAGCTCTACGCTCTGACAATGAAGAAAAAATACCACGTAGAAAGTCTGGGTATGAAAATATGTCTATATCTGGGAACACGAATTTCTCGAGCAGAGCCAGACAAACCCGGAACTTCGAGAGTTTCTCCAGGGGTTGGACATTACCGACAGACTTAATCCTAGAGACAGCTTTTTCGGGGGTCGGACGAACGCGAGTCAGTTACACTACAAGACGGAAGAATCAGAACAGATCAGATACGTCGACTTTACCAGTCTTTACCCGTGGGTGAACAAATACTGCGAGTATCCAGTGGGTCATCCAGAAGTGATAACTTCCTACTTAAAAGACATCGGCGAGTATTTCGGGATCGCTAAAGTCCGGATTTTACCACCACGTGGACTATATCATCCCGAGTTACCATTTAGATCCAATGGAAAGCTCAAGTTTCCCCTGTGCCGCTCTTGCGCGGACAATGAATCGCAGTCACCTTGCGTCTGCTCTGACGAAAACAGGGTCATGACCGGGACCTGGTGTACGCCGGAACTACAGACAGCTGTACGTTTGGGGTACAAAGTCCTGAAAGTATACGAAGTATACCATTGGAACGAAACCACTCAATACGACCCTCAGAGAAGAAAAGGAGGACTCTTCGCCGTTTACATCAATACGTTCCTCAAGTATAAACAAGAAGCGAGTGGCACTCCTGATTGGATCCTGACCCCTGAAGATACTCAGAAATATGTCAATCAATATTTAGAAAAGGAGGGTGTCGGTCTAGACAAAGAGAAACTGGAAAAGAACCCGGGGTTAAGAGCTTTAGCAAATCTATGTCTGAACAGTTTCTGGGAAAAGTTTGGACAACGCCTTAACCTCAGGCAATCCGCCTTCTTCCATGAGACAGAAGTCGATGGGTTTTTTCAAGTTCTCTCAGACCCTACCAAAGAAGTTCAAAATTTTCATATCGTGGCGAACGACACGATCCAGGTAGAATGGATCTACAAAAAAGACTGTCAGCCCGAAGACAACAAGACTAATATCTACCTGGCGACCATTACCACCTGTTGGGCACGACTCAAACTCTATGGCGTTCTCGAACGTTTGGGCAGAAAAGTCCTGTACTACGACACAGACTCCGTGATCTACGTGAGCAGACCCGAAGAATACGACCCCCCGTTAGGGGACTACCTCGGAGAACTCACGAATGAATTGGATCATGGAGAGCATATCGTGGAGTTCGTGTCGGGAGGACCTAAAACTAGGCCTATAAAACTAACAGTGGGAATGAAACGTGCAAAGTGAGAGGTTTCATGCTTCATTTCGCCACCAGTCAACTGATCAACTTTGACGCGGTAAAGGCTTTAGTGACACAAATGACGCCATTTTCTACCATATCCGTCGTCAATCCCCAAAAAATATGCCGGGACAAAAGAAAAAGAAAACTGTACAACAGAGAAGAAGAGAAAACTTATCAGATGGTTTATACAAAAAGGAAACGATTAGACAATTATGACACAGAACCCTACGGCTATTAAAAAAGAAGAAAAATAAAGGAAAAATCCGCTAATACCAGATCTTGATGTTCGACTCGACTATACCAGACCTTGACGGTCTACTCTCATATGTCAGACCTTAACGGTCATTGGTATAAAAACAAGAGCATAACGGTCGACTCGCATATACCCGACCTTAACGGTCAAGGATATAATGAACCGGTCCTTTGAGATCAGCGTGAATATTCTGAGAAATCAGAAATAAATTATTGGTTTAGACTCATATTCTAGACAGGTTTCCCAGTGGAAATCTTCCACTGACCGTTCCAAGGCGGCTCTTCTGTGGCGATTTATTTATGTTGTTGTTTGTTACTTACTGTGTGTATCACTTGTGTCTTTTAATTAAGGATGGCCATATGGCCATTTTGTGGGAAAGTAACTGTCCTTATGGCCTTCCTTTGTTTAGGTTTCCATTATGGTCTGGTCGCTTAATGTTTGTATTTCTTTCCCTTTGGTGTCTTTTATGGGTGGAGTAATTAATTGTATCAATTCCTGATCTTTGTTTTACTTCTACTTTTTAATTATTTAGACCCCATTTTGATTTATGTCAGTCTTTGAATCGACTGCCTATTCGAAATTCGCAAAATTGCAGTATGTTTCCTCTGGCTTTCTTTGCCGGATCATTACAGGGTCACTGATGAGGCTTTATTAGCCGAAACTACGTAGTATGACCCATCTTCTTTCTTATGAATGTTTTCATTGCTCTTAAAGGAACTCATTTTTGATTTTTATTTGCCTTCACTGCAGCTGGTGTTGTGCCGTGTGGCGGCCGTAAAACGTCTCCCCGTACATCAACCATAGTGCAGTTTATATTTTACTTTTGGTCCTTTGAGATCAGCGTGAATATTCTGAGAAATCAGAAATAAATTATTGGTTTAGACTCATATTCTAGACAGGTTTTTAATTATTTAGACCCCATTTTGATTTATGTCAGTCTTTGAATCGACTGCCTATTCGAAATTCGCAAAATTGCAGTATGTTTCCTCTGGCTTTCTTTGCCGGATCATTACAGGGTCACTGATGAGGCTTTATTAGCCGAAACTACGTAGTATGACCCATCTTCTTTCTTATGAGTGTTTTCATTGCTCTTAAAGGAACTCATTTTTGATTTTTATTTGCCTTCACTGCAGCTGGTGTTGTGCCGTGTGGCGGCCGTAAAACGTCTCCCCGTACATCAACCATAGTTCAGTTTATATTATACTTTTGGTCCTTTGAGATCAGCGTGAATATTCTGAGAAATCAGAAATAAATTATTGGTTTAGACTCATATTCTAGACAGGTTTTTAATTATTTAGACCCCATTTTGATTTATGTCAGTCTTTGAATCGACTGCCTATTCGAAATTCGCAAAATTGCAGTATGTTTCCTCTGGCTTTCTTTGCCGGATCATTACAGGGTCACTGATGAGGCTTTATTAGCCGAAACTACGTAGTATGACCCATCTTCTTTCTTATGAATGTTTTCATTGCCCTTAAAGGAACTCATTTTTGATTTTTATTTAATGGTGAAAAAAAATCAATGGTGTTTAGGAAAGCTACCGTCGATTCAATTTCTGTCATCTTTGAATTATTTTTTTTTTCTATCGTTTCATTTTTTGTCATTATTGGTTTGTCGTCATTGTTGTTTGATTTTTGTACATTTACGCGTAATTCCCCATAGACCGCGTTTTTATTTTTGTAACTCCCTTTCAAAAAACGACTTTAGGATTTCAATTTTTGAACATAGCGTTTTCATTTTTATTGCTGTTTTGATGTTTTGGTATATTTCATTTCACACGTTTACGCCTTTGTTTCCAATATTTGTAAACATTGTTATGTCAGTCATTGAAATAAAATTTGTATGAAGACATTGTTTACGTCGTCTTTTCATTCCTGCGTAAGAAGATGGATCCTGTCGAATCTCATGACCCCGAAAGGGAATCAATGGTCCAGTTTCCTAAAGCCGATGAGGAAAATCGTTCAAACGGAGACAGGTGACATCTATTGGGAACTCGCGTTCCTCAGGCCGAAATTGTTTATTTCTGTCAAATGATCATCGTTTATACCATCATCATTACCTCCATTACGAACTTATCCTTACAAAACGGGTCAGCAGAACTTTGGATTTGTCTCCTCAGCAGTTGTATAGGATACGCTCTACCGAGCCCAAAACTAAAGAAATGAGTTGTAGCCTACCCTTTGAACCGTATTCCAGTATATGTATATCAGGTCAAACTAGAAGTGGCAAAATCAAGTGGGTCCACAGATTCCTAAAAAATATACAATCTATGTACTCCAGAGACCCGCCTTCCCGCATCTTATACTGTTACGTTGTACATCAAGATCTCTTTGATCACATGGAAAGGACGATACCAAATTTTTACAGTCAACGGGGTCTACCAACAACCGATGGAATAGATGATTTTACCGAAGATAAAAAACATAAGCTTATCATTGTCGATGATTTGATGCACGAGGTCATGCGAAACAAAGATATGGAACTGTTATTCACGCAAGGGACCCATCACAAATGCGTCAGCGTGATCTTGATCACCCAGAACTTCTACCCGGGAGGCAAACACGCCAGGACCATAACCCTAAATACGTTGTACATGATACTGATGAAATCTTTACAAGATGTTTCGAATCTGTCTATCCTCGGACGTCAGTTGTATCCAGGGAAATCAAAAGGGTTTTTAAAAGCCTACCAAGACGCTTTGAGTAGTGACACGCACGGGTATTTCTTGGTGGATATGAACCCTCATGCCGACAACAGATATCGTTTAAGAACGCGTATATTTCCCGGCGAAGACCCCATTGTCTACAGACTATTGTAAGAAAGAGGATCATCGAGGTAAGAATAACCATGGTGGAACTCATTAAAGAACAGCGATATTTCTTGGCATTATTTGTTCAGACGGTCTCTGCTCAGCGGAAAGCATTACTTCAAACGATAACACAACGACAGCTCAGGGCATTGAGCCAGATAGCTCACAACGTAATCAAATTTAGGATAAAACTAAATCCCACAGAGAAAGCTCAACTGAAACGCGAAAGGCGTTTATTGTACATACCAGGCGACAGAACGCTGGGTTACCGACGCAAAAGCGAGGCCATTGAAGGTAAACAACGATTCATGCTTACCTTACTTAAAATAACTTTGCCCTACCTTACGCCTATACTAGAATAATGGAAAAGATGGTATTAGTTCCTTACGACAAGTACCAAAGAATGCTAAAAGCGAGTTCCGCGCCGAGCAAGTCACCATTCGGCAAAAGAAGCGATACACCTCCGGGAAAAAGAAAATCCTCTCCTAATCAAACATCAGGGCCTCAACCGGCTTATCCGATGAAACGCAAACAAAATTCTGTTATAAACTGGATATCCTTTTAAATTTGTATGAAGGGAACTCAATAAATGTTTCGAAGCCGCGATGTCTTATTGGGAGGAATATCTATCTTCCATCTACTACGATGCAAATCATCCGGGGAGCTATGCGGGTCCCGAGGCGCTGTATAAAACTGCGGTTGCCGAAGGAAAGTTCAAAATTGGAAGACACAGAATAAGAAAATGGCTTCAAAAACAGGAAGCCTACTCTCTTACGAGGGGTGCTAGAAGGAGATTCCGGAGATCTAGAGTGATTGTCGAAGGGCTGGACAGCATGTGGGATATGGATCTGATGGATATGGTGTCTCTGTCTAAACGGAACAATAATTTTAAATACATACTGGTGGCCATCGACGTGTTTTCTAGATTCACGTGGTGTCAACCCGTTTTAAACAAAACGGGTGATGAGACAGTAAAAGGTATTCGGGCGATTTTAAAAGAAGGTCGAGCCCCGAAGACCGTGCGGACTGATGCGGGTAAAGAATTCAAAAATCAAAAATTTTCAGAGTATCTCAAAAGTGTCAACATTCATCATATCGTGACTCGGAATAAAACGAAAGCCAATTACGCCGAGCGAGTTATCAAAACTTTGAAGCATAAACTGTTCCGATACATGATGAAAACCCGAATTCAGCGTTATACGGACGTTCTCCGAGACGTAGTGAAAAGTTATAATCACACCATACATCGCAGTCTGGGTCACGCGCCGGCGTCTATCACTAAAGCCAAAGAAGGAGAGAGTCGACTGCAACAGTATTTATTGAGACGACCCAAAAATAAGTCCCAGAAGAAAAAGAAGTACGGGTTTAAAATAGGTCAAACGGTTCGGATCTCCAACGTGAGGACTTTATTCGACATGGAATATTCCCAAAAATGGACAGGAGTGGTATTCAACATCGTAAAACGATACAGGAGAGAGGGTATTCCTATATACGCTCTAGCTGACTGGGACAATGAACGTATCGAAGGTACATCTTACGAACAAGAAATACAAGCGGTCAACGTAGACCCGTCCACGGAGTATCGTATCGAAAAGATTTTGAAAAAAAACGCACGAGAAATAAGAAAAAAGAAGTCCTGGTACGTTGGTTACATTGGCCCAAAAAGTACGATTCTTGGATACCGGAAACGGATGTCAACGACTACTCTTAACGTCATTCGGTAACCCCCGCCACCCTGTAGATGAGCCTGTTTATAGAAGACCCCCGTGCCCTAGGACGTGACGCTACCTTTCTGTGGTCTAGGGCGTTTCTACTAAACGCGTCACCCACCTCACCGTAAAGGGCATCCGGAGACCCCCTCGGGTCATCCGACATGACGACCATGTCGGTCTCAAACCCCATGGAGGGCCATCCATCGACAGCCGCGAGGTCATCGAGGGTCAAAATGGCGTCCATCTTGGCGACCAGCTTGTGACGTCATTTGGGCCAAAGAGGCCCCTATACTACTACTTACGCTGGTGCATGAAATACGTACATGTATATTGGCGTCTAAGCGACTCGCGTGATATGCGTTTCAGTGACACATCGGACTTCAGCGTGAATCACGCCGATTGTCATTTCGGGATGTTTCGACATATAGGTGTAAGGTATGCCGAGGCGACGCGTGCGTAATATAGCATGACATATCGGATGGAATAAGCGAAATGGTATGTCGAGCTATTGCATGTAGCTAGCGACATTAAGAACATTCAAGATCATGGCTGTGACGTAATCTGAACAGCGAGACGTTACATCAATCAAGTGCGTCGACCTCACGTGGTTCCATTTATTTGTTTACGCTCAGAATGAATCCGGGATATCTAATCCAGCAGGATTACGCGCGGGTTTATAGTGCTGTTCTTACTCAAAAATGTCTTCAAGCCAATGGAATTCATGTACTGGACTGACCAGCCTTTCTCCTCCGATCTCTTTGTGAAAAATAGAGTACCTTTTTTGTTTGTTTTTGTTTTTTTTTTTTTTGGGGGGGGGGGGGGTATCCACAACCGACCAGACAAAAATGTTACTAATTGACAGTAGCATTGTTAAAACTTGAATTTTAATGTTTGGTTTTGAAAACGTAAATAGTTTCTTTCCAAAATTTGAAACATCGAATGGCATTTCATGATACCACCGGTGTATAGATATCTGCAAACATATCATACAATGGAATTTGCAGAACTACTTTTCTAAATTTCAAGATCTTTTTAGAAAGGTTGTATGTAAGTTTTCACAGTGTTTTGATTTTCTCATAGAATCTGTCATTTCAGTGCCTTTGGCACTTTGATTAATGACAGATTCCATCTGTCTATTCTTGCTGTGCTGCACGTTTAAGTAATCCAGGCTTTCTTTCGGCTTTGGCCGCCAAAGAAATATGAGTCCGCACAAAATGTAGTCCGGTTTGGCGCAGTAATCAAAATTGTACAAGCGTATCAGTTATCCTGTAAGCGTAATACAAACTTTTGAAGCAGACTACTTGACGATTTTGTCTTACGTTTCAGCAGCTGCATCGTGCGACGGGTTTGTCGAAGACTTTATTCCCAGATCAATGCGGCGTCTTCTCAGCAGTCTGCTCAGGTTGACACTGTTTTCTGTCAGTGCTGTCGATTTTTAGTCCTTAAAGACCATCCTGCCGTTTGATCTGGTCAGCTGCATACAATAATATTAATGGGTTTTCTTTCTGACTGTCGAGGTCAAGTTTAGGTCAGTTAAAACTTGGTTGTATATTCACTTTGCGTGGAGAAATTGTAAAGAAAGTCTTCCCTTTCAACCCTGGAATATGGTACAGATAATTAGTGTAGGTCCTGTGATATAATTCTAGGTGCCATATATTTAGTAGAATGGACGTCCCCAACTTCAGTGATGGAAGAGTGAACTAGAGAAACACAAGGCAGTGAATAAATCAAAGCACTGACAACGATCATGCCGATTGTCTCTAAATGCAGTCTGGTCATGAACGGGGACTTGAACTGATTCGTTTCAACTGAAGATGTTAGTAACTAATGCAAAAAAGTATAGAACAAGATCAGTACCGTGTTCTTTGGCGTTTGATCCGAGTTTACATTGTTTGCCAGATCCAACATTTGATTCATGTGCAGATTTTACAGATAACACTTACATGTACCCAACACTAAGACGACGGGGCTATGTTTGGGTTGATTGTTTGGCATTCGACCCGAAGTTGCTAATAAGAAAAGCGCTTCAGTGCTAATGTCTACGTGACTATCACTGACTTGTCAGAATAACTTTTTGTCTTGTAGAAAATAGCCGCGGTGAGATCAGGGTATTCCATAAGAAGGAAGAGGGTTATCCTGGAATCATAGGGTGAGCTTGGCAAACAGTGTAGACCAAGATCAGACGCTGCAGAACGCGTCTTCTTATCAAAATCTTCACTATTTGTTTGGAATTTCAGAGTTAAATGAAACAGTTTAAATCTCAGCCCAGGACTGTTACTCCAACCTACACCCCACACTCACAGTGCTTTGTTTCTGAAACCAAACGATTACAAATGCCATTAAGCAAATAAGGTTAAATCAATTAACCGTGATGTCTGGTTACCAGTCCGGCCACGTTGATCCTGTGCACCACCTTCACACCAGTACAGATAAAAACCACATTTTCAGGATAAAACTTTTGATGTGTATTGTAAGGTCGTGCCTAGAAGAGAAGAAACTGAAATTTATTCTCAAAAAGCATTAAGTGAGAGCGTATTGCAACATTTTCATTAAAGGATTGTAAGCGTGCCCCTGGAAAGTTAGAAGCTGGTCGGAAAGCGGATGACGTTGACTCTGATTTTGGGTGCCACATGTGTCTGATCTATTGTCTATTGGAGATACATCTTACTGTATACGGAAGACGCCGGCAGCTGCTACACTGTACGTGTAGATAAACAAGGGGTCTCAACTACCGACTAATAAGCACTGACATGATCGAAGCCCTTATGCGACGCACGTTTGAGAGCTAGACGTCTCCGTCGTGATCAAAGTTAACGCGTCGACACAGTACGGAACACTTGCGCTAGTGCATGAAATACATAAATTGGCGTCCAAGCGACTGACATATGCGTTTCACCACTTCAGCGTGAATCACGCCGATTGTCGTTTCCGGGTGTTTCGACGTATAGGTGTAAGGTATGCCGAGGCGACGCGTGCGTAATAGAGCATGACATATCGGGTGAAATAAGCGTTATTGTGTGGCGAGCTATTGTATGTAGTTAGCGAACGCACTTAGTGTCATTAAGATCATTCAAGATCATAGCTGAGACGGGGATTGAACAAACACGTTTCAGTGACAAATCGCACTTCGGTGTAAATCACGCCGATTGTCGTTTCCGGGTGTTTCGACGTATAGGTGTAAGGTATGCCGAGGAGACGCGTGCGTGACAGGGTATGGCATATCGGGTGAAATAAGCGTTTTTGTGTGGCGAACTATTGCATGTAGTTAGCGAACACAGCGTACTGTCATTAAGAATATTCAGAATAGAGGTGTCCACAACCGACCAGACAAAAACTGTTACTTATGGACAGTAGCATTGTTAAAACTTGAATTTTAATGATTGGTTTTGAAAACGTAAATAGTTTCTTTCAAAAATTTAAAACATCGAATGCGTTTCATAATACCACCGGTCTATAGACATCTGCAAACATATCATATATTGGAATTTGCAGAACTACCTTTCTAAATTTTAAGATCTTTTTTAGGAAGGTATTCTGTAAGTTTTCACAGTGTTATGGTTTTCTAATAAAATCTGTCATTTCAGTGCCTTTGGCGCTTTGATTATACCCACTATTCCAAACTACTTCCTTACTGGAAACCAGATGGCTTTTGTTTTTGCGAATAAAAGCATCATGCAGCCCATCTATTTCTTCAAGCCCCGATGGGCGGGGACCGTGTCTGGCTATGGGTGCGACTAGACGTTAGCTATGGGCGCGTTCGGTGTCTACGTTTAGTTCGATCGCGATCGAATTAAAGTGGGCGACGAATGCGCCCTTACACAGGAATTGTGTGTGTATTAAAATAATCAGGGGCGTAACTAGGAGAGAACCGAAATAATAATCCCGCTCCTTAATATCGTTTATCAAATGGGGACCAACCTTACAGGAAAGAATTTGCTCCCATTGTGCCATACAGATTTTGCTATTCTTCTTCTTCCTTCTTCGTCTTCTTCTTCCTTCTTTATTTTTCTTCGCCTTCTTCGTCGTCGTCTATTTTATTACGTTTGTTATGTGTAATGTGTACGCAAGTGCGTATTGGCGTAAAGAATGTTACGTCCCTGATTAATTTAATGAGTTTTCTCATTACAAATCGTAAACAGATGAATTATTTTAAGGAACGAAAGAAAACCGAAAACAATGACAGCCACTTATGTTCTGCGTGCTTTCATTTTTTTCTTGTCAAAGTGAAAGACTCCTGTACAGGGCATAGATTAATTGATTAAAACCAGTGCTTCAGCTGAAGTGCACGACCCGCCGGGTCACCATTTTAGCAATTTATGATGGGCGTACGTCACAGATGCTATTTACCAAGTTTCGTGGAAATCTGCCCAGTGGTTCTGGAGAAGACTATCTTTGAAGGGTTTTTACCATATATGGCTTGGCGGCCATTTTGGTCATGTGACCTAGACCCCATGAGCAAATTTTGGTTTCCCCCATCCCATAGAGGCTCCATATGAAATTTGACTTCAATCGGCCTAACGGTTTCCGAGGAGAAGCATTTCGAAAATTTTCACATTTTTCCCCTCGGCGAGGCTATACCAAATGGAATGTAATATTTCGCAAGTTCATTGGTTAGATCTCATTGATATCTATCAGTATGCGAAAAATTGTTTAAATATTCCAAGCGGTTAAGTCACTATCACCAATTTTCACAAACGGGTTACGGACGGACAGACAGACAGACCATATATGGCTTAGCGGCCATTTTGGTCATGTGACCTGGACCCCATGAGCAAATTTTGGTTTCCCCCTTCCCATAGAGGCTCCATATGAAATTTGACTTCAATCGGCCCAACGGTTTCCGAGGAGAAGCAGTTCGAAAATTTTCACATTTTTCGCCTCGGCGAGGCTATACTAGATGGAATGTTATATTTCGCAATTTCATTGGTTAGATCTCATTGATATCTATCAGTATGCCAAAAATTGTTTAAATATTCCAAGCGGTTAAGTCACTATCACCAATTTTCACAAACGGGTTACGGACGGACAGACTGACAGACTGACAGAATGACACGGTGATTTTAGGGCACTCTAGAAAATCAACCGACTTCAGTCGGTCGCTTTTTCTGCGGGTCGTGCAATAGATAACTAAATGCCCAGTAACCCATAGAATGCAAAAATTCGTAGCATCTTATTTTTATTTCTATTTTTTTATTACTGATATTATTTATATTTATTTATTTCTATTTTATTTCTATTTTATTTTTTGGTTTTGGTTTTACGGCCTTTTCAAGATTATTTATTAATATTAAGCCGATCGCTAATTAGAGGTGGACGAAAACCGGAGTACCCGGAGAAATATCATCACGATAACAAGTCTGCGGAATAAAGACCCCTCTAAACCCCACTTTATATAGAGAAAAGTGGGGTTTACGGGGGTATACATTATCTGCCTTATTTTTGCTCAGAAACATAGATTGTGGGTACTCGTTAGAACCGCCTCATTGAGGCGGTTCTAACGAGCACCCGCAATCTATGTTGATAGCAGAAATAAGAAAGATGTTATCATTTTTACCCAAAATGTGTATTTTCTGACACCATTATTTCATACGGACATGTTTTCCTTATGTCACTTGAACTTCCGGTGCAGAACTATGTAACGAACCCACAGCGGTCACAGTGAGAGTATGAAATGGCCCCAGGAAACGGTATCCATACGCCCTGATGTAACTGTTCTATTCATTTTAGCACCTCATCCGCAAACGGACGCGTGTGTGCGCACACATACACAGATAAATATATCCATCGTTTGATTTGAGGTTTAATGTCCCCGTCAACACTATTTAGGTCATTTTGGAGACGTTGCTTTCAGTTTTGTGGGATTTTTACCCGACATTAAGATAAAATATACATTTATCAATGGTTAGCTTGAGATAAAATATCTCAAGCCCTACAGCCCAATGAAACCAATAGGGGTTGAATGCACGGATGGTCCAACTCGCGCGACTTTGCTTAGGCAGTCTTAGACCTCCTAAGCGGTTTACCAGTACGCGTGTGCGGAGCTCGGCGTTAAACATTCATACCTCCAGGAGCGTAGCAACGTTGTACACACATTACAAACGTAAAATCAAAGCACTAAGAGTACTGGTGGGTCGATTGTCTCTGAGTGTAGTACGGAAAAATAGTCCTGAACTGTGATTTAAACTGTTAATTTACCCTTAACCATTCTCTTGCTGAATATTCAGTTTAGCCACACCCATTTCTGACTTTGACCCAATCAGATTACTTGATGTAATTTATTCCTACAAATTCGTAAACTGAATGTCAAACAGTGTAGATCCTGATCAGATTCAGAAGCCATCTGATCTGGATCTGCACTGTTTGCAAAGAAAAGGGTTGTCGTGAACAGCAAGATAAGGGTTAAGTATATAGTGTAGATCTTGACCAAACGCCGCGTTCTGTGGCGTCTGGTCTGGGTCTACAATGTTTGCTAGCCCAACCTATGATTCCAAGATAACTCTCTTACGCAACACACTGACCTCAGTCACAGTGGATATTTTCTACAAGTCAGTGATAGTCACATGGACTTGGGCACTGTATCGGAACTTTGGGTAGTCTATCTATCTATCTTTGTTTGTTTGTTTGATTTGAGGTTTAACGTCCCCGTCAACACTGTAAAGGTCATTTTGGAGATGTTGCTTCCAATTTTGTGGGACTTTTACCCGACACCGATCTATCTATCTATCTATCTATCTATCTATCTATCTATCTATCTATCTATCTATCTATCTATCTATCTATCTATCTATCTATCTATCTATCTATCAATCTATCTATCTATCTGTCTATCTGTCTGTCTGTCTGTCTGTCAATCAATCAATCAATTTATCAATCAATCAATCAATATATCAATCTATCAATCAATCTATCAATCTATCAATCTATCAATCTATCAATCAATCTATCAATCTATCTATCTATTGTAGTCGCAGCCCCTCGATAGTACAACTGAAGAACTTTAGTGCAGAACAATGGTAAGGGTATATCCAGAGATACTTTTGAGGAGCCCCTGCACAGGTTAAAGAGCACTCATTAGGGTATATGATGTCCGTGGTATATGATGGTACTACTCGGCTCTAAATCAATGCTTGTAGTGCATTGAAGCACTACTCAAGAACTGTTGTACAGGCAAAAGAGCACTGGTAGGGGTGTACCATGTCCGTGGTTTGTGAAGTTACTCCTGGGGGGGGGGGGGGGGTTCTTGTACAAGTAACCCATCCCCGTGTGGGATTTAAAGCAAGCTAGGCCGGGCGGGGATGTATTTTCTTGAAGAGCTTATAATATATGAAGGATGCGATACTCCTGTCAGGTGCAATCACATATGTACTATTTACTGGGTAAGTTCTTTATGAGCACATAAGTACCATTATATCTTTGATACACAATAACAGTTTGTCATTTAGAAGCCAACACATAAAACTAGTTTTTGTTTGTTTGAGTTGAGGTTTAACGTCCCCGTCAACACTGTAAAGGTCATTTTGGAGACGTTGCTTCCAATTTTGTGGGACTTTTACCCGACATTGAGATGAAATGACATCTCAAGCACTGCCGCCCAATGACACCAATAGGGTTTATAAGCATGGACGGGCCGACTCGCACAGCTTTGCCTAGGCAGGCTTAGATCCTCTAAACGGTTTACCAGTACTCGTGTGCGGGTCGGTTTCAGCTGTGCGTGGAAGCATCATGCAGCCCATCTATTTCTTCCAGCCCCGATGGGCGGGGCGGTCATAAAACTAGTGCTTTGGACATGCACCATAACACCTTACGGTAGAAACCAATACTGAGCAATGTGGAAAAAAGCTGAAAAAAACAAACAAAAAAAAAGTGTTCTTTTTTCGTTTCTTATGTTTCATTTCCTATAAATTGTTTAACCATCTGAGCTTCACTGGTGGCAGCATAAACGGATTTTCTTAAAGTGAATGACCACCATTTTTTTTCTCGGATCCATTTTACAATAACACCATTGAGGAATGATAAAATCATATTCTTCTCCTAAACTGTTTCTCTAATTAACTGTAATGGCTCATTAAAGTTGTTTATTGGGTGTCAGACATCTTTACAGAATATAGCTCCTGCAGTGACCTCACAGAAAATGTTCCTTTCATGTTCTGATATCTAACTTTAGCAGCTGAGGATTTTAGAGGAGAAAGTGAACTTTAAAATAAAAATGCCTTCTTAAAAGGCCAAATACTGGACAAGGAATAAGCTGTTTTGCTATCCCTGACCCTAAGAAAAATAGAGAGTTATGTAAAAATGGATTCATAATCTATAACATCAAGACATTTGCTAATGCAAAGCATAACATTTTGAATATAGCTGTTTTCAAGTGGACTTGAAAGTTTGTTGATTATTTGTTTCTTTTCTTTTCTTCATTCATTAATCGAAGCCTCCGTGGTGTAGTGGTTATGCTACTTGCCTTGTAAACCAGGAATCACAGGATCGATCCTGGGCTTCTCCAGACTTTCGGATGAGTCTTTAAACCGAGGTCCCATCTCCGTATGACCTTAGCTGTTGGTGAGAAGTAAAACTGAAACACACACACTCCCTCTCTCTCGTTCTCTCTCTCTCTCTCTCTCTCTCACTCTCTCTCTCTCTCTCTCTCTCTCTCTCTCTCTCTCTCTCTCTCATTTATTAATGCCTATCAGTCATTACGTTAACACGCCTTGGCAATTTTTGGTAATATTTCATGGCATTTCACATGGTATTTTGTGATTTTTTTTCTTAATCCTTTTTGTACCAAATGGAATCTTCCTCTTTATATATACCAGGAGTTCATTTCAAAATTTAGGACTGTCAGGTTGTGTTTTCCTCAAAACTTATTAGGAAAGTGGCTGAACATTTTGCAAATAGTGTAAGCCCTGATCAGAAACCATATTCTGTGGCATCTGATCTGGGCCTGCACTGTTTTCCAGGGTACCTCTTATGGGGTTTATGGTACTAAATAGGTTAATTCAGATTGAAGCATAGATTGTGGGTACTCAATGAGGCAATTCCTTTGAGTTCCCATAATTTATGTTTTCATTTTCAGACTAAGTCCAGGATTTTATGCAAACAGTGTACAGGATACAAGGTCTGGAATACAAAGTGATTCACTGTAAGTCAGACAAGGATTACAGAAAACAATTGTTTTGTAGGAAATGTAAGGAAGAACAAGTTTTGTTTGTTTGACTTGATGTTTAACGTTCCAATCACCACTATTTAGGGCATTTTGGAGATGCTGCTTCCAGTTTTGTGGGACTTTTACCCGACATTGAGATGAATACCACCCAATGAAACCAATGACACCAAACTCAGGAAAACTGTCTTCAAAGTCTTTATTTTCATCCAAAGACATAATGAAGCCTGTATGTAAGATTCTGAACTGACAGCCTATTTAAAGATTTTTGAGAATGCAACCTGATTAGAGAGCCTCATTACTTCTCTTTTAATAGCTACATAGAGATATATAGAGCTTTAATGGTCTCCTTGAGGTCAGGATTTCAGCAAACAGGTTGAACTCTGGGATACATTTAGGTCTAACTGCGTGTATTTGATGAATTTTTGCCTCTGATCTATGTTCTTGGGAGGGTGGGGGTACTTTAAAGCCATATAAATCAGTTTTTATTGATGTGTTTGGAAAGGAGACTTGCAGTAATTGTATTTGCACAAACATAAGAAAGAATCTACTCAATCTGGAATATAAGAGTAAGGTTTCATGGCACTAGGTCTATGTCTCAAACCAAAGCAAAACTTCAAAATTGTCTCTCCGAAACAGCCGGCTGCAACATCCGGACAAGTTTTCTCATCCGTTATAAGTTCTATTTTATTGTATTCATGTAAAGGATGTGAACATATATATTCAGCTATTCCTCGTGGCATTATGGCATTTATAAACATTTTCTTGCCATTTTTGTCCTCAAAATATCCTCAAAATGTCATTTTTTACTTTAAATAGGGGGTGTAGGTGTGAAAATAGTCATAAAAATGAGTATTGGTGCTATTTAGGCATAATTCTGTGCATTTTAGTATTGAATTGTTCCAAAGACATTGGAGAAGAACCACTGATGCAAGCCGGGGTCTGGGTTCCATTCCAGAAAGAGATAAACATATGCGCTTTTTCAAAAACTATGGTTGGTTCGGCTTTCATTGTTGGATCTGAAAGCGATAACTTTTTCGCAAACTTGAAAGATTCTTTGTGACTTAACTTTTATTATGCATGAATAAATTATTAGATATGACCTAAATTTCTATTTGGCAATTCTTTTGATGCATCATAAAGAAAATATGGGTTTGGTATAGGTAGCATTCCACTAAATACTGGGAGGTGCCGGGTTTTATCACTTTGGGTCTGAGCTTTTAGTTGCGTTCTAAATACCAGACTTGCTTCCATTGGATATATATCCCATGTTTTATTTCAATGTGAGAAAATGATAGGTATAAGGGACTAAAATGATGCATATTTTTTATATCTGCAAGCTCAAAGAAATTTTTGCTGATTTTATATGGTCACCCCTCCTTTAAAAATGTTGGTTTGTATTTACTCCGTTCTAGTAGGTAAACAAACATGGTTGACTATAACTTGAAAATGAGCAGATCAACATGTGGATTTTTTCTCATTAACTTGTTGGGGAAGGATGGCTCTATAAAAAAAGTAAGGTTTGAAAAGTTTTGTATGTGTAGTTTTTGTGGGAGCAGGTAAAAGGTTACTATTGTCGCCTATGGAAAACCTTTAGTGGAAAACTCCCTTTACTGAAACCATTAAATGTTGATTTAATAGCCACCTTTCAAATTATATGCATGTTTTACATTCCAAAACCAGAACGAGGCTAAGCTGGCAAACAGTGGTAGAGTTAGTAATGGCTACAACTGAAGCTTCCATTGCTACTTTTTTTTTTAAACAAAATCAACTCATTTTCATTGTTGTACTTTGATGGTATATGATACAGCCTTGTCTATTCCCCAAATTGCTAACATTGAAGTGTATAGGAAACAAATCATTAAAATAAGATGAAGGGTCCCATTTGAACGTTAGAACATTACTGATGATCCATAATATTTCTGAAGCAAAGTTTAACAAAAAGAAATAGCTTAAATGCCTTTCAACAAAATATCCTGTCTTTTATTTCTAAAGTAGAGCAATTCCAGAATTGATATTAACCCTTTTTGTATCAAATGGATTCTTTCTGCTTGTATAAAGCAGGAGTCCATTTCAAAATTTAGGGGTGCCATCTTGTATTATCTTTTAAGATTTTTTTGAAAACAAAAAAAAAAACAACAGAAAACAAAACAAAAAACAAACAAAAACAACTGAACAATTTGCAAAAAACAGCTGAACTTTTTGCAAACAGTGAAGGCCCTGATCAGACACTGCATTTTGCAGCAGCAGTGTTTGCCAGTATCCCATTCTGGAGTTTCTGGTACAAAATGGGTTATTTGTTAATCTTAATGTTACCGTAGAAAAACCAAAGATGCCACGTACAGCTATCGCGTCTAACAGCTCGACTGTTGGGAACATGTATATATGTGGCTGATCCGGGTGATTTGTTTGTTTGCATTGGAGTTTAACGGCCCAGTCAACACTATTTAGGTCATTTTTGAGCCAGTCAGTTAACCTATCAACACTTTGACTGGGCAGGCTTATATGTAAGTGGTTAACCAGTACAGTGCACATTCTAGAAACTTACAACTGCCCTTCTTGAATCAGCGGAAGGCAGAGAATGACCGTAGAAAAGATTTCATGATCTATCTCCACGAAAGAATGTTGCCGACCCCGACAGGTATCGAACCCGCATCCTCATGATCACCAGTCAGACGCGCATCTGACTGAGCTACCGAGGCCGGCCTGATCAGGATGAACAAACAACTTTCACATTAAAATTGAGCCAGCCAGGAAAGAATGTCAAACACTTAAACAACAGCTATAGTTAGGACGTTTGGGTGTAGCAAGATTTTCCAAAGACAGTAGTTTGAAAAACTTTTACACATGGTTTCCTTCTGACAAGCTGTTCCGTCTTTTACTAAATGCACTGTGCCAGGTGCTTCAAACATGCAAAGTGCTTACTACATGGCCAGTTAGATGTCCAGTAGGTTTAGCCAGGTGTAAAAGATGTGTGTTTTTATATATAGTATTATATAGATGGGTTTATCATTTTAACATGTTTACGTTTTGGTTACGGGTTGTCCTCCTTTTGCAAGACTTAAGTGTTCACTTCAGTTGCAACAGTAAGCAGACAAATTATCACTAGGGGCTTATCCATGAACTTATGTCATACTTCTTTAAGCAGTTGTGTTCGAGAACCAGGGTAATAGCAGACTGCTGAGATACGAACTCAACAGCCTTCTTCACTAGTTTTTAATATTCATTCCTACTCAAATTACATGTATATAGGAACCAATACTTTCACATGCCTCCTTCTCATGGTGCTGTTACATTCATATCTTCTTTGTACACAGGCTGCATGTCAGATGTTGAAATAACAAAGTTATCTGGCCTGCTAGACTTGCATGAAACAAGGAATCGATGATGTGATGGTTGATGAATGCTTCATTTTGCGTAAATTGTTTACTGCAAAAGGCATAAGACTCCACATTTCTCACTTTCAGATCAGCAAAAAAAAAAAAAAAGTTTTCTCCTAGTGAAGTCAATGATATTTAATGAATAAATTGCAAAAAACCTAGAATCCATACTGGCGAATCAAGGAAACCGTTTATTTGATGCACCCTGGCCCCTTTCATTAGCATTTGTTTTATAACCCACGTTTAATACATATTTCTTAGACAGCGTACATCCTTTCACTTGGGCAGGAATTGTTGTTTACCTCTTTTTCCATAGTCTACAGGCTACAGAAGATAGAAGTGAAGGCAATGATCAGGAATCGATACAATTAACCCATACCATTCATCAGAGACACCAAAGGGAAAGAAATATGAACATGAATTTGATTGGTTTGTTTGAGTTGTGGTTTAACGTCCCCGTCAACACTGTATAGGTCATTTTGAAGACGTTGCTTCCAATTTTGTGGGACTTTTACCCGACATTGAGATGAATTGAAATCTCAAGCCCTGTCGCCCAATGAAACAAACAGGGTTTCTAAGCATGGACTGTCGGACTCACACCGCTTTGCCTGGGCATGCTTAGATCCTCTAAGCGGTTAACCAGTACTCGTGTGCGGTCGGTTTCAGCTTTGCATGGAAGCATCATGCAGACCACATCATGCAGCCCACCTGTTTCTTCTATTAATTCAGTAAATAAACCCTAATGGAAACATCATTAGGGGAAAGCCAACAGGACAGTTACTTTCCCACAAAATGGACAATTGGCTATCCTGTCATCATTGAAGGTCCTGACCAGACTGTGTGGATGCGCAGTCTGAAATGAGTCTTCACCAGTTGCAAGTTTTGTTTTGTGATGCACGGGCTCATATAATACTAAAGCTGGTCAGCCGTATACAATGTGATGTTAGTGAGAACACTCTCCGTTAATGAAGCAAGTTGCCACTTAAATAGATAGGTGCCTTAATCAGAAGAAGTGCGATACAGTATCCATAGGAAATGTGATATGTAGTTGTTTACATTTCTTATCTTAACATGATTAATTTTCCATGAATTTTTTCGATAAGTCAAAAGAACAAAACAAAATGGTCCTTGTGTCAAAACACTTAAGCAAAAGTAGGAACTTAGAAGAGAAAAAAGTAAGAGAACCAGCCCCTGTAACCTAAGCTGAAACACTTGTCCCCTTGACTTATATGACTTTCTCCTGAAGAAGACTTTTTGGATTTAAAGAAAAAAAGGTAATGTTAGGAATTAATATTCTAGCCCGACCTCTCTAACATTCTGTTGCTAATAATCTCAGCCTGCTTATGTTTGCCAGCTTAGGCTCGTTCTGGATATATATTAATATTAATGAGCTATAGTATTAAGAAAGGTCTATGACCTTAGCAGATATCAATTGGTAATAAAAGTCAGATATTAATCATTACAGTAACTTTTTATTGCAAATGAAGTGGTCATTCCCTTTAACATTTCAGGAGAAAAGGTGTAGATAGATAAATTCGTTAGAAGACTCATACATTGTGTTATTTGCCAGGTCATTATGAAATTGAATCAAAATAACGGACATAAAGAATTAAAGTACATACAATTTCTTGTTCATTTTAAGGGTAAACGTAGAATGCTGTCAAAATAATGACCGCTTGGGGCGAAACGAATACGATTCGGCCAGTAACCATAGCCACCATGTCGCTTTGTCGTCTCGGAACAGTTTGTGCATTGACAGAGTAACATTGTCTCACCAAAAAAGGGGTCTGCTCCAAAAAGGAAAGAATACTTTAGCAGGAGTTACCTCCCCTGAAGGCGTACCCGCTCCCCTTATTATAAAGGGGACGATTCTATTTGGCATATATAGGTTAATGAAGATAAGAATAGATAAATACTGATACACTAGTTTCTTATCACTACTTTTGAATAATTAGGTTGTAATTCATTTGTTTCACACATTATAAGGAAATATGGATATCAGATTTGATGGCAAACGGGCTTTAGTTACGGGTGCAGGAAAAGGTAAACTTGTAATGTTGCTCGGTTTTACGTCCTATCAACAACGGCTAGGCTCTCATGGTGGCCCCAGTGCCAAGGTCAAGAAATGTAGAGTTTGGGGGCACAAGGGAATATGTCTTTTCATTTTTAAGAGAAGAATGGAACGTTTGCAAATATTTAAGGGAACAAACTAACAAAACTTATTTTGGTTAACAGGGAGTCAAGGGAACATGACCGAGAAATAATTGCCAAGATATCAGCGATGCACGATAATAGAACATACGGCGTTAATGAAGACTGGGTCATAACAGAAGACGACCTTTCAATCCTGAGTTTCTGAACTAGACTCTTCGAGACATCGGACGAAAGTCAAAATCGTTTACGAGAAGGCATATGTGTAGTCATCATATCTGTATGGCCTCATCATATTAAAGGACATTTGTAAGATTTAACTTTCGATGTATTTGAAGCATATCACTACTCATTTAAGGGGAATGGGAGCACCTTCAGGGGAGTAAACTCTTGCAAAAGTGTTTTTGTCTCCCATGTCAATAGGGGTCAACTCTTTAAGGAAAGAATTTGCTCCTGAGGAACTAATTCATTCCTTTAAGAGCAGACCCCTTTATCATCGGGACAGGGCTGATAGAAAAGCGAACAGGAAGTCCTGAAAGATGTCTCCCTTTGATAACAGGCGGAAAAATCTGCCAGGTGTTCCCATTCCCCTTAAGTCTAAATCTGATCCAAGTTATTATTGATGATGATGGGTGATGATGATGATTATGATGATAATGATGATGATGATGTGATATGGGTGATGATGATGGGTGGTAGTGTTGGCGTATTGCTGCTGCAGTAGCAGCTGATGTTGTTGCTGCTTCAGCTGCTACTGCTGCTGCTGGTGATCATTATTATTATTATTATTATTGGTGGTGGTAATGTTGGTGCAGAAGATACTACTGCTGCTCCTAATGATGATGCTGATTATACTACTGCTGTTGTTGCTGTTGCTAATGATGATGATGATGTACTGTTGAAGCAACACATTAATTAAAGTATATATTGAATTTATTTCCCTGTTACTAGTACAAGTAATTTTTCTCAGGAATTGGTCGAGCGACAGCAATAAAACTAGCTGAACTTGGAGCAAAGGTACATGGCATCAGCAGAACACAGGAGGACCTCGATAGTTTGAAAGCAGAGGTGAGCGAAACACTTTCTGTCCAATACAGTCGAACGAAAACACGGTCAAAAGCGTTAACCATTCGCTGCTGCTCTAAGCTTGCGCGCTAAAATGAGCACACTAGCGAACGAGTATAATCGATCAAACAAACGTATTGTAAACGTGATCTTCAAAAGTGAATCTCTCTCTCTCTCTCTCTCTCTCTCTCTCTCTCTCTCTCTCTCTCTCTCTCTCTCTCTCTCTCTCTCTCTCTCTCTCCGTCGTGCTTCACAGTTCAGTTGGCAACCAAATGCTGACGAAAACCATATTTATATCACAGAAAATGAAAATGAATGAACTGCAAAATCATGTTAACAAGCCCATACAATGAATACCCTCGTAAACCCCCGTGATATAGGGGAAGAGGAGGTTTACATGGGTAATCATTATTTTACTTACTTTCGCCTAAAACATCCGTTATTGAGGTGGGTCTAACGAGGACTCACAGTTTATGTTTGAAGCAGAAATAAGGAAACTATCAAACACTTCCATCTGTAAAGTTCAAGCTTTACTGATATGAAAAATAGAAGTCAAGGCAATTATCAGGAATCGATACAATTAACCCACAGCTCCCATCAGAGACACCAAAGGAAAAGAAACATAAACATGAAACAACAGACCCTAATGGACACATCAATAACTGAAAGCCAAAAGGACAGTTTCTTTCCCACAAAATAGCCAATTGGCTATCCAAAGCTATCCAAAACAAAATAAAATAAGCGATACAATCACTCAAAGACAAACCGTAACAAAAATAAACCGCGACAAAAGGACCGCCTTGGAACGGTCAGTGAAAGACAGCCAATATAGCACATGGTATGTTATTAAGTGTTTGTAGATCATGGGCTACCTGTTTGTTTGTAACAGGTTCCGAGTATAGAGGTCTATAATGTGGACATTGCGGACTGGGACAAAACCAGGACAGTTGTACAAAACATTGGACCGATTGATTTATTAGTGAACAATGCTGGGATCACAAACTGGACGTCATTTTTAGACGTTACAAAAGAGGAGTTAGACAAGTAAGTTGGCCACCAAAGAAGCTAATAAGATTACATAGAAAAGTATATTTTGGCTCCCTGATAGGCTTTTAAGGCTAAGGTACAGCATTTTTTTTTTTTTTTTTTTTTTATCTTTTTTTCATATCTGGTTTATATGATTTGTAGAAAACGATAACAATCGTCCACAATGAAGAAAGTTCGGATACCATTGCACTTTCAGAATGACATCTTTGACTGCTTCTGCACAATCTGACCAATTCAAGGTCTGGGACCAGTTATACATTTACAATGTTTTAAGGAGTAACAGTATAAATAAAAGTGAAGGCACTGATCAGGAATCGATACAATTACCTCACACCTCCATTAAAACTATTTCAACATTTTACCACTAGATTTTTCAATTCCTTTCTTCCACTTATGATCTCTCGACCATGAAATGCCTATCTAAATGGGAAGATTCCTTGGAACAGAGCTGTGAGCTATGTTCACTTCACAGACTTGTGTTGGAGTACACTTATTTCGAAGATTTTCGAAAATAAATATGTTATTGCCAAGAGATATGTTCTGTTTTTTGAGAATATCATGAGTTCAAATAGTAGTGATTGTCAGTTACCTTTTAAGTTGCTAAATTCTGCAAAGTGCTTGTGAAACTTTTCAGGAATTTTTAAGAACATTTAATCTTGTTTAAAGGAAATGCAGTTCATGGTTGATTAGGCTTCATTGATGATGGACTGAATTATTAACAAGTTAAACAACCCGGGTGGGGGAGGGGACTCACGGATTTTAGGGCATGTTTGTCATTGTGGATGGTTCGGGTTTAGATTTTTTCTTTGGAACACTGGCCTGGACCTGGGCCTGCACTGCTTGTATGTGTTAGGCCTGGAGCAGGCTGCTCTTTGGAGAAGTTTGGTTGGCGGTTGTGGTGTGTCGGTATCTAATGCTAATATTTGCAGCAGTAGTCTATGTCCTGAAGTTTGGAACTTTTGTTGTAATCTACTAAAATGAACATTTAAACTGGTGTCTTTGATGCCATTTATTGATAATAATGTGGTGTGATGATGAATTGAATAAATAACACCCTACGGATTTCTATGATCTCATGGTTCATGATGCAGGTTCAGAGTAGGTTGTTCTTCCTGGTTCAGTCTGGTCTGTACTTGTACTGTTTGCCTTTATAAACATGGATCAGACTGTCGTTAGAGTGGTCTTATCTGTGGCTGTACACACATAGTCTTCACATGTCCGGATATTTTGACCTCTGTGAGAGCTACAGTAACATCATTATAATAACCATGTACAGTAAAATTCCTATATTAAGACCACCTTTAGGACTATTCAACAGTGGTCTTCAAGACCACTTTTGAACAGTCCCAAAGGTGGTCTCTAACCAGAGGACACTGCATGCAGAAAACACAAAAAAGAATAACTGCAACTTACTAAATAAGCTTTTAAAAGCAGAATTAGACTTAATTTTATATGGTCTTAAAAGCGGAATTCTATTGTATTTAGGTGTGGATTCCTATTCAAATTGACACTAAACTATTGGTCAAATGGACACTTAACTACTGGCCATATGACCAGTTGAAAACACTAACATTCAGTATAACTGTCATGGTTGTACATTGTTTTCTCATCATAGGACCATGCTCATGTTCACAGGCATGTGACTATAGGGGTTCGCAACTTTCCTGAGATGTTTGTTCGTAGCATGTTTTTCAGTTTGAATGTTTTTACTCATGCTCCAGTTGGAGAACTTTACAGTCGATGACAAAATCTTGAAATCTTGAAATGCTAAGATATCTCTATTCGGGACAACAATGACACGTATGATTTTGATTTGTTTGATTTGAGGTTTAACGTCCCCGTCAACACTGTAAAGGTCATTTTGGAGACGTTGCTTCCAATTTTGTGGGACTTCTACCCAACATTGAGATGAAATGACATCTCAAGCCCTGTCGCCCAATGAAACCAGTAGGGTTTATAAGCATGGACGGTCCGACTCGCACCGCTTTGCCTGGGCAGGCTTAGATCCTCTAAGCGGTTTACCTTGACAAATACCTCAAACGGGGTCAGAATGTTCTTGAAGACCCCGATCGGAGTCCTGTGTACCCCGATGGGGGTCATGAAAGTTTTTGACTGAAAAGAGTTCATCAATCAACTTCGGGGATCAATAACTTTTTAACAAAATCATTTAAAACAATTCTGAACGGTAAAAAGTTAGACCAGGTTAGTGTTGAAGCTATTTGATTGTATGACTAACTTTTTACACAGACGGATTTTTGTGAACATGCCTAAAAAATGGCCTTTTTGTCCCCCGATCGGGTTACAAGTTACTAAATATGGAAAAAAGACCCTTGATTTCAAATCCTGTCATTGTAATTTGTATATTTTTTATCTATTGAAAATAAATAAATACTGTTTAAACCAAAGGTAATTTATTTAAGAAATAATCTCCACGTACCGTGTGTTATCGTGATTAACACACGGTGTTGGAGGGCAGATTGCGAAATATTAATTCGCGACGGCGAAGCCGGAGTGAATTAATATTCGCATCTGCCCGACAACACCGTGTGTTAATCACGATAACACACCGGGTGCGTGGAAATTATTTCGATTCTAACATGATGCTAAACTGAAATACAGTAGTAACAAAGCGTTATCTTGGGGACTATTTTGCAGCGGATGTCGACAGAAGGAAATGTTTACATGCAACGTCACGATGACGCCAAATTGCACGCACCACGTTGACGACGTGAATTATCGCATATTTGCAAACGCTGACGTTTCCACTGGGTTCAATGGGAAAAACGTTAACGTCATGTTAGAATCAAAGTTCATTCAAGCATGACTAGTATCGTGTCACGAGCATATTTTACGTGAACCCCTTACTTTGCACATGATCACATAGTGTTCATATTTCAATGAACGAAGGGGTTCACTTAAACCTTTCTCGTGACCCGATTTTGTTTTTAATACATTGACCCAGAGCGTGGCAAAACCTACAAGAACACCTGTGGAAACACTGGAGGCTCAGACCAGCCAGTGTATTAAGCCAGTCCGAACAGAGCCCATTACGAAAATACGACTGTTCAAACACTTACTGAAAGTTTGCAAATGAATAATTCTTATAGTTTTCATCTTTCTGCTCAAAACATAAATTGTGGGTATTCGTTAGAACCGCCTCGGTGAGGCGGTTCTAACGAATACCCACAACCTATGTTTTAAGGTGAAATAAGGAAGTTAATGTGCACTCCTGTAAACCCCAGTTTTACTATATAAAAGTGAGGTTTAGTGGGGTCAAAATTATATAGGCGCGTTTCCGTGATGTTATGCTTATTATTTTGATAACCCGGACCGTAAGAAGGTTCGTGCGAATAGCGAATATGTTCTATAAATGCTCTATCCTTTAGAATCAAGGAATTCACCGCAAAAGTTAAAACAATGGAGTGTGTATTTTTTCCCGAAAGACTAGCCAGTTTCGGCCAGTTCGACATCGTCAGTGACCCTCAAATATTTTCGAAATATGTTCTAGTAGTCCACAGTCGAATCAATGATTCCAGATTACTAGAAAATATAATCTACACTATGTTGAAGGGCAAGGGAACTTCATACGTCCGCCACATATTCCTTTATTACCAGCTGTAGTCGGCGTTAAATACATGTATTTTCTCTTAGGAAGCAAGGAATAAAACAATGGAATGTGCCAGTTTTGATCAGCGTTTTTTTTTTTTGCTGGTCGAACAGGTGTTATTGCAGGTTTTGCTAGGCGCTGGTTCATATACTCAGTCAAAAAAGTTCCTATACGTAAAATTGCTTCGGTTACTATGGCTTCAACAGATAAAACTACACAAAGTTTTTTATTTTTTGGTAAGAAGACACATTTTCCCGTGCAAAAGCCCCATTCGTTTTTGTTTTCGTAAACACATCACCGTAGACTATTGCTTTAGACACCCAAAGGGCCACTGTGCCATTTTCACAGAGAAAATCATTAAACCATGCAATGATTTAACATCACAAAATTTCCCTGTATCCAAAATTTCTAAAATTTGATACATGTTACATTTCTTCAGATACCATTTGCGAGTATTCACAAAAGATTTGGAACTTTAGTTGCATCAACTACGAGTAACATGCTATCAAATATTGAACTCCAATTCTTAGAAGTTGTCTGCGAATGCTGCTTTCAACGGGAACTCCATAGAAAATCGCAACCGCTAGTGCTACGTGCTACGTTAATTTTCTGTACTTTTTAGCATCATGATGAACAGCAAGCGTTTTTTGAAAAAAAAAAAAATGGCAAAAATTGATTGACAGAAAAAAAAATTACAGCAGTTCGAAAATTGCTATACTTTTAATTGCAAAGGAGATAATTTGGGAATATCACAAATTTAAACCTCGCTTATAATGCGAGATCACGAGATATTGTTAAAATTAAAGTGTTATCCGATGTTTAGAGGAAATTGTCTTCCATCTTAGAAAAAAAGAGATTTCGCGCATGCGCAATGACCATTTTCTACCAAAATCTTTCTAGGCATATATTGCAAGACAACCCTGGAGCAGAAAGGTATGGGCAATTGCAAGTTTGAGCATATTCAGGCAAACGTCCGATTTACATGTCTACAGCCAAATTTAGCTCAGTAGCTGCCAGATATCTAGTGAGTTTCACCCGGAAGTTGGTAAAGCTACTTTTTTGACTAGGTATATTATACCTCGCCCCATTTTATTCACTCGATTCCTTTCCTTAAATGTTCTAAGCCTTAGTGTATGGCGCTTTTCTGCTTTCAGCGTGTTTGATATCAATTTCAAGGCGACTTACAATATATCACAGGTATCCCTTTCTTTCACTTTTCCTTTTGGGGTCGATTGTGACTCAAAAGTTAAAAACCCGGAAGTTGGTATAGTTACTTTTTTGACTAAGTATATTATATCTCGCCACATTTTATTCACTCGATTCCTTTCCTTAAATGTTCTAAGCTTTAGTGCATGGCGCTTTTCTGCTTTCAGCATGTTCGATATCAATTTCAAGGCGACTTACAATATATCACAGGTATCCCTTTCTTTCACTTTTCCTTTTGGGGTCGATTATGACTCAAAAGTTAAAAAAATGTACCACAGACCTTCACTGCTGTTCATTACGAAAACACGCCTATACAAATACATTTTAAACTTTACCGCCGAAAAAAGGAAAATTTTAAGCTGAAAAATTGTGATATTTTTCTTATATCTGCTCAAAATATTGATTGTGGTACTCGTAAGAATCGCCTCGATGAGGCGGTTCTAACGAGTACCCACAGTCTATATTTTAGAGCAGAAATAAGAAAAATAAGGTTTACCCCTGTAAACCCCAGTTTTATAACATGAAAGTGGGGTTTGAGGGGGTCAATATTATATAGGCGTGTTTTCGTGATGGTTCACTTTTCGTGAGGGTTCACGTGAATATCAATGACCAATAATTGTATAAAGGACTTGTTGCTTTTTAAAAGAACGGAATCCGCAAGTGCCTGGGTGATACAAGCAGCCTAAGAACAGATTAAGGCCTAAAACAAAGCTGTGTTTACGCTAACATGCCGAAAAAAGTTAGGTTATGCAGGTCGCAAGCACTTTTTTTTGTTGTTGAAAAAGTTACTTTTTATTTGATGAAAAAAGGGCAAAATCTTTAAAGGGCTAGATCCTAACCACGTCCACAGAAACAGGGTGGGGAACCCACGTGACCATTTGATATAGTAAACGGAATTTTATGAGGAAAATCGCTCGCTTCAGGTACGGTTTTTCCCCGATATTTTGGTTATTACAGCACGCATTTTTACGAATCATATACCAAAGTACTCTGCTCAACTTCCGATTTTTTCTGATGTTTGCTTTGAAGGCAGAAACTGCCTGGTTTTCGAGAAATGCTCGCCCAAATTTTTTCCCCGAGCCCGACAGATCGTGATAAAGACCACGGCAAACAGCTGAAATCTTAAATTTATTGCAAATAGAGTGTTTTAGATGCTCCTCCCGCATCCGAAATTGCAAATATTACCTCTAGCATGTTTCCATGTAACAGTTAACACCGATACACCGTTTGTTTGCCTGTTATGCAAAGTGTTGTAAAATGATCCAATTCACGGTACAAAATCGGGAAGGTAAAGTTCACGGTAATTTCCACAATTGTGATAACGTAAACGCCAAACTGATAATGCTCTACAACATATCGCAACAACAAGATGGCAATTCACGTGATGTTGGTCATGGGAAATACATTTTCGTTGATACATAATGTATTCCTTTTTTTCCAAAATGACTTCCGCATGCCAGACATGTAGTAAAGACTTCAGATTGAAAACATCTAAACGAACATACGCGAAAACACATGGGCACGACCGCCTACGTTTGTTGTGGAAACAGCTTTTTCCCTCAGACTTATAGGAAGATACATCAGTGCAGTACACATGGAACGGCAAAGGAGTTTTTGTGTTCAAAAGGTCAGAACAAGTTTCCCATTAAAGCGAACTCAGGCCCTAAGGGTGAAATTTGGGATCCCGTTAAATATACTAAAGCCCGCCAGTAATTGTTACTGGCCGTTTCGAGTCGGTACTTTTGCTGTAGTGTTGGTGAGTCTGATAATTTCCCCAGTAATGTATATTAATTATTTTTTAGTTATGTTAATCAGTTTCTTTACCTCATACTGTGTTTTACTCCTTTACTTATGTCATAAATGCTTGTTTGTACCACACTAGAAGTGAAGGTGAGGGTTGATATCCTGTTAAGTATACTTAAATTTTTGCTGAGAAGTAAAGCAATGATCAAGAATCGATACAAATAATTTACACCTTCCACCAGAGACACCAAAGGGAAAGATGCACAAACAAGAAGTAAATAGACCATGATGGAATCAACAGCAGAGGAAAGCCAATAGGACACTTGCTTTCCAACAAAATGGCCAACTGGCTATCCAGAATAAAAAAAGACACAAGCGAGACATAAAATAGTAACAAACAATTAAACAAATAAAACGCCACAGAAGAAAGTGACATCATGAAGTCTCTTTCATAACACTACAAGAACATATCAACTACAAGATGTGCGCAATTCGTACACATCGGAATACCCGTAATTTGTCTAAATAACTTGGTACCAAATCTAATGAAAACATTGTCAAGTAGAAAGGTTAGAGCTTAATACACTTTCTGACATGACCATAGTGTATAATTCTTATGCTCTTTAGAAGTGAAAATCGCATTTCTAACATTACATGCAAGGTAGAGAGAATCTTCTTTGTAAAAAGTCCATTCAGTTAAATCATTAAGTTTTTGTTTTATAAGATTATGTTTGTTTGTTTGATTGAGGTTAAACGTCCCCGTCAACACTGTAAAGGTCATTTTATAAGATTATGAGGATGTGTACTAGTATAAAGGGTAGAAAAAATCGTAAGTAGACAGACTATGCTCAACTTACTCCCGTTGACAACATCGATCACTGAATTCATTTCAGGCAGCAGCGATTTTATCCCTACATTATTTTAAAATTAATTTTAGAAGGAAACCTATATTACAGTCTTTCTTCTTATATTTCCTTCATTAATAAGGGTATGGATTTTATAGATTTGCCCAGTATCTTCCGTGAGAGATCGGTGCTTTCTTCCATTCCTGCTTATTTTCAAAATACTGAAACACCTATAATTTGCTATAAATATAACAAACCTGTTAGATCTATCATTTTTAATTTCAATAAACTTGTTTCAGATCTTGATATTGATACTAATACTCCTGATTCATGTGATTGTAAAAACTCAAAGTATTGCTATCCTGCTGCTGGTCATGTAATTACTGGCAATTTGAAAATTATTCCTGATTCTAGGATAAGGAATATAATTTCTAAAGGACCGAAATATGGGTTTCCTTCTAAAATTGATTTCAGAAAATGTTGAGATGAAATCGCTGCTTCCTTGAATGAATTCGGTAATCGATGGTGTAAGCGAGAGTATGTTGAGCATAAAGCCCTTAAGGACTGGAAACTTAGCATTTTAAAACTAGTGAATAAACGCATTTCTTTCTATTCTCAAAATACTAACTTATAACCTCCTAAGCCCAAGACGTCTTTACGTCATCTTAAACAAGGTATTCAAGAATTTCATAAGAAGTTTGTTTTGGCCCCTGCAGACAAGGCCGCTAACAACGTCGTCGTTGTGTGACGGCTCCACTATGTTAACACGCTTAAGCAGGAGCTTGGTGGTACTAAGGCCTATGAACTTCAGCCTTTAGCTGAAGAGAGATCTATAGTAGATAAACATGTTTGTCTTTCAGCCACCAAGTTTGCTGTGTGTGTTAACGAAGGCCAAGACAAGCTTCCTACGCTATACTGGTTACCAAAACTTCATAAAAAACCTTACAAAGCACGGTTTATTGCAAATTCTAGCTCTTGCACTACCACTGAACTTTCTAAATTATTAACTTCCTGTCTTACTGCTATTAAAACGCATGTAATTAAATATTGTGATAAAGTCTTTGAAAGATCAGGAAGAAATCTGTTTTGGTCTATAAAAAATTCGAATGAGGTTTTAAATAAATTGAAATCTAGACATTTTCGTGCTTCTAGTCTGTCTACCTACGATTTTTCCACTCTTTACACTACACTTCCTCATAATCTTATAAAAGAAAAGCTTAATGATTTAATTGAATGGGCTTTTTACAGAGAAGATTCTCCCTATCTTGCTTGCAATGTCAGAAATGCATTTTTCACTTCTAAAGAGCATAAGAATTATACACTTTGGTCATGTCAGAAAGTGTGTGATGCCCTCACCTTTCTACTTGACAATATTTATATTAGATTCGGTACTAAGTTATTTAGACAAATTGTGGGTATTCCGATGGGTACTAATTGCGCACCTCTTGTGGCTGATCTGTTCTTGTATTGTTATGAAAGAGACTTCATTTTGTCGCTTTCCATTGATAACTAATCTGAAATTATTGAAGCTTTTAGCTCTACTTCTAGATATTTAGATGATTTATTAAATATTGATAATACCTATTTTGATGGTTTGATCAGTCAGATTTACCCCCTAGAACCTCAGTTAAATAAAGCAAATTCTTCTGATACCGAGGCCCCGTTTTTGGATTTACATCTATCTGTTGTAGATGGATTTGTTTCGTGCAAAATTTATGATAAACGCGATGACTTTGATTTTGAGATTGTAAATTTTCCTTTTTTGGACGGTGATGTTCCTCGTGCGCCATCCTATGGCGTTTATATTTCGCAATTAATTCGATTTGCTAGAGTGTGTAGTCATGTAACTGACTTCAACACTCGTAATAAATTATTAACGGCTAAACTCCTTAATCAGGGTTATCGGTACCATAAACTACGCAAAGCCTTTTCAAAATTTTATAGACGCCATTCTGATTTAATTTCAAAATTCAATATTGGACTTAAATCTCTTCTGCAACAAGGTCTATCGGAACCCGAATTTTATGGTGACTTAGTATATAAATTCAGAAAAATATATAACCGCAATGACTTCAGCACCCAATTTCGTAAAATCGTTCTGCGATATAAAAAGATTGGGTACAACATGGATATTATACGACAGACTGCATGCATGGTAGTTAACCCAATCACGGTTGGCAACTTTGCTTCCCTCTTTAATTGCACGCCGGTGGGTCAGGCCTCAGATTCTATTACGGCTCCAACGTAAAGGCTTATTGAAAATTAGAGAGATAATGTCGGTTGGTGCCTGATGCTCTGTCTCTGGTCGGGCTCATCGGAGTCTAACTGTTGGTTTTCTTTTGCTCCAGCATTTCATTGGTTTCTTGCTGTCGAGTCCTCACCGTTGTCTCACCTCTGTGGTTCTTTGATTTTTGTGTTCACGGAGATGTTGCACTGATGAGTTAGGAGGCCTTCATGCGGACTGAACAAATTATTTGTCTAAATCGCGACGGAAGTAAGGGCGAGGATTGTGGCCACGTAAAATTGATTTAAGCCCCCCAGTGGAAATCTTCTGTAGCGATTTATTTATGTTGTTGTTTGTTACTTACTGTGTGTATCACTTGTGTCTTTTGGTTTCGGATGGCCATATGGCCATTTTGTTGGAAAGTAACTGTCCTTATGGCCTTCCTTTGTTTAGGTTTCCAGTATGGTCTGGTCGCTTAATGTTTGTATTTCTTTCCCTTTGGTGTCTTTTATGGGTGGAGTAAGTTAATTGTATCAATTCCTGATCTTTGTTTTACTTCTACTTTCATTAATTATATTTCTTATCCTAAAATCAGGAATTATTTTTTGATTGGCAAATAATTATATGACCAGCAGCAGGATAGCAATACACTGAGTTTTTACAATCTCAGGTATCGGGAGTCTTTGTATCAATATCAAGATCTGAAACACGTTTATTGAAATTAAAAATGAAAGATCTAACAGGACCAGAAAACATGTACATTTCATATTTTCCAGTTCTGTGGTGTGTTTTTGCTTCCAACGGATAACCCTTTTATAGAACATATTTAACGTCACTACAGCTGGAGTGCTTTTTGCAGTTTGGTTCACAATACTCGGATGAACATTACGAACCTTCGGCTGTTATACACTTTAATTTTACTTGCGCATTAATACATCATACACATTACCAGTCCGCCCCCGCCCCCACTCAGAGCTGAATCCGACCGAACACGAGTACTGGTAAACGGCTTAGAGGAGCTAAGCCTGCCCAGGCAAAGCGTGCATGTCGGACCGTCCATGCTTATAAACCCTATTGGTTTCAATGGGCAACACATTTTGAGATGTCATTTCATCTCAATGTCGCGTAACGTCTCCAAAATGGCCTATACGGTCTTGACGGGGACGTTAAACCTCGGATCAGTTCCTTAGTGCTGAGGTTGATACTGCGATGTTGACGTCAGTAGTCAAGTACTGATTTAAATAACTATTTTATACCTTTAATTTTGCAGTATAAATTTCTAATTTTCTACAATTAAGACTGACTTGTCAGGTGGGACATGTATCTTAGCGGATTTGGTTCCCACTTCTTGTAATATTTTGTAATATTTTAAATTTTGCAAGCTTCGCTACTTTGGACATCTCCTTCCTGATGCCCGGGACTTCCGTGGAGCGTGAGCCATGTTTGCTGATGTTGGCTCGGTGGGGGACGCCTATAAGTCCGCGGGTAGGCGTCTCTTGCCAGATGCCTCCAGTTGACCTGTCTCATGAGGTACGTCGGTCGGTGTGTGCTGGGAGGGGGATGTGCTGTGTTTGCCGGGTCTTGTCCGTCATCCGTTTGGGTTTCAAAATTTTGGGGTTGAGACACACTGATGAAGAAGAAATATCAGAAAGGCCTCTGTGTCACTAAATTTGGTATAGTTACGCCTTAATCATTGCCAGTTTTATGACAACACTAATAAATAAGCTGCTAAGTGCAGACTCAAATATATATGGCCAAATGCGCGGCTCAGGCAACAACCTATCTTATCGTCGTGCACTACAATCAATGAAAGCGCTTTTTGTGCGATATTTAAGTTTTAGGGCGTGTAACTAATTATTTTTCACAACTGTGCTAACATATTGTTGGACAGTGACAACTGTTCGAAGTATTTTTGCTGGCATGCTACCATACTGTTGAAATTTCTTGCGTCACGTACTTAGCATATAAGCGTTATTATATTGTACCCCACCAGCCCTTTATGGCTAAGTACACTAAGATACCTTTGCAAACATTGTAGGTCCTCGTGAAGTAGCTCATAATGAGACATCTCATTCTGTTCTACATGGTTTGCACTGCTGTTGACTATTACTGACTATACACACAGTTTACATGTGTAGAACGGACGTTTACAAATACAGTAATTTGAGACTGATATTGAGAAACTCGTGTGGAAGCGGTAAAATCTTAACCTGGCCATTTTTAAACGTTGCAGAGGATATGTCGTCTTTTATTCTTATATTTCGCCGCAATTTCACATTTCTTATGACTTATCTGCAGGCAGGTGGTTCATATGAAATGCTGGATCCAATCTCTGAAAAATAAGATAAAATTTTAAAGTTGTCTGCCTTAAGTTTTTCAATGGCACTTTTAAGAGACTAACACGTCAGTACGCTTGTGTGGATATTCATTGTTGGTTTTTCAAAAGGCATATGCCGTCTGATCATTCCTGGAATTTTTCAACTTAAGACAGTGCATGTATACAAATGTATATGCGAGAAAATTTCAAAACAATCACCGGAATGAATGAATCTGAGCATAAAACTGATAAAAGCCGGACTACATTTTGTGCTGACTCATATTTCTATGCCGGGGGAGGGGGACTTTAAAACTTGCAGCACAGAGAACAATCACAGAATGAATCTGTCATTAAAATTTAATTAATATATATTACTGAGGAAATTATCAGACTCAACAACACCACAGCAAAAGCACCGACTCGAAACGGCCAGTAACAATTACTGGCGGGCTTTGATGAGTTGGGAGGCCTTTTTTTGCAATATAGATGATGCTCTTGAAACAAACAAATCGCGGTATATTTGTGTACGTCTGTTCTGCAGAGTATTCAATTTTAACATTAAGCTAGAACATCAAGTTTGTTTGTTTGTTTATTTGTATTGGAGTTTTACGGCCCAGTCAACACTATTTAGGTCATTTTTGAGCCGGTCAGTTCACCTATCAACACTTTCCTGGGCAGGCTTATACGTAAGCGGTTAACCAGTACAGTGCACATTCTTTCGCCAGAAACTGACAACTGCCCTTCTTGAATCAGCGGAAGGGAGAGAATGACCGTCGAAAAGATTTCATGATCAATCTCCACGATAGAACATCAAGTAAACAATTCTTTAAAGGTATGGTCTTTGTTGCCTTCATGCAGCCTGAACAAATTTTTTGACTAATTCGCGATGGAAGTAAGGGCGAGGATTGTGGCAACGTAAAATCGATTTAAGCCCCCCCCCCCACACACACACACACACCGTGGAACTTATTTCCGCTGGCCGTTCCAAGGCGGTTCTTCTGTCTTTGGGTGTTTGTGTCGCTTATATTATCTTATTTTGGATAGCCTATTGACTATTTTGTGGGAAGGTAACTGTCCTTTTGGCTTTCCGCTATTGATGTTTCCATTAGGGTCCGTTGTTTCATGTTAGTGTTTCTTTCCCTTTGGTGTCTCTGATGGGAGCTGTGGGTTGATTGTATCGATTCCTGATCATTGCCTCCACTTCTATTTTAAGTATACTTTGTAGGATCCAAACCTTCACCCTCAGGGTCTGAGTTCGCTTTTATGGGAAACGCTTTCTGACCTTTTGAACACAAAAACTCCTTTGCCACTCCATGTGTACTGCATTGATGTATCTTCCAATAAGTCTGAGAGAAAAAGCTGTTTCCACAACAAACGTAGGCGGTCGTGCCCATGTGTGTTTTCGCGTATGTTCGTGAAGATGTTTTCAATCTTAAGTCTTTACTACATGTCTGGCATGCGGAAGTCATTTGGAAAAAAATGAATACATTATGTATCAACGAAAATGTATTTCCCATGACCAACATCACGTGAATTACCATCTTGTTGTTGCGATATGTTGCAAAAAGCATTATCAGTTTGGCGTTTACGTTATCACAATTGTGGAAATTACCATGAACTTTACCTTCCCGATTTTGTACCGTGAACTGGATCATTTTATAACACTTTGCATAACAGCCAAACAAACGGTGTAACGGTGTTAACTGTTACATGGAAACATGCTAGAGGTAATATTTGCAATTTCGGATGCGGTAGGATCATCTTAAACACTCTATTTGCAATAAATTTAAGATTTCTGCTGTTTGCCGTGGTCTTTATCACGATCTGTCGGCTCGGGAAAAAAATTTGGACGAGCATTTCTCCAAAACCAGACAGTTTCTGCCTTCAAAGCAAACATCATAAAAAATCGGAAGTTGAGCAGAGTACTTTGGTATATGACTCGTAAAAATGCGTGCTGTAATAACCAAAATATCGGGGAAAAACCGTACCTGAAGCGAGCGATTTTCCTCATAAAATTCCGTTTACTATATCAAATGGTCACGTGGGTTCCCCACCGTGAGAAAAATCCAAATAATGAGGTTTAGAGTATCAAAAAGACAAAAGAACAGGGTTTTATAATGCTTTGCCATTTTGACAGGTTTATGAATTTTTATCAAAAGTGTTAGAAAATATGTTAAGGTCGGTAGGTGAGAAAACTTTTTTTTTTCTGGAAAACCACGAAAATTGCAGGGTCGGCACAAAATCAGGTCGGTCGGGTTAGCGCAAACACAGTTTTTTGAAGGCTGAATCGTTTGACACACTGGTCAATGCTGTCAGTGTCAGTCTGTTGATATACACGGGCGTACTAAGCGCAAAACAATGCACGTGACAGACTCATATCTAGAAGCAGTCTGATTTTGGTCGCCCAGACTTAAGAATAGGATAATAAACATCATGTAGACAGAATGGATTTATTAACACATATTTTAGATATACTCAAAAATAAAAACCTTATGTTTTATAAATATTACATCGTAAAATATAGGAGGAAAAGTTTGGTGATTAGAAACTGGAAACGTGTACATTTGCAGTGAGTCAAAATCTAGAATGTCAGAATCTATTGGTTTGTGTGTGATGCATGCGCATTTGCAGAATTGGAGAATGCTAGGATCGATCCAAAGCTACTGTTAGAATGAGGCGGTTCTAACGAGTACCCACAATCTATATTTTAGAATAGAAATAAGAAAAATAAGGTTGACCCCTATAAACCCTAATTTTACTATATTAAAGTGGGGTTCAAGGGGGTCAAATTATGAAGGCGTGTTTTCATGATGCATCAGTTCTGTCAGTGCTTTGATTCTAATAAGTCGGCTCAGTTCTAATTTTCCGTTTCTTAGGTGGTGGCTAAAGGAATGGTGGCGAGGAAAGAAGGTGGGGCAATAGTCAACATTTCTAGTGTTGCAAGCTATAAAGCTGTACCAAATCATTCTATCTACTGCGCTGCTAAAGGGGCGATGGATCAGTTGGCCAGAACTATGGCGTTAGAATTAGGACCACATAAGGTCAGTTACCATGCATTCGCATCACGTGAACAAGTCCGTGAAATGAAGACCCACTAAACCCCACTTTATATAGAGAAAACTGGGGTTTAGGGGGTATGCATTATTTTCCTTATTTCTGTTCCAAGACATAGGTTGTGGGTACTCGTTAGAACCGCCTCATTGAGGCGGTTCTAACGAGTACCCAAAACCTATGTTATGAGTATAAATAAGAAAAAATATCACAAATTTTCATCATAACATTATCTTTTTTGAGGTGTGAAAAATTGCACTATATCACACGGATGTGTTATCGCAATGCGGATAAAATACTCTAAGAGCCTGATTCTTCTTTTGCTGCGTAACCACATTAGTCATATAATACATGCAAGATTATAATTGAACCCCGCCAAGCGAATTTGGGTCTTCGAGCATTCCGTCATGACAAATTTTAACTGCGCATGCCCAGCCATTCAGAGGGGCCAGGGATATGGCTTTCTGTCTGAAGGGTCCTCTTGATTCACAGCTTGTATGGGGGAGCAGCGAAGGTTCTGGCGAGACTGCGCGGATGCGCAGGCTCGCCTGAACCTTCGCTGCTCGCATAGGCGATAAGTACCAAAAAATCGCTTGACGGGGCCCATATACTCCGAATACTTACAGATATTTCGATTGTTTTATATAGGTTTATCATTGGCTGTATCATACTTATTATTGACTGTATCATATTTATTTATCACATCACTGATGCTTCGGCCCCAGCCTATCGGGACTTGAAGAAAGAGATGGGCTGCGTGATGCTTCCACGCAGAGCTGAAACCGACCGCACACCAGTACTGGTAACCCGGATCTAAGTCTGCTCAGGCAAAGTGGTGCGAGTCCGACCGCCCATGCGTATAAACCCTATTGGTTATTGGGCGACAGGGCTTGAGATGTCATTTCATCTCAATGTCGGGTAAAAGTCCCACAAAATTGGGAGCAACGTCTCCAAAATGACCTATACAATGTTGACGGGGACGTTAAACCTCAAACCAACCAAACAAACAAACTAATATTGCTTAAAATGCAGATAACGTTATTTAATATTTATTTAGTGTTTTACCACGCACGTAATTGCGTAATGAATTTTCGTTGAAAGAAATGTCAGCTTTTTTTGGTGGTGCATTTTTTTTTTTTTTTTTTTAGATTTTACGAACCTTAATTTCACTTATTTCGAGCCAATCGTTAATCAGAGTTGGGCGAAAACCGGAGTATCCGAAGAAAAACCACCTGACCTACCACTGCAGAACTTGGCGTCTCACATGTGACCCGAGCGAGGCTCGAGCCCCTATTGATTAAGAGTCAGCACTCTAACCCACTAGGCAATGGAGGCCCGTGCAATGAAATAATATGAGTATCGAGTGCCGGGACAATTTATGAAACTCAGCGAAGGCGACATGCCCAGTCGTCTGAGATTTTAACCTCTACAAATTATTTTATGCTTTTTGTTGTTTCATTTTAGATCCGCGTGAACAGCGTCAACCCTACCATAGTTTTAACAGTTCTGGGTAGAAAGGGCTGGAGTGACCCAGTGAAGAAAGGCAAAGCCCTCGAGAGAATCCCCGTTGGTCGGTTAGCAGGTATAATGACTGTCATTCGGGTGGACTTCGGTCAGAAATGCATCTTAATAGGTCCCAAATCGACTATCCCGATGGTTCAAAACCACAAGAGTTTGAAGTTCGATCAGAAATACATGTTAGAAGGTCCCGAATCGAGAACCGAAGGTTCAAGACGTTTGGTCAGGAATCCCATGTTTATAAGGGACTTTTTAACCCTTATAGCTCCTGAGAAATCATCTGATCAGGATCTGCACTGTTTGTCATCATCACGAAAACACGCCTATATAATTTGACCCCCTTGAATCCCACTTATATATAGAAAAACGGGGTTTACAGGGTAAACCTTATTTTTCTTATTTCTGCTCTAAAATATAGAATGTGGGTACTCGTTAGAACCGCCTCAATGAGGCGGTTCTAACGAGTACCCACAATCTATATTTTGAGCAGATATAAGAAACATATCACATTTTTTAGCTTAAAATTTTCCTTTTTTTAGAGCAGAGCTAGGCGCGAAGTTTACAATGTATTTATATAGGCGTGTTTTTATAATGATTAGGTTCGCTTTGTATGAATACATGATATCAAGTAATTTGATTGGCTGCCAGTCAGAAATGGGTGTGGCATTTTTTATTCAGCTGGACAAGTGCACTTGGCTTTGCATGTGGTCCGTCATATGGAACTTCTGACCAAACTATCAAACCAGTATCCAAGACACTAGGGCCCCCGCCTATCGGGGCTTGGAGAAATAGATTGGGCTCCATGGTGCTTCCACGCAAAGCTGATATTGACCCCACATGAGTAAGGTAAAAGGTAAACCGCTTAGAGGGTCTAAGCCTACTCAGGCAAAGTGGTGCGAGTCCCTGCATATAAATCCTATTCGTTTGTTTGGGCGGTAGGCCTTGATATGTCATTTCATATCAATGTCGGGTGAAAGTACCACGCTTAAAGTACGAGAGTTTAACGGTTAAACAAAACAGCCCAAATCACTTTTCCAGCTCAGAAACAATCGACCCAGCCAACAGTGCTGTCAATGCTTTGATTCTAGTGACTGTCCAAATTCGCAGTTTCTCAGCACTTTGTGTTGTCTTGTGTTTTTATTTAGCCCTTTATATCGCAAAATCTTTTTGTTCTCTTCTTTCAGTAGGTTAACCCTTTTTAACTTCCTCATTGATTATAGCAGGGGTCCACTTCAACATTTACGGCCCCCGCCCATCGGGGCTTGAAAAACTAGATTGGCTGCATGATGCTTCCACGCAGAGCTGAAACCGACCGCACACGAGTACTGGTAAACCGCTTAGAGGATCTAAGCCTGCCTAGGCAAAGCGGTACGAGTCCGACCATCCATGCTTATAAACCGTATTGGTTTTATTGGGCGACAGGGTCTGAGATGTCATTGCATCTCAATGTCGGGTATAAGTCCCACAAAATTGGAAGCAACATCTCCAAAATGACCTATACAGTGTTGTCGGGGACGTTAAACCTCAAATCAAACAAACAAAACTTCAAAGTTTAGAGGTGTCAGGTTGTGCTTTCTTCTAAATCTATTTGGTAAATGGCTGGACGTTTTGCAAACAGTGTAGGCCCTGATCAGACGCCGCGTTCTGATCTGGGCCTGCACTGTTTGCCAGGGTACCCGTTTCGGGGCTTATGGTACGAAATGGGTTAATCGAGATACGGACCCAATATACAACTTGAGATGGTCGTGGATTTTTCCTGAGTATTTTTTTTTTTCTATAACCTTATTACCATTTTATTTATTTATTTACAGAAGTTGAAGATGTTGTAAGCACAACCTTATTCCTACTGAGTGAACAGTCGTCTATGGTCAGTGGAGTTATCATGCCAGTTGACGGTGCCATGACAGCCATCTTGTGAAATAATTATATTAATAAAATAGTTCCAATTAAAGCTGACTGATACACATAATATACTTCTCACCATTTTACAAGGTCTTTGGTTTTGGTTTGATTTGTGGTTTAACGTCCCCGTCAACAATGAATAGGTCATTTTGGAGACGTTGCTTCCAATTTTGTGGGACTTTTACCCGACATTGAGATGAAATGACATCTCAAGCCATGTCGTCCAATGAAACTGATAGGGTTTATAAGCATTGACGGTCCGACTAGCACCGCTTTGCCTGTGCAGACTTAGATCCTCTAAACAGTTTACCAGTACTTGTGTGTCAGTTTTTTATTTCTGCTTAAGATATAGATCGTGGGTTCACGTTAGAACCACATCACAGAGGCGGTTCTAACGAGTACCCACTATTTATATTTAGAGCAGAAATAAGAAAAATAAGGTTTACCCCTTTAAACACCACTTTGGGGTTCAAGGGATCAGATTTTCGTGATGAGAAACCGGTTACCACAAAACTATCATTGAATGTTGTTCCGTTTTATCTGTAGCTATGGCGGGAGACAAGTTTCAAGACTAAATTAACCGAACCCAGCTGATTTTTTTAATGTTTATTTCTTAGAGGAAATACTTGATTCAAAAAGAACGAATTATTTCCTCAAAGCGAAGTCGCTGTCCTCGGGACCTCAGTCGGTTGCGCGTCTATATGATTTTGACCCATTGAACCCCACTTTTATATAGTAAAACTGTGGTTTACAGGGGTAAACGCTATTTTTGAAAGTTGATTTATAAAGTCAAGTTTCAATGTCATTACATTTCTATTTCCGGTACTGGACCGCGTTATTCCACTTCCGCTGTTCGTTCGCTGCATAAAATAATCCAAAGGAACTCTTGAAAACTAATTTTACAGTCATGGAATGTCTTTAAAATAGTTCATTTTTCGAGACTTTATAGGGATTGAATATAAATTGGCACAAAAAGACATGTGGATTCTGGCGAGACGTGCTAGCTACGTGCCGTCTTATCACTGAGGATCTATAAGGTTTGCATAGATACAGTGTATTTCTACCTCAGCGTCTGCACCGGTCTACAGGGTTAAAAGTGTTAGCTCGCTTGTCTGTGATTATCAGTGACCGACTAAACGACCCATAACTGACCGACATCAAACAGTTATTCACCTGCTTTCGGGAGCTCTAATTACAAAACATGTGTTGTAAGCTGTGAGTTTTAGCAAATAGTGAAGACACCGATCAGACGCTACATTCTGTGGCCTCTAATCTGTCTTAACTGTTTCCGAATGTCCCATTGTTGAAGCAATTGGCATTTATGGGTTAATGTTTTTATTTGTAATTCGCCTTGGGTAGTCGAAGTTCGCTAAATGCGGCGTCTGATCAGGGTTATAATGTCTAAATCAAATGGTTTAAAAATGATCTCTTTTTTTGTCCAAGTTATTCTCCTTTTTATGTTCCGATGCCCAAAGGAACATAGCTCCAAGCGGCTGCATCGTCGTATCAACCCAACGTTGATGCGACGTTGCTAAGACGTAATGTGCCCGCTAGGAGAACTTGTCTGTAAGTTTATTAGCAGATGGGACAAGCACAGAATGTACTGAGCTAATTTAGAAACCATGAAGAAATTAGCAGACACGTTTATCTTTCTTTCTTTCTTCCTTTTTTCCTGCGTGGGGGTAGTTTGGTGAGGCACAGGTCATGTGTATCTTGTGTCACTGGGGAGTCCAGCTGATACTGACTTACATTTGGGCAAAGCCTGCTGTCCTTCCAGCAGGTAACGGTAGATGGTGAGTGTTGAAATTTCTTCTGTTTCTACACTTCCATTTCACTCTGTCCCTCACTTTCATCTCCTCTGCTATCTCTTCTATCTCTCCCCAACCCCTTTCTCTTGACGAAGACAAAATGATCCACAAGGGTTGACCTGTCGTTTAACTCAAAACAATCGATGAATCATTTTTATTTTCTTCGCCGATTTTTTAACCCTCATAAAATATCAAGATAACTGCTTGATCTACTGCTGGCAATGTTATCATAATAACTATTTCTCATAAATCAACTTTCCTCAGTACTTTCAGTACTTTGATTCTATTTCTGCTCTAAAATATAGATTGTGGGCACTCGTTAGAACCGCCTCGATGAGGCGGTTCTAACGTGTACCCCCAATCCATATTTTGAGCAGAAATAAGAAAAATATCCTAATTTTTTATCTTAAAATCTTTCTTGGGAGTAAAGTTTACAATGTATTTGTATAGGCATGTTTCTTAATGAGTTATCTCTATCTGAAGTAAATGACAATATATGTAGGTACGTTGTAGTATTTTCTCTGTGTCCACACTTTTTGTATTGATTATATGTGTACCAAGGGATAGATAAGTATACAAACTTTACTGAGGAAACAATGGAGTTTAGGTTCGACGGTAAACTAGCTTTGGTCACTGGAGCCGGGAAGGGTAGGTACGACAATTTATGCAAAGTTTCAAGAAATTTGGATGGTTATTAGCATGTGTTTAACGCAACATTCTCATAACTTTTTAATTATACCCTAAAGTACACAGGAAGAGGTAATCGGATAAGATTCAGATTAGTATGTGCATATGCATAGCGTTCACTAAGGATATTACAGTCGAACTTCAATGGCTCGAACATATTTTGATACCTTGAAAATCTGTTCGAAACAGGGGTAGTTCGAGCCACTGTGGGTTACCGTCTTGGGGCATAACGAGACATCATTTCGGTGTTCTATAATGAAAATGTATGCTGTGTGTTCTCATTAGAATCGCCTCGTCGAGGCGATTCTAATGAGTACACAAAGCATACATTTACAAGATAGAGACTAAAACCTCCTAAATTATTCCCAATTATTTCGTATGTAGAAGATTTCCCTAGAGTTTCGAAAAAAGGTTCGACTCATTGTAAACGAGCCATCGGTGTTCGAGCCATCGAGGTTATACTTTACACATGTGCTAAACCGGCCCCCACCCATAGGGGCTTGAAGAAATATTTGGGCTGCATGATGCTTCCACGCAGAGCTGAATCCAGCCCGCACACTAGTACTGGCAAACCGCTTAGAGGATCTAAGCCTGCCCAGGAACCGCGGTGCGAGGCGGACTGTCCACATTGGTTTCATTGGGCGACAGGGCTTGAGATGTCATTTCATCTCAATGTCGGGTAAAAGTCCCACAAAATTGGAAGCAACGTCTCCAAAATGACCTTTACAGTGTTGACGGGGACGTTAAACCTCAAATCAAACAAACAAAACATGTGCTAAATGAAAAAAAAAAAACAAACAAACAAAAAAAAAACAAATGCAATAAAGATGAAACGCTGAATGAGAAACATTTTCGTTGAAATCATCCGAGGGGACCAAATGCTTTCCTTTAACCCTTATTCTGCTGAATAAATTAATTTTGCCACAACCGTGGCTGACTCTCGTTCATTCAAATTACATGATATAATGTATTCCTTCAATTCACAAACTGACAGATCCATATCAGATGGCTTCTGATCTGGATCTTTACTGTTTGCAACTGTAGGAGCTGTCGTGATCAGGACAAGGGTTAATATTGTCGGCCCTCCACTCACAACCACTACTTCCCCTAGGTGAAAGATTATCTTGGCGTTTTCCTTACTGTGCGTATTAGTTTTTTTACTGGCAAAGTCTCTGCTGTGCATCCGTGCTATCAGATCAGCGCCAGGAACAATGATGTTAGACAGTTTTATTTAACGCAAGTATCTCTGACTTTTCACAACCCAAAGCAAGTAAATCCAAACAGGAGGACAAGTCAGGCTAAATGCACATATCTATAAATGCAACTCCAATAGGCGTTGCTACTACAACAAAAATATGTATCGTGTAACCTCCTTTCTCATTCTATTTCTTCAAAGTTCGGACTAGTGTTCACACACTCAAGATTCGTTTGGGTAACCGAGACTGAGACTGCTTTTTAACACAGCTTCAAACACAAGTACATGAACCAAATCGCTAGATAAGAATAAAGAAATATTGTCCTACACTAAATTGATACATTGATACGCTGATGATACATTGGCACTCATTATGACTGACAAGGACTATTTCAAAACGTAATCCTCTAAGTACTTGGGTGGTTTGGTATTCCTTCGTGGTCTAGAGGGAGGGGTATATTTGGCTGGGACTCAATGTTGGTATCAGTTGTATCGAACGGTTTGTCCTGAGGAGGCTTCTGGGGGCCTGGGGAACTCCTGTATATCACAATGCACATTGGGAGACCCAAGAAGTATTGGGACTTCTGATGGGCGAGATGGACCGGCATCCTGCTCAACAGGTTGAGTAAGTATGGAAGGTACGCTAACAAGGGCTGCTTGCTTTTGATTGATAGATACTGTGTCTCCCTCATCATCGCTGTCATTATTCTTGAGATAATTCAATGGAACTGACCACGGCTTCTCATTAGGCACGCGGTACCATTCAGATACTTTGACTTTGTACGATGACGAGCGCAACTGATTTCCAATGAACTTTTAATGAAACACCATTCACCATCAATGGAAACAACTAAGTACCTACTGCGCGCCCTAGTTTTATCCCTGTCTGCATACAGGTAAACTAAATCTCCAACCATCAACTGGTCTGATGACAAGATCTTTTGAAGCAGAACTGGAAGGGTGATTCAACACACGGTTTTTGTGCTGTTGGGTAATGATATGACGATCGGAAATGGGTAGTTGCTCGTGTGTAAATTGACTGCACTGCGTCCACATTTCGCGAGCAGATATGTACGCGAATTCAATCTAGCAACGGTTGTAGCGAGTTCTCAATGGGAGACGGGACCGCCTCCTGGCTGCTGGCGCAGGAGTTCACCCAGTAATTCTGAAATAGCCTTTTCAGCCACAGCGCTTTTATTGGCATTTTTTACACGGCCATTATCTACAGATATATTGAGACGCTGAAGAACGGGGTCATTTTTCAGAGCTACGAATCCCGCCGCGGGGTCTGTTCTGATAACAACACTGGGTCCACCTATAGAATGAATTTCCAAGCATAAACGCGCTAAAGCGTCACGGAGCGTTTCATGTTTTTCGTCGGTGATGAGACAAGCTGCTGTGTACATGTATGACGACACTGACTCTCGAAGAACTAGAATAAGTTGACGATTTTGTTTTAAAATGTCGGCAGCAAATGACATGCCGGTCACGTCAGGGGGTCATCTGAGGACTGTGTCACGAGTGACTCAGAGAACTTTTTAAGTGACAAGCACACATGACAGGAATCTGTAACAGATTCGATTATGCCAGTCATGTCGAGAGCGTAAAAGTGGCGTTCCATTACCAGTTGAAGCTTGTGTTTTGAGGGATGATCAAGCTTAAGATGAAGGGCAGTAACTAAACCATGGACAACGGATCTTGGAACTATGATAAGTTCCCTAGTTGGAAACAAAGGGTCATTACGGGGTTCAAGTAACAAACCATCCTTAGCCTTTAACGTTTGTGAGTTTCTTCGAAGTGCGCCTGCCTTGTTTCAAATGGGCATGGACGCGACTCAGACTGAATATTAAGCCACGACAAGCGAGTTGTAAATGGTAACCTTTGCATATTGTCAACTACTTCACGTACGCAGCGAACAACCGATTCTTCGGTTTGAATAGTAAAGCTACATACCTGATATCTTTGGGCATTACAATCAGGAACATTGCGGCTTACAAAGTCAGAGGGTACATTTGCAAATCCATTCAAGTGACGCACGCTTACTTGATACCTGCTTACCGTTGACAAGAAAGACGTGACACGTGGACTTGCTGAAAACTGACCTCTAGCTAACTTGTTAATAGCTTGAACATATGGCTTACTATCTGTCAGGACATATGGGTTGAGTTTCGAGATTGAATAATGAAAGGGCTGAAATGCTTCGCTGCGGCCGCAATGGATAATGCCTCGATTTCGCAAGGTAACCATGTGACTTGATGTTTTCTAAAAAAATCCGGCCACTAACAATTTGTTAATACGGGAGACATACAATGTTGCGCCAAGTCCGCGCTTTGAAACATCCATACGATCCATAACTGGTCATCCGGTCGTGCTAATGTGATCGTTTTACACTCTGAGAGTTGGCCCCCGCATTTCGGGGCTTGAAGAAATAGATGGGCTGCATGATGCTTCCACGCAGAGCTGTAACCGACCAGTACACGAGTACTGGTAAACTGCTTAGAGGATCTAAGCCTGCGCAGGCAAAGCGGTGCGAGTCGGACGGTCCATGCTTATAAACCCTATTGGTTTCATTGGGCGACAGGGCTTGTTATGTCATTTCATCTAAATGTCGGATAAAAGTCCCACAAAATTGGGAGCAGTGTCTCCAAAATGACCTTTACAGTGTTGACGGGGACGTTAAATTTCAAATCAAACAAAAACACCCTGAGAGTGATTGTTTAGCCCTGAGAAAAACGCTCTGGAAAGAAGATAATATGAAGACTAAATCGACTTGATAACATAAGGTTTTTTTATAACGTTATTTAAGATAATTGGACTATTTACGCGACGCTACATGCGTTATTACGTTGAATAGTAAGGCAAGTAACGTCGGTTGCTAGGAAATTAGATCAGTTGGTAAGAAGACATCGCGGAGAATCGATAGGGCTACAAACAGTATAGCATTTGTCAATAAATCGTACTTAGCACTTGACTTATTTACTTTGGTGTTATTTCCATAATCGGTCACATCAGCTCAGATAAATCGTCTGTCCATAATATGCGTTCCTGATACTGCTTACCCGCGACAGCGTTATCAAGGTCTGCTATTATTTCTGAGCGACCAGAACCCTGCCAAGGACCTTATATGCCCCTATAAATGATCTGAGTCCGCGAACGGTGTCGAGTTCGGGGCAGCTGGTCATGACAGCGACACGGTGGGGACTGGCAGATATTGTATCTTGCTTCCAAATCCAACATAGAGCGGTCGTAGACCTGGGGCTTATGACAGTTTGGGAACCTGCTAAACATAGGTCTGCTTTTTGAAGGACGTGTAAAATAGAAGTGGGGGCAATGATCAGGAATCGACACAGTTAACCCACAGCTCCCATCAGAGACACCAAAGGGAAAGAAACACAAACACAAAACAACAGACCTTAATGGAAATATCAACAGCGGTAAGCCAAAAGACCACAAAATGGCCAATAAGCTATCCAAAATAAAATTATATGAGCGACACAAACACCCAAAGACAAACCATAACAAAAATAACACGCGACAGAAGAACCGCCTTGGAACGGTCAGCGGAAACGAATTCCACTGGGGGCTTAAATCGACTTTTTCCAAATTATGAAAGAGTTCTTGAGGGGTATTGCCGCCACAGTATAAGTTGTCGGCAAGCTTGTAACAGATCACCAAGTACGCGACACATGAACTCTTCAAGTCTCGGAACCGGGCATCCCCATTGCACACCGTGTATAAACACGCCCGCCGCGAAATGGTGTAGCAACGCCACAATACTTCATTGGCTGTTTTGAAAGCGGTACCTGATAGAAAGCACTGGTAAGATCGGTCTGAATCATGTATTTCCACTGCGCGATGGTGCGGAGAATAGAATCAACATTAGGCATTAAAGAGGGTTGCGGTTTACTGTAATGACCAACATCAATGAAAGCTGTTACAAGACGGAAACCACCAGAGGGTTTCTTTACCAAGAACGTGGGGTTCAGATATTCAGCAGTTATTCCAAGTTCTTCGGGACGCCGAAAAACACCTTGCGCCTCTAAATCATCAAACCGTTGCTGCAATCTACAAGCTTATCGCGAGCATATTGGGGAACCTTGCTTTTTCGTTGAGGAGGTTGAGTGGGACCCATGTTTATTGTAGCCTCAAATTTATCGAATGCGCCATCATATGTTGTAAATTGTGGACCGAATACGTCATCGTACCTTTGTAATACATTTTTGAACTCATTGCGCACATCCTCACTTAAGATATTATCTGGATCAAGTTTCACCGTGTCGGAATGATAGGAGGAACACGTGGGAGTCGATTTCACGGCAGCAACACAAGGCTGGTCATCACCGAGGCTTGTACTCATTTGGGTAGTTTGACGGATTTGACAGAAATATTCGTGCTTATGAACTATTTGAGGCTCGGTCAAGGAGTTTACTATTCTATTTCTCCACCCGATGCACTCTTCTGACTGGGACTGTGGCCAAAGTTTGGGTGTTTTGGTGCAATCTGGACGGGTTTCATTGGAAAATGTGCAGTCGAATTCTTGGGCAATCTCTTGAGGTACGCTGAACTCATAAAAATCTCCAGCCGGACAACTGATGTAGTAGGGGATCTTAGGAAAATGGCCTGGGTACGACGTATGCGGTTGTATGAGGATTCGGGTAAGGACGAGCCATAATAGACCACTGGGGAATCACCAATTAGAACTTGCTGCTTTGACGGGCGTGCAGAAATGTCATTGGTAGTCATGAATGGAATGCCAGCCAAAATGTCAGTATCTAGAACTAGAGCTTCAAGAGTAACTCCATCGGCCTGCAACGCCTTCTGAGAACATTTGTTAATGGTAGCTCCAATAGACTGGGCAACAGAAGTTTTTATCATGGAAATCTCAGCACCAGTGTCTAATATTAACTGTAATGGATGGTGGCTATAGAAGACCTTTATCTGAGGAGTTTGTTTTGATATTACACGATGCGAAGTGGACACACAAAGGCAATGTGTCGGTACAAGCTCACAGATGCTGCGGAAGGCTCTGGTAGTATTGCTTCATCACTGTCTGTGTTTTCATCTGCTATTTCGACATTTTATCGAATTTTACCAGTTCGAAGATACTGCTTATCTGCTTCAGGCAAATACTTGCATTTACTCAAGCAATGATTAAACGGACGTCCAGCCTGTTTACACAATGCACATGAGTGGTCATTTTTCAAATACGGTTGACCGAACGCAAAACCTTGGACTCGGCGGATGCACGAATTTCTTCCGCTAGATTGTTAAGAGATTGAGATATCTCAGGTTTAATAGAGGACAAAGTTTGTGACCTCAACTCAGTCCCATACAAAATTTTCAAGTGTAGACGACAAGTCTTCGTCGATATCAGGGATCTCACCATGGTGGCGGATACCACCATCTGATTTCAGTAGGTCGTCCGCCACAAAGCTAGAAAGGCGTTGATACAAATTATCAGGTCGTTCACCTGGTTCCAAATGTATACTATCGAAGTCCAGAAAGTGCGACCCACTGGATTGAAAGCCAAAATGAAGGCGTATCGACTGCCATATCTGGGCCACGGATGTAGAATTCTTCACAATTGTATTTCTAGATATGATCTGGCAATAATTAGCAATCTGCCCAAGTATCAGCTCCAATAGGACCAATTCTGTGCTGCCGTACGCCTTGACGCCTCTGGAACAGTCTCCGCATCGTCAGTGAAGCCACGTAGCGGGTTTGCACCAGATGTTTTAAACCACGTGGAACCGTCAGGTAGAAATGAGGCAAAATTCGGGTCTAAAGAAAGCGTGTATTGCAAATTCAGCCTCCATGTTTTGAAAGATGTTATTGTCTCAATTTTGGTGAGCTGCCATTGCTTTGGGGGCACGAACAGCCATCCTGTGAAAGTTTCTGTAGTAATTTTATCTACTACGAAAATGTGTCGAATAACACCAGTCGTCCGTAACCAGCTCCAAGTCTGAACTGTCTCACCAAACCAAAGAATCGGTTAAACTGTCATAACAAACCATAAGAACTGGGTCTCTTGTATAAAGGAATGAGTAGAAAGTCGCTGCCACCATGCCAGGAATATATAGTAATAGTATTTGACGAGAACGATGATGTTAGACAATTTTATTTAACACACGAATCTCTGACTTTCACAACCCAAAGCAAGTTAATCCAAACAGGAGGACTACTCAGGATTAATGCACATATCTATAAATGCAACTCCAATGTTTTGCCCGACGGGTTCGATAGGAACCGCAAATGCTTCATGCGACTCAGACAATGTGGATTCGCAATGCTTTCCCAGTCTTCGCTGGTTGACCAGGCCAAACGTTTATCATAATGTTGTTGTTGTTGTTTGTACACAATATAATTCTGTAAAGGCAATCCTTTACTGATTTAATTTCCATTCTATGCTAAATTCCTGATAGTCATAACGCATAGAAATACTTTACAAACTAATAAAAAGACAGGACAAATTCAGTATTTATTATGAGTTGTTATATAATATTTTGTCCAGAACATATATCAAAAATATTTCTACTGCATGCACGTGCCACCTAAAACACAGTGATCTAAATACCTTCCATATAAATCTATATACTCTCATGTGCCAATTTAAATTAAAGGGGACGGAACTTAAACTGTCTTTTCCATCTCTTTGTAAATGTATTTCATTGTGGTTGGCGGTATGTGCCACGTGGTGACAGAGGAACGATTCCCCGTAGTGTCCATATGTGTTATTAAGCCCACTGCAGAATTTTAAAAGCCCTTGTTATTGATAGGTCTCTGCGGATAAAAGTAAAAGGGCCAGGTTTCATCACCTGTAAACAGCTCTGAAATTCTAAGTTTTTCAAAACTGTTATACTTTTCAAAATATTTTTTGCAAGTTTTATACGGGTGGTCTTTTGTTCTTTGGTCAAGAGATGCGGGACTCATCGTGCATAAACCTTTCTAATTTTCAACTCCTGAGTCAACATCTTATGAACTGTCCCCGATGAAAAACAAACACTCAGCAATTCCTTTCACCGTGAACTTTGCAACTAGCTTAGCTGGCCGACACGGGGCTCATCTTTCACCTTTAAATTTTTATGCTACCTGAAACTTGACGTTTGTTTGTTTGATTTGAGGTTTAACGTCCCCGTCAACACTGTAAAGGTCATTTTGGAGACGCTGCGTCCAATTTTGTCGGACTTTTACCCGACCTTGAGATGAAATGACTTCTCAAGCCCTGCCGCCCAATGAAACCAATATGGTTTATTAGCATGGACGGGCCGACAGGCACCGCTTTGCCACGGCAGGCTTAGATCCTCTAAGCTGTTTAACAGTACTCGTGTGCGGGGGCCATGAAAATTGACGTTAAGAGACGACAGATGTCCCATGCATGTGACATAGTTCACAAAATATCTGCGAAACTGAAACATTCAGACCCATGCTACCTTTATTTCAAAGCTTGTTTTAATTTTGTCTACAGTAAGGGTTTAGTGTACTTGACGTAACCAACTTGAACTTTCAATAACTTTTGAAAGACTGAACGGATAAGACCAAAATTTTATCATATTATGGAAAATCATCCACCCCGTGAAATCAACGCAGTTTCCACTTGCTCCTTACAACCACGCGGTATGGTGGGTCAATAGAATGAACGCCCTTCGAAGGTTTCTCGGGCTAACCACATGCCCAGTTAGTGATGTAGTTCTCCCTGTACATCCATCATAGTGCAGATTATATTTTCTGGTCCTTTGGCATCATTGAGTTCATTTAGAATCATTTTGAAAATAGAGTTCTGCTTAAGCCGGTGCTAGGGGGGCGTGGCCGGTGTAGCACATTTTAATGCTGGTCATGAACAGACTCAATAAAACCGAGTCTGCTATTTTCGTTAATTGGTGTATTCTTTGCTTCCAAGGGATCTAACTATTCAGAACTTATTGTTCACCCCGGGTGTTTTTCTGCGCATATCTTAGTTTCCTGGTTGTATTGGCGTGTTCGTGGGATGGGCTTTGGTGTCTCTGATGGGAGGTGTGGGTTAATTGTAACGATTCCTGATCATTGCCTTCTATATAGAATATTTAATTAGTCGACAACTGAATAGCTTCAGTGTATCGCGTCTTAAGTTTATTATGTCTATCTCTTTTCTGCACACTGTGTCCACTAGTATGAGTACAGTTTTAGAACTGATCAAAAGTGGTTTAAAGAACAATCCCAGGGGTGGTATTAACGGAAGACTTTTACTGTAACTGCATGTCGTTTCTTATGTCATTGTTACATTTCATTTTTATTTCGACCTACATAGGTATTGGTCGTGGAACAGCAGTAAAACTAGCAGATCTAGGTGCGAAGGTACATGCAATTAGTCGAACACAGGCAGATCTTGACAGCCTTAAACAAGAGGTATGTGTATTAATCATTTCTGGCAAGTAATCTTATCTGTTTAAGTCTGCATTGTATTATTTATCAGTTTCACATGGTGAGGAGACTGTCAGTCTTTGAACTCTAATCTCATAAGCATTACGATGGGTATGAGTCCAATTTTCCATGTGCTCATCATTTCACAATACTGCTTTTACCTAGAATGTTTGCCTGTGAGGCGACAGAATACCATATTCGCTTTTATAAGTTACCATGCTAGTGGCGTAACAAGCGAACCAAAGAAAATTCTAGACATATCGCTCCACGATATGGCTTACATACTGAGGATCATTCTTACAGGAAAGGGTTTTTTTTGTCCGTATCACCTAAACGCGTCCTGGGCAGACACATACAAAAGCGGCAAGCCAGTACACAATGCACATTCTTTTGCCAGAAGCTGACAACTGCACTTCTTGGATCTCCACTTGGATCGGTGGAAAGGAGAGAATAACCGTAGAAAAAGATTTCGTGATCCGTCTCCACGAAAGAATGTAGCCGACCCCGACAGGTAACGAAACCTTCCGATCACGAGTCAGACATGAATGTGACTGAGCCACGGAGGTCGGCTTTACAGGAAAGAATTTGCTCTGAATTAACAGGGGAAAATAAAGTGAAGTTAAAGCAAAGAAGCGCCCCTGCCCATCTGGGCTTGGAGAAATAGATTGGGTTGCATGGTGCTTCCACGCAGAGCTGAAACTGACCAAACTTGAAAGAGCTAAGCCTGCCGAAGAGAAGTGGTGTGAATAGGACCGGTCAATAAACCCTAGCGGTTTCCTTGGGTGGTGGAACTTGGGATGTAATTTCATCTCAGTGTTGAGTAAAGGTCCAACAAGATTGAAAGTAACGTCTCCAAAATGACCTAACTGGTGTTGGCAGGGATGTAAAACCTCAACATAAAACAAAATCAAACCAAAGCAAATTTTCTAGAAATATATCGCTCTATAATATGGCTTACATACTGTGGCTAAATATTTTAGATTGCATGTCATCCATACGTAATGTGAGTAATGAGAGATGTATTACAGCTACTCCTCTTTCTTCTTTGTAATGTGCATGTAACTGCATTTTTGCGTAAAGCCATGAATTTCTTTCTGTGTTAATGTTTAAAAACAGATACACACTTATTAAATCTTTTCAATCATCATTTTTTTTATGGAAACCACATTTTGTAAAGCAATGTTGTATGTGCTGAAGTGCAACTCTTCTTGAGTTTCTAGGTACCGAGTATAGAGGTATATTATGTAGATGTAGCTGACTGGGAGAAGACAAGAGAGGTGGTCAAAAGTATAGGACCTGTTGATCTATTAGTGAATAATGCTGGTATCACCAACTGGACATCTTTCTTGGATGTCACCAAAGAAGAACTTGAAAAGTAAGCTGGCCTTAAAGGAAACTTTATTTAAAAGTTTTGCTGAAATAAAGCCTGTGTGATTTTGTAATAATATATTTTGGGGTGGTTGGTTGAGGCAAAGGTGATGTGTATCTTGCGCCACTGGGGCGTCCAACTATATTGGTTTACAGTTTGGCACGGCCTTCTGTCCTTGTAGCAGGTAAGGGTAGAGGGGGAATGTTGTTATTTCTTAAGTTTCTACACTTCCATTCATTTTCCTCTTTCTCTCCTGTCCTCACGTTTTGCTTCTCTACTTTCTTATCTCGTTTCTCCCATTCTCTGGGAGTCGACACATAATGACCCGTACACGTGTTACGTGACATTAAACAAAATCAAAAGAAAGACCCACGCAAGCCATGATAATATATTACATCAGCTTTAGTTAATCAAAATCATTTTGTCTGTAATATGATGTTGAGAAAATATTTACAACAACATTTCAGTGTTTTCATATCTCTGATAATAGCAAGATGATAGTGTGTAATATAATGTTTATATTCTGTTGTCAACAGAGACTATGAGTTCTAACGAGAAAACATAATATTTCGAGCAAAAACAAGGAAACAATGTATATCTGTGTAAATCCCGCTTTTCTCTGTATAAAGTGGGGTTAACAATGGTATACATTCCAAGGAGTCGTTGACATGATGGCTGCAATTCAGATATAATCTGGATAACACTGCCAGAAAAGAGGACAGGAGTGGTAAGTGACTAAAATCAATTTGATTAAAGGGTATACATTACATCGAGGCTGCAACGCAGATATAATCTGGATTACACTGCCAGAAAAGAGGACAGGGTGTTTAAGCGACAAAAATTAATTATCATTTAAAGGGTATACAATACAAGGAATTATTGGCATGGTGGGTGCTATGCAGATATAATCTGAATCACACTGCCAGAAAAGAGGACAGGGTGTGTAAGTGACAAAAACTGATTTACAGTTACAGGGTATACATTACAAGGACTTGTTGATATGTGGTGACTGCAATGCTGATATAATCTGGATCACACTGCCAGAAAAGAGGGTAAAGTGTGTAAGTGACAAAACTCAAGTGACAGTTAAAGTACATACATTACAAGGACTTGTTTACATGGTGGCTGCAACGCAGATATAATTTGGAACACACTGCCAAAAAAGAGGACAGAGTATGTAAGTGACAAAACAAAATTGACAGTTAAAGGGGTATATATGACAAGAACTTGTTGACATGTGGTGGCTGCGATGCAGATTTAATCTGGATCACAATGCAAGAAAAGAGGGTAAGTGACAAAACGTAATTGACAGTTAAAGGTATACATTACAAGAACTTGTTTACATGGTGGCTACAATGCAGCTATAATCTGGACTACACTGCCAGAAAAGAGGACAGGGTGTGTAAGTGACAAAACGTAAACTTTTGACAGTTAAAGGGGTATATATTAAAAGGAATTGTTGACATGTGGTGGCTCACGGAGGATGAGATAATGATATGCAAATATGGCGGTCTGGTCCCAATTGACCCACTTACGAATTTATAAGAACTCAACATCCTACGTCGATGAACGCATCACCTTTTCAGAAACTGGAAAGCTAAGAAGCAAAATAGGATTGACCTCCTTTCGCATCCTCCGCGATAGAAGTCAACAACTGCACACTGATTGGCTGAATTAACTACAAACTAAGAGAAAAGCAACAACCAAAACACCAACATATGACATCCCAACGCGACGAAAGTAGGGGCCAGTAGTAAATGGTACTACCAAGATTATCTTTGTAGAGACCTGGGGGGTAGCGACACAGCATAGGCGTGTTCTCAAGGTGGTAGAGCACGGGTACTAGGACATTTTGCAATAGCCGAAATTGGCTGGTCTAATAGTAACCCTTCCTGGCTCACTTTTGGCCGCCGTTCAAAATTCAAAATTACATGCATTATCACCCTTTAACAAGCACCGTGTCCAAGGCGTTTTCTCTACCACGGCAGGGGTGGGGGTAGAGTCTAATGGAAGCCAAAACCGATAATGCATGAGAAGCTTTTTTCCTCGGTCAGACAAGGGCTGTGTACTGACACATTTTGCAGCCGGAATTGGCAACGTGTCACCACATTCTAGAGCCCGACCATTGGTCTGCATCTGCATTCAAAATTCGAACCCCGCCAGAGGACTGCCAATTTTACAGGACAACCGCTTAACATTGGGTGCGTTCTGTGCCTACATGACATCTTGAGCGGGGGATGTGGGAGGTGGGATTGACCTACTTCTCACATCCTCCGCGAAAGAAGTCACCCGACTCCAAATCGGCTAGCTGATAACTGTCAAGCAGTCAGGAGTCAGCATATTGGCAGCCTAGGGAAAAGAGCAGTACCTACAACTAATCCCAGATGGCGAACTGGGGGTAGCCCCTATGTGCCCATGGCGCCCGGTTACCTTAAAAACATCTGTCAGTCAGTCAGACATGTGGTGGCTGCAATGCAGATATAATCTGGATCACACTGCAAGAAAAGAGGGTATAGTGTGTAAGTGACAAAACTCAAGTGACAGTTAAAGTACATACATTACAAGGACTTGTTTACATGGTGGCTGCAACGCAGATATAATTTGGAACACACTGCCAAAAAAGAGGACAGAGTATGTAAGTGACAAAACAAAATTGACAGTTAAAGGGGTATATATGACAAGAACTTGTTGACATGTGTAGGCTGCGATGCAGATTTAATCTGGATCACACTGCAAGAAAAGAGGGTAAGTGACAAAACGTAATTGACAGTTAAAGGTATACATTACAAGAACTTGTTTTCATGGTGGCTGCAATGCAGATATAATCTGGACTACACTGCCAGAAAAGAGGACAGGGTGTGAAAGTGACAAAACGTAAACTTTTGACAGTTAAAGGGGTATATATTAAAAGGAATTGTTGACATGTGGTGGCTGCAATGCAGATATAATCTGGATCACACTGCAAGAAAAGAGGGTATAGTGTGTAAGTGACAAAAATAATTGACAGTTAAAGGGGTATATATTACAAGGACTTGTTGACATGTGGTGGATGCAATGCATATATAATCTGGATCACACTGCAAGAAAAGAGGGCAGGGTGTGTAAGTGACAAAAATAGATTGACAGTTAAAGGGTACACACATGTTGACATGTGGTTGTTGCAATAAATAATCTGGATCACATTGTACACCAGAGATTCAACTTCGGTCAAGTTGATGTCGCCCCTGCTTCCCACCTGCCCCTCCCCCCTCTCCCAAAGTTTATTTAATGCAGAAGAAATTAATATAGGGCTTTGAGTAGAATCCATTGCCTATATATGTGAGGTAAAAAACTGACTAAGTCCACAATGTGATAAAATGAACTAAAATGATCCAAGAATTATATTCAAAGCACATGAATATACTCATATCATGGAGAATATGCTAAGTTTCAAAATGATTAGTATAAAACTGTAAGAGGAGTTGCGATGACGAGGTACCTACTGTATCAATTGGAGATTAAAATGACTAAGTTCCCAAGGTGGAAAAAGTGACAAAAATTGATCCAAAGATTAATTCCAAACCACACGCACAGCCTCATGTCATGGCAAAAACACATGCAGAGTTTCAGAATGATTAGTATAAAACTGTAAGAGGAGTTGCGGTGACAAAGAGGTATCTCAATTGAAGGTTAAAAATGACTAAATTCACTATTTTTCAAAAAGTGGGAAAAAAATTCTGAGAATTATGTCGAAACCATATGCACATCCTCATACCATGGCAAAAGCATATGCAAAGTTTCAAAATGATCGGTATAAAACTGCAAGAGGAGTTACGATGACAAGAGGTACCTATCATATATCAACTGAAGGTTAAAAAATGACTATGTTCACAGTGCGGAAAAAGTGGCAAAAAAAAGATAAAGTCCAAACCACATGCGTATCCTCATACCATGGCAAAACCACACACAAAGTTTCAAATAATCGGTATGAAACTGTAGGTGAAGTTGCGATGACAAGATACCCAGTGTAAAATGTTGACGGAAAGACGGACGGACAACCGGACGGACCGACGGACGGACGGAAATGTGCACGCCTATGTCTTCCTGCTAGAGCAGGTGCGACAAAAAGAGGCAAGGGTGTGTAAGTGACAAAAAGGGATTGACAGTTAAAGGATATACACTACAAGAACTTGTTTACATGTGGTGGCTGTAATGCAGATATAATCTGGATCACACTGTCAGGGTGTGTAAGTGACAAAACGTAATTGACAGTTAAAGGGTATACATTACAAGACTTGTTTACATGGTGGCTGCAAGGCAGATATAATCTGGATCACACTGCCAGAAAAGAGGAAAGGGTGTGTAAGTGACAAAACGTAAACTTTTGACAGTTAAAGGGGTATATATTACAAGGACTTGTTGACATGTGGTGGCTGCAGTGCAGATGTAATCCGGATAACACTGCAAGAAAAGAGGGTATATTGTGTAAGTGACAAAAATAATTGACAGTTAAAGGCTATACATTACAAGGATTCGTTGACATGTGGTGGCTGCAATGCACATATAATCTGGATCACACTTCAAGAAAAGAAGATAGGGTGTGTAAGTGACAAAAATGATTGACAGTTAAATGCAATACATGATAAGGACTCTTTGACATGTGGGGGCTGCAATGCATCTGGATCACACTGCAGAAAAGAGGCACTAAATTGACAGTTTGAGGGTATACATAACAAAGACTTGCTTACATGGTGGCTGCAATGCAGATATATCTGGATCACAATGCCAGAAAAAGAGGCAGGGCGTATGAGTTACAAAAATAAATTGACAGTTAAAGGGTATATTATACAAGGATATGTTCACATGATCGCTGCATGCAATGCAAATATAATCTGGATCACACTGTCAGAAAAGATCGGGTGACTTTGTATAACTGGTCCGAATTAGATCCTAACTGTTTGTTCAGACATTTCAGGGCACAGTTGTTCAAAATAGAAGTGTAGGCAATGATCAGGAATAGATACAATTAACCCATAGCTCCCATCAGAGACACCAAAGGAAAAGAAGCACAAACATGAAACAACAGACCCTAATGGAAACATCAATAGCGGAAAGCCAAAAGGACAGTTACTTTCCCACAAAATGGCCAATAGGCTATCCAAACTAGAATAATATATGCGACACAAACACCCAAAAACAAATCCTTACCAAAATAAACCGCAACAGAAGAACCGCTTTGGAACGGTCAGCGGAAACAAATTCCACTGGGGGGCTTAAATCGATTTTACATGGCCAGAACCCTCGCCCTTACTTCCGTCGCGATTAAGACAATGTTTCAGTCCGCATGAAGGCCTCCTAACCCATCAGTGTAATATCTCCGTGAACACAAAAATCAAACAACCGCAGAGATGAAACAACGGTGAGAACTCGACAGCAAGAAACCACTGAAATGCTCGAGCAAAAGAAAACCAAGTTAGACTCCGATGGCCCAACCAGAGGCAGAGCATCAGGTACTAACCAGCATAAGCCTTTACGCTGGAACAGTCATAGAATCTGAGGCCTTACCCACCGGTGTGCAATTAAAGAGGGAAGCAAAGTTGTCAACCGTGATTGGGTTAACTACCGTTAGTGGCTCGTTAGTGGCCAAATTCTTAATGATTCAAGCAAGTACAAAATCTAATGTCTGGGTACTTTAAGTGGAAATAATTGTAACACAAAAGCAATACGCATTAGTTTCAGCGAAAGTATTAGCCTCATAAAATGATCATAATTTTAACAAGAGGGCCATGATGGCCCTGGATCGCTCACCTGATCCACAGAGTAACAAGTGGGCCCCGGGGAGGGCCATTATCGACCCTAGGGTTATAATGTGCATAATGTTGAGGGAGGTCTAAAAAGGTGAAGCTTCAAACCAAATATCAACAAAGGCAATAATTTGAACAATCTTGGCAAAGGTTCACTAGATGAAGCTACACACAGATATATCAAAGACCTGCGCCTTGCTGTTTCAGAGAAGATTTTTTTAAAGATATTCCCTATATAAGCCTATGTAAAACCAAATGGCCCCGAGGCGGGGGCATTTTTGGCCTCAGGGCTATAATTTAAACAATCTTGATAAAGGTCCTCTAGATGAAGCTTCACACCAAATATCAAAGACCTGGGCCTTGCTGTTTCAGAGAAGATTTTCAAAGATTATCTCTATATAAGTCTATGTAAAACCAAAGGGCACCGGGCGGGGGCATTTGTGGCCCGAGGGCTATAATTTGTTCAATCTTGGTAGAGGTCCATTAGATGAAGCTCCATACCAAATATCAAAGACATGGCCTTGCAATTTCAGAGAAGAAGATTTTTAAAGATTTCCCTATATCAGTTTATGTAAAACCTAAGGGTCTCGGGGTGGGGGCATTTTTGGTCCCAGGGCTATAATTTGAACAATCTTGATAGAGGTCCACTAGATGAAATTTCACACCAAATATCAAAGACCTAGGCCTTGTGGTTTCATGGAAGAAGATTCTTAAAGATTTTCCCTATATAAGTCTATGCAAAACCAAAGGGCCACCAGGCGGGGGCATGTTTGGTCTCAGGGCTATAATTTGAACAATCTTGGTAGAGGTCCACTAGATGAAGCTCCATACCAAAATATCAAAGACATGGGCCTTGCAGTTTCAGAGAAGATTTTTAAATATTTCCCTATATATGTCTATGTAAAACCAAAGGTTCTCGGGGCGAAGGCATTTTTGGCCCCAGGGCTATAATTTGAACAATCTTGATAGAGGTCCACTAGTGAAATTTCACACCAAATATCAAAGACCTGGGCCTTGTGGTTTCATAGAAGAAAATATTTAAAGATTTTACCTATATAAGTCTATGTAAAACCAAAGGGCCCTGGAGCGGGGGCATTTTTGGCCCCAGGGCCATAATTTGAACAATCTTGGTAAGGGTCCACAAGCTGAAGCTTCATACCAAATATCAAAGACCTGGGCCTTGCAGTTTCAGAGAAGAAGATTTTTAAAGATTTTCCCTATATAACCTATGGAAAAACCAAAGGGTCCCGAGGCGGGACCATTTTTGGTCTCAGGGCTATAATTTGAACAATCTTTGTAGAGGTCCACAAGATGAGGCTTCATACCAAATATCAAAGACCTAGGCCTTGTGGTTTCAGAGAAGAAGATTTTTCAAGATTTTCCCTATAGAAGTCTATGTAAAACCAAAGGGCCCTGGAGCGGGAGCATTTTTGGCCCCAGGGCTGTAATTTGAACAATCTTGGTAGGGGTCCACAAGCTGAAGCTTCATACCAAATATCAAAGACCTGGGCCTTGCAGTTTCAGAGAAGAAGATTTTTAAAGATTTTCCCTATATAAGCCTGTGGAAAAACCAAAGGGTCCCGTGGCGGGGGCATTTTTTGCCCCAGCACTATAATTTGAACAATCTTGGTAGGGGTCTACTAAATGAAGCTTCATTCCTAACAGCAAAAACCTGGGCCTTGCGGTTTCAGAGAAGAAGATTTTTAAAAATTTTCCCTATATAAGACCATATAAAAGCAAAGGGCCCTGGGGCGGGGGCATTTTTGGCCCCAGCACTATAATTCGAACAATCTTGGTAGGGGTCCACTAGATGAAGCTTCTTACCTAATATTGAAGACCCCGGCTTTGCGGTTTCAGAGAAGAAGATTTTTAAAGATTTTCCCAATATAAGCCCATGTAAAACCAAAGGGCCCCGGGGCGGGGGCATTTTTGGCCCCAGCACTATTATTTGAAAAATATTGGTAGGTGTCCCCTAGATGAAGCTTCATACCAAATATCAAAGACCTGGGCCTTGTGGTTTCAGAGAAGAAGATTTTTCAAGATTTTCCAAATATAAGCCCATGTAAAACCAAAGGGCCCCAGGGCGGGGGCATTTTTGGCCCCAGCACAATAATTTGAACAATTTTGGTAGGGGTCCACCAGATGAAGCTTCATACCAAATATCAAAGACCTGGGCCTTGTGGTTTCAGAGAAGAAGATTTTTTAAGTTTTCTGTGAAAAAAATCTATTTTTGGCTCCTATGACCTAGATGTGCAACGGACCGGAACCATTTGAACAACTTTGAAAGGGGACCACCTAAGAATCATTCCTATGAAGTTTGGTCAAAATCCGATCAGTGGTTTAGGAGAAGATGTCGTTTGAAGAAATTGTTTACGCACGGATGACAGACAAAAAGTGATCCTAATATAAAACACAAGAGGGCCATGATGGCCCTGGATCGCTCACCTGATCCATAGCGTAACAAGTGGGCCCCAGAGAGGGCCATTATTGGCCACAGGGCTTTAATGTGCATAATGTTGAGGGAGGTCTTAAAGGTGAAGCTTCATACCAAACATCAACAAAGGCTATAATTTGAACAATCTTGCCAAAGGTCCACTAGATGAAGCTACACATCAAATATCAAAGACCTGGGCCTTGCGGTTTCAGAGAAGAAGATTTTTTAAAAGATATTCCCTACATAAGCCTATGCAAAACCAAATGGCCCCGGAGCTATATAAATCTATGTTAAACCGAAGGGCCCCGGGGTGGGGGCATTTGTGGCCCCAGGGCTATAATTTGAACAATCTTGGTAGAGGTCCATTAGATGAAGCTTCATACCAAATATCAAAGTCCTGGGCCTTGTGGTTTCAGAGAAGAAGATTTTTAAAGATTATCTCTATATAAGCCTATGTAAAACCAAAGGGCCCCGGGGCGGGGCCACTTTTGGCCCCAGCACTATAATTTGAATCATCTTGGTAGGGGTCCTTTAGAAGAAGCTTCATACCAAATATAAAAGACCTACCGGTAGCCCTTGTGGTTTCAGAGAAGAAAATTTTTAAAGATTTTCCCTATATAAGTCTATGTAAAACCAAAAGGCCCCGGAGCAGGGGCATTTTTGGCCCAAGAGCTATAATTTGATAATTTGAACAATCTTGGAAGGGGTCCACTAGATGAAGCTTCAAACCAAATATCAAAGTCCTGGGCCTTGCGGTTTCAGAGAAGAAGATTTTTAAAGATTTTCCCTATACAAGCCTATGTAAAACCAAAGGGCCCCGGGGCGGGGCATTTTTTGCCCCAGCACTATAATTGGAACAATCTTGGTAGGGGTCAACCAGATGAAGCTTCATACCAAATATCAAAGTCCTCGGCCTTGCGGTTTCAGAGAAGAAGATTTTTAAAGATTTTCCCTATATAAGCCTATGTAAAACCAAAGGGCCCCGGGGCGGGGGCATTTTTGGCCCCAGCACTATAATTTGAACAATCTTGGTAGGGGTCCACTAGATGAAGCTTCATACCAAATATCAAAGACCTGGGCCTTGTGGTTTCAGAGAAGAAGATTTTTAAAGATTTTCCCTATATAAGCCAATGTAAAACCAAAGGGCCCCGTGGCGGGGGCATTTTTTGTCCCAGCACTATAATTTAAACAATCTTGGCAGGGGTCCACTAGATGAAGCTTCATACCAAATATCAAAGACCAGGGCCTTGTGGTTTCAGAGAAGAAGATTTTTAAAGATTTTCCCTATATAAGCCTATGTAAAACCAAAGGGCCCCGGGCGGGGGCATTTTTGGCCCCAGCACTTTAATTTGAACAATCTTTGTAGGGGTCCACTAGATGAAGCTTCATACTAAATATCAAAGACCTGGGCCTTGTGGTTTCAGAGAAGAAGATTTTTAAAGATTTTCCCTATATAAGCCAATGAAAAACCAAGATTTTCCCTATATAAGCCTATGTAAAACCAAAGGGCCCCGGGGCGGGGGCATTTTTTGCTCCAGCACTATAATTTGAACAATCTTGGTAGGGGTCCACTAGATGAAGCTTCATACCAAATATCAAAGACCTGGGCCTTGTGGTTTCAGAGAAGAAGATTTTTAAAGATTTTCCCTATATAAGCCAATGTAAAACCAAAGGGCCCCGTGGCGGGGGCATTTTTTGTCCCAGCACTATAATTTGAACAATCTTGGTAGGGGTCCACTAGATGAAGCTTCATACCAAATGTAAAAGTCCTGGGCCTTGTGGTTTCAGAGAAGAAGATTTTTAAAGATTTTCCCTATATAAGCCTATGTAAAATCAAAGGGCCCCGGGGCGGGGGCATTTTTTGCCCCAGCACTATAATTTGAACAATCTTGGTAGGGGTCCACTAGATGAAGCTTCATACCAAATATCAAAGACCTGGGCCTTGTGGTTTCAGAGAAGAAGATTTTTTAAGTTTTTGATGAAAAAAATATATTTTTGGCTCCTGTGACCTAGATGTGCAACAGACCGGAACCATTTGAACAACTTTGAAAGGGGACCACCTAAGGATCATTCCTGTGAAGTTTGGTCAAAATCCGATCAGTGGTTTAGGAGGAGATGTCGTTTAAAGAAATTGTTTACGCACGCACGCACGCACGGACGCACGCACGGACGCACGCACGCACGACGGACGACGGACAAAAAGTGATCCCAAAAGCTCACCTCGTCACTACGTGACGGTGAGCTAACAATACGTAACTAACAGCGTCGTTAGTTATGTACTACTGGCCCCTGGATTTTCTATGTGGTTAACATGATTTTCTGTTATTCAGACTCACTACAATCAATAATTGTTTGCTTTCATGAACATAAATATAAACCAAAAATAGTTTACTTGCATGTACATTCATTTATAAATAGAAGTGAAGGCAAAGATCAGGAATCGACACAATTAACCAACAGCTCACATCAGAGACACCAATGAAAGAAGCACAAACATGAAATAACAAGCAAATTCCACAGAGAATTTATGTCCCCCGCCTTATTTTCATTTGAGCTGTTAAAAAATAAGTGAGTTACCCAGGCAACCATTGGTATCACTTGACGCGGGTTCGATACCTACCGGATTTGGCAACATTCCTTCATAAAGAGTGGATGTTCATGACATTTTTTCTACGGTCATTCTCTCCCTTCAACTGATTCAAGAAGGGCAGTTGTCAGTTTCTGGCGAAAGAATGTGCTCGGTACTGATTAAATCACTTACATATAAGCACTCACAATGTACCTCCTACATATAGTTTCATATTATAGATGCGAAAAAAAATAATCTAAGTTAAAAATGTGACAAAAGTGAAAAGAATTATTTTAAGATTCTGTAGAAAAACACATGCATATCTTCAGACCATAATTCAAGCAACTTTTAATTTTTTGAAGGATTGGTATTAAACTGTAGGAGGAGTTGCGCTCACAAGGTACCTACTACATTATACTCTTTCATAGAATTGATACATGAAAAAAGTTTAAGTTAAAGATGTGAAAAAAGTGAAAAAAATTAATTAAAGAATTCTGAAAAAAGCATATACACAGCTTCAAACCATGATTAAGACACCTGTAAAATTTCAGAAAGATCGGTATAAAACTGTAGGAGAAGTTGCGCTCACAAGGTACCTTCTATGAATTCGGAACCATGTCAAAAAAGTCTAAGTTAAAAATGAGTAAAACAAGTGAAAAAAAGTAATTAGAGAATTCTGAAAGAAAAAAGCACATACACAACTTCAAACCATGATAAAGACACCTGTAAAATTACAGAAGGATCGGTATAAAACTGTAGGAGAAGTTGCGCTCACAAGGTACCTACTACATTATACTCTTTCATAGAATTGATGCATGAAAAAAGTCTAAGTTTAAAATGTAAACAAAAATATTTAGAGAATTCTGAAAAAAGCACATGCACAACTTAAAAAGATGGTTAAGACACCTGTAAAATTTCAGTGTCTTTATCATGGTTTGAAGTTGTGCATATGCTTTTTTTCAGAATCCTTGAAGTAATTTTTTACTCTTTTTTCACCTTTTTAACTTAGGATTTACTTGCATGGTTCTGAATTCATAGTAGGGATCTTGTGAGCGCGACTCCTCCTACAGTTTTCCAAAATATGCATGTGCTTTTTTACAGCATCTTAAAATAATTCTTCTCACTTTGTCACCTTTTAACTGGGAGGTTTTTTTTACATCTATAATAAGAAACTGTATATGTAGGAGGTACATTGTGAGTGCTTATAAGTAAGTGATTTAACCCGTACTGTGCACATTCTTTCGCCAGAAACTGACAACTGCCCTTCTTGAATCAGTTGAAGGGAGAGAATGACCGTAGAAAAAATTTCATGGACGTTCATCTTTATGAAGGAATGTTGCCAAACCCGGTGGAATTTGCTTGTTTATCTTGGACCACAACAGAGGTTTTAGTGTATTACTATACAGCCATTAGTGTTTAGTTATGAATCTCTCCTGCTTATCGCACAATATCTACAAATTGATATCATTGATGTGGGCGCAGTTGTTCAAAGCATATCATTAGCTTAACGAGTCCATTAGGGGCCAAATGATGTGTTTGAGCAAATACAATTTCTAATTCACTGCTATATTGCTGAAAAAAATATGAGTAGCTTTTGCAGTTGCTAAAATTTAATTGCAAAAGCTACTCCTTTTTTCAGTAAAAATAATACAATATTTTTCATGTTAAATGATCAAAGTTTCAACAATGCTTTAACAAATGACATCGTTAGTTTTGAACAACTGGACCATAACTTTTTATTTTCAATTTAATTTCAGCTTATTTGACATAAATTACAAGGCCATTTTCAACATATCACAGGTATGTAGGATTCTGATATTTCTACAAAGCCTTATTTTCCTGAAAAGAAATCATATGGGTTATTTAGATCACTGCATGTCGCTAATAAAATTGTATACGACAAAAGGACACATTTGAAGCATTATATACACTTGATCCTGGAACATAAACAAAATAATATTTTTATATCAAATTTGTTAATTTAACTGCTGCTGCAAGACAAAAAATATACTGAACCGAAAAAGAAACGCAACTCCAAATATAAATACGAGTATTTGCAGAAATAATCATGTTTGCAAAAAATCGATTTAATGACGCAATATAATCATTCCTGAATGTAACTACCATAGAGAGTTCAATTTCCAGTGAGAATGTTTGGAACACAAATCCGTTTTGTCATAGAGGTAGTCATTCCACAAGTTCAAAACATATGCAGTTAATAGCGAGTATGTCCTCCGTTTGCATTCAGTCTTGCACGCACACGCCTGGGCATGGAAACGATTGATCTCTGCATGGGGCATAGCATTCCACTCCTGTATCAGCGCGAGACCCAAGGCTTGATGCGTTGTTGGGGGCTGGGGGCGGTTACATACGCGCCTATCCAAGACGTCTCACAAACGTTCTATAGGAGAGAGATCTTGACTATACAGAGGCCAGTGCATCACGTTTACGTTGTTTTGCTGATGAAACGCCATGCTGAGCCTTGATACATGCGCCCGAGCGTTATCCTGTTGAAAGGTAACGTTGTGCTGTCGTACATATGGAACAACAACCGGTCGTAAAACGACATCAACGTAACGCTGAGCCGTCAAAGATCCATCAACGAATACCAGGGGCGTTCTATGACCATATGATATGCCAGCCAACACCATCAACCCACCGCCTCCAAATCGATCACGTTCAACCAAACAATTGTCACGATAACGCTCTCCGCCACGCCTATACACACGTTGACGGCCGTCGGCTCTGTACAACAAGTACCTGGACTCGCCAGAAAACATTACGGTACGCCACTGACGAAGGGGCAACAGGTTTGGCCTATGTTGTGTGAGTCACGCCATTCTAACCGGACGTCGTCGTCGTGTTAATTGCATACCAACGTACGGACGACGAGGACGTAAGCCAAACTCTCGAAGGCGATTCCTGACAGTATATCTGCACTTATTCGATTGTTGTGCGTTCCTGGTGTCACCCGAGACGTCTCGACGGCTGTACGAAACCGATTACGAAGGTGGGTTAGACGGATGTATCGGTCCTGTCGACGTGTCGTGACGCGTGGTTGTCCACTTATGGGCCTGTCATTTGTCGTTCCCGTTTGACGTAGACGCTGGTACAAGCGAATTATCGTCGATTTACTCACTTGGAAGTTCCTGGCGATGACAGCCTGAGACGTCTCACGTAGAAGCATTTGGATCGCTACGTTATGTTGATCTTGTGTTAAACGTACCATATTTCGTAGAGAAATTTCTAAGGATTTTTGAAACCTAAACTCCAGGTAACGCAATATGCCAATATGATGAGGTTACTGTATACATTTAATGTACTGCACGAGAAAATGTTGAAAACAAAGAATTGCCAAGTGGAGCGTTCTACTGTACAGATATCGCCCAAATGTTTTCTGTATAAGAAAGTAAAGAAAGTATGAAAGTAAATCGCAAAATGATTTTTCAGTCAACCTGATGGTTGCATGAAAATCTTTTGGGTTAAAAAGTTGCGTTTCTTTTTCTGATCAGTATATATTATCATGTGGCGTCTTGTTTTTTAGTGGATAACATCATGCCATAAAAAGTGTATGACCACATGTGTTATAGCACATGGTAACTGGCACGTAACATTATTATTCTGTCCATCAAAACTATATGTTTTCTATTAAAATTCGTTTGAACTTCTTTGACAATACAACCCTATTTAAATTAAATCATTGTAGTGTAAACAGAATCTTACACTCCTTGTTATTTCATATGAAATTTATGAAACTCACCAGAGACTTGATGAAACTCACCAGAGCTGTTTCATGGATTTCACATGAAATGACCGCTCTTTTAATTCTGTTACGAGATGGAATAGGAAACCTTTCTGGTGCTTATGTACATCTAAATTATTTAGTAGGTAAATGGCAAGGCTGTGCGACAGAAATATTTTAGGTGAAATACGGTAGGCAAATTATGCCGCTCCACGCACAAATTTTGCACATAACATAAGATGTATGCATCAGTGGTTTGTGGAGAACTTATTTACCATACAGTTGGCCGCTATAAGGCTGATTTCTATAAAGTTTGCCAAAAAAGTCGCCGACCGCCAAATGATGCCAAATATATTTTTCATGCCAGTCACAATGTTGTGGGTGTTCGTACTGACGGAAGTTATACCATTGATCTGTTGGGAAGTTTCATCATTTTTTCCCTAAGGGAAATACAATTCTAACGTAAATCAATGATCTGCTGAAATTTTCTATATGGCCATGATTGTGGATGGTATCTTTACTTGTCTCGGTCTTAGCGAGCTAGCACGGGTATTCATAGATATAAATACCCTGAAAATGAACATTATACCAGCAGCAGGTGAATTTTGAACAATTACCAACAACATCGTGACGAGCCACTGAAATAATCTTGAACGGTATGTTAAATCTATGTTTAGTATTATTTTTGTATGATTTGTTTGATTTGAGGTTTAACGTCCCCGTCAACACTGTAAAGGTCATTTTGGAGACGTTGCTTCCAATTTTGTGGGACTTTTACCCGACATTGAGATGAAATGACATCTCAAGCCTTGTCGCCCAATGAAACCAATAGGGTTTATTAGCATGGACGGTCCGCCTTGCACCGCGGTTCCTGGACAGGCTTAGATCCTCTAAGCGGTTAACCAGTACTAGTATGCGGGCCGGATTCAGCTCTGCGTGGAAGCATCATGCAGCCCATATATTTCTAAAAGCCGCTATGGACGGGGGCAATATTTTTTTTTGTAACAACTTGTAGGTTTTGGAGGGGTTTTCTTCTAGTATACCCCAACTTTCTGAAGCCTATTCTGGATTCACTTTGGAAGCCTCTGTGGTGTAGTAATTATGCTACTAGCTTTGCCAGCAAGGGCTCGCAGGATCGATTTCCAGGCTTCTCCAGAATTCATATGAGTCTTTTTAAGCGAGGTCTTGTCTCAGTATGACCCTAGATGTTGGTGAGACGTAAAACTTGGAAATCCGCTCATTCTAGATTCATTTAGGCTTTTATAGACCCCCTTTGTATAATCCAATTATTATAAACGTCGGGTCATTTGCTCGATCCATAACTTTTGACTAGCGGTGGTTAGAAAACCGTGGTCCCGTCTCTATATGATATGAGGTGTTGAGGGGACTTACAAGTAAGACGGATTTAACCATATCTTCATCATCAGGGCAAACTCTTACAAGAGCCTGTCGGGTTATCCGTGATGATGAACCGTGATAAATTGATGTCGCAAGCATGTTCATGTTGTGTAGAAAGAATTCTGTTCAAGAAGAATTATGAGTTCATTTTGTAATGATGCCGGTTCTGTTTAAGAAATCTGTTTGTACATGTAAAGAACGTGATGATGATGATGATGATGATAAGTGAGAGTATTTGGTCGCCACATGTTATAACGGTCTGAGCGGCGTGTATGACATCAGCTGAGAATTCAGCGTCACGATGACGGTTCTGACATGGTGCCTACCAAATACGTAAAGGATTTACGGCAAAGAGTGTTGATCCCTATCAGACCCTAACAAATGTTGTGTAGAATAGGTCAAGCGCTGGGTGCTGATAATTTAAAGCACAGCCAGGTTGAGTTCTTCTGTGCAGTTATTTGTCACATGTACTGATCAGCCTGTGCGTCTGGTCGGCGCATGCGCAATAACGGTATATGCATGAACATATTCTGACTTCTCCGGGGCGGAGATCATGATATAGCGTATACGTTTCGTGAACTGTATTTTAGTCAATTATCGTAATTTGCAGGCACAGTGATGTGTGGTGACTGCTGCTCCCTGCCTAATAGGAGCAGGTGCTGGTACGACACAACGGTTCCGTTGCCCAGCATAGGCGGGCAGAACCAGTTAAACAGACCGTAGAGGCCATAACGACAGGTTGAAAGAAACCAAATTGTCGGTAAAATCAATTGAAAATGAAGTAAAATTTACCGTGAAATCAATTCTCATTGAATATGTTCTATAAAAGGGTTATCCTTTGGAAGCAAGGAATACACCACAGAACTGAAAAATATGGAGTGTACATGTTTTCTGGGCCAGACTAGCTAGTTTCGGCCAATTAGGCCTCATCAGTGACCCTCAGATATTTTCAAAATTCCACAATGGAATCAATGATCCCAAAGGACAAGAAAATATAATCTACACTATGATGTAGGGCAGGGAGACGTTTTACCGCCGCCACACAGTCCCACACACCAGCTGTAGTGAAGTTAAATATGTTCTATAAAAGCCCATTTACAGTGATGTGAAGTCAATTGTCAGTGAAGCCAATTGACAGTGATGTGAAGTCAATTGACATTGAAGCCAATTGACAGTGATGTGAAGTCAGTTGACATTAAAGTCAATAGACAGTGTAGTCGACAGATATAATCGACAGCGTCGACGCACGGTTCACCCTAAGTGGACTTATATCTGGCCAGTCGCGTTTTTTTATTTGGTTTGTTGTTGTTGTTTGTTTATTTTGTTATTTGCTTCTGTAGACATTCACGTCAACCCGGCCCGAGCACAGAACATAGTTTTGTCTTCGGGCGGACGTCGTGAATGGATTATAGAAGCAAATAAGTGTAATGTTTAGTGTTGGTATTGTTATATATAGATACTGTAAATAATTTCTGTCATCCATATAATATCTTTTTTGTGCCTTACCCCACAGCTGCCCGTTCACCAGTCAGAGATCATCCTCGGTTGTCTTGTCAGCATGGGGGTTTGCGGAACGCCGTAAACCCACATGTAACAAAGCCCTCTATTAATGAACACAATGGCACAATTTTCTGAGTAACAGAGTATTTTTACCCATAGGTTGACAACGAGTTGTATTGTGGAAAGAAGAATGCATATCTCCTTTGAGGCTGTATTGTCGATTTCACTTTCCTCGTTGCTCGCTGGAATTGTTTCGATGCTTTTTCAAAGGGGCCAGTTGTTCAAAACTAACGACGTTGTTAGTTAACGAATCAATTAAACTTTGATCATTACAGAAATATCGATTTAGTGTTGAGATGAGATCGCTGCTGCCTTGAATGACTTTGGTAATCGATGGTGTAAACGAGAGTCTGTTGAGCATAAAGCACTCAAAGAATTGAAACTTAGTATTCTGAAGCTAGTGAACAAACGCATTTCTTTCTAACACATTTAGTACTAGTACTAATCTTCCATGTTGCCCTTTTTTCCTGGGTAGGAACCAGTACTAACCATGTGGATAAAGTTTCTTGCTCAAGGAAACAACACGTGGCGTTTGCGAGGATCGAACCGACTACCTCTCGATCTCAAATCCGATGCTTTACCACTGCACCACAGCGCTCCACTAATGTGTGGGTATTCCGTTGCGTACGAACTGCGCACTCCTTGTGGCTGATCTGTTCTTGTTTTGTTATGGAAGAGACTTCATGATGACCCTTTCTGTTAAAAACCAATCTGAAACCATTGAATAACAGAAGTTAGAAGTGAAGGCGATGATCAGGAATCGATACAAACTAACACACAGCTCTCATCAGAGACACCGAAGGGTAAAAATACATACACGAATTAACTAGATAAGCCTTCAGCTAGACTTTTAGATGTGTTGATGATTTATTAAAAGTTCAAATACCTATTTCGATGGTTTAATCAGTCAAATTTACCCCCCAGAACTTCAGTTAAATAGGAAAAAAAACTGATACCGAGGCCCCGTTTTTGGATTTACATTCATCTATTGTTTTGTTTATTTGTTTCAGTTGAGGTTTAACGTCCCTTCAACACTGTAAATATCATTTTGGAGATGTCGTTTCGAATTTCGTGGGACCTTTACCAAACATTGAGATGAAATGACATCTCAAGCCCTGCTGCCCAATGAAACCAATAGGGTCTATAAGCATGGACGGTCCGACTCGCACCGCTTTGCCTGAGCAGGCTTAGATTCTGCAAGTGGTTTACCAGTACTCGTGTGCGGGTCGGTTTAAGCTCTACGTGGAAGCATCCTGCAGCCCATCTTTTTCTTAAAACCCCGATAGGCGGGGGCCAAATCTATCTATTGTAGATGGGTTTGTTGCCTGTAATGTAACATTTATGATAAACGCGAATATTTTGATTCTGCGATTATATATTTTCCTTTTTGGATGGTGATGTTCCTGGTGCGGCATCCTATGTCGTTTATATTTCGCAATCAATTCGATTTGCCAGAGTGTCTAGTCATGTAACTGATTTCAACACTCGTAATCGATTGTTAACTGCTAAACATCTTAATCATGGTTATCGGTATCATAAACTACGCAAAGCCTTTTCAAAATTTTATAGACATCATTCCGATTTAAATTTCAAAATTCAATATTGCACTTAAATATCTTCTGCAACATGGTCTATCGAAGTCCGAATTTAATGGTGAATTAGTATATAAATTCAGAAGAAATATATAATTGCATCTTTTTCTTAAAATCCCGATAGGCGGGGGCCAAATCTATCTATTGTAGATGGGTTTGTTGCCTGTAATGTAACATTTATGATAAACGCGAATATTTTGATTCTGCGATTATATATTTTCCTTTTTGGATGGTAATGTTCCTGGTGCGGCATCCTATGTCGTTTATATTTCGCAATTAATTCGATTTGCCAGAGTGTCTAGTCATGTAACTGATTTCAACACTCGTAATCGATTGTTAACTGCTAAATATATTAATCATGGTTATCGGTATCATAAACTACGCAAAGCCTTTTCAAAATTTTATAGACATCATTCCGATTTAAATTTCAAAATTCAATATTGCACTTAAATATCTTCTGCAACATGGTCTATCGAAGTCCGAATTTAATGGTGACTTAGTATATAAATTCAGAAGAAATATATAATTGCAATGACTTCAGCACCCAATTTATTTAAATCATTCTTCGATATAAAAAGATCTGGTACAACATAAATGGTATATGACAGACTGCATGCATGGTAGTTAACCCAATCACTGTTGACAACTTTGCTTCCCTCTTTAGTTGCAAGCCGGTGGGTCACGCCTCAGATTTTATGTCGGTTCCAGCGTAAAGGCTTACTAGGATTAGAATTTAATTTTATGTTGGTTGGTGCCTGATGCTCTTTCTCCAGTCGTGCCCATCGAAGTCTAACTGTTGGTTTTCTTTTGCGCCAACATTTCGGTGGTTTCTTGCTGTCAAATCCTCACCGTTCATTCATCTCTGTGGTTGTTTGATTTTTGATGGTGCACTGATGTGTTAGGAGGCCTTCATGCGAACTGAACAAATTATTGACGGAAGTAAGTGCGAGGATTGTGGCCGCGTAAAATCGATTTAAGCACCCCAGCCCCTGTTGAATTCGTTTCACTGACCGTTCCAAGGCGGTTCTTCTGTCGCGGTTTATTGAAAGTTGATATTTGTTGAAAGTTTATATGTCAACGCAATTCAACTTCCGGTACTGGACCCTACTACGGCGCTTCCGCTTCTTCGAACAAACACTTAACAGTTAATAAAACCAGTCCTTAATATCAAGCGTGACAGTACTAGGACGGGGATGGAACCTCAGAAAAGTTCTAAATACATAGCATGCTAATTATCTTATACAAATAAATTGGCACAGAAAGACGTGTTCCGAAAAGAAAACAATACTCCGGGACTATTTTCCTACGCACTTTCCGACGATATTTGAGCCGGGACACAACATTTCCTGCAATTTGCATGTGCACCCAGCAAAGAATCAGATCAGCTTGCGCACCCCTACAGTCTGACCTGACCTGAGACTTCTCTTGCTACATAAAGGAGCATTGAGCCCTTAACTATCCTTAGAGCGCACAACGAAGACTCTTATGAGACTATGCGGATGCGCAGGATGATCCGAGTCTTCGCTTGCCGCACATGTAAATTGTAGGAAATGTTGTTTTCCGACCCATTCATATAACTGGTTTGAGATTTTACTCTTTCATCCCCGAGTTTCTTAACATGACTCTTCTGGCTTTAAATATATTCATATAGAAAGAGATTGTTGATTAGTTCATTGACATGATGGCAAACAGTGTACATGTCAGTGTAGATACTGGCGAGACTTATCTGGATCTACAAGGTTTTCATAGATACAATGTATTTCGGCCTCAGGTTCTGTAACGGTCTACAGGGTTAAACGGGTTCTCTGTGACCCTTTACTGACCGACATCGAACACAGTTATTCACCTGCTTTCGTGAGCTCTAATTACAAAAGATGTGTTGTAAGCTGAGATTTAAACCACTTTTACCAAAAACAGTGAAGACACCGATCAGACGCGACATTCTGTAGCCTCTACATCTGTGCAACTATTTTCGAATGTCAAAGTATTTGAACAATTGGCATTTATGGGTTAATATTTTAGGACCCGTAAGCTTCAATACCGTATAGGTTGGAATAAACGTACGTTTATTCGCCTCAGTCAGTCGAAGTTTATTATGTCTAAATCAAATGGTTTAAAAACGATCTTTTTATCGTCCAGTTATTCTCCTTTTTATGTCCCTACGCTGGAGAAACATAGCTCCCAGCGGCAGCACAACGTACGTATGTGCATCGTCGTATCAACGCGACGTTGATGCAACGTTCCTAGACATCGTGTTCCCGCTAAGAAAACTAATAATAACTAGAGCAGGTTGATGGCGCGCGATCGCAAATCCCCGCGCTGTGAAAACCATGTTACAATAAAAGGACCCAAAGTACTTCTTTCTGGCCTCCGGTGAACTCAAGACGTGTCTCGGGGCAAGTTAAAACCCATTTCAACTATTGTTCGGCAAAAAAATAGAGTACCCCACCTACCCCTGGGGTACGAGTTGACCAAAATAGGTACGAGTTGACTAGGGGGTACGAGTTGACCAAAGAACGGGTACGAGTTGACCAAAAACAGGTACAAGTTGACTCAGGTACGAGTTGACATTGGTACGAGTTGACCAGTTACCATACGTATATATTTATGATGTATGATAACTTACAAATAGGCATACCGACGTTTGCTTAAAACATTTAATTACTCCTGTATTTGTAAGACTATTGTGGTGTTTGTATATGTTTTATGTGGGATACGCTGAAATGTATTTGGCAATCTTAATAAAATTTGAATGGAATTGAATATGTTTTTTTTTTGTTTGTTTGTTTTTTTGGGGGGATAGCCAATTGGTCATTTTTGTGGGAAAGAGACTGTCCTTTTGGCTTTCCGCTATTGGTGTTTGCGTAAGGGTTTAGTTATTTCATGTTTGTGCTTCTTTCCCTTTGGTGTCTGTGATTAGAGCTGTAGGTTAATTGTATCGGTTCCTAATCATTGCCTTTACTTCTATTTTTTAATATGGCAAATATGCTACTATTTTTGCTGAAAAAATCGTGAGCAGCAAAGCATTTGCAAAAACTCTAATTTTTTTCAGCAAAAATACTATATTATTTAGATATGGTACTTGCTAGAACAGTGTATATTTTAACCAGTAATAAGCTCGTTGAACTAACAATGCTTTGAACAACTGGCCCCAGGACTGTAAAAGTAGAAATCGTGCTAAAGAAAATTGAGCCTTGCCATAAGAAAAATCTATTTTCACCATTTGTAAACAACAAAGATGCAGACCAATCAGTGCAAGTGCATTCTAATCAACACCTTTATTTCAATGGTTTGATAGTATAATACCTCTGGGGCCAGTTGTTCAAAACTAACGACATCATTAATTAACGTATCGTTAAAACTTTGATCATTAAATATGGCAAATATGCTAATATTTTTGCTGAAAAAAATGTGCGTCCGCAAAAGCTGCTCACATTTTTTCAGCAAAAATACCAAAATTTACGATATTGTACTCGCTAGAACAGTTAACAATATGACCACTAACGAGCTCGTTAAGCTAAAGATGCTTTGAACAACTGGCCCCAGGTTTTCAAGACTCGTGCTTGTCTGTGTAGACGAGCAGGCTGGTTTATGTCTTACCTGGTTACAAACTCAAGAACATCCTTTTCTTGTGACTGAGCTTATTTATAATACTTCCCAAATTTAATCTACTTTTTAAAGCAAAAGTAAGGGAAAAACAAAATAAATATACCTTTGTAACCCCCACTAATTTCTGTATGAAGTGGAGTTTACAAGGGGGTTAATATCACAGACATGTTCAAATATGATGATGTTAGTAACATAATCTATATACAGATAACCCTCTTTATACCGACATTCTAAATAACAACAAAACTCGTTACGAAGACGATTTCAAAGGAACGAATTCTTCGGCCAAGATGGGCGGGGCTAATGGAGATATTAAAGAATATTAAAAGACAAGAAATGCGTCCGTAGGACACGGATGCCCCCACCTGAAAATATGTCTTTGTTCGTATTCATCCATAGAACGTTATTGACCGTATTTAAGTTTTGGGCCCTTTTTTCACATTTGACCTCTTAGTATGACCTTGACCTTGGAGGTAAGGCCCTTCGTTTTGTGTGAGGCAGATTGTCTCATGATGGCCAACATTTCTGCCAAGTAATTTCAAAATCCATCCAGAGATGAAGTTATTGATTGCGTTTAAGTTTTGGACCATTTTTTTACCCTTGACCTCTAGGTATGACCTTGACCTTGGTGGTACGGATCTGGGTTTGCACGTGACACATCATCTCATGATGGTTAACATTTCTTCAAAGTAATTTCAAAATTCATCCAGAAATAAGTAAGTTATTGACTGCGTTTCGGACCCTTTTTTGACCTTTGACCTCTAAGTATGACCTTGACCTTGGAAGTATGGACCTGGGTTTTGCACGTGACACATCGTCTCATGATGGTTAATATTTCTGCCGAGTAATTTTAAAATCCAGCAAGAAATAAGGAAGTTGTTGACTGCGTTTACGTTTCGCACAGACGGACGGATGGACAGGGGCAACACTATATGCCCTTTCCACCATTCTTCGAATGGCGGGGGCATAAAATGCAAATGTTGATGAAAGGCGATAGAGGCGATTCTAACTAATATCCATAACATTTGCTTCTTGGTGTAATTGAGAAGAAAATGCTCTTTATTACCTATTTTATACTTCTCCATATTGAGATTCATCAGAGTGGAAATAAAGTGTAAGGGAACATATATTGTCATTATAACACAAGTCCTCTGTACCTGCTGCCTTGTAGGTATTTACCTTCCAAAACTTGAAGAAATTGTTGATAACTGTATTTCAGGTGATAGCTAAGGGTATGGTGGGGAGAGGACAAGGCGGGGCCATAGTCAACATGTCCAGTGTAGCGGGACTGAGAGCTCTTGATAATCATACAATATACTGTTCAGCTAAAGGTGCTGTGGACATGCTAACAAAGACAATGGCTCTGGAATTGGGGCCTCACAAGGTTGGCGTACACCACATCTTTTTTAACACCACATGTTTGGGTCCAAAGCAGAAACTGTTTAAGTTATACAGCCATGTTAAATCCAGACAAAATGTACAGATTATATGAAATGCTCAGTTGGTCATTTTTCTATATAATCTATACATTTTTGAGGTCCATCTTTAAGCTGTGTTAAATTATATCCAAAAACCATGTTAAAATGAAAAATGTTACAAAGAGGATACAGTAGAATAACAAGAGGCCCAAGAGGGCCTGTCGCTCCACCGGCTAACTTCAGACAATTGTCATATTTATTACATTAACCAATGGTATACTAGTGGACTCTTCTATTGCTATATGTTGAACCAGTCCATTTGTCATATAAGGGGTGTCAGGCCTATTTTTTTTCTATTTTTGATGGAAAATTCTGTTAGCAAATAGTGCAGGCCCTGATCAGACATGGTGTTCTGTGGGGTCTGATCTGGGCCAGCACTGTTTGCCAAGGTACCAATTTAGGGTTTTCCCGCATGCAATGGGTAAAAAAGAAACAAGTGATCCACCCAAGGAATGTGAGTGACCATTTGGCATTGCTCCGTTCTAAATATCTAAAGCTCTGGGCCTTATGGTTTCAGAGAAGAAGACTTTTTTTAAGTTTTTCCTATTATAAGTTTATGGGAACTAATATGCCTCTGGGCGTGACCAATTTTTTTCCCCAGGGGCATTGTTGGCAGGATTTATTTGAGTGACCACTTGACGTTGCTGCATACTTAATATCTAAGCTCTGGGCACTGATGGTTTCAGAGAAGATTTTTGTCAGTTTTTCCCAGTACAAGTCTATGGGAGCTTATGGGCCTCATGGTGTGGCCAATTTGGACCCCAGGGGCATAGTTGGCAGGATTTATGCAGATGAATACTTCAAGTTGCTACATACTAAGCTCTTGGCCTTATGGTTTCAGAGGAGAAAAGTTTCAAGATTTTGTCATTATTAGTCTATGGGAGCTACTAAGCACCGGGGCGTTGCCAATTTGGACTAAAGAGTCATAGTTCGCAGGACTTAGTAGGTGACCACATAACTTTGCTACATACTACAGTTCAACCTGTATTAAGCAAGTGCCTAAGGGATAGTCAAAATATGCTTGCTTAAGACAGGTTCTTGCTTAATACAGGTGAAATTGAACACATCTGCCTTTCTTGGGAACTGAATGCATGCTTGCTTAAGACAGGTTGCTTGCTTAATAGAGGTGGCCACTAAGACAGGTTTTACTGTAAATGTCTTAGCTTTAGGCTTTATGGTTTCAGAGAAGAAGTTTTTCCGTTTATTGGTCTATGGAAGCTAATGAGCCAAAGGTGGTGGCCATGGCGGCCATGTTTTTTGTCTGATCAAAATTTCTTCAATGAATCTGACAATGGTAGACACAAGGAACATTCATGAAAATTAAGAACGAAATCCATTTAGCGGTTTTGGAGGAGAAGATTTAAAAAAAAAAAAAAAATCCCTTTATGAGTCTATGGAAGCTAATTAGCCAATGGGCGTGTCCATGGCGGCCATGTTTTTTGTCTGATCAAAATTGCTTCAAGGAATCTGACAGAGGTCCACCCAAGGAACATTCATGCAAAGTAAGAATGAAATCCATTACGTTGAGCGGTTTTGGAGGAGAAGGTTTTTAAAACTTTTCCCCATATAAATCTTTGAAAGCTAATGAGCCAAGGGGCATGGCCATGGCAGTCATGTGGGGCATGGCCATGGTGGCCATGTTTTTTGCCTGATCCGAATTTCTTCAAGGAATCTGACAGAGGTCCACCCAAGGAACATTCATGCAAAATAAGAATAAAATCCATTGAGCGGTTTTGGAGGAGAAGATTTTTAAATATTTTTTTTTGCTTTCGATGCCATTTTGTTCTGCATGTAACAAAATTCTTTGAAGGAATTCAGGAGAGGACTATGTGAGAAACATTCCTGTGAAGTTTGGTTACAATCGACCAAGTAGTTAAGGAGGAAATGTTTAAATAAAAAAGTTAACGCACGGATGCACAACCGCACAGACGCACAACAGACACAGGGCCACAACATATAACATAAGACCCGCCGGTCTTTGGCCGGTGGAGCTAAAAAATGAACAGATTTATGTTTTTATTTCTTTATTTTTTCCTTTCCTCCGTCGGATTCGGTATGCCTCCCTTTTCAACTAAGCTATTTTAACCCTCAGGGATCTGGAGAACTGTTGACACTGTAGTATAATTAGGTCTAATAAATCAATCTCCCTCAGTATTTTGAATTTATTTTGAAACATCAAGTCGTATAAATAGAGTTTGTGTTGAAAACATCAGTTCTATCACCAGTATGATGGGCATGTGAAATTTCACATCAGTTCTATCACCAGTGTGATGGGCATGTGAAATTTCTGATGTTTTGAATTTTAGAATGACAATTTGTAGGTGGACCTCTATAGATATGTGATAGTCAGCAAAATTGGAGGAGATTAATTCAGATACAGGAAGGTACTTTTAAATAAATAAATAAATAAATAAACAAGAACTTTTGAAGAAGAGAAGACTTTTTTAACATTACACTACATGTTATATAGGGAAAATAAACCCCGCCCACTGCAGCCATGTTTTATGTCGGATCAAAATTTCTTCAAGGAATCTGACAGAGGTCCACCCAAGGAACATGCATGCCAAATAACTATGAAATAAAACAAGAACTTTTGCAGAAAATATTTTCAGCATTACACTATATGTTATATAGTGAAAATAAGCCTCGCCCATGGCGGCCATGTTTTTTTGTAAGATCAATTTTTTTTCAAGGAATCTGACAACAGTCCACCCAAGGACAATTCATGCAAATTACAATGAAATCCCACAAGTACTTTTGCAGAAAATGATTTTTTAGCATTACGTTATATGTTAAATAGTGAAAATAAGCCCCACCCATGGCGGCCATGTTTTTTGTCGGATCAAAATTTCTTCAAGGAATCTAAAAGAGGTCCACCCAAGGAACATTCATGCAAAATAAAAACAAGGCATCGCATGCGATACAAATCCCCTTGCACTAGACAACTTCGTGTGTGGAAAACACTGAAATGGCAAAAGTCCAACTTGCTTGAGATATTATCATATGCAACATTTGTGTAAAGTTTGTTTAAAAATCCTCTAATAAATGTACATTCTAGAGTGATGAGGTTTCTCTAAAAATAGCCATAGTGACCTTGACTTGAGGCCATGACCACGAAAGTACATCTTGCTCAAGATATTATCATAAGCATCTTTTGTGTGAAGTTATATTAAAATCTGTTAATAAATGTATGCGGTAGAGCGATGACAAAGTTTTTCTAAAGATAGCCACAGTGACCTTGACTTTGAGGTCATGACCTTGAAAGTCGAAGTAAGTCGAGATATTATCATAAGAAACATTTGTGTGAAGTTCTATTACAATCCATCATTAAATGTAGGCGCTAGAGCGATGACAAAGTTTTTTCAAAAATAGCCACAGTGACCTTGACCTTGAAAGTCTAAATAGCTCGAGATATTGTCATAAGGAACATTTGTGTGAAGTTATATTTAAATTTGTGAAAAAATGTAGTCACTAGAGCAATTACAAAGTTTTTCTAAAAATAGCCACAGTGACCTTGACCTTGAAAGTCAAACTCGCTCGAGGTATTGTCATAAGGAACATTTGTATGAAGTTATATTGAAATGGATGAAGAAATGTAAGCGCTAGAGCCATGACAAAGTTTTTCTGAAAATAGCCACAGTGACCTTGACCTTGAAAGTGGAACTCACTAGAGATATTGTTATAAGGAACATTTGTGTGAAGTAATATTGAAATTGGTGAAAAAAATGTAAGCGCTAGAGCAATGACAAAGTTTTTCTAAAAATAGCCACAGTGACCTTGACCTTGAAAGTCAAACTCGTTCAAGGTATTGTCATAAGCAACATTTGTGTGAAGTTATATTGAAATCAGTGAAGAAATGTAGGCGCTAGAGCGATAAAAAAGTTTTCTAAAAATAGCCATAGTGACCTTGACCGTGAAAGTCGAAATGGTGAGATATTGTCATAAGGAACATTTGTGTGAAGTTATATTGCAATCGATGAAGAAATGTAAGCGCTAGAGGGATGACGAAGTTTTTCTAAAAATAGACACAGTGACCTTGACCTTGAAAGTGGAACTCGCTAGAGATATTGTCATAAGGAACATTTGTATGAAGTTATATTGAAATTGGTGAAGAAATGTAAACGCTAGAGCGATGACAAAGTTTTTCTAAAAAATAGCCACAGTGACCTTGACCTTGATAGTCGAACCCGCTTGAGATATTGTCATAAGGAACATTTGTGTGACGTTGTATTGAAATCAGTGAAGAAATATAGGCGATAGAGCGATGACAAAGTTTTTTCTAAAAATAGCCACAGTGACCCTGACCTTGAGGCCATGAGTTGGAAAGTCGAACTCGCTGGAGATATTTTTATAAGGAACATTTGTGTGAAGTTATATTGAAATTGGTGAAGAAATGTAGGCGCTAGAGCGATGAAAATGTTTTTCTAAAAATAGCCACAGTGACCTTGACCTTGAGGTCATGACCTTGAAAGTCCAACTCCCTCAAGATATTGTCATAAGGAACATTTGTGTGAAGTTATATTGAAATCAGTGAAGAAATGTAGGAGCTAGAGCGATGACAAAGTTTTTCTAAAAATAGCCACTGTGACCTTGACCTTGAAGCCATGACCTTGAAAGTGGAACTCGCTCAAGATATTTTTTAAAAGGATCATTTGTGTGAAGTTATATTGAAATTGGTGAAGAAATGTAAGCGCTAGAGCGATGACAATGTTTTTCTAAAAATAGCCACAGTGACCTTGACCTTGAGGTCATGACCTTGAAAGTCCAACTCGCTCGAGATATTTTTATAAGGATCATTTGTTTGAAGTTATATTGAAACTGGGGGAGAAATGTAGGCGCTAGAGCCATGACAAAGTTTTTCAAAAAATAGCCAGAGTGACCTTGACCTTGAGGTCATGACCTTGAAAGTCGATCTTGCTCCAGATATTGTCGTAAGGAACGTTTGTGTGAAGTTATATTAAAATCGGTCAAGAAATGTAGGCGCTAGAGCGATGACAAAAGTACGTACGTACGTACGTGGCGCTAGAGCAATGACAAAAGTACGTACTTATGTACGTACGTACGGGACAAATGCTATATCCCCCCTCACAACTATGTTGTGCGAGGGGATAATGAAATCCAACAGGTGGGTTTGGAGGAGAAGATGTTTAAAGATTTTTAATTTTTTGTGTGGTTTTGTTGCCATGGCAACCAGAGTTCTGGGTGTAACAAAATTCTTTGAAGGAATTTAGAAGAGGACTAAGTAAGGAACATTCCTGTGAAGTTTGGTTACAATTGGCCCAGTAGTTTAGGAGGAGAAGATGTTTTAGCATTACACTATATGTTAAATAGGGAAAATAAGCCCCGCCCATGGCGGCCATGTTTTTTGTCGGATCAAAATTTCTTCAAGGAATCTGAAAGGGGTCCACCCAAGGAACATTCATGCAAAATAAAAATGAAATCCAACAGGTGATTTTGGAGGAGAAGATTTTTAAAGATTTTTAATATTTTGTGTTGTTTTGTTGCCATGGCAACCAGAGTTCTGGGTGTAACAAAATTCTATGAAGGAATTTAGAAGATGACTAAGTAAGGAACATTCCTGTGAAGTTTGGTTACAATGGGCCCAATAGTTTAGGAGGAGAAGATGTTTTAGCATTACACTATATGTTAAATAGGGAAAATAAGCCCCGCCCATGGCGGCCATGTTTTTTGTCGGATCAAAATTTCTTCAAGGAATCTGAAAGAGGTCAACCCAAGGAACAGTCATGCAAAATAAAAATGAAATCCAACAGGTGGTTTTGGAGGAGAAGATTTTTAAAGATTTTTATTTTTTTTTTGTTTTGTTGCCATGGCAACCAGTTCTGGGTGTAACAAAATTCTTTGAAGGAATTTTGAAGAGGACTATGTAAGGAACATTCCTGTGAAGTTTGGTTACAATTGGCCCAGTAGTTTAGGAGGAGAAGATGTTTAAAGAAAAAGTTAACGCACGGACGCACGATGGACACAGGGCCATGACAATAGCCCCGCTGGCCTTTGGCCAGTGGAGCTAAAAATCAAAAATGAGTTCCTTTAAGAGCAATGAAAACATTCATAAGAAAGGAGATGGGTCATACTACGTAGAAGTTCGATGGCTCGAACAGCGATGGCTCGTTTACCATGGATGTGTCGAACCCATTCTTGAGCCCCTAGCGAAATCCTCTACATAAGAATTAGTGGGGGATAATTAGGGAGATTTCAGTCTATTATCTCGCAAATGTATGCTGTGTGTACTCATTAGAATCGCCTCATCGAGTACACACAGCATACATTTTCATCATAGAACACCGAAAAGATGTCTAAAAGTATCTCGTTATGCCTCCTGACAGTAATCTCAGTGGCTCGAACTACCCCTGTCTCGAACAGATTTTCGAGGTCCCAAAGGTGTTTGAGCCATTGAAGTTCGACAATATAATCTGTATATTTTTGGAATCCATCTTTAAACTGTAATTTGTGTTTCAAAAACTGTATTGTACTGAACAGCATTATAAAGAGAGTGCAAAGAAGCAATTCTTTTCCTATATTATCAGTAGCATGTATGTGAGCAATTTCGGGATCCATCTCAAGATGGTATTAAATCCGAAACCATAGTATAGTCGAACTTCAGTAAGTCGAACATCTCTGGGACCATGATAATTTGTTCGAGAAAGGGATAGAGTTCAAATTACTGAGGTTTACTCATAGTGCCAACTCATGAGACATACTGAGGGTTACTTAAGGAAATCTCAATGATCTTCAGTAAATAAAGGTATGTTACCTCACTTAGGTGATCCTAACGAGTGCACACAACATACCTCTTCAAGACAACATTAGAAAAATGCATATATTATCCTATGGATATCTGGAGTTTTGGGGAATATTTTCAAGGGACTACAGAACAAGTTTGAATTAGCCATGGTAAACGATCTACTCGTGTTCGATCCATTTTTAGATGTGAAACCCCAGGAGACACTGACAAACTGTACAGGCCTAGAGCAGGTGCCACATTCTGCATCATCTTATCAATGCCTGCCTACACTGTTTGAAGCTTCAGTCAATTTTGTTTTAAAAAATGAAGTCTTTAAAATTATACTGTATAAGGTGGAAGAGTCCATTTGGGATAAAAATAGGGTACTTCAAAAATTTGGACACCTTGAGAACTTGCTGTAATTCTCCTAAAAGTGAAAATTTGTTTCATGACCCAGAAAGTGCAGGTGGAGTGACAGTGTAGCCCTGATCAGACTGCTCCTTCATGATCTGGGTCTGCACTGTTTGCTTAGGCCTGTCTCAATACTTAGGATCATTACGGATAGTTGTAGATGGTTTGCCATTCAGTTTGCTTTGAATGAATCAGTTATTTCAAGCAATTTGATTGGTATCAATGATAGTCAGAAATGGGTGTGGCAAACTAATTATTCAGCAGGATAAGTGGTGTAAATTTAATTTATGCAGCAGGATAATGGTTAATATTGTAACTGTTCTGTGATGTCAAGGCGTAATAGATTCTCCTCCATTTCAGATTCGTGTCAACAGTGTGAATCCTACAGCAGTATTGACAAGACTGGGCCATATTGGTTTTGGTGATCCAGAAAAACAGGAGAAAACAAGGAGCAGAATTCCTCTTGGAAGGCTTGCAGGTAAATTATTTTCAAATTTTCAGATGACTTGAATAAGCTTTCAGCATTTTATCAAATCATGTAACATACATCTAACGTTTGTTTGTTTGTTTGTTTGTTTGATTTGAGGTTTAATGTCCCCGTCAACACTGTAAAGGTCATTTTGGAGACGTTGCTTCCAATTTTGTGGGACTTTTACCCGACATTGAGATGAAATGACATCTCAAGTCCTGTCACCCAATGAAACCAATAGGGTTAATTAGCATGGATGGTCCGCCTCGCACCGCGGTTCCTGGACAGGCTTAGATCCTCTAAGCGGTTTACCAGTACTAGTGTGCGGGCTGGATTCAGCTCTGCGTGGAAGCATCATGCAGCCCATATATTTCTTCAAGCCCCTATGGGCGGGGGCCAAACATACATCTAACGTGAATAGTATTACATATAAATATTTTATAAATCAAATTTTCAGAGACTGGGCTCCTGATTAATTGATCTTAAACTTGTGGTCATTTCATACGAAATTTATGAAGTGAGCCTGTGCTGAGTTCATAAATTTCTCATGAAATTGAAACGAGCCTGTGCTGAGTTCATCAATTTCTTATGACTTTACCATCAGTGAAAGATTCTGTTCATTATAAATAAATTTTAAATCAAATTTTATTGCCAAAGATATTGTAAGATTTTGTTTATTGTATAAAGATTTTAAATATGCTTTTATTCCCAAAGAAGTTCAATAGAATGGCAGCAGAAAACAGGGTTGTCAAAGATGATTTCATGATGATAACCACCATTAACTCACTATATGTGGTCATGTCATTTTTAATGGCATAATGTTATCCACTAATTAACAGTGAAATTGTATGACAAAAATAAATGTGAAGAAAATGATTCTGATGTTGTTGCCTCTCCATTTCTTTGAGGCCCTAGCTGCAGTGCTTTTCCTATTGTATCTTGCTACTGTACTTAACTCTGGTCTTTATTTTACCTTGGTCATTACAAAAATTCATGTTTCTCTTAAACTATCAAGCGGGACATTTACAGACATCATTTGCATTTTTGTTTCCTATTTCTAGAGAAGATGACTCGCATGTAATGTTAAGCCTTTCTCTGCAAAATTGTTTGAAAAATAAAACTTATGACTGCTCTAAAATTTTTATATGTTTAAGGATTAACATTTAAGCATTTTGATCGGCGAGAAGGATGTTGGCATATTGTCATGACATGGTACATGAAACACAAGTACCTCGTAGTCAATGTTTTGTTAAAATTTTGATCATTTAATATGAAAGATATGTTAATTTGTTTGCTGAAAAAATGAGAGCAAGCAAAAGCTGCTCTCATTTTTTTTCCAGCAAAAATAAAACTATATTAGTTACTGTTCTTGCTAGAACAGTTAACAATTTGACCACTAATGATGCTTTGAACATCAAACCTGGGCTGAAACACTGACAAGCAAGGTAATCGTGCACCAACCAAGTGGTGCAGAAACATTATTGTTCTTTTAATGTTAAAGTTATGAAAGTTGCTTATGATTTCACCAGTTCTTGCTTATTCTATACTTTCAGAAGTAGAGGATATAGTAAAAGCCACATTATTTCTGCTGAGCGACCATTCATCAATGATAAATGGGATTGTATTGCCAGTTGATGGAGGGATAACAGGCACTGTATGATAACATACCGCAATTAATTATGTTTGACTGGCCACAAAACTTCAAACTTAAACAAACAAACAAACAAAGGGTTGAGTAGACCTTCAAATGATAAGTCAAAAACTGTTTTGAAAGGGTTGTCTCTCCTGATGATGTATCCCTTCTCTATACCTGTCATATTGATAATCATTACGCAAACACGCCTATACAAATACATTGCCACCTTTATCGCTGAAAAAATGAACATTTTATGATGGAAAATTGCGATATGTTACTTGTTTCTGCTCAAAATATAGATTGTGGGCACTCGTTAGAACCGCCTCATTGAGGCGGTTCTAACTAGTACCCACAATCTATATTTTAGAGCAGAAATAAGAAAAATAAGGTATATCCCCGGAAACCCCAGTTTTACTATATAAAATTGGGGTTCAAGAGGGTCAAAATTATATAAGCGTGTTTTCGTGATGCAGGGCCCAGCTGTTTAAAACTAGCAATGTTGTTAGTTAACATATCATTAAAACTGTGATCATTTAATGTGGGAAACATGCTATTTTTTTGCTGAAAAAATGTTAGTAACTTTTTTATCTGCAAAAGCTACTCACATTTTTTCCAACAAAAACACCAGAATATCTGATATTGTACATTCTGGAACAGTTTACATTTTAACTATTTATGAGAATGTAAGCTAACAGTGCTTTAAAAAACAAATGGACCCAGGTCAATGTATCTCATCATGATACATCATACAAGGACTTGTTCTGCCATTGGTTAGAAGAATAATAGGCAGACTAGTAAAGTCTACAATTACTGTATCATGTTGGTCAATTTACCTACAGATCATCAATTATCATAGCCTTATTTTGCAAGAAGGCAAGAGGACAAGACGAACATTATACAAGAAGTACAGTCTTGTAACATGTCAGAGATCATCTCTACTAAATACTCTACATGTCAGAGATCATCTCTACTAAATACTCTACATGTCAGAGATCATCTCTACTAAATACTCATCTAACATAAATAAGGAATTATCACATATGAGAAATCAGGTTCAGGATAATAAACTGACACTATTTAGGTGATTTTGGAGATGTTGCTTCCGATTTTGTGGGACATTTACCTGACAATGAGATGAAATGACATCTCAAACGCTAATGCCCGAAGAAACTGCTAGGGTTTTAGGAGTGATCGGACTCGCACTTTTTCTGTGAATGCTTAGACCTAAGCCATTTACCAATGCTCAAGTTTCATCGGTTTCAGCACTGCACGGAAGCTCCGGATAAGAAATATTTAGGGATAGTTTTGGGACATTTTTATTTAATTGAGGAAATGTATGTTTGCATGTGTCAAGTTTTACATCCACATTGAAATGGCATCTCAAACCTTTACGCCCAAAGACACTGCTAGGGTTTTCTGAATGATTTGACTTGAACAACTTTGCTTGCGCATGCTTAGACCTAAGCCATTTACCAGTACTCAAGTTTTGTCCGTTTCAGCACTGCGTGGATGCACCATGCAGACCAATCTATTTCTCCAAGCACTGATGGGTGGGGATGCAAATGTTGTATGTACCCATTAGAATCACCTCATCAAGGTGATTTTAAAGAGTACACACAAAATACTATTGTCAAAAAGATTGAAAAATATTACAACAATGTCACCATAATACCTCCTGGCCTTGTATTATGATTAACCTTCATGACTCAACATTACAAAAACAGGCCTATACAAATACATTATGCACTTTACCTCCAAAAACCTTAAATTTTTGGATGAAAAATTGTGATATTTTTCTTATTTCTGCTCAAAATATAGATTGTGGGTACTCATTAGAACCGCCTCATCGAGGCGGTTCTAACGAGAACCCACAATCTATATTTTAGAGCAGAAATAAGAAAAATAAGGTTTACCCCTGTAAACCCCAGTTTTGCTATATAAAAGTGGGGTTCAAGGGGTCAAAATTATATAGGCGTGTTTTCGTGATGAACTACCTGGCTCAAACAAATTTTCATCGTCTCAAAGGTGTTTGAGCCACTGAAATTTGACTATTATTACAATAACCAGTATTATCAAAATTGCAAACTGACTTCAAAACAAATGAACATTATACCTATGTATAACAGAAAAATTTTGCAAAGGCGTGAGAACCTACCTACTTTCTATGTAAAGAAACTGTAGTGGGGAATGCTTTTAAATAAAGAGAAACTAGGTTTAAAACTGACCAATCTCCAAAACGTTAAGTGAGCCATGTCATTAGAAAACCTATTTGTGTCATTTGTGAACAACAAAGGTGCAGATCAGTCTCTGTATCTGTGCAATCTGATCAGCAGCTTTGAATTCCGCTCTGTTGAAAGTACATCTCTAGTTTCTATATTTAAAATTTCATCTCTTATTAGCATCGTAAAAAATAAAAAAATTCAGACACCTTAAGGACTTGCCGTAATTCTCCTTAAATTTTGACAATTTGTTGGTGTCCAAAACATGCAGATGGAATGGCAGTGTAGACCCTGAACAGACTGCTCAGCAGTCTAATCTGGGTCCTGAGCAGTTTGATCTGGGTCTTCACTGTTTGCTTAGGCCTATCTGGCCCAATACATAGGAGGATCATTATGATAGTATGTACAGCTGAGCAGAGCAGTGTCTTATGTGGTTGCAAACTCTGAAAAAGTTTTCTTATAACAGGGCTCAAACTATAATATAGAGGATCTTACAAGAGTGGTCATGTAAGATTCTGTTTATCATATGGCCACTTTAAATTGGATTTCATCACCTTTAAATTTGACAAAATTTCCACAAAAACGCTTGGGTGACATGGACTTCATGATGACGGTACTAATCTCACCAATGTGTTATTACACTTGTGGTCATGCGATTTTTATTACACAACGTTATCCACCACTTACCAACAATGTAATATGATGAATAAAGGATCTTACATGAGAGTTCATGTATTATTTAATTTATTAAACAAGTTGAGGAAAAGGGATTATTTACGACTGTTTAACAGATGTGTTTAACAGAAATGTCAATATTCCATCATTGGTAAAAGCGCCGTCATTAATGACGCTGTACATGTAACGTTACAGCATATTTAATCCATTAGTGGCTTATCAAATTTATTACATGGTGTTATTACACTCTCAGATGCCACGTCATATGAAAAAATATAATAAAATGCTGTTTTTCACTGTAAAATGCTGGGCCCCAAGGTTTTTTTAACTTTTTTCATGCTCAACTCACTTTAGCATAAAATTTATAATGCTCATAATTATTAAACTACAAATGAAAGAGACAATATTCCTTTCTCAGCAGAGAATATTATTTGCCCTGCTCACAAATTTTAAATTGTTGGCATTTTAAAATTTGACAGCAGAACAAATTTCACGTTCAAATCAGTTGAAAATGAAAAAACATTTTATAATCTCAAGCCCAATACATTATAAAGACACTTGACCATAAGGGCACCAATAATTCCTGGGAAAATAGGCTATAAAAGTAAACACTGCGATCACATTTAGTATATTTAATATTGCACAATATTTGAAACATGTTTTGTGAAAATGAAGCTATGACAGCCAAAAACATCTAGACTAGATTTATTACATCCTGAATTTCTGAACACCTAAAACTGCTTAATATGAAAAATCAGAATGATTTCTGCCATGTTCTCAAACCTTGAAAACAAGAAGACTTTAAGATTCTAATTCTCTAAGGGGACTTGCACCAAAACTTACCCTTAAAAAGAACCCTTTCTCCTTTCGTCAGAAACTGTTTGTACACCATTTGTGTTTTAGAATAGAAAAGTTGTTTCTACAACACTACATAGCTGGAACCATCACGAAAACACACCTATATAATTTTGCCCCCCTTAAACCCCACTTTTATTAGTAAAACTGGGGTTTACAGGGGTAAACCTTATTTTACTTATTTCTGCTCTAAAATACAGATTTAGGGTACTCGTTAGAACCGCCTCGACGAGGCGGTTCTAATGAGTACCCACAATCTATATTCTGAGCAGAAATAAGAAAAATATCACAATTTTCATCTTAAACTTTTCGTTTTTTCGGTGGAAAAGATACAATGTATTTGTATAGGCGTGTTTTCATAATGTATTTTCAAGTGTTCAAAATTTCACAGCCCAAGTGCATGAAAAAATTTCACCTGACCAGAGCAAATCTGGATCAGCTTTTTGGGTCTGTTCAGTTTTATAGTACTTATTTTAAGAAGATTTTAAAGTCTGTAGAGACTGCATGTAGAAGGTGAAGGCTATAAGCAGAATGCAATCAGTGCATTCTTTTTTTGTTTGATTTGAGGTTTAACATCCCCGTCAACACTGTATAGGTCATGTTGGAGGTGTTGCTTCCAATTTTGTGCGACTTTTACCCGACATTGAGATGAAATGACATTTCAAGCCCTGTTGCCCAATTAAACCAAAAAGGTTTATAAGCATGGATAGTCCAACCTGCACTGTTTTGCCTGTGCAGGCTTAGATCCTCTAAGCGGTTTACCAGTACTCATGTGCAGTTGGTTTCAGCTCTGCGTGGGAGCATCATGCAGCCCATCTATTTCTTCAAGCCCCGATGGGTGGAGGCAATATCATTGCATTCTAACCAGAGCCTTTACCACCCACAAAAACAGACTTACTTATGAAGCAGCTCATGTGTGTTAACCCATTTTGTACTGAATGGAATATAGCAGGAGTTAGGGGGTTAAGGGTTCTGTTATTTTTACAGTTTATTAGGAAAATGGCATAACTGTTCACAAACAATGGGGGCCCTGATCAGATGCTGCATTCTGTGGTTCTGTGGTTATTATGAAAATGGCTCTACTGTTCATAGTGTAGGTCCTGATCAGCTGGTGCATTCTGCAGTGTCTGATCTGGGCCTGTACTGTTTGCCAGTATCCCTTTTTGGGTTTTCCATACAAATTGGGCTAATATTTTTCTTCCAATATCAACAGTGACAATATTGCACGAGAGATATAAGTTGCTCCTCATATTACCTACTTTACTAGGTACGGTATTTACCGTATGTATTCGGACAGACAGACCTGAGCAAACAGTGTAGACCCTGATGAGATGCTGCAAAATGCAGCATCTCATCAGGGGCTTACACTGTTTGCTACTCATCCAGCCACCTCCAGACACAACATTGGATAGGAAATAGTACTTGTTCCAATTGCAGCACAAGCATAGTAAGGAATTAGGGTGAGTGACTACTTAGGGTAAATATGGTATGCAAACTGTCTACACTCAGACCAACCACTTTATTTTACAAAATCATGAAATCATTTCTACATCCAATCTCCCCAGTCTAGTGGTCCCATTACTAAGTAAGTGTACTAAATACCCACAAACAGTATGAGTAAACCCAATGACCAGCTTATTATGAAAGAAGGAGTTTGACTTGGTCATAAAACTTACAACTGCAACTTTTAAAATATCATTTTACTTTATACACGTTGGTGTTATGCATTGTGTGGTGGCAGTGGAATGTCTCCTGGTAAACTTCATCATAGTACATAGTGCAGTTTATATTTTTCCAAGCTGGTTAGGTCTGCTTGTACCGTCTTTTCTATATGCATTCAGACAGACAGGCCTGTGCAAAACAGTGTAGGCCTGGATGAAATGCGGCATAATTCAGCCTCTCATCAGGGTCTACACTGTTTGCCACTCATCCAGCTATATTTTGACACAATACCTGGCAGTATATTATACTTGTATGGATTTAAGAACACGTATGGAAAGGAGTTGAGGTGTCTGAATACTTTGGATTAATATGGTATATAGTATAACTTCAATTGCTCAAACCCCGATGGCTCGTTCACCATGGCTATTTTGAACACATCCTCAAGTCTGTAGAAAAAAAATCCCATCATTGCAGATATTAGTATATTTGCGATAATTAAGGGAAAATTTCTTAAAAATGTTTGTTGTGTGTACACACAACATATATTTAATTTTAAAGAAAATAAAAAAGATATCCCTTTTATGCCTCCTGATCTGACACTATATTAACCCTTAGTAGTTGAACTATCCTTGTCTTGAACAAATGTGCACAGTCCAAAAGGTGTTTGAGCTATTGAAGCTTGACTGTAGCCGAATGTAAGTAGTCTCAGAAAGCAACATGTTAAACAACAAGAGGGCCATGATGGCCCTGGATCGCTCACCTGATCCATAGAGTAACAAGTGGGCCCCGGGGAGGGCCATTATTGACCCCAGGGTTATAATGTGCATAATGTTGAGGGAGGTCTAAAAAGGTGAAGCTTCATACCAAATATCAACTTAGGCTATAATTTGAACAACCTTGGCAAAGGTCCACTAGATGAAGCTACACACCAAATATCAAAGACCTGGGCCTTGCGGTTTCAGAGAAGAATATTTTTTTTTAAAGATATTCCCAATATAAGCCTATGTAAAACCAAATGGCCCTGAGGTGTGGGCATTTTTGGCCTCAGGGCTATTATTTAAACAATCTTGATATAGGTCCACTAGATGAAACTTCACACCAAATATCAAAGACCTGGGCCTTGCTGTTTCAGAGAAGATTTTCACAGATTATCTCTATATAAGTCTATGTAAAACCAAAGGGCCCCGTGGCAGGGACATTTGTGGCCCGAGGGCTATAATTTGAACAATCTTGGTAGAGGTCCACTAGATGAAGCTCCATACCAAATATCAAAGACATGGACCTTGCAGTTTCAGAGAAGAAGATTTTTAAATATTTCCCTATATAAGTCTATGTAAAACCAAAGGGTCTCCGGGCGGGGCCATTTTTGGCCCCAGGGCTATAATTTGAACAAACTTGATAGAGGTCCACTAGATGAAATTTCACACCAAATATCAAAGCCCTAGGCCTTGTGGTTTCATAGAAGAAGATTTTTAAAGATTTTCCCTATATATGTCTATGTAAAACCAAAGGGCCCCAGGGCGGGGGCATTTGTGGCCCTAGGGCTATAATTTGAACAATCTTGGTAGAGGTCCACTAGATGAAGCTCCATACCAAATATCAAAGACATGGGCCTTGCAGTTTCAGAGAAGAAGATTTTTAAATATTTCCCTATATAAGTGTATGTAAAACCAAAGGGTCTCGGGGCAGGGGCATTTTTGGCCCCAGGGCTATAATTTGAACAATCTTGATAGAGGTCCACTAGATGAAATTTCACACCAAATATCAAATCCCTAGGTTTTGTGGTTTCATAGAAGGAGATTTTTTGAAGATTTTCCCTATATATGTCTATGTAAACCCATAGGGCCATGAGGCGGACGCATTTTAGGTCTCAGGGCTAAAATTTGAACAATCTTGGTAGATGTCTATTAGCTGAAGCTTCATACAAAATATCAAAGACCTTGGCCTTGTGGTTTCAGAGAAGAAGATTTTTCAAGATTTTACCTATATAAGTCTATGTAAAACCAAAGGGCCCAGGAGCGGGGTCATTTTTGGCCCAAGGGCTATAATTTGAACAATCTTGGTAGAGGTCCACAAGTTGAAGCTTCATACCAAATATCAAACACCTGGGCCTTGCAGTTTCAGAGAAGAAGATTTCTAAAGATTTTCCCTAAATAATTATGTTCTATAAAAGGGTTATCCTATGGAAGCAAGGAATGCACCACAGAATTGAAAAATGCGGAGGCATTTTAGGTCTCGGGGCTATAATTTGAACAATCTTGGTAGATCTAGGCCTTGTGGTTTCAGAGAAGAAGATTTTTCAAGATTTTACCTATATAAGCCTATGTAAAACCAAAGGGCCCCGGGGCAGGGGACATTTTTTGCCCCAGCACTATAATTTGAACAATCTTGGTAGGGGTCCACTAGATGAAGCTTCATACCAAATACCAAAGACCTGGGCCTTGCAGTTTCAGAGAAGAAGATTTTTAAAGATTTTCCCTATATAAACCCATGTAAAACCAAAGGGCCCCGGGGCGGGGGCATTTTTTGCCCCAGCACTATAATTTGAACAATCTTGGTAGGGGTCCACTAGATGAAGCTTCATACCAAATATCAAAGACCTGGGCCTTGCAGTTTCAGAGAAGAAGATTTTTAAAGATTTTCCCTATATAAACCCATGTAAAACCAAAGGGCCCCGGGGCAAGGCATTTTTTGCCCCAGCACTATAATTTGAACAATCTTGGTAGGGGTCCACTAGATGAAGCTTCATACCAAATATCAAAGACCTGGGCCTTGCGGTTTCAGAGAAGAAGATTTTTTTAAGTTTTCGATGAAAAAATCTATTTTTGGCTCCTGTGACCTATATGTGCAACGGACCGGAACCATTTGAACAACTTTGAAAGGGGTCCACCTAAGGATCATTCCTGTGAAGTTTGGTCAAAATCTGATCAGTGGTTTTAGGAGGAGATGTCGTTTGAAGAAATTGTTTACGCACAGATGACAGACAAAAAGTGATCCTAATATAAAACACAAGAGGGCCCAGAGGGCCCTGAGAATCGCTCACCTGAGAATTAGTGTCTCCAGTACATTCTAGGCCCAAGGGCTATAATTTGAACAAACTTGGTAATGGTCCACTAGATGAAGCTTCACACCAAATATCAAAGACCTGGGCCTTCTGGTTTCAGACATGAAGATTTTTAAAGGTTTTCCCTATATAATCCGATGAAAAACCAAAGGGTCCCAGAGTGGGGGCATTTTTGGCCCCAGGGCTATAATTTGAAAAGAATTTTACTAAGCATTGATTACTTTTTAGCATCTGGCTGCATGACCAAGTGGTCCTTAATCACATTACGGACTCTTGAAGATCAGTTCGAAAACTTTTGAGTTTGAATTTTCAGTTATATTTAGCCAAGATAAAGCCTTAGATAAGCTAAAAGGTCAGGAACAAGAAAATATATGGTTTATGGGTGGAGAGCTTAACCATTTCTAAAGCTTCATATCAACTATCAAAGACCTGGGCCTTCTGGTTACAGACAAGAAGATTTTTAAAGGTTTTCACTGTAAAAGTCGTAAAACTGGTGGACCCCAAAGCTGGGCCATTTTTGGCCCCAGGGCTATAATTTGAACAATCCTTGTAGCAACTAGATGAAGCTTCATACCGAATATCAAAGACCTGGGCCTTCTGGCTACAGACATGAAGATTTTTAAATGTTTTCCCTATGTAAGTCCATGTAAAACCGTGGACCCCCTCGGCGGGGCCATTTTTGGTCTTTGAAAAAACTTGCTAGAGGTCCACTAGATAAGGCTTCTTCTTTCTTATGAATATTTTCATTGCTCTTAAAGGAACTCATTTTTTATTTTTGTTCATACCAAACATCAAAGACCTGGGCCGTCTTGTTTCAGGCAGCAAGATTTTTAAAGGTTTTCCCTATGTAAGTCCATGTAAAACTTGTGGGCCCCAGGACTATAATTTGAACAATCTTGGTAGAGGTCCACTAGATGAAGCTTCATACCAAATATCACAGACCCAGGCCTTGTGGTTTCAGAGGAGAAGATTATTCAAGATTTTCCCTATATAAGCCTATCTAAAACCAAAGGGCTACGGAGCAGCGACATTTTTGGCCCCAGGGCTATAATTTGAACAAACTTGGTAGAGGTCCACAAGATGAAGCTTCATACCAAATATCAAACACCTGGGCCTTGCAGTTTCAGAGAAGAAGATTTTTATAGATTTTTCCTATATAAGCCTATGTAAAACCAAAGGGCTCATCTGAGAATTAGTGTCTCCAGTACATTCTAGGCCCAAGGGCTATAATTTGAACAAACTTGGTAATGGTCCACTAGATGAAGCTTCATTCCAAATATCAAAGACCTGGGCCTTCTGGTTTGAGACAAGATTTTTAAAGGTTTTCCCTGTATAAGCCTATGAAAAACCAAAGGGTCCCAGAGTGGGGGTATTTTTGCCCCCAGGGCTATAATTTGAACAATCTTGATAAAGGTCCACTAGATGAAGCTCCACACCAAATACCAAAGATCTGGGCCTTGCGGATTCAGAGAAGAAGATTTTTAAAGATTTTCCATGTATAAGCCTACGTAAAACCAAAGGCCCCAGGGGTGGGGGCATTTTTGGCCCAAGGGCTATAATTTTAACAATCTTGGTAGAGGTCTACTAGTTGAAGCTTCATATCAAATGGCATAGAGCAGGGCCTTGTGGTATCAGAGAAGAAGAATTTAAATATTTTCCCTATAAGACTATGAAAAACCAAAGGGTCCCAGGGTGGGGGCATTTTTGGTCCTAGGGCTATAATTTGAACAATCTTGATAGAGGTCCAATAGATGAAGCTTCACACCAAATATCTAAGACCTTGGCCTTGCAGTTTCTGAGAAGAAGTTTCTTTAAAGATTTTCCCTATATAAGCCTATGTAAAACCGAAGGCCCCCGGGGCGGGGGCATTTTTGGCCCCAGGGCTATAATTTGAACAATCTTGGTAGAGGTCCATTAGATTAAGCTTCACACCAAATATCAAAGATCTGGGCCTTGCGGTGTCAGAGAAGAAAAGTTTTAAAGATTTCCCCTACATAAGCTTAGGTAAAACCAAAGGCCCCCTGGGCGGGGGCATTTTTGGCTCCAGGGCTATAATTTGAACAATCTTGGTAGAGGTCCACTAGGTGAAGCTTCATACCAAATATCAAAGACCTTGGCCTTGTGGTTTCAGAGAAGAAGATTTTAAAGGTTTCCCTTTAAAGGGCTATGAAAAACCAAAGGGTCCAAGGGTGGGGCCATTTTCGGCCCCAGGGCTATAATTTGCACAATCTTGAAAGAGGTCCACTAGATGAAGCTTCACACCAAATATCAAAGATCTGGGCTTTGTGGTTTCAGAGAAGAAGATTTTTAAAGATTTTCCCTGTACAAGCCTATGTAAAACCAAAGCCCCCCGGGGCGGGGGCATTTTTGGCCCAAAGGCTATAATTTGAACAATCTTAGTAAAGGTCCTCCAGGTAAAGCTTCACACCAAATATTAAAGACGTGGGCCTGCTGGTTTCAGAGAAGAAGATTTTTTAATGATTTTCCCTATATAAGCCTATGTAAAACCATTGGCCCCGGGGCGGGGGCATTTTGGCCCCCAGGGCTATAATTTGAAAAATCTTGGTAGAGGTCCATTAGATGAAGCTTCACACCAAATATCAAAGATCTAGGCCTTGCGGTTTCAGAGAAGATTTTTAAAGATTTTCCCTGTATAAGTCTATGTAAAAACAAAGGCCCCCTAGCGGGGGCATTTTTGGCCCAAAGGCTATAATTTGAACAATCTTAGTAAAGGTCCTCCAGGTAAAGCTTCACACCAAATATTATTGACGTGGGCCTGCTGGTTTCAGAGAAGAAGATTTTTTAATGATTTTCCCTATATAAGCCTATGTAAAACCATAGGCCCCCGGGGCGGGGGCATTTTGGCCCCCAGGGCTAAAATTTGAACAATCTTGGTAGAGGTCCACTAGATGAAGCTTCACACCAAATATCAAAGATCTGGGCCGTGCGGTTTCAGAGAAGAAGATTTTTAAAGATTTTCCCTGTATAAGCCTATGTAAAACCAAAGGCCCCCTAGCGGGGGCATTTTTGGCCCTTAGGTAATAATTTGAACAATGTTAGTAGAGGTCCATCAGGTAAAGCTTCACACCAAATATTAAAGACCTGGGCCTTGTGGTTTCAGAGAAGAAGATTTTTTAATGATTTTCCCTATATAAGCCTATGTAAAACCAAAGGCCCCTGTGGCGGGGGCATTTTGGCCCCCAGGGCTATAATTTGAAAAATCCTGGTAGAGGTCCACTAGATGAAGCTTCACACCAAATATCAAAGATCTGGGCCGTGCGGTTTCAGAGAAGAAGATTTTTAAAGATTTTCCCTGTATAAGCCTATGTAAAACCAAAGGCCCCCGGGGCGGGGGCATTTTTGGCCCTAAGGCTATAATTTGAACAATCTTAGTAGAGGTCCACCAGGTAAAGCTTCACACCAAATATTAAAGACCTGGGCCTTGTGGTTTCAGAGAAGAAGATTTTCCCTATATAAGCCTATGTAAAACCATAGGCCCCGGGGTGGGGGCATTTTGGCCCCCAGGGCTATAATTTGAACAATCTTGGTAGAGGTCCACTAGATGAAGCTTCACACCAAATATCAAAGATCTGGGCCGTGCGGTTTCAGAGAAGAAGATTTTTAAAGATTTTCCCTGTATAAGCCTATGTAAAACCAAAGGCCCCCGGGGCGGGGGCATTTTTGGCCCTAAGGCTATAATTTGAACAATCTTAGTAGAGGTCAACCAGGTAAAGCTTCACACCAAATACTAAAGACCTGGGCCTTGTGGTTTCAGAGAAGAAGATTTTTTAATGATTTTCCCCATATAAGCCTATGTAAAACCAAAGGCCCCTGGGGCGGGGGCATTTTGGCCCCCAGGGCTTTAATTTGAACAATCCTGGTAGAGGTCCACTAGATGAAGCTTCACACCAAATATCAAAGATCTGGGCCGTGCGGTTTCAGAGAAGAAGATTTTTAAAGATTTTCCCTGTATAAGCCTATGTAAAACCAAAAGCCCCCGGGGCCGGGGCATTTTTGGCCCTAAGGCTATAATTTGAACAATCTTATTGGAGGTCCACCAGGTAAAGCTTCACACCAAATATTAAAGACCTGGGCCTTGTGGTTTCAGAGAAGAAGATTTTTTAATGATTTTCCCTATATAAGCCTATGTAAAACCAAAGGCCCCCGGGGCGGGGGCATTTTGGCCCCCAGGACTTTAATTTGAACAATCTTGGTAGAGGTCCACTAGATGAAGCTTCATACCAAATATCAAAGACCTGGGACTTGCGGTTTCACAGAAGAAGATTTTTAAAGTTTTCATTTAAAAAATCTATTTTTAGCTCCTGTGACCCAGATGTGCAATGGACCGGAACCATTTGAACAATTTTGAAAGGGGACCACCTAAGGATCATTGCTGTGAAGTTTGGTCAAAATCTGATCAGTGGTTTAGGAGGAGATGTCATTTGAAGAAAAAGTTTACGCACACACACACACACACACGCACACACGCACTGACGACGGACGACGGACGAAAAGTGATCACAAAAGCCCACCTTGTCACTACGTGACAGGTGAGCTAACAAGAGGGCCATGATGGCCCTGGATCGCTCACCTGATCAATAGAGTAACAAGTGGGCCCCGGGGAGGGCCCATTATTGACCCCAAGGTTATAATGTGCATAATGCTAAGGGAGGTCTAAAACGGTAAAGCTTCATACCAAATATCAACAAAGGCTATAATTGTCCACTAGATGAAGCTCCATACCAAATATCAAAGACAAGGGCCTTGCAGTTTCAGCAAAGAAGATTTTTAAATATTTCCCTATATAAGTCTATGTAAAACCAAAGGGTCTTGGGGTGGGGGCATTTTTGGCCTACAATTTAAACAATCTTGATAGAGGTCCACTAGATGAAATTTCACACCAAATATCAAAGATCTAGGCCTTGTGGTTTCACAGAAGAAGATTTTTAAAGATTTTCCCTATAGAAGTCTATGTAAAACCAAAGGGCCCCAAGGCGGGGGCATTTTTGGCCTCAGGGCTATAATTTGAACAATCTTGGTTGGGGTCCACTATATGAAGCTTCATACCAAATAGCAAAGACCTGGGCCTTGCTGTTTCAGAGAAGAAGATTTTTAAAGATTTTCCCTATGTAAAACCAAAGGGCCCCGGGGCGGGGGCATTTTTGGCCCCAGCACTATAATTTGAACAATCTTGGTAGGGGTCCACTAGATGAAGCTTCAAATCAAATATCAAAGACCTGGGCCTTGCGGTTTCAGAGAAGAAGATTTTTGAAGATTTTCCTATATAAGCCCATGTAAAACCAAAGGGCCCCAGGGCGGGGGAATTTTGGCCCCAGCACTATAATTTGAACAATCTTGGTAGGGGTCCCCTAGATGAAGCTTCATACCAAAAATCAAAGACCTGGGCCTTGTGGTTTCAGAGAAGAAGATTTTTGAAGATTTTGCTATATAAGCCCATGTAAAACCAAAGGGCCCCGGGGCGGGGGCATTTTTGGCCCCAGCACTATAATTTGAACAATCTTGGTAGGGGTCCACTAGATGAAGCTTCATACCAAATATCAAAGACCTGGGCCTTGCGGTTTCAGAGAAGATGATTTTTTAAGTTTTCTGTGAAAAAATATATTTTTGGCTCCTGTGACCTATATGTGCAACGGACCGGAACCATTTGAACAACTTTGAAAGGGGACCACCTAAGGATCATTCCAGTGAAGTTTGGTCAAAATCCGATCAGTGGTTTAGGAGGAGATGTCGTTTGAAGAAATTGTTTAGGCACTGATGACAGACAAAAAGTGATCCTAATATAAAACACAAGAGGACCATGATGGCCCTGGATCGCTCACCTGATCCATAGAGTAACAAGTGGGCCCCGGGGAGGGCCATTATTGACCCCAGGGTTATAATGTGCATTATGCACATATAAGCCTATGTAAAACCAAAGGGCCCCGGGGCGGGGGCATTTTTGGCCCCAGCACTATAATTTGAACAGTCTTGGTAGGGGTCCACTAGATGAAGCTTCATACCAAATAGCAAAGACCTGGGCCCTGCAGTTTCAGAGAAGAAGATTTTTTAAAGATTTTCCCAATATAAGCCCATGTAAAACCAAAGGGCCCTGGGGCGGGGGCATTTTTGGCCCCAGCACTATAATTTGAACAATCTTGGTAGGGGTCCACTAGATGAAGCTTCATACCAAATATCAAAGACCTGGGCATTGCGGTTTCATAGAAGAAGATTTTTAAAGGTTTTCCCTATATAAGCCTATGTAAAACCAAAGGGCCCCGGGGCGGGGGCATTTTTTGCCCCAGCACTATAATTTGAACAATCTTGGTAGGGGTCCATAAGATGAAGATTCATACCAAATATCAAAGACCTGGGCCTTGCAGTTGCAGAGAAGAAGATTTTTAAAGATTTTCCCTATATAAGCCCATGTAAAACCAAAGGGCCCCGGGCGGGGGCATTTTTGGCCCCACCACTATAATTTGAACAATCTTGGTAGGGGTCCACTAGATGAAGCTTCATACCAAATATCAAAGACCTGGGCCTTGCGGTTTCAGAGAAGAAGATTTTTAAAGATTTTCCCTATATAAGCCTATGTAAAACCAAAGGGCCCCGGGGCAGGGGGCATCTTTGGCCCCAGCACTATAATTTGAACAATCTTGGTAGGGGTCCATCAGATGAAGATTCATACCAAATATCAAAGACCTGGGCCTTGCAGTTTCAGAGAAGAAGATTTTTAAAGATTTTCCCTATATAAGCCCATGTAAAACCAAAGGGCCCCGGGGCGGGGGCATTTTTGGCCCCAGCACTATAATTTGAACAATCTTGGTAGGGGTCCACTAGATGAAGCTTCATACCAAATATCAAAGACCTGGGCCTTGCGGTTTCAGAGAAGAAGATTTTTAAAGATTTTCCCTATATAAGCCTATGTAAAACCAAAGGGCCCCGGGGCGGGGGCATCTTTGGCCCCAGCACTATAATTTGAACAATCTTGGTAGGGGTCCACCAGATAAAGATTCATACCAAATATCAATGACCTGGGCCTTGCACTTTCAGAGAAGAAGATTTTTAAAGATTTTCCCTATATAAGCCCATGTAAAACCAAAGGGCCCCGGGGCGGGGGCATTTTTGGCCCCAGCACTATAATTTGAACAATCTTGGTAGGGGTCCACTAGATGAAGCTTCATACCAAATATCAAAGACCTGGGCCTTGCAGTTTCAGAGAAGAAGATTTTTTAAGTTTTCGGTGAAAAAAATCTATTTTTGGCTCCTGTGACACATATGTGCAACGGACCGGAACCATTTGAACAACTTTGAAAGGGGACCACCTAAGGATCATTCCTGTGAAGTTTGGTCAAAATCCGCTCAGTGGTTTAGGAGGAGATGTCGTTTGAAGAAAAAGTTTACGGACGGACGGACACACGCACGGACGCACACACGGACGCACGCACGGACGACGGACAACGGACAAAAAGTGATCCCAAAAGCTCACCTCGTCACTACGTGACGGTGAGCTAATAAAAAATAACTACCGGTAAGTAATAATACATGTATATGTTCTAATGAGCGTGTTATTCTGAATATATTTTGAATCCCTTTATATAAGTATGAATGGTCCAAATAAGACAATGAATTTGAAGTATTTGCAAAGTGCTTGTTCTACACACCTTCCTGAATTGTTATTATTTTCTGTTAGAATGACCTCCCTTTCAGTACTGTGCCAAAACTTTGAAGGCTTTGCAATCTTTCATATTAACACTTAAACTGACAATCACAACATTTGCAATTATTTTCAAGTATCTTTTATTATGATTTTTTGGAGAAATTAAGACTTGACATTACATGTGTATCATCTGACCAGCAGACAATTCACATGTAGTGTCAAACCTAATTTTCTCCGAAAAATAATGTTAAAAAAAAATTGTTTCCTAGTGGATAAGAGCCCTGACTCTTAATCATTAGGTGTCTCACTGCTGTGGGTTCGAGCCTGCCTCTGGTCACATGTGAGACACCAAGTCCTGCAATGGAAGGTCAGGTGGTTTTTCTCCGGGTACTCTGGCTTTCGCCCACCTCTGATTAACGATCAGCTCGACACAAGTGAGATAACCTTGAAAGGGTCGTAAAACCAAAACTCCCTCCCCCCCCCCCCCCCCCCCAAAAAAAAATTGTCTGCTCTCTAAACAAATTCCATGGCGCATTTAGGGTTAAAAACAAATTTCACTATGCAGCAGTATCAAAGAATTTGTCAATCATCGATTCCACATCTTCAACAGAGTATTTTATATATTTATCAGCATTTTTGGTAAAGTTCAATTTCCTATATTTATCAAGGAATATTCTATAAGATGGCAATATAAATTCAATATTGTCTCTTTTCATCACAGCTCTCAGCTCTGTGTCTGGAATGGCATATCCTTTCTGGGTTCGTAATATCTCTTCTAGTTCCTTATTGAAACCCTGTAAACAAGAAGCCTTGGATATTATTACATGACATAGTGCATTTTTCACATCACCAAAATGACTACTTTTCTGATGAAAACCCATGCTATTTTTCTTATTTGTACTACAAATATAAGTTGTGGGTACTCATTAGTACCCACAACCTATGTCTTGGAGCAGAAATAAGAAAAAAATGTAAACCCCTGTAAACCCCAATTTTCCCTATATAAAATGGGGTTTAGGGGGTATTCATTTCACATACTTGTTACCCTGATGTGCAAGTGAAACCAGGAAAATTAGGGGTTTATTTTTCTCATTTCTCCATAGAAATATAAGTTGTAGGTACTTGTTAGAATCACTTTGATGAGGCGATTCTAACAAACACCCACAGCATTTGCTTCTATCAAGAAATATATATAGAATAAGAGCTGTCACTATAAGTGAGCAATGCCCCGGTGGGAGCCATCACAAAAAAAGTGCGGACTTACAAATGCACAAACCCACAAACGGACAGTGCAAAAACTATATGCCCTCCTACGGGGGCAGAATTATCACTTAAGGGGAATGGGAACACCTGGCAGATTTTTCCGCCGTTTTTCAAAGGGAGACAACTTTCGGAACTTACTGTTCCCTTTTTATAAAGCCAGCCCTGCTGAAAAAGAGTCTTTTCTTGAAGGAAAGAAATTGCTCCTCGGGAGCAAATTCTTTCTTTCAAGAGTTGACCCCTATTGACATGCGAGACAAAAATATTTTGCAGGAGTTGCCTCCTATGAAAGCGTATCCATTCCTCTTAACCCTTCTCTTGCTGAATATTCATTTTAGCCACACCCATCTCTGACTTTGAACCAATCAGATTACTTGATGTAATTTATTCCTACAAATTCATAAACTGAATGTCAAACAGTGTAGATCCTGATCAGATGGCTTCTTCAGAAGCCATCTGATCTGGATCTACACTGTTTGCAAAGATAGGGGTTGTCGTGAACAGCAAGATAAGGGTTAATTATCCCTGTCTGGAGTTATGGTACAAACTTGTGTATTAAATTATCCTCTTTTGACATGCTGGACACAGCATGATCTTTTATGTGTGTTTGTTTGGAGTTTTACAGTCCAGTCAGCACTATTTAGGTTATATTGAGCCACTCAGTTTACCAAACCACACTTTTCCTGGGCAGGCTTATACGTAAACGGTTATTTGGGATGGTGCACATTCTTTTGCCAGAAACGGACAATTCACAACTGGGAGTCTTCATGTAAATTCCTAGTTGTTATGGAATGGAAAAACAATGTTAAGTGACAGTATGAGGTGAGAATGTTGCAGGTTTGAACGTAAACAGCTTAGTCAACACTGTTAATGTCATGTCAAGCTAGCCAGCTTACATAACATTTTATTTCCTGGGCAGGCCTATACATAAGTGGTTTAGCAGTACAGTTTGCATTCTTTTACTAGAAATTGAGAATAGCCCTTCTAGAATCAGCATGCGAACTGAAAATAAAAGCATCTCTAACACTGCATGATACTCCACCACTGCAGGCAAAAAAAATGCATTTTCCAGGTGTTTCTAAAGCTAACAACCTCAGAAATAGGACAGCCAGTATCCAAAAGCCTTGATAAATATGTGCCAAAAATATTCTATATCTCTGGAACAACAAGAATGAAGGCACTATCTCAAATGGTTCGAAAGTTATGACCATTGTTATTTTTTCTTTAAAGTAGGTAAAAGGTCAAATTTTTTGTATGAGTGGGAAGCCTTTGTCACAAGGAACCTATATGCCAAATATGAAATCTCTATCTTAAACAGTATAAAAGTAGTGACCAATGTTAAAGTTGTCCAACCAACTAACAAACCAACAACAAACTCAATATGTCCCTGCTATCGCTACCGGGGACATAAAAAAAAAACGTGAAAAAATACCCAAGTTATCGATTAGAAATGGTACCGACAGACAGACTATAGAAGGGATACAATAATATCCCACCACTATCATGTGATAGGGTATAAATATGGTGCATTGTTTATATAGCAAGGTTAAAAAGGAAACCATTATAAAATAATAAAACAATTTCACATTACTGTTATATTGGTTATTTTTCCCCAGAACTGATATAATTTAGACTATATTTCTGAACTTCAGATAAGGAGAAGTAATGAGGCTAATTAAGGTACTTATTTCTCCATAGAAACAAGTTGTGGGTACTTGTTAGAATTCTAACAAGTACCCGCAATATACAGTCGAACTTCAATGGCTCGAACACCTTTGGGACCTCGAAAATCTGTTCGAGACAGGGGTAGTTCGAGCCACTGAGGGAGACTGCCAGGAGGTATACGATATACTTTTCGATATCTTTTCGGTGTTTTATAATGAAAATGTATGCTGTGTGTACTCATTAGAATCGCCTCATCGAGGCGATTCTAATGAGCACACACAGCATGCATTTGCAAGACAAAAGACTAAAATCTCCTTAATTATCCCCCAGTATTTCTTATGTAGAGGATTTCGCTAGGGGCTCAAGAATGGGTTCGACGCATCCATGGTAAACGAGCCATCGGTGTTCGAGCCATCGAAGTTCTACTGTATGTTTCATTGGCTAAATAAGGAAAATTAAACCAGAAATATCCTCATTACTCCTCCTAATATCTAAAGCTATGACAAATTATGTTCATCCTTTAACCCTGTAGACAGATACAGATACCTATGCAAACAGTGTAGATCCAGATGAGACATAAGGGTTGACACTGTTTGCCATCCTATGACCGAATTTGACTAAACGTGCTATCGACAAGCATGGATGTGTCAAAATTCAAAGGTGAAGGAAAACTTTAGACACTCAGGGGTCAAAGGGTAAATACTTTAAACAAGTTTGCAGAGTACTTACTGTAAATTTATCTTTAATATTCTGTCTCTCTTTGTCTTTCAACTGAAAAATATAATTGAGCTGACCTATGAGAAAAGAGTCCTTAACACTTATCCTGCTATATAAACTTTATCCAAACCTTTTTCTGACAATACATGATATAATATATGATATATTTGTTCAATTCACAAACTGCATGACAAACACCATCCAATTTAGAAGATCTGAATCTACACATTTGCAAAGGTAGGGGTTGTTAGGTTCAGCAGGTTAAAGGTTAAGGCTAGACACATGGTCTTTTGCATGAATTATCTCAAGGTCTCTTCTACATGTCTCGTAGCAACAAAGGCTTTTACATGGCTGCGCTGACATCAGCTTACATCCGTGCTCTCCTGAGCCTGTGCAGGTTGCCTACCATATTTACCTTAATATTCAGACACCTCAACTCCTAACAATTTACTTCCTGATGTTGTATCTAAAAATAGCTGGATGAGTGGAAAACAGTGCAGACCCTGATGAGATGCCACATTCTGCGGTGTCTCATCTGGTTCAACAAAGTTTGCTAAGGCATGTCTGTCCAAACACATACGGTAAATAAGGTATGCAATATATGATATATCAATAACAAATACGGTACACTTGCAGTCAAGTAAATTTCAGTTCTGGTATAAAATGACAATAGCTCTTGCGATTTCTTCTTGGACCTTTTTCAAATGGACAACACAAACAGACCATGCATCTTGAAAGAAGTTTTAATACCAGTAGAATCAGACTGTCATAATAACTCAACCATGATTTTTCTCCGGGTATCCCTGTGTTCACCCACCTCTGATTAATGATCGGCTCAAAATAAGTGAAATAATCTTGAAAGCATCGTAAACACACACCCCCCACAAACCCACCTCAAAAAATAACTCAACCAACTGCTCTATAAGAACTTTATTGGTTATAGAACTGAAGTTTCCAATTAAATAAGGGGCATTAAGAATGTAAAGAAGTCTTACATATTCTCAAACAGTTCACTTGTGTTGGACTGAAATACACAACAATCTCTCTATAACAGTGTTTTTGGGGTCCAAAGCAGAAACCATGTTAGTTAAATAACTGAATTATATCCAAAACAACTTATATCCAAAACAACAATGTATACATTACACAGGAAAATGACCACATTTATCGCCATTTTCGCTATGATCTATATACATTTGGAATCCATCATTTAACCTTATTTGTTTTGATTATTTGAATGGCCCAGTCAACATTATTTAGGTCATATTTAGCAAGTCAGTTTACCTAATCACACTTTCCCTGGGCAGGCTTATGTGTAAGAGGTTAACCTGTACAGAGCACATTCTTTTGTCAGAAACTGACAACTGCACTTCCGAATCAGTGGATGGGATAAAATGGCCACTGAAATGATTTTATGATGAATCTGGACAATGTTGCCAACCGGCAGGTTAAGACCCTCAGAGCTCCTGATCACCAGGGGCCAGTTGTTCAAAACAAATGACTACTTAACATATCATTAAAACTGTGATCATTTAATGTGGCAACTATGCTAATATTTTTGCTGAAAAAAAGTCAGCAGCTTTTGCAGATGCAAGTATCTCACATTTTTCCAGCAAAAATACCACTCTGTTATTGTTCTTGCTAGAACAGTTCATATTTTGACCACTAACAAGCTCGTTAAGCGGATGATGCTCTGAACAACTGGACCTAGTCAGACAGGCATGATACTGAGCTTTTTTTTGTTTGTTTTGGAGTTTAATGGCCCAGTCAACACTGTTTTAGGTCATTTTTGAGTCGGTCAGTTTACCTATCCACACTTTTCCTAGGCAGGCTTATACATAAGCGATTAACCAGTACAGTGCATATTCTTTCGTCAGAAACTGACAACTGCCCTTCTTGAATCAGCCGAAGGGAGAGAATGACCAATGAAAAGATTTCATGATCAATCTCCACGAAAGAATGTTGCCGACCCTGGCAGGAATCGAACCCGCGTCCTCCTGATAACCAGTCAGACGCGCATCCGACTGAGCTACCGAGGCCGGCCATTAATTGACCTTGGTTGAATGAGGTATCTTCCTTTGTACTTGTACATCTCACTGCCATTTCCAGAGTAAATACACTACAATCTCTTTATAACACTATTGTTGGGGCCCCAAAGCAGAAACCATCTTAGTTAAACAACCATGTTATATCCAAACAAAAATGTTTATATTTTGGGAACAAAAACTGTATAGATGATACAGAAAATAGACCATTTATGGCCATTTTTCAATATAATCTATGCATTTTTGAGATCCATCTTCCAACCGTATTATATCAAAATCATGTTATAATGAACTGTGTTATTCAAAACTGTGATATAATGAACATTGTTATAAAGAGATTGTAATGTAGTTCATAATCTGCTGGAAAACAGACATCCAAACTAGTATCATTTGCAGGTTTGGGGTGTTTTTCAACCTAGATGGGATTATCCCATAAACAGCCACCATCATAAAAGAAATGGTACAATCAAATCTTATCCAGTTTGCTCTGAAAAATTTGATGATATTCTGATTGAATATGTATGGTCATTTGAAGCGTCTGCAAATGGAGTTCCCAGCACTTGGAGCTCTCTAAATTACATCTATAATTAAAGGATTGTTTGAGAACAATATCTGTAGAAAATATACTCTCAAACAATCCTTTATCTTATTATTGTTCAATGCCAAAGCTATCTCAATCTGTAATGCAAAGTTAAGGAGGATCATTTTCACCAGCTCTAAATGAGGCTAAAAAGGATAAACAAGGGATAATTATCCTTGTTTCTTGTTAGAAATTTATGTTAACCCATTTTGTACTGGAAACCCCAAAACGGGTACCCTGGCAAACAGTGCAGGCCCAGATCAGATGCCGCAGAACGGCGTCTGATCAGGACCTACACAGTTTGCAAAAAGTTCAGCTATTTTCCAAACAAATTTTGAAGAAAACACGACCTGATACCCCTTAATCTCGAAATTGGCTCCTGCCATATACAAGGTGGAAGATTCCATTTGGTACAAAAAGGGTTAAAGGTACTTGTTAGAATCATCTCATCGAGGTGTTTCTAACAAGTACCAACATCATATGGTTTAATGGAAAACAAGTAGCAATTATTTTTCACAAAATTATCCTTTTTGCCAGGATATCTTTATCTGGAGCTATGCCATATGTAAAACACAGTAAAATCTCTATCACCTTTGTTAACCCTTTTTGTACCAAATGGAATCTTCCTCCTTGTATTTAGCAGGAGTCCATTTCAAAATTTAGGGGTGTGAAGTTGTGTTTTCTTCAAAATTTATTTGGAAAATGACTGAACTTTTAGCAAACAGTGGAGGCCCTGATCAGATGCCGCGCTAGGCGGCGTCTGATCTGGGCTTGCACTGTTTGCCAAGGTACCCCTTTAGGTGTTTCTGGTACTGTTTGTCTTGTTTGATTTGAGGTTTAACGTCCCCGTAAACACTGTAAAGGTCATTTTGGAGACGTTGCTTCCAATTTTGTGGGACTTTTACCCGACAATGAGATGAAATGACATATCAAGCCCTGTCGCCCAATGAAACCAATAGGGTTTATTAGCATGGACGGTCCACCTCCCACCGCAGTTCCTGGACAGGCTTAGATCCTCTAAGCGGTTTACCAGTACCAGTGTGCGGATTCAGCTCTGTGTGGAAGCATCATGCAGCCCATATATTACTTCAAGCCCCTATGGGCGGGGATTTCTGGTACTGAATGGGTTAACTCCTTTGGAACTCTAAGTCAACTCTACATACCTTAGCTTCTGGGTTGAGTGTTCTCTGTGTGGACATAGGTTCACTTATCTCTAGAATATAGTGTAAAACTCTACTCCAACTGAAAGATACCATAGCAAGGAAATGAATAAGGCTGGATCAAAATTCACAACCTCAGGATTATAATGCAACTCTGAAAATCAGTATCTGTGATACAAGCCCTATCAGAAAAAACAAACAAACAAACTATCTTCAGGTTTTGGGTGCTGATCATTGATTGATTCATTGATTTGAGGTTCAACATCTGCGTCAACACTATATAGGTCATTTTGGAGACATTGCTTCCATTTTGTGGGACTTTACCCAACACTGAGATGAAATGACATCTCAAGCCCTGCCGTACAATGAAACTGATAGAATTTATAAGCATGGACGGTCAGACATGCACCACTTTGCCTAGGCAGGCTTAGACCCTCAAAGTGGTTTACCAGTATTCATGTGCAGTCATTTACAGCTCTTCGTGGAAGCATCATGCAGCCCGATCTATTTCTTCAAGCCCCGATGGGCGCGGGTGGAGAGTGCTGATCAAACTGCAGTGTGTCCATGCAAGCAGCTGTAATCTATATTTGGACTAGAAATATGAAAAATATCAAAAATTTTCATCTGAAAAATACTTGCTCTAGGATATGCAAAACACCATTTTAGCACCATTTTAGTCTTATTAAGATGAAAAGTAATCCTATACGCTCTCCCCAACTTCATGGCAAAAACAAATGCTACCAGCATTTCTGCTTTGGAGACACAATGCAGTCAATCTTTATTTCCTATGGTTAGGAACTTACTGGATTTATACTGTCACTATTAGTATGCTATAGGTTAAGTGCTTTAAATAAATCAGGGCCTGAGATTGTAAAACATTTTTCATGCTCATTTCATTTGAGCATGAAATTTGTCCTGCTCATAAATTTTGAAATGCCAACAATTGTTGTGAACATGACAATTAATATTCTGTGCTGATGTGAGCAGAAAAAGTGTCTCTTTCTTTAGCATACTAATATTTACGAGCATTATAAATGAAACTTGTCCTGCTATTGAATTTTGCAAAACTGCCTCTTTAATTAATACACTAATATTTATGAACATTATAAATGAATTTGTCCTGCTCATGAATTTAAAAATTCCAACAACTTTTGGCATTTTTAAGTTTATGAGCAGTACAAATAACAGTCTGTGCTGATCTGAGCATGCAAAGTGCCTCTCTCATTTGTATTTCAATATTTATGAGCATTTTAAATTTCATACTCAGCTGAGTTGAGCATGAAAGAAATATTTATAACCTACAGGCCATGGCCCAGTTGTTCAAAGCATTGTAAGCTTAACAAGCTTATGAGTGGTAAAAATATTAACTGTTCTATCAAGTTTTGTTTGTTTGTTTTGGAGTTTAATGGCCCAGTCAACACTCTTTTAGGTCATTTTTGAGCCGCTCAGTTTATCTATCCACACTTTTCCTGGGCAGGCTTATAGGTAAGCGGTTAACCAGTACAGTGCACATTCTTTCGCCAGAAACTGACAACTACCCTTCTTGAATCAGAGGAGTTCAAGCATCTAGCAAGTACAATATCTTACATTCTGGTATTTTTGCTGGAAAAAGTGAGTAGCTTTTGCATTTGCAAAAGCTACTCACTTTTTTCAGCAAAAATCTAAGCATATATGCCATATTAGATGATCAGTTTCAACTATACATTAGCTAACAACATGTTTAGGTTTGAACAACTGGACCCAGGTTTTTACAGGAACCTACCTCTGTGAATATAGTTTCTTTTGTTCATTAATTTGTTCTTCATACTGTGACTCTATGTCTTTGTTCCACAGTGACACCAGGTTTATACACCCAGACCTACACATATAAATACCTATATTTATACATTCTCAATGCATTTACAGAAAAGATCCTGTAGTTTATTACTTGGATGTAATGACGCTTATACAGTAAAATTCCGCTATTAAGACCAGCTTAAATAAGGCTATTTCTGCTTTTAAATGCATATTTCAAAGGTTTCAGTCATTCTTTATTCGTGTTTGCTACACCAAGGGTCTTCCTTTGGGACTGTTCAAAAGTGGTCCTAAACTTTTAACAGTCCCAAAGGTGATCTTAATATATAAATGTTACTGTCTTCAATGAATACATTGGCTCAGGTGACATAACATGATCATTAAGTGATGTCAAAATAAACTATGGTTCTCTCCAATATCATAGCGATGATTTTAAGTCAAGGATGCTGTTCTGCTGTTAGTAGGATAACTATGTGCAACGGTTTTCTTGTTTTAATTTTAGCCCTCAAACCAGACATTTTTGGTCAAATACTGGATAAAAGTAAAGTAAATATTAGCAATAAAGGTAATTTACTTGCTGTTTAATGGAACATGAACAACGTTTAAGTGAAACCCTTTTGCTTCACTTACTTTACACATGAACTGTTGTTTATATGTTAACAAGAGGGCCCAGATGGGCCCTGGTTCGCTCACCTGTGTGTCACTGTCTCGAGTACATTCTATTTCTAGCTGTGGTGGCCATCTACCATCATATGGTGGTTCATCAGCAGAGTGATTTTAGCTCATTTTGTAGGGAGTAACCATAAATAGGCAACATTCCTGTGAAGTTTGAATCAAATTGGCCTTAGGGAATAGGAGGGGTTCACGTTTGAATCAAATTCAAATTTACAATATTTTTTCTATTTTTAGGGATTGTTTTAGCCTTTTTGATAGAGGGTCATCTAAGCAACATTACTTCGATGTTTGAATGAAATTGGCCCAAGGGTACAGGAGGAATTGTCATTTGAAGATTTATTTTTATTTTTAGCTCTGGCAGCCATCTTGTTTATTGGAGTGGAATGAGTTTTAACTGTTTTGGTAGGGAGTCACCTAGGCAACATTCCTGTGAAGTTTTAAATCCAAATGGCCCAAAGGTTTAGAAGGAGTTTGCATTTGAAGCAAATTTACAATGTTTTTTCTATTTTTAGCTCTTGTGACCATTTGTTAATCGTTATGCTATTTTCCTAGAGGGTCATCTACACTACACAACATTCCAATGAAGTTTAGAAGCCTTCATGGTGAAGTGGTCATGCTACTTGCCTTGTAAACCAGGGGTAGCATGATCGATCCCAGGCTTCTCCAGCCTTTCAGATTAGTTTTTAAACAGAGCTCTCATCACAGTATGACCTTAGCTGTTGGTGAGACTTAAACTCAAACACTCACTCCTATCAAGGAACCTATATGTCAAATATGAAGGCTGTATCTTAAATGCTTCAAAAGTTATGACAAAGTAGGTCAAAGGTCAAGGTCATGGGTCAAAAGTTTTGAATGGTTGAGAAAACCTTGTCACAAGGAACATACATGCCAAATATGAAGGCTCTATCTCATACGGTTCAAAAGTTATGATAAAGTAGGTCACAGGTCAAGGTCACAGGTCAAATCTTTATATGAGTGGGAAGCCCTTGTCACAAGGAACCTACATGCCAAATATGAAGGCTCTATCTCTAATGGTTCAAAAGTTATTACAAAATAACCTACTGATCTACTTTTTGATTTGACATGACCCATATTCGAACTGAACTGAGATATTGTCCAGATGATCATTCTGAGCAAGTTTTATGATGATTTGACTAAAACTGTGGCCTCTTAGAGTGTTCAAAATGTTTTTCTATGATTTGACCTGCTGACCTACTTTCTGACCCGACATGACCCATATTCGAACTTGACCCAGATATTGTCAAGATGATCATTCTGAGCAAGTTTGATGATGATCAGACCAAAACTGGGGCCTCTAGTGTGTCCACAAGGTTTTTCAACAATCTGACCTACTGACCTACTTACTGACCAGATTTGACCCATATTTGAAATTAACTGAGATATTGTCAAATGATCATTTTGAGCAAGTTTGATGATGATCGGACCAAAACTGTGGCTCAAGTGTGTTCAGAGGGTTTTTCTATGATTTTACCTACTGACCTACTTTTTGGACCAACATGAACCATATTCAAACTTGACTCAGAAATTGTCAAGATGATCATTCTGGGCAAGTCTGATGATGATCTGACCTAAACTGTGGCCTCTAGTGTGTTCACAAGGTTTTTCTATGATTTGACCTACTGACCTATTTTTTGACCTGACATGACCCATATTCAAACTTGACTGATATATTGTCAAGACTATCATTCTGAGCTAGTTTGATGATGAATGGACCAAAACAGTGGCCTCTAGTGTGTTCGCATGGTTTATCTCTGATTTGACCTACTGACCTACTTTTTGACCTGACATGACCCATATTCGAACGTTACCAAGTTGAAGATATTATCAAGATGATCATTCTGAGCAATTTGATGATGATCGGACCAAAACTGTGGCCTCTAGTGTGTTCACAAGTTTTTCTATGATTTGACCTACTGACCTACTTTTTGACCCGACACAACCGGTATTCAACTTGACCGAGATATTAGCAAGATGATCATTCTGGGCAAGTTTGATAATGATTGGACCAAAACTGTGGCCTCTAGTGTATTCACAAGGTTTTTTCTATGATTTGACCTACTGACCAACATTGTGACCTGACATGACCCATATTCGAACATGACCAAGATATTATCAAGATGATCATTCTGAGCAAGTTTGATGATGATTGGACCAAAACTGTGGGCTCTAGTGTGTTCACAAGGTTTTTCTTTGATTTGAACTACTGACCTACTTTTTGACCCAACATGACCCGTATTCAAACCTGACCGAGATATTAGCAAGATGATCATTCTGGGCAAGTTTGATAATGATTGGACCAAAACTGTGGCCTCTAGTGTATTCACAAGGTTTTTCTATGATTTGTCCTACTGACCTACATTGTGACCTGACATGACCCATATTCCAACATGACCAAGATATTATCAAGATGATCATTCTGAGCAAGTTTGATGATGATCAGACCAAAACTGGGGCCTCTAGTGTGTCCACAAGGTTTTTCAACAATCTGACCTACTGACCTACTTACTGACCAGATTTGACCCATATTTGAAATTAACTGAGATATTGTCAAATGATCATTTTGAGCAAGTTTGATGATGATCGGACCAAAACTGTGGCTCAAGTGTGTTCAGAGGGTTTTTCTATGATTTTACCTACTGACCTACTTTTTGGACCAACATGAACCATATTCAAACTTGACTCAGAAATTGTCAAGATGATCATTCTGGGCAAGTCTGATGATGATCTGACCTAAACTTTGGCCTCTAGTGTGTTCACAAGGTTTTTCTATGATTTGACCTACTGACCTATTTTTTGACCTGACATGACCCATATTCAAACTTGACTGATATATTGTCAAGACTATCATTCTGAGCTAGTTTGATGATGAATGGACCAAAACAGTGGCCTCTAGTGTGTTCGCATGGTTTATCTCTGATTTGACCTACTGACCTACTTTTTGACCTGACATGACCCATATTCGAACGTTACCAAGTTGAAGATATTATCAAGATGATCATTCTGAGCAATTTGATGATGATCGGACCAAAACTGTGGCCTCTAGTGTGTTCACAAGTTTTTCTATGATTTGACCTACTGACCTACTTTTTGACCCGACACAACCGGTATTCAAACTTGACCGAGATATTAGCAAGATGATCATTCTGGGCAAGTTTGATAATGATTGGACCAAAACTGTGGCCTCTAGTGTATTCACAAGGTTTTTTCTATGATTTGACCTACTGACCAACATTGTGACCTGACATGACCCATATTCGAACATGACCAAGATATTATCAAGATGATCATTCTGAGCAAGTTTGATGATGATTGGACCAAAACTGTGGGCTCTAGTGTGTTCACAAGGTTTTTCTTTGATTTGAACTACTGACCTACTTTTTGACCCAACATGACCCGTATTCAAACCTGACCGAGATATTAGCAAGATGATCATTCTGGGCAAGTTTGATAATGATTGGACCAAAACTGTGGCCTCTAGTGTATTCACAAGGTTTTTCTATGATTTGTCCTACTGACCTACATTGTGACCTGACATGACCCATATTCCAACATGACCAAGATATTATCAAGATGATCATTCTGAGCAAGTTTGATGATGATTGGACCAAAACTGTGGCCGCTAGTGTCTTCACAAGGTTTTTTTTCGATTTGACCTACTGACCTACTTTTTGACCGACATGACCCATATTCAAACTTGACTGAGATATTTTGTGGTGGTACAAATTGTGTGCAAGTTCAGTTAAAATCAAATCATAAATGAAACAGCTATCATGCAGACAAGACCAAAATAGGCAATTTTTGCTCTTTCAGTGGCAGTAACTCCGTAATACATGATGGGATATAGCTGGTTCAAAAAAGGAACCCAGATCTCATAGTGGTACAAATTATGTGCAAGTTCAGTTAAAATCAAATCACAAATGAAACGGCTATCCTGCAGACAAGACCAAAATAGGCAATTTTTGCCCTTTCAGGGGCCGTAACTCCGTAACACATAATGGGATATGGCTGGTTCAAAAAACAACCCAGATCTCATGGTGGTACAAGTTGTGTGCAAGTCTGGTTAAAATCAAATCATAAATGAAGATGCTATCCTGCGGACAAGACCAAAATAGGCAATTTTTGCAATTTCAGGGGCCGTAACTCTGTAACACATGACGGGATATGGCTGGTTCAAGAAAGGAACCTAGATCTCATGATGGTACAAGTTGTGTGCAAGTCTGGTTCAAATCAAATCATAAATGAAGATGCTATCGTGCGGACAAGACCAAAATAGGCAATTTTTGCAATTTCAGGGGCCAGAACTCCGTAACACATGACGGGATATGGCTGGTTCAAGAAAGGAACCCAGATCTTATGGTGGTACAAGTTGTGTGCAAGTCTGGTTCAAATCAAATCATAAACTAGAAATGGTGTTTGTAAAACACAATGCCCCCAACCTTTGCTTGACCTTAGCTGGCAAAATATTCAACAAATATTGTTAAAGACTCAAAAACATACAACAAGAATTCCCCCGAAGGCTATGTCGCACCTGTGGGGGCGCAAAGTCACCAAACCATGAAATCTAGGTCAAGGTCAAACATGGATGCCTGCATAAAAATTTCACTCCTAGTTGCAAGCATGTACCAAGTAACTCTTAAAAACAGACTCTTACATCAGGGTCAAAGTTAGGGTTGTCACACTATTTTACAAAGTCAGTGAACCATAAAATTTAGGTCAAGGTCAGAAATGGATACTTGCATTGAAGTTTCAATTCCTAAATGCAAGCTTGTACCAAATACAATTAATGAAGCTCTAATAGATCTTGAGAAATGGACTCTTACATTAGATAGAAAGTCAGGGTGGTCGCAATAATTCACAAAGTCAGTGAACCATGAAATATGGGTAAAAGTCAAATATGGATGCTTGCGTTGCAGTTGGAATTCCTAGATGCAAGTTTGTACCAATTATAATTTAAAAAGCTTTGATAGTTTTCGAGAAATGGTGAAAGTCAGGGTGTTCGCAATAATTCACGAAGTCAGTGAACCATGAAATATAGGTCAATGTCAGATATGGATGCTTGCGTTGAAGTTGCAATGCCTGGATGCAAGTTTGTACCAAGAATGATTAATGAAGCTCTAATAGTTCTCAAGATATGGACTTGCTGACAAGATTTTATTAAAACAAGAGGGCCCACAGGGCCCTGGTTCGCTCACCTGTCTGTCACTGTCTCGAGTACATTCTATATTTAGCTATGGTGGCCATCTTGTTCATCAGCAGAGTGATTTTAGCTTATTTGGTAGGGAATAACCTAGGTAACATTCCTGTGAAGTTTGAATCAAATTGGCCTTAGGGTTTAGGAGGGGTTCAAGTTTGAATCAGATTTACAATATTTTTCTATTTTTAGCTCCGGTGGCCATTTTTTTTCATCTGAGCGGGATTGTTTTAGCCTGTTTGGTACAGGGTCATCCAAGCAACATAACTTCAAAGTCTGAATGAAATTGACCCAAGAGTACAGAAGGAATTGTCATTTGACGATTTTTTTTTTATTTTTAGCTCTGGCAGCCATTGTTCATTGGAGTGGAATAAGGTTTAACTATTTTGGTACGGAGTCACCTAGGCAACATTCCTGTGAAGTTTTAAATCCAATTGGCCCAAAGGTTTAGTAGGAGTTTGCATTTGAAGCAAATTCACAATGTTTTTTCTATTTTTAGCTCTTGTGACCATTTGTTAATGGTTATGCTATTTTCCTAGAGGGTCATCTACACAACATTCCAATGAAGTTTAGAAGCCTTCATGGTGAAGTGGTCATGCTACTTGCCTTGTAAACCAGGGGTAGCAGTATCGATCCCAGTCTTCTCCAGACTTTCAGATTGGTCTTTAAACAGAGGTCCCATCACTGTATGACCTTAGCTTTTGGTGAGACTTCAACTCAAACACTCACTCATATGAAGGAACCTTTATGCCAAATATGAAGGCTGTATCTTAAATGATCCAAAAGTTATGACATAGTAGGTCAAAGGTCAAGGTCATGGCTCAAAAGTTTTGAATGGTTGGGAAAACTTTGTCACAGGGAACATACATGCCAAATATGAAGGCTCTATCTCATATGGTTCAAAAGTTACGATAAAGTAGGTCACAGATCAAATCTTTATATGAGTGGGAAGCCCTTGTCACAAGGAACCTACATGCCAAATATGAAGGCTCTATCTCAAACAGTTCAAAGTTATGACAAAATAACCTTCTGATCTACTTTTTGATTTGACATGACCCATGTTCGAACTTAAATGAGATATTGTCCAGATGATCATTCTGAGCAAGTTTTATGATGATTTGACTAAAACTGTGGCCTCTAAGAGTGTTCAAAACGTTTTTCTATGATCTGACCTGCTGACCTACTTTTTGACCCGACATGACCCATATTCAAATCTGACTAAGATATTGTCAAGATGATCATTCTGAGCAAGTTTGATGATGATCGGACCAAAACTGGGGTCTCTAGTGTGTACACAAGGTTTTTCAGCAATCTGACCTACTGACCTACTTACTGGCTAGATATGACCAACATTCAAAATTAACTGAGATATTGTCAAATGATCATTTTTAGCAAGTTTGATGATGATCAGACCAAAACTGTGGCCTCTGGTGTGTTCAGAGAGTTTTCTATGATATTATCTACTGACCTACTTTTTGGACTGACATGACCAATATTTGAACATGACTCAGATATTGTCAAGATGATCATTCTGGGCATGTTTGATGATGATCGGACCTAATCTGTGGCCTCTAGTGTGTTCACAAGGTTTTTCTATAATTTGACCTACTGACCTACTTCTTGACCTGAAATCACCCATATTCGAACTTGACCGAGATATTGTCAAGACTATCATTCCGAGCAAGTTTGATGATGATTGGACCAAAAATGTGGCCTCTAGTGTGTTCACAAGGTTTTTCTCTCATTTGACCTACTGACCTACTTTTTGACCCGACAACACCCTATTTGAACTTGACTGAGATATTGTCAAGATGATCATTCTGGGCTAGTTTGATGATGATCGGACCAAAACTGTGGCCTCTAGTGTCTTCACAAGGTTTTTTTTTCTGATTTGACCTAATGACCTACTTTTTTACCCAACATGACCCATATTTGATCTTGACCGAGATATTTTGTGGTGGTACAAAATGTGTGCAAGTTTAGTTAAAATCAAATCATAAATGAAACAGCTATCATGCAGACAAGACCAAAATAGACAATTTTTGCCCATTCAGGGGCCGTAACTCCGTAACACATGATGGGATATGGCTGGTTCAAGAAAGGAACCCAGATCCCATGGTGGTACAAGTTGTATGCAAGTCTGGTTAAAATCAAATCATAAATGAAGATGCTATCGTGCGGACAAGACCAAAATAGGCAAATTTTGCCCTTTCAGGGGCCGTAACTCCGTAGCACATGATGGGATATGGCTGATTCAAGAAAGGAACCCAGATCTCATGGTGGTACAAGTTGTGTGCAAGACTGGTTAAAATCAAATCATAAATGAAGATGCTATTGTGCGGACAAGACCAAAATAGGCAATTTTTGCCCTTTCAGGGGCCGTAACTCCGTAGCACATGATGGGATATGGCTGGTTCAAGAAAGGAACCCAGATCTTATGGTGGTACAAGTTGTGTGCAAGTCTGGTTAAAATCAAATCATAAATGAAGATGCTATCGTGCGGACAAGACCAAAATAGGCAATTTTTGCCCTTTCAGGGGCCATAACTCAGTAACACATGATGGGATATGGCTGGTTCAAGAAAGGAACCCAGATCCCATGGTGGTACAAGTTGTATGCAAGTCTGGTTAAAATCAAATCATAAATGAAGATGCTATCGTGCGGACAAGACCAAAATAGGCAATTTTTGCCCTTTCAGGGGCCGTAACTCCGTAGCACATGATGGGATATGGCTGATTCAAGAAAGGAACCCAGATCTTATGGTGGTACAAGTTGTGTGCAAGACTGGTTAAAATCAAATCATAAATGAAGATGCTATTGTGCGGACAAGACCAAAATAGGCAATTTTTGCCCTTTCAGGGGCCGTAACTCAGTAACACATGATGGGATATGGCTGGTTCAAGAAAGGAACCTAGATCTCATTGTGGTACAAGTTGTGTGCAAGTCTGGTTAAATTCAAATCATAAATGAAGATGCTATCATGCGGACAAGACCAAAATAGGCAATTTTTGCCCTTTCAGGGGCCGTAACTCCGTAACACATGATGGGATATGGCTGGTTCAAGAAAGGAACCCAGATCTCATGGTGGTACAAGTTGTGTGCAAGTCTGGTTAAAATCAAATCAAAAATGAAGATGCTATCGTGCGGACAAGACCAAAATAGGCAATTTTTGCCCTTTCAGGGGCCGTAACTCCGTAACACATGATGGGATATGGCTGGTTCAAGAAAGGAACCTAGATCTCATGGTGGTACAAGTTATGTGCAAGTTTGGTTAAAATCAAATCATAAATGAAGATGCTATCGTGCGGACAAGAAATTGTTTACGCACGCACGCACGCACGGACGGACGCACGCACGGACGCACTGACGACGGACGACGGACGAAATGTGATCACAAAAGCTCACCTTGTCACTACGTGACAGGTGAGCTAAAAAACAAGGCATCGCATGCGATACAAATCCCCTCGCACAAGACAACTTCGTGTGTGGAAAACACTGAAATGGCAAAAGTCCAACTTGCTTGAGATATTATCATATGCAACATTTGTGTAAAGTTTGTTTAAAAATCCATCCATAAATGTAGGTTCTAGAGTGATGACAATATTTCTCTAAAAATAGTCATAGGGACCTTGACTTGAGGCCATGGCCGCGAAGTAGATCTTGCTCAAGATATTATCATAAGCATCTTTTGTGTGAAGTTAGAATAAAATCATAAATGTAGGCGGTAGAGCAATGACAAAGTTTTTCTAAAAATAGCCATAGTGACCTTGACCTTGAGGTCATGACCAAGCAACTCGAGATATTACCATAAGAAACATTTGTGTGAAGTTCTATTAACATCCATCAATAAATGTAGGCACTAGAGCGATGACAAAGATTTTCTAAAAATAGCCCCAGTGACCTTGACCTTGAAAGTCGAAATAGTTCGAGATATTGTCATAAGGAACATTTGTGTGAAGTTATACTGAAATCGGTGAAGAAATGTAAGCGCTAGAGCCATGTCAAAGTTTTTCTAAAAATTGCCACAGTGACCTTGACCTTGAAAGTCAAACTCACTCGAGGTATTATCATAAGGAACATTTGTGTGAAGTTATATTGAAATCAGTGAAGAAATGTAGTCGCTAGGGTGATGACAGTTTTTTTAAAAAAATAGCCACAGTGACCTTGACCTTGAAAGTCGAAATCGCTCGAGATATTGTCTTAAGGAACATTTGTGTGAAATTATATTGAAATTGGTGAAGAAATGTAAGCGCTAGAGTATTGACAAAGTTTTTCTAAAACTAGAAATTGTGTTTGTGAAACACTATGCCCCCAACCATATACTTGTCCCTAAATGGGACAGTAAACAGTACCTCATGATCATTTGCATTAAAAATAAACCTGTCAAATATTTACAGATTTTAAACAAAAGTTATTCAGGTCATCTATGCCTTAGTAGCAAACAGACTGCCAAATATCATGAGCCTAGCTCAAGTGGTTCTCCAGTTATTTTGTTTAAAAGGTTTCCCTATAGCCAAAATGTATAAATCCAAAAAGGGGCATAACTCCATTAAATATTTTCAGAATTTCGCCAAAAGTTAACGAGAATTCTATGTTTTTTAATTAAAGGGGAAATAATTCAAGAAGGGGAGATAATTTGGACAAGAAAAAAAATACGGGTCAACTATTTTTTCATGAGGAACTCATATATGAAATTTCAAAACACTAGCATACACGGTTCTGAAGATATGCTATGCACCAGAAAGCAACACAATTGAGTAGCAAAAAATTACAAAGGGCCATAACTCTAACAAAATTTTATCGAATTGGTTGAAAATTTAATCAGGTAGTCTCCTCCTTAGTCCCAATCACTATACCAAATATCAAGGCTGTAGCTCAAATACTTTTTGAGATATCTTGCTAACGAGAATTCTATGTTATTTAATTAAAGGGGAAATAATTCAAGAAGGGGAGATAATTTGGACAAGAAAAAAAATACGGGTCAACTATTTTTTCATGAGGAACCCATATATGAAATTTCAAAACACTAGCATACACGGTTCTAAAGATATGCTATGCACCAGAAAGCAACACAATTGAGTGGCAAAAAATTACAAAGGGCCATAACTCTAACAAAATTTTATAGAATTGGTTGAAAATTTAATCAGGTAATCTCCTCCTTAGTCCCAATCACTATACCAAATATCAAGGCTGTAGCTCAAATAATTTTTGAGATATCTTGCTAACGAGAATTCTATGTTATTTAATTAAAGGGGAAATAATTCAAGAAGGCGAGATAATTTGGACAAGAAAAAAAATACGGGTCAACTATTTTTTCATGAGGAACCCATATATGAAATTTCAAAACACTAGCATACACGGTTCTAAAGATATGCTATGCACCAGAAAGCAACACAATTGAGTGGCAAAAAATTACAAAGGGCCATAACTCTAACAAAATTTTATAGAATTGGTTGAAAATTTAATCAGGTAATCTCCTCCTTAGTCCCAATCACTATACCAAATATCAAGGCTGTAGCTCAAATAATTTTTGAGATATCTTGCTAACGAGAATTCTATGTTATTTAATTAAAGGGGAAATAATTCAAGAAGGGGAGATAATTTGGACAAGAAAAAAAATACGGGTCAACTATTTTTTCATGAGGAACCCATATATGAAATTTCAAAACACTAGCATACACGGTTCTAAAGATATGCTATGCACAAGAAAGCGTGACGTACGAACGGACTAACGGACGGACAAGCCAGAAGCAATATGCCCCCCAACTTTTTTAAAGTTGGGGGCATAAAAAGTCACAGTGACCTTGACCTTGAAAATGGAACTCGCTACAGATATTGTCATAAGGAACATTTGTGTGAATCGATTTTGAAATTGGTGAAAAAATGTAAGCGCTAGAGCAATGAAAAAGGTTTTCTAAAAATAGCCACAGTGACCTTGACCTTGAAAGTCGAACTCTTTCGAGGTATTGTCATCAGGATCATTTGTGTGAAGTTATATTAAAATCGGTGAAGAAATGTAGGCGCTGGAGTGATAGCAAAGTTTTTCTAAAAATAGCCATTGTGACCTTGACCTTGAAAGTTGAAATGGCTTGAGATATTGTCATAAGGAACATTTGTGTGAAGTTATATTGAAATCGGTGAAGAAATGTAAGCACTAGAGCATTGACAAAGTTTTTCTAAAAATAGCCAAAGTGACCTTGACCTTGAAAGTGGAACTCGCTAGAGATATTGTCATAAGGAATATTTGTGTGAAGTTATATTGAAATCGGTGAAGAAATATAGGCGCTAGAGCGATGACAATTTTTTTCTAAAAATAGCTACAGTGACCTTGACCTTGAGGTCATGACCCTGAAAGTCGAACACACTTGAGATATTGTCATAAGGAACATTTGTGTGAAGTTATATTGAAATCAGTGAAGAAATGTAGGCGCTAGAGCAATGACAAAGTTTTTCTAAAAATAGCCATAGTGACCTTGACCTTGAAGTCATGACCTTGAAAGTCGACCTCGCTCAAGATATTGTCATAAGGCACATTTGTTTAAAGTTATATTGAAATCAGTGAAGAAATGTAGGCGCTAGAGTGATGACAAAGTTTTTCTTAAAATAGCCACAGTAACCTTGACCTTGAGGTCATGACCTTGAAAGTCGAACTCGCTGAGATATTGTCATAAGAAACATTTGTGTGAAGTTATATTGAAATTTGTGAAGAAATGTAGGCCCTAGAGCGATGACAAAGTTTTTCTAAAAATAGCCACAGTGACCTTGACCTTGAGGTCATGACTTTGAAGTCAAAGTTGCTCGAGATTTTTTTATAAGGAACATTTGTGTGAAGTTATATTGAAATTGGTGAAGAAATGTAGGCACTAGAGCGATGACAAAGTTTTTCTAAAAATAGCCACAGTGACCTTGACCTTGAGGTCATGACCTTGAAAGTCGAACTCGCTGAGATATTGTCATAAGAAACATTTGTGTGAAGTTACATTGAAATTGGTGAAGAAATGAAGGCGCTAGAGCGATGACAAAGTTTTTCTAAAAATAGCCACAGTGACCTTGACCTTGAGGTCATGACTTTGAAGTCGAACTCGCTCGAGATTTTTTTATAAGGAACATTTGTGTGAAGTTATATTGAAATTTGTGAAGAAATGTAGGCGCAAGAGCGATGACAAAGTTTTTCTAAAAATAGCCACAGTGACCTTGACCATGAGGTCATGACCTTGAAAGTCGAACTCGCTCGAGTTTTTTTTATAAGGAACATTTGTGTGAAGTTATATTGAAATTGGTGAAGAAATGTAGGCGCTAGAACGATGACAAAGTTTTTCACAAATTACCAAAATGACAAAGGGCCATAACTCACAAAGTAGTTTTCGGAATTTTGTCATAAGTTGATCAAGTCATCTACTTATCACCACCAATCTATTCACCAACTTTCAAGGCTCTAGCTCCAATAGTTTTTGAGATATCTTGCTGACAAGATTTTATTAAAAAATTTCAAAGGGCAATAACTCTTAAAAGGGGCATAATCCAGATGAGAAAAAAAATACGCGTCAGCTAATTTTCCATGACGAATCCATAAATGAAATTTCAAAACCCTAGCATACATGGTTCTAAAGATATGCTATGCATCACTTTTAGCATACATTACAATGGGCACAAATTACCAAAATGACAAAGGGCCATAACTCACAAAGTATTTTTCGGAATTTCGTCAAAAGTTAATCAGTTCATCTACTCATCACCACCAATATATTCACCAACTTTCAAGGCTCTAGCTCCAATAGTTTTTGAGAAATCTTGCTGACAAAATTTTATTAAAAAAATTTCAAAGGGCAATAACTCTTAAAAGGGGCAAAATCCGGACAAGAAAAAAATACGCGTCAGCTAATTTTCCATGAGGAATCCATATATGAAATTTCAAAACCCTAGAATACACGGTTCTAAAGTTATGCTATGCATCACTTTTAGCATACATTACAATGGGCACAAATTACCAAAATGACGAAGGGCCATAACTCACAAAGTATTTTTCGGAATTTTGTCAAAAGTTAATCAGTTCATCTACTCATCACCACCAATCTATTCACCAACTTTCAAGGCTCTAGCTCCAATAGTTTTTGAGATATCTTGCTGACAAGATTTTATTAAAAAAATTTCAAAGGGCAATAACTCTTAAAAGGGGCATAATCCGGACGAGAAAAAAAATATGCATCAGCTAATTTTCCATCAGGAATCCATATATGAAATTTCAAAACCCTAGCATACACAGTTCTAAAGATATGCTTTGCATCACTTTTAGCATACATTACAATGGGCACAAATTACCAAAATGACAAAGGGCCATAACTCACAAAGTATTTTTCGGAATTTCGTCAAAAGTTAATCAGTTCATCTACTCATCACCACCAATATATTCACCAACTTTCAAGGCTCTAGCTCCAACAATTTTTGAGATATCTTGCTGACAAAATTTTATTAAAAAAATTTCAAAGGGCAATAACTCTTAAAAGGGGCATAATCCGGACAAGAAAAAACTAGAGCTGTCAGAGGATCTGACTATAGCCCCGCTTCAGCGCTGTCAGAGAAGAAAGTTATTTAAGCTGCAGAGAAAACAGTTATGAACAAGAAATAACTGTTGAAAATTTTACATTATCTGGAAAAACTCTAAGAGTTGTGAGCCCTTGTCCCTCATTTCAATGAGCATGATACATTACCAGAATGTCCATGTTTATACTAAATTTCATCTTCCATTTTTCAATGTTCAAAGGGTAATAACTCCTAAAGAAGGCAAATCAGAGTCAGGGTTCCTGCGCTCTGCACATTGTCTCATGGTGCTTTACACTTGTGTGAAGTGTCATGAAAATATCTCAAATGGTTTGTGAGTTATGGAGCCGACACAGTCAAAATTGCCTTTTTAAATGTTCAAAGGGCAATAACTCCTAAAGTAGGCAAACCAGAGTTATGGTTCCTGCACTCTGCACATCATCTCAAGGTGCTTTTCATTTATTTGAAGTTTCATGAAAATATCAGAAACGGTTATGGAGCGGACATAGTTAAAATTGCCATTTTTTAATATTCAAAAGCCTATAACTGAAAAAGTAGACAATCCAGAGTTTGGGTTCCTGCGCTCTGCACACGTAATATGGTGCTTTACATTTATGTGAAGTTTCATAAAATTATCTCAAACGGTTTTTGAGTTATAGAGCAAAGACGGCTAAAATTGATATTTTTCAATATTCAAAGGGAAATAACTCAAAAATTAGGCAATCCAGAGTTATGGTTCCTGCACTCTGCACACCATCTCATGGTGTTTAATGTTTGTGTGAAGTTTCATGAAAATATGTGAATGGGTTTTAAAGTTATGGAGCGGACACGAAAATTGTTAACAGACACAGACAGACACACAGACAGACACACAGAAAATACGAAAACCAGAGTTATGGTTCTTGCACTCTGCACATTGTCTCATAGTGCTTAACATTTGTGTGAAGTTTCATGAAATTATCTCAAACGGTTTTCGAGTTATGTAGCGGACACTGTTAAAATTGCCATTTTTCAATGTTCAAAGGGCAATAACTCCAAAAATAAGCAATGCAGAGTTATGGTTCCTGCGCTCTGCACATCGTCTCATAGTGCTTAACATTTGTGTGAAGTTTCCTAAAAATATCTCAAACGGTTTTCGAGTTATGAAGCGGACACAATTAAAATTGCCATTTTTCAATGTTCAAAGGGCAATAACTCCAAAAGTAGGCAATCCACAGTTATAATTCCTTCGCTCTGCACATTGTCTTATGGTGTTTAACATTTGTGTGAAGTTTCATGAAAATATGTTAAGCAGATACAAAGTTATGGAGCCAACACAAATTAACGGAATCACGGAATTACGGAATTACGGAATTACGGAAAATGTTCAAAGGGCAATAACTCCAAAAGTAGGCAATCCACAGTTATAATTCCTTCGCTCTGCACATTGTCTTATGGTGTTTAACATTTGTGTGAAGTTTCATGAAAATATGTTAAGCAGATACAAAGTTATGGAGCCAACACAAATTAACGGAATCACGGAATGACAGAAGGACATGGCAAATCCAATATAGCCCCACTTTTTCAAAGCGGGGCTATAAATACGCGTCAACTAATTTTCCATGAGGAATCCATATATGAAATTTCAAAACCCCAGCATACACGGTTCTAAAGTTATGCTATGCATCACTTTTAGCATACATTACAATGGGCACAAATTACCAAAATGACAAAGGGCCATAACTCACAAAGTATTTTTCAGAATTTTGTCAAAACTTAATCAGTTCATCTACTCATCACCACCAATACAATCACCAACTTTCAAGGCTCTAGCTCCAATAGTTTTTGAGATATCTTGCTGACAAGATTTTATTAAAAAAATTTTCAAAGGGCAATAACTCTTTCAGGGGGCATAATCCGGACTAGAAAAAAAATACGCGTCAGCTAATTTTCCATGAGGAATCCATATATGAAATTTCAAAACCCTAGCATACACGGTTCTTTAGTTATGCTATGCATCAAAAGCGTAACGGACGGACGAACGGACGAACAGACGAACGGACGAACGAGGCAGAAGCAATATGCCCCTCCAACTTTTTCAAAGTTGGGGGCATAATGAAGATGCTATCAAAACAGACAGGCAAGACCAAAACAGGCAATTTTTTGCAATTTCAGGGGCAGTAACTCCGTAACACATGACGGGATATGGCTGGTTCAAGAAAGGAACCCAGATCTCATGGTGGTACAAGTTGTGTGCAAGTCTGGTTAAAATCATATCATAAATGAAGATGCTATCCTGCCGACAAGACCAAAATAGGCAATTTTTTGCAATTTCAGGGGCCGTAACTCCATAACACATGACGGGATATGGCTGGTTCAAGAAAGGAACCAAGATCTCATGGTGGTACAAGTTGTGTGCATGTCTGGTTTAAATCAAATCATAAATGAAGATGCTATCGTGCGGTCAATAAATTGTTTACGGACGCACGCATGATCAATCATCAAGTTAACAATTTGTCAAATGTGACAGCCAAACTGGAAAAGGTCAACTGTGTAGACAGGGTCTAATATTGCAGATATGCATGACAAACAACCCACCTTTTTAGTGATTTTAATATGTAGTTGTAGTTGTTCAGCAGAAAGATTGGTTTAAGATAAGGATCACCATATGTCTCTGACTTGTTGCTGAGATTCAAACCTAGTGCTGCTAAAACTTTACCTGAAAAAAAAAGCAAAGTGGCAAATGAAGAACATGTAATAGATAACTCAGATACCTAAGTACATATACCTTCCTTCCAAAGTAACTTGCCATTAATACTTCCTTTAAGGCCATTGGATAAATCTTACATATTTTCTGCAGTGTTTTGTAAATTGCTGTTGCTTTCCTTAAAACTGAGCCCCACTGTAAAAGTGATCTACTCTTAAAAGAAAGAATTTGCTCCTTAGGAGCAAAGAAGCCTCCGTGGTGTAGTGGTTATGCTACTCGGCTTGTAAACCAGGGATTGCAGGATCAATCCCGGGTTTCTCCAGACTTTCAGAGGAGTCATTAAACTGAGGTTCCATCTCCGTATGACCTTAGATGTTGGTGAGACATAAAACTCAAACACTTATTCACTCCTTAGGAACAAATTCTTTCTTGTAAAAGTAAATGCATTTCAAGATCAGCGCCTTTGTCCAGCATAAATCAAGTACTACCGAAGCAAGTTCTTTTAATCTTCCAGAGTGGTCTACCTTTAGAATGCACCCAAGAACTTTATCTACCTGGTTGAAAGGAACATTGAATCTCACACAACTTAACACTGTTAATTACAACATGCTTTTGGATAAAACATGGTTTAACACTCTGTATGCTGATTTTTATCTTCAGCAGGTGACATTTTGAAATGATTTTTCTAATTTTTCCCGGAAAACAGGATTTGACATTTCATACAAATTGTCTCCTATGGATGGAGACAATTTGCATCAGATATCAAGTCCTGCTGTCTGGGAAAATATCAACAATTTGTCATCTGCTGAATTAGCCCAGACAGTGGTAAGGTTGAAGAGGGGTCCCAATAATGTTTTTGTTTGGATATAACAGGATCTTTCAACTAACTCGGTTTAAGCGCTGGACCAAAAAAATAGTGTTATAAACGGATTTCATCAATGAGATACTTTACACAAAAACTGACCACCCTGAGGTGGCTTCTTATGTATCTTGACAATATCAGACTACCATCTTCAAGGCCTAGGGGTTAAAAACTAGTGAAGCCATTAACCCTTTTCGTACCAAATGGAATCTTCCACCTTATATATAGCATGAGTCTATTCCATTAGGGGTGTCAGGTTGTGTTTTCTTCAAAAACTATTCGGAAATTGGCTGAAAATTTTGCAAACAGTGGAGGCCCTGATCAGATGCTGCATTCTGCGGCATCAAATCTGGGCCTTCACTGTTTGCCAACTACCCGTTTCGTGTTTTCTGGTACAAAAAGGGTTAATAAAGCCATTACTGTATTTTCTATATGTGTTGAGACAGAAGGCCTGAGCAAACAGTGTAGACCCAGATGAGATGCCGCAGAAAGCGACGTCTCGCCAGTGTCTACAGTGCTTGCCACTCATTCCGCTATTCTTAGACACATCGGGTGGGTTTTGTTTGTTTTTGTTTGTTCGAGTTGAGGTTTTACATCCCTGTCAACACTATTAAGGTCATTTTGGAGACATTGCTTCCGATTTTGTGGAACTTTTACCCGACACTGAGATGAAATGACATCTCAAGCCCTACTGCCCATAGAAACCCCAAGGGTTTAAGAAGCAGCCCAACTCGCATCACTGTAGGTATTTCAACTTGTAAAATATGTCCTGCCAACACTTGGCATGAATCCTGTCCATATTAAAAGAATTGGGAAGGATCAAACTGTAGTCCTAACAGAAAAGAGATTTTGATAGGAAAAATAATCACTGCCCCTAAACCCTTTATCAAACAGAATAAATCCAAGGAAGTGTTCTCCATTAAACTGGTCTCTATAAAGTGCAGGTAAAACATTTTTTTCAAACAGTCTCCTCTAAAATGGATTTTGATGAGTGTCATTGCACATCAGACTGTTCCCAGTCTTATCTGCAGCTACATTGTTTGCCATTCCTCCAATACAATTTCAGAACATCATCACATAACAGCCAAAAAATGACTGAAAATACCAGAGTCCAGTTGTTCAAAGCATTGTTAGCTTAACAAGCTTGTTAAGGGTCAAATTGTTAACTGTTCTAGCAGATACATCAATAATTCTGGTATTTTTGCTGAAACTAGAGCTGCCGCCTAACGGGCGCCAATTATACCCCCGCATGCGTTGTCCGACAAATTTTTACAAGTATTTGACCTTGAGGAAGGTCAACGTAAAGGTCAAGGTCAGGTTTGTGTATATCAATCTTAAGTACTAGTGGCAAGGTGTGTGGCGTGTGAATATTAAAGAAATCGGTCAAAGAATAAGGAAGTTATGAGCAATGTTAAAGTTTTTTGTAACGGACCGACGACAAATTTTTACAAGTATTTGACCTTGAGGAAGGTCAACGTAAAGGTCAAGGTCAGGTTTGTGTATATCAATCTTAAGTACTAGTGGCAAGGTGTGTGGTGTGTGAATATTAAAGAAATCGGTCAAAGAATAAGGAAGTTATGAGCAATGTTAAAGTTTTTTGTAACGGACTTTTTTGTAACGGACCGACGACGACAAGCTGACTCCTATATACCCCCTTCAAACTTCGTTTGCGGGGGTATAAAAATGAGATTAGCTTTTGCCTAAGCAAAAGCTAATTACATTTTTTCAGCAAAAGTATTTGCACAGTTGCTACATTGAATGATAAAAATTTTATGATTTGTTAACTAACAACTAGTTTTGAACATCTCGCCACAGTTTTTGAGACCCAAAGTACAGAGTATTAAACTATGGTAACTTACTGAAGTAATCAGCCAGCTGTAATTTACTTTTCCTGTCATCAACAGCATCACTTGGGGCAGCATGCTCTCCTGCAAAATAAATGAAATTCAATTACGGCAATATATATTCTGATTTCATGCTATATGCATTTTGACTTAAAACCGACTAAAATACATACAAACAGTATGGATTCTGATGAGATGCCTCATTATGAGCTATCTCATCAGTATCTATACTACTTTGCATTGTTTTTAGGATTTAGACTTCAACCTATACTGGAAACAAGATATGTTTGTGAAACACTGATGCCCCAGACAGCGCAAGTTAAATATGAAAGCAGTATCACTAAGCAATAGAAAGGTATGGCCAATGTTCAAGTCTAAAAAAAGTAGGTCAAGGTCTCAAGGTCAAAAATTATGGGATCATTGGAAAGGTCATGTGACATAGAATACACATATTAAATTTGAAAGCCCTATCACTTAACGATCGAAAGTTATGGCCAATGTTAAAGTTTTTAAAAAGTAGGTCAAATGTCAAGGTTAAGGTCACGAGGTCAAACATTATGGTACCACTAGAAAGGTCTGGTGACAAGGAATGCACATGTGAAATTTGAAAGCCATACCACTTACCAATCGAAAGTTATGGCCAATGTAAGTTTTTAAAAAGTAGGTGAAATGTCAAGGTCAAGGTCACGAGGTCAAACATTATGGTACCACTAGAAAGGTCTTGTGACAAGGAATGCACATGTGAAATATGAAAGCCATACCACTTACCGATTGAAAGTTATGGCCAATGTAAGTTTTTAAAAAGTAGGTCAAATGTCAAGGTCAAGGTAAAAAATTATGGTACCACTAGAAAGGTCTTGTAAAAAAGAATGTACATGTGAAATATGAATGCCCTATCACTTACCAATAGAAAGATATGGACTAAAAAAGTAGGTCAAGGTCACGAGGTAAAAATTGATGGTACCAGTAGAAAGGTCTTGTGACAAGAAATGCAAATGTGAAATATGAAAGCCCTATCACTTACCAATCGAAAGTTATGGCCAATGTTAAAGTTTTTTTAAAAGTAGGTCAAATGTCAAGGTCAAGATCACGAGGTCAAAAATTATGGTACCACTTGAAAGGTCTTGTGACAAGGAATGCACATGTGAAATATGAAAGCCCTATCACATATCAGTCGAAAGTTATGGTCAATGTTAAAGTTTTAAAAAATTTCAAGGGGAGATAATTCAGCCAAAAATGACAACAGAGTTATGGCCTTTGGTCAGGATGTAGCCCTTGTGATGGTGAATAAGTGTTTGAAGTTTCATCGGACTAGGTCAAATACTTTTGAAGTTATGATCAAGGTTAAAGTTTTGTAAAAAATTGAAGGGGAGATAATTCAGCCAAAATGACAACAGAGTTATGGCCCTTGGTCAGGAAGTAGCCCGTGTAATGGTGAATACGTGTGTGAAGTTTCATCAGGCTAGGTCAAATACTTTTGAAGTAATGATCAAGGTTAAATTTTTTGTGACGGACAGACAAACAAATAGACAGACAGGGCAAAAACTATATGACCCCCGAATCAAAGATTCTCGGGGGCATAAAAATGGATGTGTCCAAATCTAAAGTTGGAAGCGTCCACTGGGGCAAATTATTCCTGGGCAGGTTGCAAAGCGCAAAGATGTCCCCCACTCTGGACAACTTGCCACCCCCACCTCTCCACTCGCCCAGTGTTTTGTCTAGCCATTTTTCACTGAATTATGGGGGCAAGCGTTCCTCGCTTGCACACCCCCTCCCAGTACGGGGGTAAGCTACCCCAAAAGACTGGTATTGCAAGTACTGTTTCAAAAAGTTGATTTTACTGCTTGGCTATTGGTCGAAATCCCATAATGGCAGAATATCACAAACAGCCCAGGTCTACTGATCAGCAATGTTGACTACCCTGCTTCTGACCAGCAAATATAAGTTCTAACAATTTGAACACCAATGGCTTGTTTACCATGGATAATTTGCTTTTTAGTGCCTAGAGAATTCTTTCCATAGCTCCAGATATCCATACATTTAGGATGATTTAGGGATATTTTATAAAGATAGAAATATTATCACCAATATGGCTCCTGATCTGACAATATAATTAAACCTCACTGGCTCAAACTACCCCTGCCTGAACAAACTTCATGGCCCTACAGGTGTCTGAACCTCTGAAAAATAGAAGTGGAGGCAATGATCAGGAATCAATACAATTGTGGCCATGTAAAATTGATTTAAGCCCCCCAGTGGAACTGGTTTCCACTGACCGTTCCAAGGCAGTTCTTCTGTCGCGGTTTATTTTTGTTATGGTTTGTCTTTGGGTGTTTGTGTCGCTTATATTATTTTATTTTGGATAGCCTATTGGCCATTTTGTGGGAAAGTAACTGTCCTTTTGTCTTTCCACTATTGATGTTTCCATTAGGTCTGTTGTTTCATGTTTGTGTTTCTTTCCCTTTGGTATCTCTGATGGGAGATGTGGGTTGATTGTATCGATTCCTGATCATTGCCTCCACTTCTATTTTGAACACCACCAATGCACCCTATATATAGGCATTTTCTGTAGATGCACTAAAAATGTAAATATTGAACAATTAAGTGCAGGCAGAATGAAGCTTATATATGTTTATTAAGAGGTGGAGCACTAAAATGATACAGAAAGCAATGCAATTGTGACTTTGTTTAAATAACAGTAAAGCTTTGTTTCTTAAACAATCAAGACAAATTTGATTATACGTTTAGATTCTACACACGATCAAATGCTGAGATTTATGCATGAGTACAGAAAACCCTCATTATAACGAAAGTATCTGTTCCTAACATTTTGCCATTATAAAGAATTTGCCGCTATAAATAATCCCAAAAAGGAGAAGTACATGTATAATAGGTTTTGTTTGTTTGATTTGAGATTTAACATCCCCGTTAACACTATTTAGATAATTTTTCGAGACATTTCTTCCAATTTTGTGGGACTTTTACACGACATTGAGATGAAATGACATCTCAATCCCTGTTGCCCAATGAAACCATTAGGGTTTATATGAATGGACAGGTAATCATTATCTTTTTCCCTTACCAACTCCAAGAAACAAATGCTGTGGACATTTGTTAGAATTGCCTTGCCGAGACTATTCTAACAAATATCAACAACATTAATTTTGTTTCTTGGAGTATTAAAATATTCTTGAATATCTCTATATTTCTGTCTCATCTTGGGCTAAGGTTTCATTCATTAAAATTGTCATTATTATCAGTTTTGTCATTATATCCAATGTCAGTATAAAGAGGGTTGACTGTACAAAAGTCGTATTGGTGGCTCTCAACCCTACAAGCAATGCAGAAAATTCTGGAGCAAATGGCAATCTAATATTTTATTATTTTTCATGGAAACTAAGGCTTGATATTTCATTCAAATTATCTGCCCATCAGAAAATTAACAAGCAACATCTCGCCTTTTTTGCTGAAAAATAATATAAAGCCAAGTTCTATGTGGTCATGATCATGCATTGACAGAATGGAAGATTTTAATGAATGAATTTAAAAAGAGACATTTTAGACCATGCTTTAACAGATTTCAGTGTAATGAGACTTGTCTACAAAAACACAGCTCAAGAAAGGTGAAGTATCAAGGATAATTAAGAAGAACATTTTCCTTATTTCTTATTAGAAACATATATTGTTGGTAAATGTTAGAATTGCCTCGATGCTAACAGGTACCTACAAACACGTTTTTGTTGGTAAATGTTAGAATTGCCTCAAGGAGATTCTGACAGTTACCCGCAATATTTTTGTGCAGAAATATTCACATTACTCCTTTAGATCTGGTGCTATGTGTAAAGAAAGATTTTCAAGACCAAGAGGTTGGCTACACTCATCAAGCAAGTTAACCTTCTTCAGTATCAACCATCTCAGTAGCCTGAGAATGAAACAAGGAAGCCAAGTTTATCATGAAAGACTGCACGCTTTTACTCTCTGAGCCTGTAAAAAGAAGACAAGATGAATCTTCACAACTCTCAGTATACAATAAAACCTCCACTAATGATCATCTTTGTCTAATAGCCACCTCTCATCAGCAGCCACAACAATTTGCCACAATGTATTTTACTATATATTTAACTTTGATGACCAGCCATCTCTCCTCCTGCAAGAAGTCACTTTACTTTACTAAATCTAAATTCCCTTATTAAACAGTGGTGGAATAGTTACCTCAATAGCCAAAAAATCAGAATTAAAAGAAGGAATACTTGTTTTCTCATGGGTTTAATTCTCTAAAATTATCATGTTCACAGCTAATATCAGTACAAATAATACAATCAAAATGACAGAAAAAATGATGGATAGGTATCAAATTAGTGGTGGGCCGACAATTTGGCCAGCGGACGATTTGGCCCGGACGATTTGGCCTAGGACAATTCTGCCTAGGACAATTTGGCCAGCCAAAAAATTTGGGTAGAACAATTTAGCTAAATTAATTTTTCCTAGTGGTTTTACCTATTCTTATTCTATCAATTATTTCCTTAGCATTTTTTTATTTTATTTGGCTACATATTTTCATCAAATATTTCCTGTTCTTTCAGTGACTTTATCTGTCATTTCTTGGCTTTGATGAGTGAAAAAGAAATATTGACATAAGAGGAGATTGCACTGTTTGAGCAGTTTCATCCTTTGACAACATGTTTTTATCACACATGTTTGCATATTTTCTGCCCCTTTATTGTATTTGAGCCCATCGACACTATTTAGTTCATACCAGCAGGTCAGTTTACCTATATGTAAGTGGTAAACTAGTCAAAAAGCAAGGAACCATGACCAGTCAACAAATCAGTTAGCCAGTTAATCATACATACAAGAAAAGATGCTGATTGATCTTGTTTTCAAAAAAATCAAAACAAAATCATTCAATTAATTGTTTTTTGATGTTGGATAGTTATCAATTTCATTAATTTGCTACTTAAGATTTTGGTAAGTCAGAATATCTCAGGCCAAAGGTTATAGTTCAGAAACAAAATAAAATTTCTTATTGATTAGAATCTTCTTCAAAATGTTCCAGCATCATCACAGTGCAGATTATATTTCCTTTTCTTTGGGATCATTAGCCCATTCTGGTTACATTGAAAATCAAATCTGCTTGCTAGGGGGCGTATAAAGCCTTGCAAACTACATTGCTGTGTATGAAGAGATTCGATAAAACTGAGTCTCAGAATTTTGTTCTTTTATTAAGGTGTAACTATACCAAATTTAGTGACACAGAGGCCTTTCTGATATTTAACTTCATCTGTGTGTCTCAACCCCAAAGTTCTACCGAAACCGAAACGGATGATGGACAAGACCCGGCAAACACAGCACACCCGCCTCCGAGCATACACTGACCGACATAGTCCATGAGACAGGTCAACTGGAGGTACCAGGCAAGAGACACCTACCCTAGGAATTATAGGTGTCCCCTATAAGTGCCCTTTATGTGTTCTTTTGTTTCCTAAAGCAACCTTTTAGCTTTTTTAGTTTACTGTATATTAAAAACAAACCCAAAACATTAAATTGTCAATTTGAACTGGACATTATACAAGGACTGTTCAAATATGAATGCAACTAAGCACATAAAAATGATTCTGTGATTTTTCGCATTAGTGCATGAGAAAACGTTCTACTTGCATTCATATTTGAACAGTCCTCGTATTTATCTGGCCAAATTGTCCTACCCAATATTTTTGGCTGGCCAAATTGTCCTAGGCCGAATTGTTCTTGGCCAAATCATCTGGGTCAAATCGTCCGCTGGCCAAATTGTCTTAGATTCCAAATTAGTATAACTATGGAGAAGTGTATCTCCATCAGTTATTTTTTGAGTATAACTATGGAGAGGTGTCAGTTTGATTTGAGGTTTAACGTCCCCGTCAACACTGTAAAGGTCATTTTGGAGACGTTGCTTCCAATTTTGTGGGACTTTTACCCGACATTGAGATGAAATGACATCTCAAGCCCTGTCGCCCAATGAAACCAGTAGGGTTTATAAGCATAGACAGGCCCACTCGCACCGCTTTGCCTGGGCAGGCTTAGATCCTCTAAGCAGTTTACCATACTCATGTGCAGATTGGTTTCAGCTCTGCGTGGAAGCATCATGCAGCCCATATATTTCTTCAAGCCCCTATGGGCGGGGGCCGAGAGAGGTGTCAGATGAGTTTAACTCTCCATCAGTTACTTTCTCTTTTTAATACATCCATGTTGTGCTGTCTCCAGTTTTCACACAATTTTTAAGGTGTCATTTTAAACATTTTCCTCTGCTGAACAGCAACCTCCCTGGATGGCTGCTTAACAGTGGTCATTCTTATGAATCTGAATTCTTTTTAAAGAGTTCTCTTCTCGACAGAAAATATTTATAGAGGCTGTTCTAATGAGTACCCACAATCTATGTTTGGAGCAAAACTAGAAAAATGTCAAAAATTTCCATCTAAAAAAGGCTACTTCTAGAGATATGAAAGGCACCAATAAAGTAAATGGGTGTTTAGTGCAATGCACCATTATAAACATTCTACATATATGCAAAAATGACATGAAATCCATAGTAATCTTTTCTTAATCTGATTCACTGCAACAGAATCTGCCACTCCAGGCATATCCTTAAAACGTTTTGGTAGGGCTGTAACACCACTTAATATCGTTCCCGCTCTGTGGTCTGCAAATAAGCCTGCCTCTCTGCTACTGAATACCTATTTTAGTCTCCTATTCCAATTGTATGTTGTTGGCCTTGATAAACTTAAGATCAGCAATACCACTAATGTTTAGTTTTTGGCCAGATGTGCTGTAAATACAGTAAAATTCCTATATTAAGACCACCTTTGGGACTGTTCAAAAGTGGTCTTTAAGACCACTTTTGAACAGTCCTAAAGGTGGTCCCTTACCAGTGGATACTTTGGGCAGAAAACACACAGAAAGATTAAGTGCACCCTTCACAATAAGCTTTTCAAAGCAGAAATAATCTTAAAGGAGCAGTCTCTATAAGGCTGTTTTCATGGCCACAACCGATTTCCTTTAAACTTTGTAGCTTCAAATTGGTACATATTGACTGTCTAATGGTGAATTTTTAGACTCTTTGGTCCACTGGTTTTTGCTGTATACACTATTAAAGTGGGTGGGGTAATGTCACCCCATCAACGGTATACCAACAAAAATACTATTATTTTTGTTCAAAGTGCATGACTGGAGGCAATGTTTGCCGTATGCTTACTACTTTTTTAGGCATAACAGCCGGTGATAACAGTCTTATAAATATCAAACAAGAGAAGAGTTTATACGCGCTTGTAAGTTGTACCCAAATATCAGTAATTTTTATTCCCCAACTTTACGAAAAACCACAACACCTTTACAGTTTTCAACTTATTTCAAAGATCTTTCATAAATATAATGTTGATGTAATAGTCATTCTAGGTATATGTCAGAATTATTGTTAGTTCGTAAAACTTAAAGAGTTACCTGCCCCTGAAATTGGATTTACCCATTTTTTTGAGTCGGAGTGCATTTATCCGTTTGTAGTACTCACAACTTCATTTGAAAGTGAATAAACCGATTCCATGCAAATATTATTAAATAGTTGTGGACAAGGAAGTCATTTGATTCAATAGTGCATGCTAGTATTTCCTTTTTTTGGTTATTTATGAACTCTTAATTTTCAGGTGCAAATGGACCATTTGTCAACTGTCAAACATTTCTGATCACCAAAGCAGGCTTTGCTCATGTTGTGGAACCTCATTTTAGACTGATACTGTGCTTAAATATAAGCCTTTATGGTCTCACGACATGTTTAAGAATTTGTTAATTTACTGATCTTCCTCTGAATCGCTAGATGTACTCCATGTGTCAACAGCAGTATCATAAACAAAATCAATATGTTCCCGGCTTGGTTTTGCTTCACTATTTTCTGTTTTGTTCCATTAATATCCCAAATACCAGAGAACAGAAGCAACATGTGCGCAACATCCCACGGTACGAGCCCCACTTCTGCACCCACAATACCATCCAGTGATTTGGTTCAGTCCTTGTGTATATTCAACCCACATGTTATATGTTTTATTAGACGTGTGGCGAGAACGTATCTGTGCTTTGAGAACACCATCTTCTTCTTTGTGTGCCATTATCTCATATGATCCATTGTCGTCAAAATGTTCATCTGTGTAGGTTTTGGCTTGTTTCAGCTGGTAAATACCCAGTTTCAAATCCCTGAGTTCATCCTCAGTCATCTCTGGGAAATTCTCAAGTTTCTCATCATCGATCTTTTTCCAAATAACCCGTTTTTTATCCCAGCCATTTTTTGTCGGGCCTACTATTAGCATGGCGTGATATAGGTGCCCGGTTTTCCGTCCGTTCGTTCGTCCGTTCGTCAAGGCGTCAACATTTGCGACCACCCTAGCGTTCACCCTAATGGTCAAGTTTATTTCTCAAGAACTATAAGAGCTTCATTTATGATACTTGGTACAAACTTGTATCTGGGGATGACAACTTACATGCAAGCATCCATATTTGACCTTGACCTAAATTTCATGGTTCGCTGACTTTGTAAAATATTGCGACCACCCTAGCGTTCACACTAATGGCAGGTTATTTCTCAAGAACTATAAGTGCTTCATTAATGATATGTGGTACAAACTTGTATCTGTGGATGGCAACTTGAATGCAAGCATCCATATTTGACCTTGACCTACATTTCATGGTTCACTGACTTTGTAAAATATTGCGACCACCCTATCGTTCACCCTAATGGTCAAGTTTATTTCTCAAGATTTATAAGAGCTTCATTAATGATATTTGGTGCAAACTTGAATCTGGGGATGGCAACTTAAATGCAAGCATCCATATTTGACCTTGACCTAAATTTCATGGTTCACTGACTTTGTAAAATATTGTGACCACCCTAGCGTTCACCCTAATGGTCAAGTTCATTTCTCAAGAATTATTAGAGTTGCATTAATGATACTTAGTACAAGCTTGCATTCGAGAATGGGATCTTTTGAACAAGCATCTATGTTTGACCTTGACCTATATATCATGGTTCGATGACTTTGCGCCCCCATAGGCGCGACATAGCCTTCGGCGGAATTCTTGTCACAACCTTATCCTGCAGCTTATTTGGAGTTTTTGCTAGGGCCATCATTCTTCTAGCAATTACTTTGCCTGAATCTTTGCTTGTTACCAAAGGTAGTCTAAATCCATTGCACAATGAGCAAACAATCCTTCGCCAACATATGGTATTTGACTATTGGGCATTGTGTTGCTAAGGGCTTTCCACTTTTTAGTTCTCCCATTAGCTGATTCGACAACCCATCTCACCTTTGTAACTAGCCTTGACTCATTCGCCTCTTCAGTCGTATGTTGCTTTTGAGATTTGTTTAGAAAGTGAGGCATATGAGAATTGATTCCAAAATCCTTTAGTATATCTATAGCATCCCTGAAACGGTCTACAATGAGAACATCGTCTTCTTCAAACCAGTCAGTAATATTTTCTGCATTAGTCTTTAACATGTATTCGGTAATTTTAGCATCTGTATTTTTCCCATCTGCAAGATATGGTCCCATCACAGTGAAAATGTAACCATCAGTGGCCACAAGCATCATAGGTTTCAGCAAAGGCTGTCCTTTATGTACGGAATAATATCTTCTCTGAAATGAGTAGTTTCCACTCTTCTCAATATATATGTACGTTCCATCAGCCACTGCGATTGCAACATCAGAATTTGAATCCCCAAATAGGACATTTGCAAAAGTTGATGTATGATTCAGGGATGTTAGAGAAATACTAAAGGGTTATGAAATCAATTCTCATATGCTTCACTTCCTAACCAAATCTCAGGAGCAATATACGACTGAAGAGGCGAATGATTCAAGGCTAGGTACAAAGTGAGATAGGTTGTCGAATCAGCTAATGGGAAAATAACAAAGTGGAAGGCCTTAGCAACAAAATATCCAATAGTAAAATACCATATGTTGGCGACTATGTAAGAATTGTTTGCTCGTTTTGCAATGTGTTTAGACCACAAGGACTGAACCCAATCACTGGATGGTACTGTTGGTGAAGAAGTGGTGCTCGTACCGTGGGATGTTGTGCTCATGTGATTGCTAGCATGCACTATTAAATCAAATGATTTCGTTGTCCACATCTATTTAATTATATATGCATGGAATCGGTTTATTCACTTACAAATGAAGTTGTGAGTACTACAAACAGATAAATGCATTCTGGTTTAAAAAAATGGGTAAAATCCAATTTCAGGGGCAGGTAACTCTTTAAGTTTTATGAACTAACAATAATTCTGACATATACCTAGAATGACTATTACATCAGCATTATATTTATGAAAGATCTTTGAAATAAGTTGAAAACTGTAAAGGTGTTGTGGTTTTTCGTAAAGTTGGGGAATAAAAATTACTGATATTTGGGTACAACTTACAAGCGCGTATAAACTCTTCTCTTGTTTGATATTTATAAGACTGTTATCACCGGCTGTTATGCCTAAAAGGGTAGTAAGCATACGGCAAAAATCGCATCCAGTCATGCACTTTGAAAAAAAATAATAGCATTTTTGTTGGTATACCGTTGATGGGGTGACATTACCCCACCCACTTTAATAGTGTATACAGCAAAAACCAGTGGACCAAAGAGTCTAAAAATTCACCATTAGACAGTCAATATGTACCAATTTGAAGCTACAAAGTTTAAAGGAAATCGGTTGTGGCCATGAAAATAGCCTTATAGAGACTGCTCCTTTAGGTGGTCTTAAGAACGGAATTTCAGTGTACATTTGAAGGCAAGTATTGCAGTTCTATCTGGTTGCCATGAGTTTGTGCGACAAGACCTCAGCTTGCTTTATCATTTTTATTCTTAATTGTTCAAGAATATTTCATTTATTGTAATCTACTTTAAATGTATATAACCATGATGATATAACATTATTTTCTCGTGTTTCAACGTTTGCCATCATATCATGGATGTGTTGCAACTTTGTGGTTCTGGGCACAGTTCTTCTAAGCTTATGAAAGTTATTCGTTTAAATATCAGTCAAACTTTAATCACTTAATATGGCAAACACACAAATATTTTTGCTGAAAAAAAATATCAGCAACTTTTTTTCAGCAAAAATACCACTGCATTAGATATTGTTCTAGCTAAAAATGTTAACATTTTGTTCACAAATGTGTTCATTAAGCTAATGATGCTTTGAATAACAAGATGTTGGATGCAATATGTCATACCAGAGCTTGGCAAATATTAAATTATATTCTCCATTACAAAGATGACTGCAATACTCTTTCACCCTTAAAATTAGAAGCAGACCTTTCCATCTTCAAATCTGGACCATTCATTTATCCCAAATAGGGGTTTCAAGCAGAATGACAAACTGTATAGATCCTAATGAGAAGGTTCATTACAAGATATCTCATCAGAATATATTCATCAGAATATATATGGTTTGCATAGGTAACTGTTCTAGTCTATAGTTCTGCAAGGCCAGTCAAGACCAGGTCAACAGAAATGCCCTATAATTATTTCAGTTATGAAATGAATGTAATTTATTTAACATTCATTGGCCCAATGAAATTAAATAAATTATCTTTGTTACTTATATTTCCTTATTTTCTATCAATGGTGTGACAAAAATTCTGGTTTGAGGGCTAGAACTGAAACAAGAAAACAATGGTATGCAGTTTTTCTATGAAAAGCAGAAAGTTGTTGATGTCATAATGCTGCCTTCATCAAATCAAGATGGAGAGAACTATGGTTTGATGTCACTTAATGATCATTTGACATCATGTGAGTCAATGTATTCACTGGAAAGTGAACAATATTGCATCCCTAAAGTTACCAGGGCTGATTGATATGTTGTGAGCCTCATATTGAAGAATTAGAATTTTGTCGTACATTTTGAATTATTTTTCAACAGAATTCCCTTCAGTTTCTATACACTTTTGACAGGGGTGTTTAAGGGTCTCAAAGCCATCTTTATAGAACTCCTTTTCTTGGCTGTTCAGAAAGTCATCCACTGCATATATGATGTCATTATCCGATTGAAAGTACGTGCCTGAAATAGCAGTTTTCAGTTTTGGAAATAAATGCAGTTTTCAGTTTTGGAAATAAATGTAAGTCTGACGGAGTGCGATCAGGTGAATAAGGCAGATGCTCAATCAATTTAAAGCCACAATCGTGAATGGCAGCCATAGCAATGACAGACTTGTGAAAAGGAGCATTGTCCTGATGGAACAACACACCTTTAGTGAGCTTTCCGCGGCGCTTAAGTTTAATATTTTCCTGTAACTGCGTCAGAAGTGAAGCATAGTATGTGCAATTGATCGTTTGTCCCTTTTGGAGATAATCTGTCAGCAGAATACCATCTGCATCCCAGAAAACCAAGGTCTTAACCTTCCCAGCTGATGGAACAGTCTTTGCCTTCTTTGGTGGGGTGAGCCAGGGTGTTTCCATTGTTTTGATTGTTATTATTTAGCCTCTGGGGTAAAATGATGGACCCATATTTATCCATATTGACAAATCTAAAGAAAGTTGGCAGGATCTTCCTCAAAATCAAAAAGTTTAAGATTAACATGCGATAATGTGCACCGGGTGTGCTTCTGATCAACTGTCAGAAGTCTTGAAACCCATCGGGCCGAAAGCTTTCTCATTGCAAGATCCTCTGTTTGAATGGAATGAACTCTTTCCTGTGAAACGCCAACTCTACTGGCTACAAGTATATATCTTTCTGTGACTCCTGTGTCAGTCATAACAATATCATGGACTTTATTGACTATTTCTGAAGTTGCATCATTGACAGGCCTTCCAGGATGGGGGTCATCCTCAAGGCTCTGTTTGCTGCGTTTAAATTCTGCCACCCACCTTTTCATTCTAGCATATGAAGGGGCATCTTTCCCTTGTTTTGCTACCATATCATTATGGATATCCTTATGTATTAAACCATTTCTATGCAAATATTGAATCACTGCTCTTTCACCTATTTTGTCCATTTTGCAAAAGCTGCTTGCCCTGTTTACTTAAGAGTGCTACGTCGTCAATATAGACTGACCAAATGAGACCAGTCCTTGGCTACACGGCCCTATATAGTCAGAGAACAATAAGACTTAAAAAGAACATCCCTGCATACCTCCTTCAATATGAGGCGCACAACATATCAATCAGCCCTCATAACAATAACAATCAGAAATAAGACTATTTGCGGATGACTGTGTTTGCTAGGAAATGCGAGATACAGAGGACTGACTGAAACTTCAGAATGATATGGATAGATTAGGATGTTGGGCATGAAAATGGGGCATTTGATTTCAACCTGTTAAATGCAATATTATGCAGATAACTAGGAAAAGAACCTATAATGGAGGCTTCTTACACCTTAGAGGGACCGTTTCTCCAGAATGTGGATTCCATTAAATACCTTCATGTGACAATTATACATGATATGAGATGGAATACACACATTAGCAACAGGTGCACTAAGGCAAACAGAATGCTAGGCTTCCTGAGGTGAAACCTTTATCCATCTCCTCAGGATGTGAAAGAGGCAGCATATAAAGGACTTGTTCACCCTATCTTGGAATATGGTAGTTGTATCTGGGACACCAGTGGAGTGGTTCTTGATGAAGAAATCGAAAAAGTTCAGAATAGGCCTGCTAGATTTGTAACAAACAATTACTGCTTTGAAACTGGGAGCATGACTGGAATACTAGAAATATTAAGATGGGAGTCTGTCAAGAAAAGGAGAAGAGACAGTAGGCTCATACTATCATATAATGGTCTAAAGGGTGCAGAGTTCCTTGTTCCCTCAGCTAGGCGCTAAAGAAATCATCATTCATTGGTGTATCTGACCCCTACTGCAAGAGCGGACATTTATAAAGAATTGTTCTTCCCTCAAACCATTAGAGATTGGAAGGCCCTTCTAGATTTTATCATTTCCACAGCTGAAGGTGCAGAGGATAGTGTAGCTAAGTTTATCTCTTTGGTGAGAGCTAGGGACTAACTTCCCATATCACATACTGGCGTATGGATGTCATTTGATGTGTCATCAGTAACAATTCTGATTCTGAACAATAGAGATTTTCTGTAAACACACTGAGAATATAAATATTTAATATGACTAGGTTTTGTATTTTTTAATTCTATGCAGGTGTGTTACAAAGCAAGAAAGGTGGGATTTATATATCTGCTAGGAAGGTAAGATAATTTTACAGCAGCTTTTGGTCTGCTACATATGTACATACATGCATTACAGTGATTTTGAAGGCTACCTAGGGGGACATTTGAAATTACATACAAGAGAGCCAATATTCTTGAAAGTCTGTCTGGTTTAATTTGGGATAAATGGTCTGGTGTGTAGCTGACTTGAGTAACATGCACTTAAACCTTGTCCTGCTGAACACGAAAACCACTACCTTTGCAAACAGTGTAGATCCAGATCAGATGGCTTCTGAATCCAGATCTATACTACTTGTCATTCAGTCTGCAAATTTGAATGAATACATTATATCAAGAAATTTGATTGGCTGATAATCAAAAATGGGTGTGAAAATTAATTTATGCAGCAGGACAAGTGTTATAGCATTCTTGGATATCAGGAAACTTGAGATGGGAAGGAGGTTGCTACATATGTTTTACGTATCGGGAAAACAATCCTGTGAGTAGTACATGGAGCATTCATATCATAACTACCTAGATTATTTGCCCTATTATAGAACCTTATTTGATATGTGCTAATGAGTTCTTTGGGGTAAATGATTACTATGTTTGATTAAGCACTATACCATTATCATCCAAAATATTGGGACTCATTTAAATTAAGCAAATATGTATTGCAACTATCTTCAAACTGAGACAATGTTGATTTCACTTCCCAGAAATGTGTCAAAACTGTCCTGATGGACAGGCAAACAGTGTAGATCCTGAACAGACTTCTCCTTCATGGTCTATACTTGTTCAGACTGCTCCTTCAGAAAGTCTGGTGGTCTATACTGTTTCCTCCACAGGACATTGACATTACATTTATAACAGAAATTTCAGTCTAATTTGTCCCCTAAATCTAACCCCCATCCTCTAAAGTAAGGTTTCGCTTGTAACAGAATGTCAATGTTCTGTGGTTTCTTCAAGAATATCTGCTGGAGCTTGTGATAAAATGTTAATGTCCTGTGGTTTCCTTAAGAATATGTGTCCCAATATTTAGTGATTGCGGCATTGTTGGTATTTCTGGTGGCTGTACATTGGTAACCTAGTATGTTATACATGTAGATGTACCTTTCTCCTGCACTTTACTAACTGCACCTACACCATTAGTAATGATACATACAACTGTTAGTAATCTTAGCTTCTGTATAATACAGCACAAGCACAAATACATGTATTAGCCGTTGTCCTGCAGAACACAATAACTACTACCTTTGCAAACAGTGTAGATCCAGATCAGATGGCTTCTAAAGAAGCCATCTGATAAGGCTCTACACTGTTTGTGAATGTGTAGAAATACATTACACTAAATTACATTAAGTAATCTGACTGGTTGAAATTCATATGTGTGGCTTAACCCATTTTGTACCGGAAAACCCCTAAATGGGTACCCTGGCAAACAGGGCAGGCCCAGATCAGACGCCGTGTTCTGTATAATATAGCACAAGAACAAATATAAGTACTCACCCTGTGAAACATAATAACCACTACCTTTGCAAAAAGTGTAGATCCAGATCACATGGCTTCTAAAAACCATCTGATCAGGCTCAACACTGTTTGTGAATGTGTAGAAATAAATTACATTAAATTACATTAAGTAATCTGACTGGTTGAAATTCATAAATGTGTGTGGCTTAATAAGTTCACACAGCAGGACAAGGGTTAAGACAAACAAATATACACAAAGACAAACTTTAAGGGGAATGGGAACACCTTCAGGGGAAGCAACTCCTGCAAAAGTATTTTTGTCTCCCATGTCAACAGGGGTCAACTCTTAAAGGAAAGAATTTGCTCTGGCAAATTCTTTCCTTTAAGAGTAGACCCCTTTTTTAGTCGGACAGGGCTTATAGAAAAGCGAACAAGAAGTCTCGAAAGTTGTCTCCCTTTGAAAATGGCGGAAAAATGTGCCAGGTGTTCCCATTCCCCTTAAATGCCACTGCCTTTAAAAATAACTGTTTTTCATACATCTCTCTTTTTACAAGTCTATGATAAACTGACCTAAACCTCAAGCTCCAATGTTTTACAGAAATCAGAGAAATGAATAGAAGGCTAAGTTAGATTTCTTTTTGCTTTATAAGATTGGCAGGGTGGGGCATTTCAGGTGTTTTCAGTATATGTCGAATTTGCTGAGTCCCTAAGAAGCTTTTTCCCACAGCTTGAATGGCCATAGACATCATTTTGGTGTTCCACTTGAATTCACATAATCAGGTTACCTGATCAGGGTCTACACTATTTGCTTACAAGATTTCCAATCAAAAATAAAATAAAAATGCAAATATAGAGCAGACACCCAATGAATAACATATGGATTTGCCAAACATATAACAATGGAAGAGTAAACCATTATCATATGACGTCGCGTCTGAGAGTGTAATAACGCCATGCATTATTTTCGATAATCCACTAGTGGATTAAATATGCAAATTAGCTAGATACGTCCCGTAACGTTACATGTACGACGAACTTAACTACGTCGCGTTTACTAATGGCGGAATATTGACATTTTTGTAAAATAAACGTGAATAAAAAGCGTTTTAAATGTCATACGAAAAATAGAATCTTGCATTCGTGCTCATGTATTATTGAATTTATTAAACTCGTTGAGGAAAAGGGATAAAATGCTCGACAAAGCCTCGCATTTTATCCCTTTTCCTCAACTCGTTTAATAAATTCCATAATACATGAACACTCATGTAAGATCCTCTATGTATACAATAGGTTAATCCTCAGGCATGCATAACAGAAAGGTAACTGTTCTGTTACAAGTTCTGCTGAGTACCTAGAACATGAGTAAAGTCATTATAGCACAACCTACAGGCCTCATACTGACGAAGCTTTTCCATGCCTGAAAGACCTGATTTTGCAGCCTTAACCCTTATTGTGCGAACAAGTCAACCATTACCTTTGCAAACAGTGTAGATCCAGATCAGATGGCTTCTGAAGAAGCCATCTGATCAGGATCTACACTGTTTGTAATGCAGTTTGTGAAATGAGCAAATACATTTTATCAAGTAATTTGTTTGGTGAATAGTCAGAAATGGGTGTAGCTAAATAATTTGATTCAGCAGGATAAGCGATCAATAGTCATTGGAGGAAAATTCAAAATCTAAAAAGCCTGAAATCAAGAAAAATCAAGAAAGAAATCCAGCTCTAAAAGCCTGAAATCCTGCATATGCCTGAAAAGTATGAGGCCTGAACCTACCATTTAACCTAATGACCAGTAAGGACATGAGGCCAGCCTGTGCTCTCATACAATCTGACTTTTTACCCATTTGCATCAGCCTTCATTTGTCGATGGGAACGAGTATCTACAGAGTGATAAACAAAGACCAAAGACAAACTTTGTAGGTGCATAGACCGAACGGAGTTTCTTCATACATGTCATTTTATAGGTTTTACTTTAACCCTGATCATATATACAAATGGAGGTCAATAGAAAAATTTATCCCTTTTTCCTCATCAGAAATTTCTTTCCTATCTCCTCCTGGGATAAAACTGTCTGACTTACCATGCATCAGTAACATAGCCCCTGCTGTCTCTGCATACAACTGCAACTGCTCCAGAAACACTATGGTCTGAAATCAAATGAGCAAGCGCATAACAAAACCTACAATAAGACAGGTGTGACCAGCACAGACTCAAATCAACTCATGCACCCATCCACTATGACAAGACCTTTTGCTTATGTCTCTTTGCATAGATATTAGCCTATAGTAGGTACATGCGATCAGCAAATACTCTGATCAGACTGCACAAATACTCGGACAGACAGGTCTGAGCAAACAGTGTAGACCCTGATGTCTCATTAGGATCTACACTGTTTGCCACTCATCCAGCTATTTTTTAAAAACAATATCAAGTAGAAAAGTGTACTTATTTAAATTTTATAACAAGTATGGTAAGGAATTGAGGTGTCTGAATACTATGACTAAATAGAGCATCTTACATGAGTGCTAATGTATTATTGAATTTATTAAACGAGTTGAGGAAAAGGGATAAAATGCGAGGCTTTGCCGAGTAGAAAAGTGTACTTATTTAAATTTTATAACAAGTATGGTAAGGAATTGAGGTGTCTGAATACTATGACTAAATAGAGCATCTTACATGAATGCTCATGTATTATTGAATTTATTAAACAAGTTGAGGAAAAGGGATAAAATGCGAGGCTTTGCCGAGCATTTTATCCCTTTTCCTCGACGAGTTTAATAAATTCAATAATACATGAGCACAAATGCAAGATTCTATTTATCATATGGCATTTAAAATGCATTTTATTCACGATTGTTTACAAAAATATCAATATCCCGCCATTAGTAAACGCGGCGTCATTAAGGACGTCGTACATGTTACGGGCGTATCTAGCTAATTTGCATATTTAATCCACTAGTGGATTATCGAAAATATTACATGGCGTTATTACACTCTCAGACGCGACGTCATATGATAAATACAGTACCTGTCTAAGACACATGTTGCAGCTTAGTCTGCGTCCAAACAAACTCAGTCTTTGTCAAATCTGACATCGATGAATTAGACAAATATTGGTTGTGGTGACAAATTGTTGAATAGTTTGTCCAATCTGGTAACTTAAATGTTCAAATAGACTGTGAACAGTGGACCTCCATGCCAGTGAGACTTGGACATTGACAAAGCCAAACCTCCAATGTCTGCAGCAGAATGACAAGATCTGCAATGTCAAGCTGCAAGACACTGTCCTGGTCAAGTCCAATGAGATACTTGTGCGGCAGGGCATTGAAAACCTGGAGCAAATTCTTTCCTTTAAAGGTCGCCCCCTGTTGACAAGGGAGCCTAAATACTTTTGAAACAGTTGCCTCCCATGAAGGAGTAAACATCTCTTTAACTCTGTAGAATGATATGAGCCCCGCCAAGCAAATTTGGGTCTTCGAGCATTCCGTAATGACAAATTTTAACTGCGCATGCCCAGCCATTCAGAGAGGCCAGGGATATGGCTTTCTGTCTGAAGGTTCCTCTTGATTAACTGCTTGTATGAGCGAGCAGCGAAGGTTCTGGTGAGACTGCGCGGATGCGCAGGCTCGCCTGAACCTTCGCTGCTCGCATAGGCGATAAGTACCAAAATCGCTTGACGGGGCCCATATGGTATCTTACATGATTTGTGAGTTCATGGACTGTTCCATCTCTAGGCATATTAGAAGCTTTGTCAGGATCATTCTTGATGTTGTAGATGAAGGCTTCCAAAGCTTTGGCTCCCTGCAATGACATAGAACTTTCATAAATGTGTGGGCCATTCCATAAGTTTAAAGAAACTGATTTTATTTTCTTTTTACCAAGAATGGAATGAGGCTAAGTCATGTTGCATATCACTTTTAAAATTAGCCATTCTAAAAATAAATTTTCATAGCTCCAGATAATTTGGCCCCCCCCCCCCCCCCCCCCCCCCCCCCCCCCCCCCAAACAGACTGGGTTGCATGGTGCTTCAGGCGGAGCTGAAACTGACCACACATGAGTACTGGTAAACCGCTTAGCGCTTAGAAGGACTAAGCCTGCCCAGGCAAAGTGGTGCGAGTCAGACTGTCCAATGCATATAAGCCTTTTGGTTTCATTGGCTGGCAGGGCTTGAGATGTCATTTCATCTCAAGGTTGGGCAAAAGACCCACAAAATTGGACATGCTTCCAATTTTGTAAGACTTTTACCTAACATTATGATGAAATGACAACTTAAGCCCTCCCGTCCAAACTAACCGATAGGGTGTGTAAGCAGGGATGGTCCGACTCACACCACTTTGCCTGTGCAGACTTAGACCATCTTGGTTTCAGCTCTGCATGGAAACACCATGCAGCCCAATCTATTTCTCCAAGCCCCAATGGGCATGGGCCAACATTTCATTTCGACAGTGACAAGTGAAGTTTGCTTCTTTCTTATGTAAATCCATACGAAAGGAAAATATGACACAAATTTGTACAAACTGTTAAATCATTGTTGTGTATATTGTATAGATAAGCCACATCCAGTGACACTGTGCTTTGTACTCAGGTACTTCAGCTAATGCTTTCCTATCATGATAGGGATCACTTGTTTTATCTTTATGCATTTACATGAACATGGTACGTGTATGGATGCAAGGCCCACACCTATAATATAAATTTACTGGAGAAATAATAATAATAATATCAATGTTTATCAGGGGCAAGTTGTTCAAAACTAACAACATCGTTAGTTAACGTAATGTTAAAACTTTGATCATTTAATATGGCAAATACATCACGAAAACACGCCTATATAATTTTGACCCCCTTGAACCCCACTTTTATATCGTAAAACTGGGGTTTCCGGTGATATACCTTATTTTTCTGCTCTAAAATACAGATTGTGGGTACTCGTTAGAACCGCCCCGATGAGGCGGTTCTAACGAGTGCCCACAATCTATATTTGGAGCAGAAATAAGAAAAATATCCCAATTTTTCATCATAAAATTTTCTTTTTTTCGGCAACAAAGGTGGCAATGTATTTGAATAGGCGTGTTTTCGTAATGAATACTAATATTTTTGCTGAAAAAAATGTGAGCAGTTTTTGCAAATGCAAAAGATGCTCTCATTTTTTTCAGCATTTGCAAAAGCTGGCTCACATTTTTTCAGCAAAAATAACACTATATTAGATATCGTACATGCTAGGACATTTAACAATTTGACCATTAATGACCTCATTAAGCTAACGATGCACTGAACAATTGAACCAAGAAATATACCGCTTCCAGGGCCATGAAAGGATGCACTATGTCAAATGGGTGTTATCTACTAAGTAAATTGCATAAATATAGACCTGACGTTACCACAGAAAACACTACTTACAGTGCTCCCAAGTGTAGAAAGCAGTGAGGCGAGTTTAGCTCTAGTTGGTGCTTGACATCCTGAAACAGTTAAACAGTATGTTATAACAACATTTCTAGGCTGACAATTGATCAAAACTGACATTTTTATTGATTGATTTGAGGATTAACATCCCCGTCAACACTGTATAGGTCATTCTGAAGATGTTGCTTCCAATTTTGAGGGACTTTTACCGACATTGAGATGAAATGACACCTCAAGCCCTGTCGCCCAATGAAACTGATAGGGTTTATAAGCATTGACGGGCCGACTCGCACCGATTTGCCTGGGCAGGCTTAGATCCTCTAAGCAGTTTACCAGTACTCGTGTGCGGGTCGGTTTCAGCTCTGCGTGGAAGCATCATGCAGCTCATCTATTTCTTCAAGCCCCGATGGGCGGGGGCCATTCAAAACTGACATACCATATACATCATCATAAGGGCACAGTGCACTTTCACATTTCGTGGTCATCATAAAAACAAAGCCATGTAACGTCTTTCTATTAACCTCACAGTCAGGTGCCCCCATGTATTCTTTATGTCCACTTTTGACATGTAATGTTCTTCACTATGTATAGCAGGAATTCAACTCTAAATTAAGGGGCATTGATCTGAGCCTGCTCTGTTTGCCATAATACTTGTTTCGGGGTTTCCCAACTGAAATGGATCAGCCTCACCCAAAGTTAATCAGGTACAATTTCAAAGCTAAGTGATCGTCAACTCAAACAAAATCTGCATTTTTTTATTCAATTGGTGAATTTATAGGAATAAATTATATCAAGTAATTTGATAAGTGATAGTGGCATAATTAATTTATTCAGCAGCACAAGGGCTAATTATGCAGAAGATTTTTTTTTATACAGCAGGCTTTTCTATGTGGGGATGTGTCAAAACTGTCATGACAAAAAAGCACACCGTGCAGACTCTGAGCCAATAAAGTCTCCTGAAATACTCATCACAAGAGGGCCAAGATGGCCCTGATTTGCTCACCTGATATCAAGATGTCACAAAGCTTCTGAAAGTCATATGGGTGACAGCCATTCCATGAAGCATAACTGTTGCAATTAGATAGATGATCACCTGGGCAACATTCTTGCAAAGTTTGATTAAAACTGGCTTAAGAATTTCTATTCTTACCTATGTCAGCCATTTTGTTCATTAAAACAGAAGTGTTTTAGCTATTTTGGTAGAGATCACCTAAGCAAGATTACAACAAAGTTTGAATGAATTTGGCCCATGGGTATAGTAGGAGTTGTTGCTTAAAGGTTTGTCTCTTTTTAGACCTGGCATCCATTCTGATCATTAGAGCCAAACCCATTTAGCTATTTTGGTAGAGGGTAATCAAAGCAACATTACTATGAAATTTGATTGAAATTGGCCAAGGGGTATAGGAGGAGTTTTTGTTTAAAGATTTTTTTTCTATTTTTAGCTCGGACAGCCGTCTTGTTCATCATAGCAGAACCATTTAGCTAATTTCGGTAGGGAGCCACCTAGGCAACATTCCGGTGATGTTTGAATCAAATATTGACCTGGGTATTTAGGAGTTCGCATTTAAAGCAAACTGCCATCTGGTGGCCATCTTGTTCATCACAGCCAAACGATTTTAGCTATTTTGGTAGGGAGCCACAAAGGTAACATTCCTGTGGCCATCTTGTTCATTACAGCCAAAAGATTTTAGCTATTTTGGTAGTGAGCATCCAAGGTAACATTCCTGTGAAGCTTGAATCAAATCAGCTCAGAGGTTTAGGAGAGTTCGCATTTGATGGAAATTTACGTGTTTCAATTTTTAGCTTTGGCGGCCATTTTGATCATCTGAGCAGAACTGTTTTAGATATTTTGGTAGAGGGTCACCTAAGCAACATTCCTATGAAGTTTGAATGAAAATGGCCAAAGGGTTCTGGGGAAGTTCATGTTTGAATCAAATTTACGTTTTTGTAATTTTAGCTCTGGACTGTGGATCGAAAACAGCCAAAAATTAATCAGATGCTTACAGTGGCATAGACACTACAGCAGAAGATGGCTTTTCAACTTTGTTGTTTTAATGTCATGGCTGAAGTTGTTCATTGCATATGAGTTTGACATTTGAAACAGCAAAACTCGCAAACTATGTAACTTTAAGTATAATAAGTATGCATACGGAAAAATTCCACTTTTACAGCTACAAAGGACAGCATCCTTTTACATGGGCATATTTTACCCCAATATTTGTCAATTACTGTACCTCAAGATTTCTATCAAACTCTGGTTTTATGGATCGTAGATGTTTCACTACTGGAAATATGGACAATACTGAACTGATATCATGACGATTGAGGTTCTTCCTAGCAAAACCTGCCAGTGTCTGAAAACAAACATACAACAAGATATGAAACAAATGATATCAAAAGCTGTTTATGCAAGGTACTGACAGAGTCCCGTCTAAAGCAGCAGTCTCACCCTCATGTATAGTAGTCGCAGATAATATTGACTATGCGGAGCTATTGTTTGCACCTGCCCTTGGAATGTTCTTTAACAAAAAGGTAAACCAAGTCACCCAATTGTGTGAATTCAGCTGTAACACAAACAAAGCTGTGGCGTATATGGCTATTTGGTCCGCTTGAAGAAAGCATGCGAAAGGCACTCTAGCAAATCTTCTGGTGGACTCCTCGAATTTGACATATACTGACAACATCTGAATAGCTCCGCCAAGTCAATTTTATCTGCAACTACTATATTGAGGGCTAGGTTTTATTATGTTTTTTAAAACGTAGCAGAACGGCAATGAACGCAGTAAAAAAGTATAACATACTGCTATATATGGCAACAAGAGCCAAAGTCTCACAGTATGTACACACTGGCCCCGATAGCTCAGTTGGTAGAGTGTCCGCTCCAGGGAACGGGAGGTCTCGGGTTCGATCCCGGGCCGCGACATACCAAAGTCGTTAAAAATGGTACTAGCTGCTCCTCGCTTGGCACTCAGATTTACGGGGTAGAGCTAGGACTGGTCGACCCAGTGTCAGGATAATGTGACTGGGTGTGGTATCATGTAATGTGTCTGGGGCATGATACTTCAGTGAGGCAGCACTATAAACGTGAGCATTGAGCTCCCTGTCGCAACCAGACACCGTCGTGATATGACTGAAAAATTGTTGAAAGCGACGTTAAACCCGAATTCACACACACACACACACACACACACACACACACACACACACACACACACACACACACACACAGAGTATGTACAGCTATATATGCCCAGATAAATGACCCGGGTCCTCTACGTATTACTACGCATTACCTACAGTTTCCTATGTCTTAATGTGTTTTGCTATGTTTTAATCTATATTTTATTATGTTTCAGTAGGTTTTGGTAGGTTTTGGTAGGTATTGCTAGGTATCACTTTCCTACACTACAGCGCAAAATTAACAAAGTAAAACCTAGCCCTCAATACAGTAGACAGTGAGACTGGGGCTTTAGTCATATTACAACCTTCCCTATCTGACATGAGCTTTGAGTCAGTATGCATCTATGCAATGCATAGGGAGTATTCAGTTAAGATGGCGCAGATGTGCCGGCTGACCTTAGTATTCACTGGGTGCACATTTCCAGACTTGTGTATGCTTGATTCACTTCAACTGATAATGAATTGAAAAGTAATAATTATTTTTTTTACTTCATCAGCCTTCAAACTTTACCCTTATCCCACTGAACATGAAAAACCGTATCTTTGAAAACACTGTAGATCCAGATCAGATGGTTTCTGAAGAAGCCATCTGATCAGGATCTACACTGTTTGTCAATTAGATTGCAATTTTGAATGAAACCTTTTATTAAGTATTTTGATTGGTTGACAGTCAGAAATGGGTGTGGCTTAATTTATTCAGCAGGATAAGATACCTGCATAAGAACCAACTATATCAATGAATTACACACCTGTTAGTATTTTTGTGCAGCCTTCAAAAGTGCATTGCATTGTAATATCCTTTCCAACCATTGCTGCTACTCAGTCATAAAATTTGATTACAAGCACTTTTTAAATGAATTTCAACGACTTTGTTTTAGAGTTTAAAAGCCCAATTAACACTACTGTTGTCAGTTAATCCTTCAAACTCTGTAGGCCAGTACAGATGTCTATGCAAACACTGTAGATCCAGATAAGATGGTTCATTTTGAGCCGTTTCATCTTGGCTCTACAATGTTTGTCATAATGCAACTAAATTCTGAGACAGAAGAGTCCATTTCAGAAACTCAGGGGTGAAAGAGTTTACTTGACAACACTTTTCTTTGCAGAGCTTAGTCCTTCTAACCTGCAAAATGTGCATTTTTTTGCCTCTAGTCTAAATCCTACCATAAAAATCCTAAAAATTAGGAGACCTTGCTTTAATTTTCCTAGAATTTTAACAAATTTGTGTCATGATCCAGCAAGGAGTCCAAAACATGCAGACAAAATGGCCAAAAGTGTAGACCCTGATCAGACTGCTCCTGAAGGAGCAGTCTGATCAGGGGCTACACTGTTTGCTTAGGCAAGTCTGTCCCAATACTAAGGATCATTACAGTATGTTTTATAGTTTAAGGTTTTGTTAGTTTATTGTGAGTTTGCAGTCCAGATCATTTATCGAGCTGGTCAGTTGATCTAACCATGCTTTTCCTTGACAGGTTTATGCATAAACAGTTAACCAGTACAGTGGACTATCTCTCGCCAGAAACTGATAACTGCTTTTCTTGAATCTGGGAAAGGCAGGAACTGACCTTAGAAAAGATTTCATGATCAATCTCCACAAAATCATGTTGCCGACCCGACAGTAATCGAACTAGTGACCTCCTGAATACGTCACACATGCATCTGACTGAGCTATCAAAAGTGCATTCTGGAAAGAATGTGCCCTTCCTTGATAGGAGCCCCAAATGAGGAAGAAAGCAAATCATCTTATGCCTAAGTAATCTCTCTTGTATGAGCCTCCTTGGCATAGTGGGAAAGAGCGCCGACTCTTAATCATCACATCTCTCAAAGCTGTGGTTTGAGTCTTGCTAGGGTCACATTTGAGATGTCAGATTGTTTTTCCAGGTATTTAGGTTTTTGCCAATCTCACCTCTGCATAGAAATCAGATTAATTTTTGTTTTCTGCATTATTAAAATACAAAATTACTGTGACTTCCTGTTAGATTTCCTGTTAAGTGAGCCCTTCAAAAAGGGGTCTACTCTTCAAGGAAAGAATTTGCTCCTGAGGATCTTGTAAAGTCAGCCCTCCCAAAAAAGGGGCCTATTGTTTCAAAGGAAAGAATTTGCTCCTGATGATCATGTAAAGTGAGCCCTTCCAAAAAAGGGTCATCTATTAAAGGAAAGAATTGGCTCCTCAGGACCATTTTCTTTCCTTTATCGTCGGGTGCCCTAAGTTCGTTACTGCCTTAACTCCGTGACGTCATCATTTTGTGCTCCTCGCGCTGACCTCGTTCTCACGTGACTTTCATATGCCGTTATTTTTAGCTGTCGACCAGAAGTTTTCCCGAACAAAGTTTTGTCAAGAATGGCTATCATACAAATGGGTTAACATTGATATTTTATTTTTCTGTTGTAAGAAAGTCATTTTCACTATTCCCAAATTCGTCATCTGGAAAAATACTAATAAAAATTATTTTTCAATCCGATGTGCCGCAACGATCTGTCATCTGTTTTGTTTACCATTTCAGGGTTAAGGTCACATGTTCTGTCAATTAGAATTTGGCCAAGATAAAGAAATTAATCGTTTCCAAAATTCTGTGGTTCTTAGAGTACAGTGTGACGGGTTCAGAAACAGGTACACATGTAAACACTGGGTGCATTTCAAATATTGCTCTGTTATCTCAGTCTTAAGGAGTCACATAGTTTTCCTGTGTCCTCATTGCATAGTTGCCCCATATAAGCATTAAATCTGATATCAAATACAAGTTATGTTTCCAAGTTGTATTTTTACTGTCTTTGATGTTGAAAAAGTAAAACTTTCTGTTTTAGCATTTTTTTAAAAGTCAGTACTTCATACTTCTCACTTTGAACTGGTCATCTTTTCAAATACTGAATATATATACCGAAAACCTAAGAATTACTTACTGTAGCCCAGCAGAGGAGCACAAAAAATGATATCATGGGGTCACGAACTTAGGACCAGAAAATGTTGCAGAGGCCATATTTTTTTACATTTGAACTTATTTGTTATTTAATTGTACGGGAAACGAAAATAGGGAAATTGCTTTGTTATCAGAAATACGATATGATAGGTTAGTGAGATGAGTGAATTGATTTGATTTGTGCTGCTTTATATTATTATGTGTAGATCACTTTGGCTTAGTGACAGTCATCTTATCACATACAAGTCAGGAAGCGCAGCGACGCAGATAGATTTCATCCTTTACCGCAGGACAATGCGCAAACTTGTCACAGATGTGAAAGTGATCCCTGGAGAGGAAGTAGCCCTGCAACATCAGCTACTCATATGCGACATGAGGATTGATGTGCCACCAAAACCCAAGCGCAAGTTCACCCCCAGACTAAAAGTTTGGAAGCTGAAAGAATCTCAGACAAGAAATCATTTCCAGGAGGTTTTCAGCCAGCATGTGAGTGCTTCGGCAGGTGTAGCAGATGCTACCACTGAGGATATATGGAACAGCATCAAGACCGGTCTGCTCAAGACAACTGAAGAGGTGTGTGGCACAACTCGGCCCCACCGCTGGCGTCGCGAAACCTGGTGGTGGAATGAGGATGTTAATAAGGTCATAGCTGCCAAGCGGCAAGCCTTTAAAGCTTGGAAGACTGGTAAGGGCACCCGTGCATCATATCTTGCGGCCAAACGCATAGCCAGACGTGCGGTGCACCATGCTCGCCAAGAAGCTGAGAAGGAGATCTACAAGAATATTGACCCTAAGTCCTCAGAAGTATACCGCCTTGCTAACCAGATGAGAAGAGAGAATGCCGATGTTGTAGGTGACAAACCAGTAAAGAATGATGCAGGGGAGATGTCAATGAGTGATGACTCAAAGCAGAGGGCCTGGTTAGAACACTACCAAAGGCTACTCAATGTTGAGTTCGACTGGGACCCAGACCACCTGTCTGATGAACCACCAGTGGAAGGGCCACCCATCCCAATCACTATCGATATGGTTAAGAAGGCTATCTCTCAGATGAAGACTGGCAAAGCACCTGGTCCCTCTGGCATAGTGGTGGAGATGATAAGAGCTGCAGGTGATGCGGGTGCCTCGATGATCCGTGACCTTGCAGCTGCAATCATCCGTGATGGGAAGGTACCCTCTGACTGGGAACAGAGTTTCATTGTCTGTCTCTACAAGGGCAAGGGCGACGCATTGGAACGGGGCAACTACCGTGGTCTCAAGCTGACAGAACAGGTCATGAAAGTCCTGGAAAGGATTGTGGATGGCCTCATTAGGCAGTTGGTGTCCATCGACGATTCCCAGTTTGGCTTCGTCCCAGGAAGAGGCACAACAGATGCAATTTTTGTTGTCCGACAGCTGCAAGAGAAGTATCTGGCGGCCAACAAGAGACTCTACATGGCTTTTGTAGACCTGGAGAAGGCATTTGATCGAGTGCCTCGGAAAGTCATCTGGTGGGCACTAAGAAAACTTGGAGTGGATGAGTGGATTGTGAAACTGGTCCAAGGGATGTACGCAAATGCTCGGAGCCGTGTCCGCGTTGGTGATGGTTACAGTGAAGAATTCGAGGTGAAGGTGGGTGTTCATCAAGGCTCTGTTCTCAGCCCACTGCTTTTCATCATTGTGCTTGAAGCCTTGTCATGCGAGTTCCGCTCTGGAGTCCCCTGGGAGGACCTGTATGCTGATGACCTTGTCATCATAGCTGAATCCCTTGAGGAATGTGTCAGGAGGCTCTTAACTTGGAAAGACGCAATGGAGGCGAAAGGGCTGAGAGTGAATGCAGGAAAGACAAAGATCATGATCTGTGGTACAGGTCTGGACCTCTTGCAGAGTACAGGCCAGTTCCCATGCGCTGTATGTCGCACTGGAGTGGGCAGCAACAGTATCTTTTGTAATGGCTGCAAGTTCTGGGTGCACAAGAAATGCAGTGGGCTCAAACGCTTGATAGAGGACCCTGAGTACAGGTGTACACGGTGCCAAGGAACTGCACGCCCCTTAGATGGCAGACCACAGAGGGAAGTTCAAGTCGGATCAGACAATCTGGAGGTTGTAGCTTCCTTCTGCTACCTAGGTGATATGCTCTCTGCAGGGGGTGGTTGCGACCTTTCAACTACATCACGTGTGAAAACAGCCTGGAAGAAATTCAAGGAGTTGCTACCAGTTCTCTCTTCCCGCCACCTCTCGTTCAAGACACGTGGCCGTGTGTATAGCTCTTGTGTGCGGAGCGCAATGCTCCATGCCAGTGAGACATGGCCATTGACAAAGCCAAACCTCCAACGTCTACAGCGAAATGACAGGGCAATGATCAGACAGATCTGCAATGTCAAGCCACAGGACACTGTCACCATCAGGTCCAGTGAGTTACTTGAGCGTCTTGGCATTGAGGACCTGGACCTCATCCTAAAAGAGAGAAGACTTCGCTGGTATGGACATGTGGAACGCTCCAACGGTGCAATCAAGACTGCCTGTGACATACAGGTAAGTGGAAAGCGGGGGCCAGGAAGGCCCAAGATGACCTGGAAGCAACTAACAGAAAGAGATTGCAGAGAATGGAAGCTCTCTGCTATCGATCCTCATGATAGACAAGCCTGGAGATCTGGTGTAAGATCTGCCATGCGTGCAGCAAGCCAGCTACCTGGAAGGGGGCCCACTTATGTGGACGTTGCCCCTGTACCTGCACGTTAATCAAAAATCCGTTGATGATGATTAGTCTAACAAACTTTGGGCACTCTAGGATAAGTGTTGAGGAGACAAAATATATTTGAAAGAGTTGCTTTCCCTGAAAGTGTATCCATTCCCCTTCACTACATTACACGCTAGCATGACCATGAAACTGAGGTCAAAGTCAGCTTAACCCTTATCCTGCTGAATATTTAAATATGCCACACCAACTACTGATTATCAGCTAATCAGATTACTTGGTGCAAAATATTGCAACAAATTCACAAACTGGATGAAAAACAATGAAGATCCTGATCAGATGGCTTCTTCAGAAGCCATCTGATCTGGATCTACATTGTTTCAAAGTTAAGGCATATCTGGGCTCAGCAGGACAAGGGTTAACCCTTATCTTGCTGAAGACAACAACCCACACCTTTGCATACAGTGTAGATCATGATCAGAAGCCATCTGATCAGGATCTTTGCAATCAGTGTAGATCCCTACCTATGCAAACAGTGAAGATCCAGATCAGCTGGACATCTGATAACGTTCTACACTATTTGTCATGCAGTTTGTGAATTGAACAAATACATTATACCAAGCAGTTTGATTGGTTGATAGTCAGAAATGGGTTTCACTAAAATACATTATTCAGCAGGGTAAGGGGACAACATTGTCAATCCTGAAATTCAGACTTGTCATCACACCAACACCAAGGCCCAAGGCCCAGTTGTTCAAACCTTCACTAGCTTCAAGAGCTCATTAGTAGTAAAAATGTGTATTAATTGGGCCCCGTCAAGCGATTTTGGTACTTATCGCCTTTGCGAGCAGAGAAGGTTCAGGCGAGCCTGCTCATCCGCGCAGTCTCGCCAGAACCTTCGCTGCTCGCTCATATAAGCAGTGAATCAAGATGAACCTTCAGACAGAAAGGCATGTCCCTGGCCCCTCTGAATGGCTGGGCATGCACAGTAAACATTTGTCATGACGGAATGCTCGAAGACACAAATTTGCTTGGCGAGGCTCAATTGATCTAGTAAGTGCAATATCTAACACACAGATTTTTTTGTTGAATAAATTTTAGCTACTACCAATTTCACAGCAAACATGTTGGCATAGTTGCCCTGTAAAAGAACAAGCTTTTAACGATACATTAATTAACGACATCGTTAGTTTTGAACAACTGACATCATTAGTTTTGAACAACTGGACTTAGCTGTTTTTAGCTAACAAAAACTTGCTCATGTATTGTTAACTTTTAGCATTCAATATGGCAAATCCACTACAAACACATTGTAAAAGCTACTCACATTTTGTTTCAGCCAAAGTAACAGTGTATTGAATATTGTATAGATAGCACTTGCTAGCAAATTACAAGTTTCAACCCCCTAACAAATTTGTTAAGCTAACAATGCTTTGAACAACTGTGCCAGTCGAACAATGATACTTGACAGGATCCATGATGAAACTAGAGCAGTCAGAGGATCTGAGTATAGCCCCACTGCAGCAATATCAGAGGAGAAAGACCTGTAGTACTGAAATATTTTGGATTCATGATTAGTTCTTTACCCAGTACATCCCTGTTGGAATGGAAACATGGCATAACTCAATGATTAATGGGCCCTTGGTTACTGTTTGGCCATTACTTTAGAGACCAACTGTGGTATAAGTTTCAATGAGGACCACAAACATAAATTTATTGAACAAATTTAAATGTATTTTAATTCTTGACAACCTACCAAGGGACATAACTCCAATGGTTATGGACCCTTGGCCCCTATTCTGATATACACAATACAGCTAGTCATTGTCTATGTTTATATAAACTTTCAGCTTTCTAGCTTTTATAGTTCCTGAGAAATCTGATACAAAACTTTTCAAGGATGGCAAAATCTGAAAGTCTATCAAGGGACATTACTCAGAGAGTTATGGACCCTTCACTCCTATTCTGGTATACACAATAGATCTAGTGATTGTCCGAGTTTATCTGAAGTTTCAGCTTTCTAGCTTTCATAGTTCCTGAGAAATCTGTTACAAAAATTTTCAAGACTGACAAAAATTGAAAACTTACCAAGGGACATAACTCCAATAATTATTCTCCCTTGGTCACTATTCTGCTAATAAACCTTCCTTAGCTATGAGACCAAGTGTCATAAAGTTCTTCTGAAGTAGGACCACACACATAAAAGTTGTTAAGCAAAATGCATTTTAACCCTTATCTTGCTGTTCACGACCACCCCTATCTTTGCAAACAGTGTAGATCCAGATCAGATGGCTTCTGATGAAGCCATCTGATCAGGATCTACACTGTTTGGCATTCAAATTATGAATTTGTAGCACTAAATTACATAAGGTTATTTGATTGGCTGATAGACAGAAATGGGTGTGGCTTAAATGAATATTCAGCAAGATAAGGGTTAAAATTTGAAAACCTATCAAGGGACATACCTCTAAGAGTTATGGGCCCTTGGTCACTGTTCTGCTACTACACCTTCCTTACTTTAGAGACCAGGGGCCAGTTGTTCAAAACTAACGACGTCGTTAGTTAACATATCGTTAAAACTTTGATCATTTAATATGGTAAATATGCTGAAATTTTTGCTGAAAAAATGTGAGCAGCTTTTGCAGATGCAAAAGCTGCTCACATTTTTTCAGCAAAAATACCAAAATTTACAATATTGTAATTGCTAGAAAAGTTAACAATATGACCACTAACGAGCTCGTTAAGCTAACGAGGCTTTGAACAACTGGGTCCAGGTATACTATAAGTTTCAATGAAGTAGGACCACAAAAATAAGAAGTTTTTAAGCAACATGCAATTCAATTTTGCAGTCACGGAATGATGGAATCACAGAGTCATAGAATCACGGAAGGACATGGCGAAGTCAGTATAGCTTCACTTTTCCAAACCAGGGCTATAACCAGTATGTCCACCCTCACCTTAAACTGGGGTATATTATTTTAAACATTAGTAGGCATATTCTTGTTAATGTGAGTTTCTTCCCTTCACTGTTACTCTTCAGTTTCTACAAGCTCATTTTAGTAAAGTAGAAGTAAAACAAAGATCAGGAATTGATACAATTAACTTACTCCACCCATAAAAGACACCAAAGGGAAAGAAATACAAACATTAAGCGACCAGACCATAATGGAAACCTAAACAAAGGAAGGCCATAAGGACAGTTACTTTCCCACAAAATGGCCATATGGTCATCCGAAACTAAAAGACACAAGTGATACACACAGTAAGTAACAAACAACAACATAAAATAAATCGCCACAGAAGAGCCGCCTTGGAACGGTCAGTGGAAGATTTCCACTGGGGGGCTTAAATCGATTTTACGTGGCCACAATCCTCGCCTGCACTTACCATTTCTTCATTGTTTTTAACAAGAATCTGGAAAAATTCATCTTTATCAAGATTTTGTGTAAAATGTTGAGTACTGTTAATGAATATCACTATATGCAATCTGACACCTATTTATCCATGCTCCAACTTAGCTACAGGTAAGGAGTGTTAAGTATAAATGTGGGATATTTTTCCTTAATTTTCCCCAAATCTTATGTTGTGAGTTTTGTTTGAATTGAGGTTTTCCATCCCCGTCAACACTATTTAGGTCATTTTGGAGATGTTGCTTCCAATTTTGTGGGACTTTTACCTGACACTGAGATGAAATGACATCTCAAGTCCTACTGCCCAAACAAACCAATAGGGTTTACATGTATATACAGGGACGGTCTGACTCGCACCACTTTGCCTCGAGAGGCTTAAGCCTTCTAAAGCGGGTTACCAGTAATGAGGTGCGGCCAGTTTCAGCTGTGCGTGGAAGCACCATGCAGCCCAATCTATTTCTCCAAGCCCCAATGGGCGGGGGCCTTTATGTCGTGAGTACTTGTTTGAATTGCCTCACTGGAATGATTCTAAAAAGTACCAAAAACATTTTTTTCTAATAAAAGTATGGAAAATTATCCCTTAATTAACCTCCTCCTTATCTAGAGCTTTGTCCATTTTAGATTACATCATTGTAACATATCAAACAATTAGGGGGATATAGATTGTCATTTGGAGAGGTAAATCGGAGGTTTTTCAGTCTGAAATTTCGTAGAACGAAATTTGTTACTCTAAATGAACCATTCTAATGCATTTATTTGGTTGATTTGTTGAAAACTGTATTATTTTGCACAAAACAGCAATGCACTGTGGGCTGCGTAAAACCAAATATTAACCAATGAAAACCAGCGTTACATCATGACATCGGGTTTCCAACCGTATATCGCAGAATATACTGTCACGAACTGTTTAAGTTATCCAATCAGACATCGTGTTGCATACGCAAGTGTATTAGAATGTATCTTTTATCCCAGTTACTTTGTAACCCAATAAAGACAAACAATACAATCATCTGGGGCCAGTTGTCCAAAACTAACAATGTCGTTAGTTAACGTATCATTAGAATTATTATCATTTATTATGGCAAATATGCTAATATTTTTGCTGAAAAATGTGAGCAGCTTTTGCATCTGCAAAAGCTGCTCACATTTTTTCAGCAAAAAAAAAACAACAACAAAATTTTACATATTAAACTTGCTAGAAGAGTTAACAATATGACCACTAACGAGCTCGTTAGGCTAACGATGCTTTGAACAACTGGGCCCTGCACTAAAAATTCACTTTTTTTTTTCTATGAACATTTTCCCTTGTGAAAAAGAATTTGAAATTTCTTTTTTCTTCACAAATTTAATAAACTCAAGCTTAACAGGAACCAGGAATTATACTTGAAGCTGGGAGATTTGATGTACCCATGATGCATTATGATTCACTAGGCTTAACTCTTCAATGTCCACACTGAGTTACCTTATAGGCTGCTTGGTTTGGAATTTAATGGCCATGTCAGCATTAATTTATACTCATCATAAATACAGAGATGAAACAAAGATCACGACTCGACAGGATAGTACTGAAATGCTGGAGCAAAAGAAAACCAAAAGTAGGACTCTGGTGGGCCTGTCTAGAGACAGAGCATCAGACACTAACTGACATTACTTAAAAAAGTTTAAGTAAGTGTTAGAAAAACTGCATGAACTTTTGAACAAAAAAAAAATGAAAAGTTCCATTCCCAGATCAATGAAACACAGAAGTATATAATAGAAAAGTGCTGTGAAGAATGCCAACCAACCTCTCCTTCATTAACAACAGAATCTAGTCCTGGTTGTACAATGTTGTCATACACTGACCTCTGGAACTTCTCAGGAATAATACTGTATAGAAGCTGCAGTTCACTCTAGAAAATAAAGAATGTTTTCATCATCATCATCTGACAGATTTTTTATTAATGTGCAGGTACAGGGGCAACATCCACGCAAGCGAGCCCCCTTCCTGGTATTTCCGTGAGCACCATTCCTGGTAGCTGGCTTGCTGCATGTCTGGCAGATCTCACACCAGATCTCCAGGTATGTCTATTAAGAGGGTCAATAGCCGAGAGCTTCAACTCTCTGCAATCTCTGTCAGCTGCTTCCAAGTCACCTTGGGCCTCCCTTCAATAAAATAACGGTGTGTTGTGTGTACCCATTAGAAAATCCTCACTGATGTGATTCTAATGAGTACAAATATATCCTGAAGATATAGATATCTAGAGTCATGGGAAGCCTCCTCTTTGAATTAACCATGGTAAATGAACACTCAGAGTTTGAACCTTTGATATTCCTGTTTCACTGTAATACTGCTGTATAATCATTGTTTTAAGATATTTTCAACTGGCAACAAGTAACATGCATTTTATTAACCATTAATCTGCTGAAAAGGTAAGTCCTAACTTTGAAAACAGTGTAGATCCAGATCAGATGACCTCTGAAGAAGCCATCTGATAAGGATCTATACTGTTTGTCATTTAAATTGTGAATTTGAATGAAAACACTGTCAAGTAATTTCGTTATTAGATAGTCAGAAATGGTTGTGGCAAAAATAATTTATTCAGCAGGATAAGGGTTAAAAGATATTTTACCAAGTGTACAGCAAATATTTTTTAGCTGAACCAAATCTGCTATTGCTTCTGTTATGTTAACCCTTCTCTTGCTGAATATTCATTTTAGCCACACCCATCTCTGAATTTGAACCAATCAGATTATTTGATGTAATTTATTCCTACAAATTCATAAACTGAATGTCAAACAGTGTAGATCCTGATCAGATGGCTGAAGCCATCTGAACTGGGTCTACACTGTTTGCAAAGATAGGGGTTGTTGTGAACAGCAAGATAAGGGTTATAAGATTGTGTACCATACCTGCATTAGTCTGAGTAAAGCTGTAAGTTCTGTTATATAAACATCAATATCAACATCACACACATCTTCCTTCATTATTTCAACATTAGAACCAGTCCGCTTATGTCCTTCAAGAAAAAGAATAATACCTATAACAATGTTCACTGAACTCAAGTGGGCAAAAAGGGCCTTGCCCCCTGGTGGCCATGTTATTTCTTTCATCAGAATATAATGGCTTTAGAAAGGTCCACACCAAGATCATTGCTGCAAAATTATTTTGAAATCAACCACTAGCCTTTGAAGCCCCCACATGGGTCAAGATCAACCAAGGGTCATTATTTGAACAAACTGGGGTAGGGCCAGAATCCCCAATGCTGCATACCAAGGTTTTTCAAACTGAAGATAATCTAAAATCCTTTTACCATATATGGGTATAACAATCATCTTGGTCATTTGGAACTGAGATCTCATGAACAAACTTTCTGCACTCCACAGAGCCACCACATGTAATTTTAGAGGAGCAGTTAATTACACTGAGTCTGAGGCATCCCAGATAAAAGTTTCATTTTTTGGTAGCAAAGGTTTCAATATACAAATTCATCTATTAAGACCACCTAAAATTAACACTATTTCTGCTTTGAAAAGCTTATTTTGAAGGGTGCACTTTTTTGTGTTCTCTGCCCACAGTGTCCTCTGGCCAAGGACCACCTTTGGGACTGTTCAAAAGTGGTCTTTATATAGGAATTTTACTGTACTTGAATAAGCATTTTTTTCACAATGAAGAGGGATGTGAAAACTTTTGTCAAGCTCATCTGTGGTTTTGCTGGTCATATAGGTCTGACTGTATATTTTGGCCTGTGCTGGCTCAAATGTAATTCAAGGTCTGAGTTCAATGAATCCTGTTAGCTATCCCCTGATGCTTGTGTATCTGCAAGTCAAATGCTTTTAAATTACTGAGAACTTGACTATATGGTTAAATCTATGAACAAATCATGAGGTTATACTGTCAGGGGAGATAACCAAAATTCTTGCACACCAGACAAGGAAATCCACGATTTTACCCTGGGATAGAAATTTATGTTCTGACCCTGGTGTTCCGACCCAAAATCGAATATAATCGCGTGTTTGATTAATGCACTGGTTGATTACGTCCTCGTATGCGCTGTCGTTAAGGTTGATGTCACAGCAACGTCACTAAACATTCCTGCAGTGTCAACACAATATGGCGGACGTTGGTAACCGAAGTGACTGCAGCATTGAAAATCCGCTTTGAGAAATGGAAGGTATGCAAGAAAAAGAATCCAATATGGGTGTGAGGGGTGGATAGAAAAATCCGTCCCTCGGGATCACTGTCCGGCATCACTCGGCAAGCCTCGTGATGCCGGAGAGGGGCCCTCGGGACGGATTTTCCATCCATCCCCTCACACCCATATAAGATTCTTATAGTCCATGGCACCCAGACTTATGGTTCTTGCTTGTGACACACCTTAACCTTGTGTACAATTGAACAAAGTATAATCTTTCTTTTTTTCTACTTTTAATGTGATTGGTCAGAACTGACCTTTACTTGCAGGTGTACATTACATCGTACAATGACGAAAATACATCTATTCCATCAATATATCTCACTGGTGATGGGGTTTTGGCGATCACAAGACTTACACAGTCAAGAGTTGGGGAGAATGATTAAAATAGCCTGGCATGCAGAGTCAATGATCTTGCACATGCCATGCTTTCTCAACATCATGTGCAATAAAAAACTTTTGTATCAAGTACCAACAATGGCGATTACAAGGTTATGTCTACAGATTAACAAAAAGACAACCCCAGGCTAATCACTATATATCCCCCAAGCTTATTTGGTTAGGGGAAAAAGGATTCAGAACCCAGTAAATTCACTTCTTGTTTCCAAAAGATGCCTCTCTCACAAAATAGTGTCTTTTTGTTTGATTTGAGGTTTAACGTCCCCGTCAACACTGTAAAGGTCATTTTGGAGATGTTGCTTCCATTTTTGTGGGACTTTTACCCGACAATGAGATGAAATGACATCTCAAGCCCTGTCGCTCAATGAAACCAATAGGGTTTATTAGCATGAACGGTCCACCTCACACCGCAGTTTCTGGACTGGCTTAGATCCTCTAAACGGTTTACCAGTACTAGTGTGCGGGCCAGAATCAGCTCTGCGTGGAAGCATCATGCAGCCCATATATTTCTTCAAGCCCCCACAAAATAGTGTCATGAAGACAACTCACTCATAGTGGTACACCAATACTTCTTTATAACACTTTAGTTGAGGTCAATAACAAAAACTGTGTTAGTTAAACCATTTATTCATATGCATTTAAGGTCATTTTTCTACATAGTCTTATACATTTATGTTATATCCAAATTGTGTTAAGACAAGGTCGTGGTGTATTTACTAATTACCCCTTAAGGAGGTCCATATAAATGAAAAGGTTTGTGCAAGGTGGGCATAATGGAAGGATTCCACCACTGCAATGCTGTTTTCGTTTACATGTACTCCCTTGAAAAAATCTAAGTAAATCCTTTATGCCAAAGCAACCATTATGATAATGCATCCGAGAAGCAAAGTGCATTCACTCATATCTCAAAAATGCAATTTTTATCTGCTAACAATTTGAGATATTTTTTCTTGTTCATACTCCAATCATAGGTTCTGGGTGCTCGTTAGAATGGCCTCATTGAGGTGGTTCTTACGAGTACTCGCAACATTTTGGGAGATGTAATAGGAACACTATATACCCCTATAAAGTCAGTTTTTCTCTATAAAGTGGGGCTTACAGGTTTTTTCACTATACAGACAAGTTAACATGATTTAATGGAATACTCACCTGGGTCAAAAGGAGATTTTAATAAAGCTGTAGAAGCTTTTCTTGTGTAATGACTGAAAGGAAAAGAACGATGAATGAATCAAATATTTTTTTATTATTATTTTTTTTTTTTTTATTTAAAAAAGCTCATTGTTTCTGCTTTCAAGCAAACTTGGTTCAAGTCTGTTTTGTCTACTTTACTGTATTTTTACTGTGCCTATTTATTCAACTACAGTCGAACTTTGATGGCTCAAACACCTTTTCGACCATGAAAATCTGTTCAAGATAGGGCTTGTTTGAGCCACTGAAGGTTACTGCCAGGAGCCAAAATGGGAATAATTTTGGGATTTCTTTTTGGTGTTTTATAAAATAAATGTATGCTGTGTATAAGTCATTAGAATCGCCTCTATGAGGCAATTCTAATGAGTATAAACAGCATACATTTACAAGATAAAAGTCGAAAATCTCCTTAATTATCCCTCACTATTTCTTATGTAGAGGAATTCCTTTGGGACTCGAGAATGGATTTGACTCAGTCATGGTAAACGAGCCATCTGTGTTCGAGCCATTAATTCATCAGCAAGATTATCCCACTCCCCCACCAACTTTTAGAACACTACTTTCTGGAGACTGAAATTACACACTGTTACATTCATCACCTTGCGAGCAGCAGGCTGCGTTGTGACCTTCTTTGGCCTCTGAAATCCTGGCCCTACCCACAGGTGACTTTGAGTTTTATTCTCTGGCTCATAATCATGGATCCAGGTCTCATCTACACCAGACATGAAAGAAAATCAACTCCCTTTGACCTCAACCTCTTCTGCATACTGATGCTTTGGTTGCCATTTGCTCATCGCTGAGGGATTTGGGGACCCAACAAGCTGTTAGCTTGCGCATACTGAAGCGATCACACACAATTGTAATTGTTGAAACGCTACCATGTGAAATGTATAATACATTCGTTATTTCTTCCAACTTAATTCGCCTATCAGAGTACACCAGATCCCTTACTTTGTTACACATTTCTTCATCAGAGATATCTGATGGGCCTCCAGACCTGGTTTCGTCTTCTAAAGACATTCTACCATGTTTGAATTCCTCAACCCAGAATTTAACTTGTGGATACGATGGTGTAGAAGACCCATAAACATAGCTCAACTGGCAATGTATTTCCTGACCTGTTTTCCCTTTCAAATATAACTACCAAATTACAGCACTGTACTCAACTAGCTATGTTTGACATTCAATATCTTATGGGTGAATGACACGATGAGAGTGCAATTTTGCCCTCATGCCTAAAACATGTATTGAAAGGAGGCATGAAAATCTAGGTTGTCTCAGTCATTTGGAAATGAGATAGGCTGGTTACTAATTGACTTGCCCTCGTATCTTCGTAGTTTTCAATTTACACTTTTTCTAATGTTTAAAGGCCCATAACTAATATTTGATAAAACCAGAATTATGCTTCTTGTCTTCTGTAGAGGACACATGTAACAAAAATTACCATTTTCAATTGCAAAGTACCTATTTTCAATGTTTGATGGGCCATAACTCTAAATGTTGGAAAACCAGAGTTATGACCCTTCTCTGCTGCCCATTGTTCTATGATGCCTAACATTTCTGCAAAGTTTTATAAAATGTTTTCATTTTAGAGAACAGACACCAATTGTGATAGACAAACAAACACATGGAGGAAAAAAAACAATGTCTCTCCAGCCTGTCAGGGGGTATACAGTAAAATGCCTATATAAAGACAACCTTTGGGACTGTTCAAAAGTGGTCTGAAGACCACTTTTGAACAGTCCCAAAGGCTGTCTCTTACTAGTCTAGGAGACTAGGGGCACTAGGTGTTGAAAACACAAAGACAGAAAAACTGAAACTTTCAAATTTGTTTTAAAAGAAGAATTAGTCTTAATTTTATTTTAATTTCACTGTATATCATTCTGACTATAAACACACCACAGTCAGCTGTTGTTATGACATAGAAAAAGTAATTGTAAATAGATTAGCTTAGATACTTACGCCAGTCCCTTCACATTCTTTTTACTAGGTGTGCTCTTAGGACCTCTGAATTTTGAAGCCTGGAAAAGAGTAATAAATAAACAGTTAAAGATTGCTGCAGTAACCCTTTTTGTATGTAATAGAATCTTCTGCTCTATATACAGCAAAAGTTTGTTTTGAAATCAAGGGTGCTGGTGAAGTTATTTACAGATATTTATTTAGGAAATGACTGAAATTCTTGCAAATAGTGAAGGTCCGAACACAGAATATAGATTCTGGTCTGGGTCTGCCATCACGAAAACATGCATACATAATTTGATCCCCTTGAACCCGGTTCTTACATAGTAAAACTGGAATTTACAGGGGTATGTATTATATTTCTTTTGTTTGCTCAATATCCCAGATTTTGGGTACTTATTAGAACAGCCTCATCGAGGTGGTTCTAATGAGTACACACAATCTATGTTTTGAGCAGAAATTTAAAAAATATCAGAATTTTCATCTAAAATTTTATTTTTTGGGTGGTAAAATTTCCAATATATTCTTCAAGTGGATCTGTAAGGTTTCTGGGATATTGGGCCTTTTATGAAGTGGAGGGGCTGGGGCATGTCCCAGGTACATCTGGGGGTACCCGGGCCCCCAGGTTGATGTCACTTAATGCATCTTATCATAAGGAACAAGAATATATATGGTTTATGGGTGAGGATCTGTAAGTTTTCTCGAATATTTGGCCTCTTATGAAGTGGACGGGTTGGGCATGGCCCCGGTACATCCCGGGTGTCCCCCAGGTTGGTGTCACTGAATGTGACTTATCATAAGGAACAAGAATATATATGGTTTAGGGGTGGGGATCTGAAAGTTTTCTGGGATATGTGGCCTTTTATAAAATGGAGGGGGTGTGGCATGGCCCCGGCACATCCCAGGGGACCCCCAAGTTGGTGTCACTGAGTGTGTCTTATCATAAGAAACAAGAATATATATGGTTTAGGGGTGGGGATCTGAATGGTTTCCGAGATAAATGGCATTTTATGAAGTGGAGGGGGTGGAGCATGTCCTCAGCAAATCGAGGGGGATCCCCAGGTTGGTGTCACTTAATGCATCTTATGATAAGGAACAAGAATATATATGATTTAGGGTCGGGGATCTGTAAGGTTTCTGAGATATAAGGCATTTTATGAAGTGGAGGGGGCGGGGCGGGGCGGGGCATGGCCCCGGCACAACGTACGAGACCCCCAGGTTGACAAGAAAGCATATGGCTGAGAGAAGCTCACTCAAGAAACATTTCTATGAAAGTTTTGTCAAAATATCTGCAAAGGCTTGGCAGTTAATGCCAATTTTCAATTTTCCCCATTATAAGTCTATGGAAAATCTACGTTGCCATAGCAACCAAACTAAAGAGCCGAATGTCATAAAAAACATAAAACCTGTAAAGGCAAATACGGTGAATATTTCCATAAACTCTCAGCCTCATAGAGCATACGGTTTCTGAGGAGATGAATTTTTAAGTATTTTTTTTTCTATTTTTTGCATTTTAGTTTCCATGGCAACCAACGAAAATGATCAGTAGGCTTAAAATCATATGGCAGAAAGTGGATTGCCTAAAGAACATTTCTATCAAAGTTTTGTCAAAATATCTGCAGAGGCTTGACAGTAAATGCCATTTTTCAATTTTCCCCATTTTAAGTCTATGGGAACTCAAAGTTGCCATAGCAACCAAACTAATGAGCCAATTTTCATAAAAAACACAAACTTTTCAATCCCCCAAGCTAAGGATGCTACAGATAAAATTTGGGTCCAATCGGCCCAGTAGCTTCAGAGGAGATGTTGTTTGAAAGTGTTGACGGAAGCAGGCGACGCAGACACAGACGACGGACAACTGCCTATCCTATAAGCTCCCCCGGAGCCTTTGGCTCTGGTGAGCTAAAATTAATGTGTACCCCATAAACCCCCATTTTCTGTATAAAGTGGGGTTAAGGAGGGTATTCATTTCACGGACTTGTTCATGTGATGGTTGTAACGAGTTTGTGGTGTAGCACTAGTTGCACAAAAAGGCCAACACTGCCAGTATCATAGAAACCAATGAACAGCATCATTACATGATGATGCTGGGTTTCAGACAGGATATCACAGCATATACTGATACAATTTTTTTACACTTTTCTATAAGACACTATGTTACATTTGCAAGGCATTCAAATCTATGTTATATTCTATTACTAGAGCAAGTGACAAGTGGGTCACGTATAGCCCAGCCAGCGCCACCCCGATATTTCTTTCGAGCTTGTATGTCAAGAAGCTATAAGAATCTATAAATGTGCTTGTAAAAGCTAAACCAAACATAAAATTTCTAAATGGACCAAGGGAGTGATGGCATCTAAGTTACTGAAGGGGTGGGGATATCAATGGTACGGAAGCAGCAGGGAGGGGTAGGCATCAATGAAATCTTTGAACGGGTATGCAATATCGATGCAAGTATCAACTGAATATGTCTTAGGAGTTTAGAACATACAGGCATCTATAAAATTTGACATCAAACTTTAACCAAATGTAAAATTTCTAAGTCAAGGTCACCGTGGGTGGGGAAGGATATACATCAGGAAATGTTTGGACTGGTATGCAACATTGATGCAAGTATCAACTGTATTTGTCTTGGAGTTTAAAACATACAGGAATCTATAAACTTTGTCATAAAACTTTAACCAAATGTAAAATTTCTAAGTCACTGTGGGGGGTGGGACATGCATGAATGAAATCTTTAGACCAGTATGTAACTTCTGTGTAAGTATCAAATAAATCTATCAAAGGGTTCAGAAGATACAATCTCTTAGAAACTTTAATGCAAAACTTTAACCAAAATGTTAACGGCTGGATGGATGGATGGATGGATGGATGGATGGATGGATGGATGGACACATGGATGGACAGACAGACAGACAGACAGACAGATGGATGAACAGCAGAATGAAAACTATATACCCCCATAGCACACTTCGTATGCCAGGGGTATAATAAGTATAAACTTACTAAAGCTGGAGAATGTGGTGCAGCCAGAGTTGTAGAACTCATTCCCCCACTTGATGACTTCAGATGTTCCTTCAAACTAGACAGATAAAACATAGATTTCTATAATTTGATTATATTATTACTAAAAAGAAAAGAAGCATAGAACTTAATTGTTGTCATTCACAAATTGTTCATTTTCAATTCCTTTAGAGATCTCCTAAACTGTTGAGAAACACTACGTATTTTTCACGCAGCAAAAATTATTTTGCCTGTATTTCCTATTTTCTCCCTACACTCCGGAAACCCCAAAATGAGTAGTTGGCAAACAGTGCAAACACAGATCAGATGCTGCAGATCTGGACCTGCACTGTTTGCCAAGGTACTGGTTTAGGGGTTTCCGATACAAAATGGGTTAACCACAAGGCCAAGGAGGCCAATGGCTCACTATCTACCCATCAATAATGAAAGACAGTGTTCTCTTGCCAAAATGGCATAAATGCAGGCTATTGAAAAATGAAAATTTTTTATCATCAATTTTGAAAAAAAAAAAAAAAAAAACAGAATATAGGCTTCTTGAATAAAAGAGTTTTCCTTACTCTTTGCCATTACAGAGAAGATGCAATTTTTTTTTATGAATTATTTTTCAGGGCAGATGACAATTTTATTTTTTGAATTATTTTTAGGAGAAAATAAGGATCATAGTGAAGTTTATATTTTCTTGTCCTTTTGGGTCATTGATTCCATTGTTGAATTTTGAAAATATTTGAGAGTCACTGATGAGGCTAAATTGGCCGAAACTAGCTAGTCTGGCCCAGAAAACATGTACACTCCATATTTTCCAGTTCTGTGGTGTATTCCTTGCTTCCAAAGGATAACTCTTTCTATAACATATGTGACATTTCATGTGCATTTGTCTAATGATTCACATGTGGTATCAAGTTTTATTTTCTCTTATTTGTAAGAGAAAATAAGGCTTGATATTATTGATGGTTCAGGCATTTCCATCCAAAATCATTGTGTCATATATGTGTGATATTTATGCCCCATCAATAATGAAGGTCATATGGAGGCATGTTATTTATTTAGCGACAGATCCAAATATCTGGAAACCTGGAATCGAACATATGACCTCTGGTTTATGAGGTGAGTAGCTTAACCATTATACACTGGTTTCCAATTATTATGAATATATATAGGACAAAAAATGATATTAAAATATTTACAGTAAAACCTGTCAAAGTGGCCATCTCTATTCATCAAGCATCAATTTTGTCTCCAAAAAGAGGAAAGGCTTTAAAATTCACCTGTATTAAGCAAGCACCTGTCTTAAGCATGCACATTTTGATTATCCCTTAGATGCCTGCTTGAATACAGGTTGGACTGTAAACCGTATTTACCCTTGATTTTTGGTCACCAATAATTCATAAAAGAAAGCCTGAGTAAAAAGTGTAGACCCAGATCAGACGGCTTATTCAGAGAAGAGTCTCCACTGTTTGCCACAGAGCAAGTCTTTGCAAGCAAAAGTATGAAATGAATAATTGATGATACTATCTGGCTCATTAACCCATTTAGTACCAGAAACCCCAAAACGCATACCCTGGCAAACAGTGCAGGCCCACATAAGATGCCGCAGAACGCGGCATCTGATCAGGGCCTACACTATTTGCAAAAAGTTCAGCTGTTTTCCAAATAAATTTTAAAGTCGATGCAACCTGACAGCCCTAAATTTTGAAATGGACTCCTGCTATATATAAGGAGGAAGATTCCATTTGGTACAAAAAAGATTAAAAACGGTCTGATTTTAGAGTAGATACTACAACTCTTCTTACCCATTCAGTGACTTGATAAGCATACTAGATCTCTGGGTAATATAGTCTTTAAGGAATTCTGTTGAGTTACCATTAGCAACCAGCCATCTACTGATGTCACTGAGGTCTTCTACAACTTTCTCAGGTAAATGCTCCATTGTGACATCCTCACTCTGTAACTCTGTAAGAACAACGACTCTGAGCTCCAGATAAGGAAGCGTTATAAAGACAAATAGAGGATCTTACACGAGTCATTTCATATCAAATTTATGAAATGAGCCTCAGGCAAGTTTCATAAATTTCATATAAAATGACCATAAGTGTAAGAATCTGTTTATCATAAAATTACTTTAAATTGTTACTACTTTGTTTTGCTTTTTTCCGGGATAATGATTAATTCCCTCTATTTAAAATTGGTTTTTATCACCGAATATGTTCAAAAGAACTGTAATAGAAACCACAGAGTTGTCACTGATGGCGTCATGACGTTACCTGCCAGTAACCATGTGTTATGACAAGTTTGGTGTTATGATTTTTGTGACATGACTATATCCACTAGATAACAACGACGTTATATGATAAATGACTCTAGGTGAAGAGTAATGTGGATAATCAAGTGACAGTTTCCTTTGTTTCTACAGTTGAACTTCAATGGCTCGGAACACGAAAATCTGTTCGGGACAGGGGTAGTTCGAGCCACTGAGGCTTACTGCCAGGAGGCATAACGAGATACTTTTAGTCATCTTTTCGGTGTTCTATAATGAAAATGCATGCTGTGTGTACTCATTAGAATCGCCTCATCGAGGCGATTCTAATGAGTACACAGAGCATACATTTGCAAGTAAAAAAGCGAAAATCACTTTAATTATCCTCACTATTTCTTATGTCCAGGATTTCTCGAGGGGCTTAATAATGGGTTCGACTCAGCCATGGTAAACGAGCCATCGGTGTTCGAGCCATCAAAGTTCTACTGTATGTTGTGGATTCTTGTTAGAATTGCCTCATCAAGGAAATTCTAACAGTATCCACAAAATATGAGTTAATTGAGAAACAAGAAATGAAAGAAGGGGGTATGATCTTAAAGGGAAGAATTTGCTCCTTGGGAACAAACTCTTTCCTTTAAAAGCAGAACCATATAGACAAGACAGACAAAAATATTTTCAGAGTTGCCTCCCTTGAAGGTGTTTGTGTTGAGGTTTTACATCCCTGACATCACTATTTAGGTCATTTTGGAGATCTTGCTTCCAATTTTGTTTGACATTTACCTGACACTGAGATGAAATGACATCTCAATCCCTATCACCCAAAGAAATTGCTAGGGTTTAAGGGACGAGCAAACTCCCATCACTTTTCCTGGACAGGCTTAGCCATTTACCAGTTTGGTTTAAACTATGCGCAGAAGCACCTTGCAGCCCTATCTATTTCCTCCAAGGCCTGATGGGCAGGGGCACCTCTTAAAGGGGTATCCCTTCCCTAGTCCCTGATATATCCATTGGCCAGTTTCCTGGGATGTCCAAATTTTTGTTGGATAAACGGGATAAATGATTTATCAATTCACTAATCCAGAAAAATGTATTGAATATATAGGAAATATTACAATACAGAGCCATCCTTAAGATGCTGTGGACTGCTAGGCAAGTGGTTAAAACTTGGGCCCTGATTAACCATAATGTATTTTAATACAGGAACCATAGAAAACAGAAAATATCAGACTATCATCAACTGTGTGTAAATATATACCCCTTTCTCTTTATCACAGGTCTCGGTAGCTGAGTGGGATGCATGTCTGACAAGTGATCAGGAGGTCACAGGTTTAATACCTGCCAGGTCTGCAATATTCTTTTGAGGAGAATGATCACAAATTATTTTCTATGGTCATTTCTTCCTTCTGCCCATTCAACAACAGCAGTTGTCAGTTTCTGGCAAAAGAATGTGAACTGTACTGCTTAACCTTTTATGTAAAGTCTGCTCAGTAAAAGTATGTTTAGGTAAACTGTTACCTCCCTTCCATTATCTATCTTGGTAGATCATAGGCATAGCTTCTAGGTTTATAACCACTCTCTGACAACTGCGTCAGAGAGTCGACTCTTTGGCTCAGCGGTTAGAGCACTGGACTATCACCCGAGTGGCCGGGTTTCGAATCCCACCATAGGCGGGGATTGTTTCAGGCTATGCTTCTTTCCTTTGTTACGGCTTTCATGTCGTAAGAAAACTGCATGGCTCGATATGACCAAAAGAGTGTTGATTAGGCTGTTAGCCCATTCAGTAGAAGAAACCCCTAACGGGGTACCTTGGCAAACAGTGCAGGCCCTGATCAGACGCCGCATTCTGATCAGGGCCTACACTGTTTGCGAAAAGTAAAGCCATTTTCCAAGTAAATTTTGAAGAAAACACAACCTGATACCCCTTAATTTTGGAATGGACTCCTGCTATATATAAGGAGAAAGATTCCATTTGGTAGAAAATGGGTTAAACTCCAAAAAGAGCAAACATAGTTTCTCCTTATGGACAATGATGATTGCAATGTTCTAGTGTCTTCTTACCCTCATCACCATTGACCAAATCAAGAATAATAATAGGGGGTACGGGACGTCCATGTCTGGCTAGTAATCTCTGGAATTCATCTTGTAAACAGCGTTTCCCTTGCTCAAACAAACTGGCCTGAAATAGATCAGACAAAACAACAGATTAATCTATTTTGTATGGAATGGAGTCTTCGACTTATATATAGCAGGAGTCCATTTCAAAATTCAGGGGTGCCTGGTTGTGCTCAGGTTATTTTTGAAATTCATTTAACAATTATCCTGTTGAATAGTCAATTTAGTCACACCCATTTCTGACTTGAACCAATCAGATTAATTGATGTCATTTTTTTCTTACAAATTCATAAACCAAATGTCAAACAGTGTAGACCATAAGCCATCTGATCTGGATCTACACTGTTTGCAAAGATAAGGGTTGTTGTGAACAGCAGGATAAGGGTTAAAAATTGCCATTTTTTTTGCAAACAGTGAAGACACTGATCTGGGCTATCACTGTTTGCCAGTGACCCATTTCCTCTTTAATATTTGTTAAATACATGTACCTGTATTAGTTTTACCAAAAAAATCCTAATTATTCTGACACCTTGAGGACTTGCTGTAATTCTCCTAAAATTTTAATAAATTTGTTTCATGATCCAGCAAGGAGTCCAAAAAGGTGCTGACTGACTGGCAAACAGTGTAGACCCTGATCAGACTCCTCCTTCAGTAGTAGTCTGATCTGGGTCTGCACTGTCTGCTTAGGCCTATTTTTCCCAATACTTAGGATCATAATGGTAATACACCTGGACCTCGTTATAGCATGATTCGTTACAGCACGAATTCGGATATTACACGGTTTTGGTTTGGACCCCAAATTTTCCCCAACCAACATTTATAAATATTATCCAAGGATTGTATCAGGTTTCAAGCACAATAACATTATTTTCCTCTCACTTTTGACTGCGGTAATACGGTAGCTAACACGGTAGCTAACACGGTTTATAACGGTACTTTTTGATATTTATTGCAGGCCGCCATCAGAGTTGAATATACAGTATATTAACTTGTTTAGCTTGACACGCATGATAAACATGAACTGCCATCGGCACAATCAAAAGTGTTGGCTTAGTGAGATAAAGAGATTAAAGAATTCAGTTACGCAACCAGAAAAAAATATTTATCACGCTCTGTTAAGGATCACTGCTCAGCAGAAATTTTAAACATCAATGCAGACAATGTGATCGGTCACTGCAATAAAACTAATTTTCTAGAGCCGCATGTAAAATAAAGTCAAATTTATTCCAGCTTAAAAGCAAATAATAAAACATATTCAAGATCGATTTTCGCGGTAAAAAAATCATTCAAAGATTTTTTGCGCCATTAAAAATCGTTTCAAAAGGCTAAAAATTAAGGGTAAGACATTTCAAGGGAAGTAATTCAAATTTCTTGTAAGCGTTGATCATTGCCGGTTCCGAACCCTAACCCGGTAATATCACAATTGAAATGTATTAACAGTACTGTAGTTCGGTATGGTTCCGGACGCTCAGTTACGACAAAGTAAGCCGGGAACCAGCTATCAAAATGGCGTCATACTCGCTGTCAGATCGGACGATTTCTGGATATAAAACATGGTTTACAAGCTGGTTTCGATTAAAGTGACTTGTTTGACTTGATGGGCCATGGTATTTACTGCCATTGATTAGTTCTAAACACATTTTAGTCGGGAAATACGGTCATTAATCGGACCGCACATCATCTTGTTTGGAAAACTATTGATCACCATTGTGTCAATGGTTGATCTGTGACAAATACGGTCGGCGTTTATAACACGATTTGGTTAACTAACACGGTCCGTTGGTTGGACCCGGAGTTCCGTGTTATAACGAGGTTGAGGTGTACAATTTTATTGCAAGAAAGTGATTTAAGTCCACTTAAAATACACCAATACCTCTTTATAACTATTGTTGGATCCAGTTAGTTAAACAACCACGTTTATGTCCAGATTTGTTTGTTTGTTTGCATTGGGGTTTAATGGCCCAGTCAACACAACTTTAGATCATTTTTGAGCCAGTCAGTTAACCTTTCTACATTTTTCCTGGGCAGGCTTATACGTAAGAGGTTAACCAGTACAGTGCACAGTCTTTCGCCAGAAACTGACAACTGCCCTTCTTGAATCAGCGGAAGGGAGAGAATAACTGTAGAAAAGATTTCATTATCAATCTCCATGAAAGAATGTTCGGCAGGTATCGAACCTGCATCCTCGTGATCACCAGTCAGACTGGCATCTGGCTGAGCTACCGAGGCCGGCCCAAACAAACATGTACATATGATATAGAAAAATGGTCAAAAAGATAGATTGTTCAGAAAAATGTCAAAAATGGTCATTTTTCTATATAATCTATAACTTTCGATCCATCTTCAAACTAGGGACTAGGGACTTTAGACATGTGAATAGTAGACGATTTAGATAAAATGTCAGGTCTTTTCTCTCATTTTTTCATTCATTTTTATTCTATTTTTGAAGGAAAATCCATTTAGCAAACAGTGCAGGCCCTGATCAGATGCCACATTTTGTGGCGTCTGATCTGGGCCTGCACTGTTTGCCAAGGTACCCCTTACAGATTTCCAGCATGCAGTGGGTTAATTTACTGCATCAATTTTCGACTAACAGGCTTAGATCCTCCACACAGTTTACCAGTACTCGTGTGCTGTCGGTTTCAGCTCTGCCTGGAAGCATCATGCAGCCGATCTATTATAATGACAAAAATTTCTGAAACCTACCACTTCTTTCAGTTCAATACTGTTCTGGTTGTGTAACTTGAAGTAATTCAACGCTGCTAGAACCCTGTCCATCTGACTAAGGTAACGATCCAACCCATGCAGACCTGGCCTAAAATCAAGAAACTATTACAGTATTGAGTCAGCACACGACAAAGCTACAATAAGTAGAGTCACTAGCAACATTCAGAACAGCCTGCACATCTACCAAGTATGGCAAGAATTTCCCCATAGTGCTCCATCAAACCTCCTTGGATATACTGGGTGCTGTAGAAGGTTAATGTAGTTAGTGAACCCATCTGATCTGGATCTACATTGTTTGAAAGGTAAGGCATATCCGGGCTCAGCAGGACAAGGGTTAACCCTTTTTGTACCAAATGGAATCTTCCTACTTATATATATATTAGGGGTGTCAGGCTGTGTTTTCTTCAAAATTGATTTGGAAAATGGCTGAACTTTTTGCAAATAGTGTAGGCCCTGATCAGACGCCGCGCTTTGAGTACCCGTTTTGGGGTTTCCTGCATACAATGGGTTAAAGGAAAGAATTCACTACTGAGGACCATATTTTTTTTCAGCTGCTGACGAACAAAATTTTTTCTAAGGATTTAGGGGTGTCCGGTGGAGTTATGAGAAGAAATTTATTTAGAAAACGTCTGACTTTTTGCATTCTGTATAAGTGCAAAAAGATACTTAGTTATCAATACTTTGGGTAAAATAAAGTCAGTAGTGTCTAGTTGATGTGTTTTTAGATTTGGATTACCAGCAAAAACTCAGATCAGCCTGTGCAGCCTGACCAGAATCTTTGTTCTGCTCTCTAAGGACACACAAATTTGGCTTAAGGCTAACATTACAATAATTCACCCATGTTCAAAAATGGGGTCTCCCCTATTTCTGGAATTAGCATTTTTTAGATAAAAATAATTGATATTTTTCTTATATTAGCTGAAATGTATGATTGTGTGTGCTCCTTAGAACCACCTTAACGAGGCAGTTGTAACGAGTACCAACAACCTTTGTTTTTGAGAAAAAATAACATATACTCTGGACAGTAAACTCCATTTTTCTCTTATATAATGTGAGGTTTAGAAGGGTGTTCATCACAAAAGCTTGTCAATAAGATGTTCATGCAGTCAGGTAACGCTATGTCCTGAGCAGGCACACAGGCTAATTTGGCTCCCGCCCATCAGGGCATGAGGAAATAGATGGGCTGCATGATGCTTCCACGCAGAGCTGAAACAGACCGAATACGAGTACTGGTAAACCCCTTAGGGGATCTAAGCCTGCCCAGGCAAAGCGGTGCAAGTTGGACTGTTCATGCTTATAAACCCTATTGGTTTCATTGGGCGAAAGGGCTTGAGATGTCATTTTATCTCAATGTCGGGTTAAAGTCCCACAAAATTGGAAGCAATGTCTCCAAAATGACCTATACAGTGTTGACGGAGATGTTAAACCTCAAATCAAACAAACACAGGCTAATGTGGGCCTTTGCTCTACATCTGAAAAGTTTAAGTTGTAGAGAAGAATTTCAACTAAACTTACCCATCATTTATCATGGTCTGTGCTTCACTGGCCACATGGTAGTATGCTAACACATGGTCCAACATTGTCAGTGTACCTTCAATATCTGATGTGTAATAAGGAATTATACAGGGAAGTCTAGTTAATCGTACAAAAACATAGTTTTGGATAAAGTCTGTCATACCATGCCTTCTAAATACAGTAAAATTCCTATATTAAGACCACCTTTGGGACTGTTCAAAAGTGGTCTTTAAGACCACTTTTGAACAGTCCCAAAGGTGGTGTCTGACCAGAAGACACTATTTTAAGAAAACCAGAAAGGCAGAATAACTGCACCCTTCTAAATAAGCTTTTTAAACAAGAATTATTCTTAATTTAGGTGGTCTTAATAACGGAATTTCATTGTATTTATTTCAATGATTTCACCATATGTTTTTGTCAAAACATCCGATTATCAATGTTTACTTTACCCATAAGATGCCAATCACAACAGCTGTCATCTGCTGGTTACTTTAAAAGTTATTGTTGCAAAGAATGTGAACCCAGATCAGACTGCTCCTGTAGGAGCAGTCTGATCTGGGTCGACACTGTTTGTCTGTATGCAAAAAATTTTTTTAATAAGTTTGCAAGAACATTCATCAGACATCATAAACAGATGGCTTTTTAAGGGCTAATGTCAGAGGTTACCTCAGCAAAGTTTAACACAGAACCAGACTGTAACATGACCAAACGTGATCAGTAGGATGGGGGGGGGGGGGGGGGGGAATCAATCAAATATAGGTTTTGATGCCCTTGACCTTATTTTCAAGGTCACAGGCTACTGAAAAATGTCAATTTAGGGCCAAAAATGTTTTGTCGGCATCCTTCTCATGAAAGAATAAAGAAACTTTGGTCACTCAAAACTTACCAAAAATTTGATTAGATTTTGTTAACCCAATTTCAAGGTCAAAATGAGGCGGTTCTAACGAGTACCCACAACCTATTTGTCTTGAAGCAGAAATAAGAAAATAATGTATACCCCTGTAAATCCCAGTTTCCCCATATAAAGTGGGGTTTAGCGGGGCAATAGTTTCACAGACTTGTTAATATGATGTCATTCTTTCAAGAGAAGCCCCCACCCCCTACCCTAGTGAGAAAGGCATCACATATTTCCTGACTGGGCACATGATCATTAAGCCACGATGTTGCATCCATGTTGATACAAAGTTGCCTATAACATTGCACACAACTGTTCACCCTTATCTTGCTGTTCACGACAACCTCAATCTTTGCAAACAGTGTAGATCCAGATCAGATGGCTTCTGAAGAAGCCATCTGATCAGGGCCTACACTGTTTTACATTCAATTTATGAATTTGTAGGAATAAATTACATCAAATAATCTGATTGGTTCAAAGTCAGAAATGGGTGTGGCTTAAATGAATATTCAGCAAGAGAAGGGTTATTATGCTGTGAAAGATACTTTCTTGTCTCCTCCTGAGATTCTCAGTTTCGTTGTAGACAGGAACTATGGTATTTTCCAGCTTCCGGAGACGAGTCTCAAAAGTACTCAAAATCCCGAGCATATTCTCTGTGTTATTGTTACTCTTTTTCAATGTGTCTTTTAGTAAGGTCAGGTTGCTCATTTCCTGAAAACAACAATCACATTAGAAAATGCATTACAATAATGAGGCATAATGAGGAAATGTGTATACCCCAGTAACTCCACCTCTTAAACTAATGATCATTAACTCTTATCATGCTGTTCACGACAACCTATATCTTTGGAAACAGTGTAGATGCACACTGTTTGACATTCAGTTTATGAATTTGTGGGAATAAATTACATCAAGTAATCTGATTGGTTCGAAGTCAGAGATGGGTGTGGCTAAAATGAATATTCAGCAAGAGAAGGGTTAACTGCTCACCTGAGAGCTGAGTGTATGTGGAGCCTTTTGGTTTCTGAGAAGAAGATTTTTGAAGGATTTTACCATGATAGTGACCTAAACCATTTGAACAAACTGTTTTTTGCTCCATCCCATAGTCTCCATATAAAATTTGTTTGTCTGGCTCTCTAATTTCTTAAAGAACAGAAGCATGAACGTGGTCGTGGAGGGAGAACATTCTGTTAGTGTTGACGTCGAGTCTGGTGTTCCCCAAGGAACGGTACTAGGACCTTTGATGTTCCTGTGTCATATTAATGACCTACCGGATTGTGTTAAATCGTCGGTTCGACTCTTCGCGGACGATTGTTTACTCTATCGACCCATCCGATCAGCAAATGACCACATATTTCTTCAAAATGACCTCCTTGAACTTGAAAAATGGGCTGAACTTTGGGGGATGAAGTTTAACGCTAAAAAGTGTTATATTCTAAGCATTAGACAAAAATCAAGTTTTTTCTACGAGTTAGACAAGACTATTCTACAGCAGGTTGACTCTAATCCATATCTTGGTGTAACTTTGTCTGCAGACCTTACATGGGAAACTCACATAAATAACATTTGTAAGAAAGCAAACTCTACCTTAGGCTTCCTCAGGAGGAATTTACGAAATTGTGCGCAAGATTGCAGAAAGTTAGCGTATATATCACTCGTCAGAGCCGCACTTGAATACGGATCCATCATTTGGGATCCCTACTATACAAAGGACATAAACGCCCTGGAAAGAATACAGAGACTTGCTGCAAGATTCATCATGAAGGACTACTCCTCGAGAGAAGATGGCTGTGTCACCCGTATGCTGCAGGAGCTACAACTGGACACTCTACAAGGCCGACGAACTCAGGCAAGACTTATCGCCCTATTGGAGCCATAAGGGCTCATCTCCATTTTTCACCAAAATAGAGCTTTGATTAAATTTACATTGGATTTTGTTCATTCTTTATATGTAAAAAAAAATCATCCGGGCTGTCTAATGGCAACAATGACATTTGATGGAAAGTCACAAGGGCTTATCTCCATACCGGGTAAGTTTTCAAAGCCACAAGGGCTTATCTTGGTGTATTTAAGAGCCATAAGGGCTTATAGGCTATACTGCTGTAAAATAAATTATCATCTTATCCAAAAGAGTGTGGAAATACACACATCTGTTTACTATAACTTATTCCAGTGAGTTTTATCTTGTAATACAATACAGTGTGTAGCTGGAAATCTTGCATTTCTAGAAAATAAGTGTGTATTTGTTCAGATAGTTTAAACATTTGATGTAGACATTTTATTGTTCTATTGTTCTGATCATATATTTGGAATATAGTGAGGTAATATATTGCTTATTTTGCTACCTTATAAATGTATATATTTGTGGCCAATATCACATAATAATTTCATAATGAAAAAAAATAAGTAAAACCCAGGAACTGTGATTATTTCAGCAGATAAGCCCTTATGGCCCTCAGTTTTGTGTAAACCAGCTGAGTGCTTAACTTGTTTCTTTGTGATTTTCTGACTTGGCATGGTAAGTGTGTGTACTCAAAACTGTTGAGCAAACTTTGTGTCATTTACATGCTCCAGTATCTTATGTTCCCACATATTACTGGGACAGAATTTTATACAGGCGCCCTTATGGTTCTAAAAGTAAATATGAAATAGGCATACAAAATAATTGTATTTGATCGCATCTGTTTCTTATCACCTTAACAAGTTTGTAATATGAATACCCCTCTAAACCCCTCTTTATATAGAGAACATTGGAGTTTTAAAAGGGTGAACATTATTTTGCAGATTTCTGACCAAAGACATAGATTGTGGGTACTCGTTAGATCCGCCTCAATTCTAACAGGCACCCACAACCTATGTTGGGAACAGAAAAAAAAAATCATAAAACTTCATCGGAAAAACGGTCGTTTTGGAGAAATGAACGAATGCACCATCCCATTTGTGTTATTTTAAATATATTATCAAGGAAATACAATTCCTACAATTCACATGAACATGTTAGCCCAGCGAAGACTCTGGACTGCCTGCGCATCTACACAGTCTGACAAGAATGCACGTTTTTGATACCCTACAGATCAAAAGAAATAAACACTTTGATCAGTCTATGCCGATCCGATGGTTGATCTGGGTATTCACTGGGGACACAGATAAATTGTAAGCATTGTTTAGTTATTAAAATAATTCATATAAGCTAATCGTGTCTGTCTAAAACATGATGTTATATACATGTTGTAATTCTCTAATTTAATTTTTCATTTATTTATTTATTTATTTATTTATTTATTTTCCAGAACACTTCTGATGATGGAAACTGACAGGGGAGAAGAATGGTCTGATGATGAGTTTTATAGTCAAATACATGGAAATCTGATAGAGGATGGTCACCAGAATTTGAATTCTGATGTTTCTTTTAGCACTTCTTCTACATCTTATAATCAAAACCATCATGAAACATCAGCAACTAAAGAGTTCCCTACACATAGTGATTTAGTGAGCTGTGACTGTGAAAAACCAGATACCTTTTCATTAAAGTGTGGAGTTACTGAAGACAATAACACAGCGACAGAAAACAATCAACATGTTTTGGAAAGAATAAGTGACATGAAAGAAAAACATGCCAATCCAACAGTGTTTGAAGCAAAACTATTAACTGTAGTTGCCGATTCAGAAAGTGGCTCAGATTCTGAAAATTTACCATTGTCAGATTTAATTAAAAGAAAGACGATGTCACTAAGTTCAGACTTTGATGATACTACAAACGATGAAGATTATGTTCCATCTGTTTCATCTAATGAGTCTGATGAAAATCTACCAATAATTCAAATACAAAAGAGAAAACGTAAATGGTGGAGAAAGCGCAATAGACCAATAATTCGAGAAAACAAAGAGACAATTCAAAGGCCTGTCAAAAATCAACCAAAGCAGTCTAAAACCAAGACTGCTCACACAAATGTGAAAAGAAGAAAACAAATGAAACAGAAAAAGAATGAGAGCGTTTCAAGCACCTCTGATGTTGATAAGGCGATTGAGGCAAGCAGAAATACGGCACAAGTTTATTCTTTGCTGAAAAAACACCATGAGGGCAGGTTAAATAATATCCTGACCAGTAATAGTTTGAGACGTGTAGATGTTCCTGCAGATGGAAACTGTTTTTTCAGTGCAGTGTTGAAGCAACTGGCCTGTGAAAATGATATTGAGGTTTTGAGATATAAAATAAAGCAGCACTTATTGACATATGAGACACACTATATTTGCTTTCTGACAAAGAAGTACAATATGACTGACTCAGAGATATCATCTGTTTATAAGGAGAAGACAATGCAACTATCCAATGATGGCATATGGGACATAGAATTATCAGATGTTATCCCTCTTGCAACAGCAAATATATATAATAGACGGCTTGTCATATACTCAAGCCGACTGTCGAATCCTGTCATCAATATTGAACCTGACCTAGAACAGACTGAACCTATGTCTTCAGAAGAGCCACTATTATTTGCTTATTTAGCTGTGCCTGGCTTTGAACACTATGATGCCTGCGAACGGATTGCTGTAGGAGATAGAATTACAACAGAAATCGGGAAACCTCCGAGTACAAACTCGGCATCATCTCCAGATAGTGAGACTTTGATGAGTGCAAAGTCGATGTCAAATTCTGAAATAAGTTCTGAAATAAATCCAAGTGAGGCGACTAAAATTGGGCAAAAACAGCCAGTGATGACTCCTCGTAAACATGTTGATGTGAGGCATCAACAACCAGTGATAACTCCTCGAAAACGTGCCGCTTACAGATCACCAGTAAAAAAGAATGAAGTCAGAAAGAGAGTAAGGGATGAGGAACAATGGAAGAAAAACATAAGGAAATACCGAAAAAAAACTGGGCAAAGCTATTACTCTCCAACAGCAAAGAAAACTGTAGAAGCTAAGTCATTAAAAGACATTGACTGTAGCAACTGCAAATTTAAATGTGCAGACAAAATCTCTGATGAGCAACGAAAGGAGTTGTTCGATCATTTTTATAACTATGAAATGACTTACGAAAGAAAGCGAGATTTTATCTGTAGACACATTGAAGTGACAAGCACAGGTGAAAGTGGCAAACGAAACTTGAGAACATACAAGCAAAATAGCAGAGCATATTTCTTGCCTATACAAGAAAAACGTGTACGTGTGTGTAAACAGTTCTTCCTTTGCACGCTTGCTGTCAGCGACAAACTAGTTAGATGTACTTTAAGTAAAAAGCAACATGGAACATTTGCTGGAAGTGATGGAAGGGGTAAGCATGTGCCTGGAAATAAAACAAGTGAGGCTAAACGTGAATACGTAAAAAAGCATATTGAATCTTTCCCATCTGTTGATTCGCACTACAAAAGAAAGGAAACTAAACGAAAATTTCTTGCCCAGGGCTTAAGTATTAACAAAATGTATGACTTGTACAAGGAAAAAGTTGAAGTAGAAGGGAAAAAAGATTTAGAGGTGTCAATTTTTGTCTATCGAGACATATTTTGCAAGGAATATAACATTTCATTTCATAAGCCTAAAAAAGATCAATGTGAGTACTGCAATATGTACAAGCAAAAATCTGAAACAGGAACAGCTACTGAGGATGACAAAATCTCACATGAGCAACATCTACACAGAACAGAGACTGCCAGGCTTGAGAAAGAAAAGGATAAGGAAATGGCCAAAGCTGACAAATCCAAGTTTGTTGCCACGTTTGATCTACAAGCTGTGCTGTATACACCATGCTCATCAGTCAGTAAAGTGTACTACAAAAGGAAACTAAACTGCTATAATTTAACATTTTTTTCTTTAGCAGATAAGAAAGGCACATGCTACTTATGGGATGAGACACATGGTCAAAGGGGATCCTCTGAGATTGGCAGTTGTGTAATTACACATCTCAGTTGTCTGCCATCTACAATAAAGCATGTTATATTATATTCTGATTGCTGTTCTGGTCAAAACAGAAACCAGTATCTTGCCGCTGGTCTGTTGCATACAGTAGTCAAACATCCAACCATCGAAGTAATTGAGCAGAAGTTCCTAGAATCAGGACACACACAAATGGAATGCGATTCCATGCATTCAGCTATTGATCATGCTAAGCAAGGAGCTGCAATATATATTCCTGACCAGTGGGATACACCAATACATTATGCTAGGCGGAGAAACCCATACACAGTTATACCACTGAGGTATGATAATTTCTATGACCTGAAGGACTTTGCTCAAACTGAATGTTCTGGTTTTAAAGTTGACACTGAAGGTTGTAGAATCAACTGGCTCAAGGTGAAGGTTCTTCAAGTTTCAAAAGCACATCCAAATGAAGTGCGTGTCAAGGAAAACTTCACAGACACTGAATTTAAGGTTCTTGATGTGTTCAAACCAACAAGGGGTCGTCCATCACTCAGCAAGAAACCACTGAAACAGAAATACTCCAGCAAGTTGCCCATTTCGGTTGCAAAGAAGAAGGACCTTCTCTCCCTGTGTGACTCACTCATTATACCAGCATACTACAAACCATTTTATGAGGCATTGCCAACCAGTAAAACAGCTGCGGACCACTTGCCAGACCCAGATGTACTTGAGAAAGATATAGACAGTGACTGATCAAGAATACTTTAAGAAGCCATAACACTGTACCTGGTACAAACAAACATGGTTATAACATAAATATTGATCTTTCAAATCCCAATTCTTCGAGTTATTTGTATGGGCCTGCTCGTGAGTATGGCCAAATATATGTTTAAGTATCAGTATGACACAAATTCTTAGATGTGGGTCACGTAAAATGTTAATAAGGTATCAAATGAAATAGATAGTTAAAGTAGCATCTGAGTGTTTTTAAACATCTAGTGAACATGAGCCCTTATGGCTTTTGAAAAAGTTGTAATTAAGTAGAATAATTGGATAGCCATAAGGGCTCATCTACTAAATTTGCCATATAAGGTATTTCTAGTAGATAATTAAGTTTACAAGTACTGATTTAGAAAGCCAGTAATTTTGTCTTTTCACTTGCAAAATACAACTGAGCAGAGATGGAAAGCTGATTTTTCACACTGAGTTGAATCTTTAAAGCTGTTTTTCTTGAAATATAAAAAAATGGAGATGAGCCCTTATGGTTCCAATAGGGCGTTATATTCATCTTCAAAATCATCCGGGGTATGGTGCCGGCAATCGACAAGACAAGTTATCTGACACCTATTGTTAACAAAAGACGAATAAAACCCAAGAAAAGACAAAGACAGTGTTACTCTGAATATTGTTGAGAAATTTAGTGTGAACCACGAAGACTGTTACAAAGTGCCAATTGCAAACACCCTTCAATACAAACAATCATTTTTTGTTAAGGCAGTGCAGGATTGGAACAATCTAGACAGTTCTGTTATCCGCGCAGAAAAGGTAGAGGGCTTTAAGAAGGCTCTCTCCAGTCGCGACTAGGCGACCTAATCCAACTCCGTTGCGCCTATGCCAGAATTGGCCCTGCAACGTACTTATACAGATACAGATACAGATAAAATTTGGCTCAGATTTACCCAGCTGTTTTAAACAAGAGGGCCATGATGGCCCTTGATTGCTCACTTGATCCACACTGCAGAAAAGAAATGGTAAGTAATAGAGTAAGGTGCCTTGCTAGACGGAACATACATGCCAAATATAAAAGATCTACCTCAAATTGTTCAAAAGTTATAATAAAGTAGGTCAAGGTCACATGTCAAACTTTTTGTATGGGTAAGAAGCTCTTGTCACAAGGCACATACATGTTAAATATGAAGGCCCTATCTCAAATGGTTCAAAAGTTAAGATTGTGTAGGTAACAGGTTAAGGTAACATGTAAAAATGTTTTGCATGTGTGGGAAGATCTTGTCATGTCAAACATGAAGACTCTACCTTAAAGTGAATGACCACCAATTTTTTTTCTCAGATCCATTTTATAGTAACACCATTGAAGAATGATAAAATTGCATTCTTCATGTAAACTGTTTCTCTAATTAACTGTAATGGCTCATTAAAGTTGCTGATAGGGTGTCAGACATGTTTACAGATTATATCTCCTGGGGTGACCTCACGGCAACTGCAACAAATCTTGGTATTTTAGCAGCTGATGATTTTAGAGAAGAAAGTGAACATTAAAATAAAAATGCCTTCTTGTAAGGCCAAATACTGCACGGTGAAAAGAGGACAAGGAATTAGCTGTTTTGCTATCCCTGACCCTAAGAAACATAGAGAGTTATGTGAAAAATGAATTCATAATCTTGGAACAGAGAATCTCAACATCAAGACATTTGTTTATGCAAAGCATAACATTGTTTGTGCTAAACATTTTGAAGATAGCTATTTTCAAGTGGACTTGAAGGTTTCTTGATTACTTATTTCTTTTCTTTTCTTCAATAACCCATTTAGTACCAGAAACCCCAAAACCGGTACCCTGGCAAACATTGCATGCCCAGATCAGATGCCGCAGAATGCGGCGTCTGATCAGGGCCTCCACTATTTGCTAAAAGTCCAGTCATTTTCCAAATAAATTTTGATGAAAACACAACCTGACACCCCTAAATTTTGAAATGAACTCCTGCTATATATAAAGAGGAAGATTCCATTTGGTACAAAAAGGGTTAATTAATGCGTATCATCATCATTTAAACAATCATTACATTAACACGCCTTGACAAGTTTAGGTAATATTTCATTGCATTTCACATGGTATTTTGTGATATTTTCAAAGCATAGATTGTGGGTACTCGTTAGAAATGTCTCAATGAGACGATTCCTTTGAGCACCCATAATTTATGTTTTGGAGAAATTATCAGAATATATACATATGTCCTTTTAAATCCCCATTTTACCTACAAAAACTCCTCTCCTGTGAAATCGGGCTCATACTGATAGCCCTGAGTACCAAACTCAGGAAAACTGTCTTCAAAGTCTTTATTTTCGTCCAAAGACATAATGAAAAGATGCTGAACTGACAGCCTATTCAAAGGATTTTTGAGAATTCAACCTGATTAGAGAGCCCAAGAGCACATTACACAAGAGCATCTAGCTTCTGCTATAGGTATGCTATTCAGCGTGTGGGTGCCAGTCTAATCTGATTGGTTGAACAAATTCAGTGTTTTACTGAGGTTTCAGAGTTCATTGAGAAATACTGTTTAAAATACCTGTCAGTAATGATTCCCTGCTGTTTGTTTTATTGCTTTTGCTGAGAAACCCTTTAACCACTCTGCTACATACAGAAAGTGCCTTATGCAGATGAAAGCAGTATAGGCTCTGATAAGCGTGAAAAGTGTTCATAACCTCTATAATTAGTAATCAGTACCTATAGGAATCCACAATAAATGCAAAGACTGCTCACATATGCAGACTAGCGAGATATTTTGCCGACTGTAAATATGTTAGGCACCTTTTGACATGATGCAGCTCATAGTTTCTGCATGATAACATCATTTTAATGAGTTCCTGTGGTAGGGAACAGTTTACTTTAGTTATGATGAGTCTGATAAAATTAACCAATCATAGCTAAGCAGCTTCCACGAGCTGAATTTATACCTGAAAGCTCTTATGATGAGCTACTTGGAGAGCCTAATCACTTCTCCTTTAGTAGCTGCACAGAGAGACATAGAGCTTCTACAGTCTCCATGAGATCAGGACTTTAGCAAACATGTTGAACCCTAGGAAAGATTTGGATTACCTTGGGGAAAATATGGCCGCTGCCAGAAGACTTCACTGAAACCATTAAATGTTGATTTAATTACCTTAGCAGGTTTCAATTGGTAATAAAAGTCAGAGATTAATCATTACAGTAACTTTTTCTTGCAAATGAAGTAATTATGTTATAAAGGTGGTCATTCACTTTAAATGGTTAAGAAGTTATGACAAAAAAGGTCAAAGGTCAATGTCACAGGTCAAGTATTGTATAGGGTGGGAATCCCTTGTCACAAGGAACCTACATGCCAAATATGAAGGATCTATCTCAAATGGTTCAAAAGTTATGGCAAAGTTGGTCAAAGGTCAAGGTCACAGGTCAATTTTTTGTATGAGTGGGAGGCCCTTGTCAGAAAGAACATACATGCCCAATATGAAGGCTCTGTCTCAAATGGTTCAAAAGATATGATAAAGTAGGTCAAATGTTAACGTCACAGGTCAAACTTTTTGTAAGGTTGGGAAGCTCTTGTCACAAAGAACATACATACAAAACACGAAGGCTCTATCTCAAATGGTTCAAAAGTGATGATAAAGTAGGTCAAGGTCACAGTTCGAAATGTTTTGTATGAATGGGAAGCCCATGTCACAAGGAACCTACATCCCAAATATGAAGGCTCTATCTCATAAAGTATGAAGAAGTAGGTGAAAGGTCAAGGTCACAGGTCAAACTAGAAATGTGTCCAAAGTACACAGATGCCCCTGCTTAGCACATTAATCTTTAATTGGTGCAAAATACCAATCTGTGCGAGTTTCCGCGTTCCACCAATAGTGACCTTGACGTTAAAAGTCGAAATTGCTAGAGATATTGTCATAAGGAAATTTGTGTTAAGTTATTTTGAAATCGGTGAAGAAATGTAAGCGCTAGAGGGGTGACAAAGTTTTTCTAAAAATAGCCACAGTGACCTTGACCTTGAAAGTGGAACTCGCTAGAGATATTGTCATAAGGAACATTTGTGTGAAGTTATATTGAAATTAGTCAAGAAATGTAAGCGCTAGAGCGAAGACAAAGTTTTTCTAAAAATAGCCACAGTGACCTTGAACTTGAAAGTCAAAATAGCTTGAGATATTGTCATAAGGAACATTTGTATAAGGTATATTGAAATTGGTGAAGAAATGTAGGCGCTAGAGCAATGACAAAGTTTTTCTAAAAATAGCCACTGTGACCTTGACCTTGAGGTGATGACCTTGAAAGTCGAACTCGCTCAAGATATTGTCATAAGGAACATTTTTGTGAACTTATATTGAAATCAGTGAAGAAATGTAGGCGCTAGAGCAATGACAAAGTTTTTCTAAAAATAACCTCTGTGACCTTGACCTTGAGGCCATGACCTTAAAAGTCGAACCTGCACGAGATATTTTTATAAGGAACATTTGTGTGAAGTTTATTGAAATTGGTGGTACAAATACCTTAACCAAAGTCTTAAACATTAAAAATTTTCTAATTCTATGACCTTGACCTTGAGGTCATGGGTATGGGTGGGGGTATTGCTGAATAAACCATTGGACCTATATGTATCATCATAGTAAATATAAACCAAATCCATTGTATGGTTATGAAAATATGAGCTCAAGTTCTACCTGGTACAAATACCTTAACCTGGGTCTTAAACATTAAAAATTTCAAGTCCATGACCTTGACCTTGAGATCATGGGTATGGGTGGGCGTATTGCTGAATAAAACTTCAGTCCTATATCCGAATATGAACCAAATTCATAACACGGTTTGGAAAATATGAGCTCAAGTTCTACCTGGTACAAATACCTTAACTTGGGTCTTCAACGTTAAAAATTTCAAAGTCCACAACCTTGACCTTGAGGTCTAGGGTATGGGTGGGGGTATTGCTGAATAAAACTTTGGACCTATATCTATCATCATACTAAATATAAACCAAATCTATTGTATGGTTTGGAAAATATGAGCTCAAGTTCTACCTTGTACAAAAACCTTAACCTGAGTCTAACAGGATTACGTACGTACGTACGTACGTACACACTTTCGTACGTTAGGAAACCGTACGCACATACGCACTTACCCACGGACGCATGTACGGAAAACCGAAAAACTCTATGCCCCCGGCATCATACGATGCGGGGGCATAAAAAAATGTTGTATGAGTGGGAAGCCCTTGTCCCAAGGAACTTACATGCCAAATACTAAGGCTCTATGTCAAATGGTTCAAAAGTTATGATAAAGTAGGTCACAGGTCAATACTTTTGTGTGGGTGGGAAGCCCTTGTCACAAAGAACCTACATGCCAAGTATGAAGGCTCTATCTCAAATGGTTCAAGTGAGTGAGTGTCTGAGTTTTATGTCTCACCAACAACTAAGGTCATATGGAGACGGGACCTCGGTTTAACGACTCATCCGAAAGTCTGGAGAAGCCCGGGATTGATCCCGTGATCCCTGGTTTACAAGGCGAGTAGCATAACCACTACACCATGGAGGCTTCTATACAAATGGTTCAAAAGTTATGATTAAGTAGGTCACGGGTCACAGGTCAAAATTCATTGCATGAGTGGCAAGACCTAGTCACAAGGAACCTACATGCCAAATATGAAGGATCTATCTTAAATGGTTCAAAAGTTATGACAAATAAGGCCAAAGGTCAAGGTCACAGGTCAAATTTTTGTATGGGAGTGAAGCCCTTGTCATAAGGAACCTACATGCCAAATATGAAGGCTCTAGCTCAAATGGTTCAAAAGCTATGACAAAGCAGGTCAAAGGTCAAGATCACACTTCAAAATTTTTGTATCGGTGGGATGCCCTTGTCAGAAAGAACATGCATAACAAATATGAAGGCATTATCTCAAGTAGTTAAAAAGTAGATAACAGGTCATGGTCAAGGTTACAGGTCAAAATGGTTGTATGGGTGGGAAGCTCTTGTCACAGGAACATACATGCAAAATATGAAGGCTCTATCTCAAATGGTTAAAAAATTATGACAAAGTAGGCCAAAGGTCATGGACACAGGTCATTTTTTGTACCTTGTCACAAGGAACTTACAAGCCAAATATGAAGGCTGTATGTCAAATGTTTCAAAGGTTATGACGAAGTAGGTCAAAGGTCAAGGTCATAGGTCACAATTAGAAAGCCCTTGTCACAAGGAACATACATGCCAAACATGAAGAATCTATCTCAAATGGTTCAAACATTATGAAGTAGTTCACAGGTCAAGGTGAAGGTCACGGGTCGAAATCTTTTGCATGAGTGGGAGGTCCATGTTACAAGAAACCAACATACCAAACATGAAGGTTCTACCTTAAATGGTTTAAAAGTTATGACAAAGTAGGTCAAAGGTCAAGGTCACAGATCAAATTTTTGTATAGGTGGGAAGTCCTTGTCACAAGGATTATACATGCCAAATATAAAGGCTCTATCTCAAATGCTTCAAAATTTATGACAAAGTAGTTCAAAGGTCAAGGTCATAGGTCAAAATTTTTGTATGGGTGTAAAGAACTCATCAGACAAGAAACACACATGCCAAATATGAAGACTATCTCAAATGGTTCAAAAGTTCTGATAAAGTAGGTCACAAATCAAGGTCAAGATCACAGGTCATTTTTTTATGAATAGGAAGTCCTTGTCAGAACATATGTGCCAAATCTGAAGGCTCTATCTCAAATGCTTCAAAAGTTATGACAAAATATGTCAAAGGTCAAGGGTCAATTTTTTTGTATGGGTGGGAACAACTTCTCACAAAGAACATAGCTTTTTACATGCCAAATACATGTATGAAGGCTCTATCTCAAATGGTTCAAAAGTTATGATAAAGCATGTCACAGGTCAAGGTCATAGATCAGATGTTTTTGAATGTGTGGGAAGCCCTTGTCACAAGAAACCTACATGCCATACATGTATATGGAGGCTCTATCTCAAACGGTTCAAAACTTATGACAAAATGACCTACTGATCTACTTTTTGATTTGACATTACCCATATTCGAACTTGACCAGACACATGTATTGTCAAGATGATGATTCTGAGCATGATTTATGATAATTGGACCAAAACCGTGGCCTCTAGAGTGTTCACAATGCTTTTCTATGATTTGTCCTGCTGACCTACTTTTTGACCTGACATGACCCATATTCCAACTTGACCGAGATGTTGTCACAATGATCATTCTGAGCAAGTCTGATGATGATCAGATCAAAACTGTGGCCTCTAGAGTGTTCACAAGGCTATTCTTTGTTTTGACCTTCTAAACTACTTTTTTACCCAACATGAGCCATATTCGAACTTGACCCAGATATTGTCATGACGATTCTGAGCAAAATTGATGATGACCAGACCAAAACTATGGCCTCTAGAGTGTCCACAAGGTTTTTCCATGATTTGACCTACTGACCCACTTTTTGACCTGATATGACCCATATTCGAACTTGACCGAGATATTGTCAAGATGATCATTCTTAGCAAGTTTGATGATGATCAGACCAAAACTGTGGCCACTAGTGTGGTCACGAGGTTTTTCAATTATTTGACCTACTGACCCACTTTTTTACATGATATGACTCATATCCAAACCTGATCTATATAGTGCTTGACTTATGTAAACTAAATGGCCTGAGTATTATGAATGGTCATGATTGTGAGAATTCTGGCATAGGGCATTACCCTTTTGTTAGCAGAAGAGGATCAAGTGTGGAAGATTATATTTTATCTTCTCAAGATTTATTCAAAAATACATATATCTGAGTTTGAAGTTCATGATATCTAGTCAGATCACTGTTTGCTAACATTTACTTTCACTTTAGTAAATACTGGAGAAGGGAAGATAATACAAAATCAGTATGAACAAGGTATATTTGTTTGGAATAATGATTTTAAATCAGAATACCATGGCTTCTTGGAACAAAGTGGAATAGGTTAGTTACAGACAAACAAATCAATGGGACCTGACAAATTAATTAATCAACTTTTCATTATTAAATGGTAAAGATCTAGTCCAACATTTCTTACACTATTTATTAAACCATTCACTATGGAGTAATTTCTAGAACAATGGTTAGAGGGTTTTGTAATTCCCATGCTTAAGAAAGGAAGCATATAACGGTGTTGAAAATTACAGGGGTATAACACTTTTATAAGTACATTAGGCAAGCTTTTACCAGAGTTATACATAAAAGTGTATCAAATTTATGGGCAGACAATTTTTTTTTTTTTTTTATTCTTATTGAAGCTCAAACCCAATTTAGGCTGGGGATGAGACAGTTGACAATATTTTTGTATAACACGGCATTTTTAAAGGGAAAAAACTGTATTGCGTGTTCATTGACTTTACCAAAGTGTTTGATTATGTGGTGTGAGACAATTTGTGGTACAAAATGTTTATTAAGGGTAAAATTTTGCAACCAACTTGGCAACCATTTTTTTTTTGCTCTCTTGGTGTCAGGCTTTATTAATGTCTATCACCACTCTTATAATTTTTTTCTATATTTGAATGATATTGAGGAACAATTTATTAACCCCAGTTTAAATGGCCTAGATTTAAATATGTTTATGTTGCTATATGCTGATGACATTGTGGTCTTTTCCAGTTCTTTAGAAGAACTTCAGTCTGGTTTGAATTTGCTGTCCTATTATTGCAACACATGGAAGCTTAACCCTTATCATGCTGAATATTCAATTTAGTCACACCCGTTTCTGACTGTGAACCAATCAGAGTGCTTTATGTAATTTATTCCTACAAATTCATAAACTGAATGTCAAACAGTGAAGATCCTGATCAGATGGCTTCTCCAGAAGCCATCTGATCTGGATCTACAACGTTTCCAAAAGGAGGGGTTGTCGTGAACAGCAGGATAAGTGTTTAAGTAAACATATCTAAAATAAAAATTTTAATATTTAGGAAAGGTGGTATTCTTTCAAGGGATTTATCATTTACTTATGACGGGGAAATATTAGAAATAGTTAAATGCTTTAAATATATGGGCACTGCATTTACTGCAGGTGGGTCTTTTTCTGAAGCACAAAGTACACTAGCTGGACAAGCTCAAAAAGCCATTTTCAAACTAAATAAATATCTATAAAAACTTACTTTCATATCCCCAGAGCACATATTTTAACTTTTCGGCAAACTTATATCGACCATTTTGACATATTCATGTTAAGTATGGGGTTTTGCCAAGCTAGTGCAATCTAACGTGTCCATATGCAGTTCTGCAAAAAGCTACTTGGTGTCAAACAGACCACACATAATGATTTTGTATAGGGGGAAACTGGACAGGTAAATTATTTAACAAGAGGGCCCAATGGCCCTTTATCGCTCACCTGTGTACTTGAGTATTATTAGTGTAGGAGACCACTTGACATTGCTACACTAAATATCTAAGCTCTGGGCACTATGACTTCGGAGAAGAAAATTTTTGAAGCTTTTTTCCATTATAAGTCTAAAGGAGCTAAGGGGCCCCGGGGTGTGGCCCTTTTGGATCCCAGGGGCAGGGTTAACAGGATTTATGTAGGTGACTATTTTATGTTGCTAGATACTAAATATCTAAGCTCTGTGCTTCACAGTTTCAGAGAAGAAGATTTTTGAAGCTTTTCTCCATAATGAGTCTATGGGAGCTAAGGGGGTCCCAGGGCGTAGCCCATTTGGACCCCCGGGGCATGATTGGCAGGATTTATGTAGGTGACCACTTGCCATTGCAACATGCTAAATATCTAAGCTCTGGGCCCTGTGGTTTCTGAAGAAGATTTTTTCCATTATGAGTCTATGGGAGCTAAGGGGCCCGGCGGCATGGCCCATTTGGACCCCAGGGGCATGATTGGCAGGATTTATGTAGGTGACCACTTGCCATTGCTACATGTTAAATATCTAAGCTCTGGGCCCTGTGGTTTCAGAGAAGAAAATTTTTGAAGCTTTTTTCCATTATGAGTCTATGGGAGCTAAGGGGCCCCAGGGTGTGGTCTATTTGGACCACCGGGGCATGATTGGCAGGATTTATGTAGGTAACCACGTGCCGTTGCTACATGCTAAATATCTAAGTTCTGGGCCCTGTGGTTTCAGAGAAGAAGATTTTTGAAGCTTTTTCCATTATGAGTCTATGGGAGCTAAGGGCTCCCGGGACGTGGCCCATTTGGACCCCAGGGGCATGACTGGCAGGATTTATGTAGGTAACCACTTGCCGTTGCTACATGCTAAATATCTAAGCTCTGGGCCCTGTGGTTTCAGAGAAGAAGATTTTTTAAGCTTTTTTCTACTATGAGTCTTTAGGTGCTAAGGGGCCCCGGGGCATGGCCCATTTGGAGTCCAGGGGCATGATTGGCAGGATTTATGTAGGTGACCACTTGCCATTTCTACATGCTAAATATCTAAGCTCTGGGCCCTGTGGTTTCAGAAGAAGATTTTTGAAGCTTTTTTTCATTATGAGTCTATGGGAGTTAATGGGCCCCGGGTTGCGGCCTGTTTGGACCAGGGCTCGAGAAAATATCGGTTTCCCGGTTCTGGACCGAATTTGCCCTCCATAAACCGATTTTGACTTCAGAAGAAGGTTAAAAAATCGGTCCATAATTCTATAACATTTTTAAAAAATCGGTTCGAAAATTTCGCTAAATCAATATGCTGACCGTTTGCCACTGATAATCCAAGCATGTATATAAAAACCGCCTACAATACAAGGTGTTAGACCGGTTCATTATCTAACTAGGTGAAAATTGGACAAGTCCACGTCGGGTTCTTTGATCTTATCGCAGCGAAATTTGACCCGTGTGTCAAAATTATTAAACCGTGAACACTGGCCTCAGGCGTTATCGGCAAGCTGGCAAGGTGAGAAAATAAGGTCAATCAATGCAGGACATACGCTAGTTTGTTTAAACAAGTCATTAATTTATGGCTTACAACAGAAACGGTATTTGAATATAAAATTGTGTGTGTGTTTTTTTTTTTTTTTGTTTTTTTTTATTCACAGGACGCAATTTTCAATACACACCTGTCATGTCTGAACATTGCCTTCGAGGGAAAATGCCTTATTTCACCAATTTTAAACGATATTTTTATGTAAGAAATACGCTCCATTGAAACCAATAACAAACCACGTGTGTGAATGAATTAAAATGAAACCGCATGACAGGATTTTCCGATCACGTGGCTTCAATATCGGTCGTCATTTGTAGACAAAGCTATTTGTTTCAGGCTTGTGTAATCGTGAAATATGTATTTATATTCTTTAGAACTCGGTTCGGCCATGTAAGATTTTCAATGACTCTCGTTCGGTCATGTTTTGGTTCGAGATTAAAGAAATGTTTTTTTCGATTTTTTAACCCGTTCAAAGCGATTGCTTTTAGAAATACGCCCTATTAAAACTTGTGACATAAAACAGGCGTGTGTGTTACGTCCTTGGCTGCATTAATGTGTTTTGTGTAAACGGAAACCGTATGACGTCATTTTCCGACCACGTGGCTGCAAAATCGGTCGCAATTTGTAAACTAACCAATTCGGGCAAAATAAAATGCGTGAAATAAGAGAAATATTTTAAAGGTTTATATAGTGACCATCGAACTGGTCTTTGACTGCCCCACGTCGGTTGTTTCCCTTTAGCGGTCTTCAGGTTGTAAGTGACCCGGATATTGGGAAAATGAAAGTAGGTGAAATCTGGCGTAGAAAATGAAAGTAGATGAAATCGGAACGATGTGAGCAATAATTGCTGTTAATAATCGAGATACTGGTGCTCATATCCGTTGATAAGTGTATTGGTATGTCATTCGTTACGCTAATAACACATTTTGAAATTGCAAATCGCCAAGGACGTTTACGGAAAATACCGAAACCGATCGGCAATTTCCGGAATTTTTGGCGAAATCTGGCTGGACCGATTTGGATTCTTCAGTTTCTCGAGCCCTGGTTTGGACCCAAGGGGCATGATTGGCAGGAATTATGTAGGTGACCACTTGACAATGTTACAAGCTAATTATCTAAGCTCTGGGCCCTATGATTTCAGGGAAGAAGATTTTTAAAATAAGTCTATGGGAGCTAAATGTTGCCATGGCAACCAGAATTCCAATCTGGTCAGCCCAAAAACCTTATGCAGCCTTTCCCCCTACCTGATGATGCTTCACATGAAATTTGATCAATATTGGCCATGGGGTATTAAAATTACTTATTTGAAATTGTTTACGGACAGACACGCGGCCGGAAAAAATGTGATCACAAAAGCTCACCTTGTCACTATGTGACAGGTGAGCTAACAAAACTGGCATTATATCATACAGTAAATTTAATATAAAGTACTGGATTAAGATTGGTGCAACTCCTGATAATAAAGCAGTTATTTGGTTCGGGATGAGATATTGTCTGAAGAATTACAAGATGGATGCCATGGTGCCATCCTGGATATCGGAATGGAACAATTTTAGCAAATCTGAATCTTCATGTCACCCTGATGCCTCCCATCAAGTTCAGCTCAATTCAACCTTTGGTTTGGGAGGAGAATGTGGTTTGAAAACTTTCAAGATGGTCGCCATGGCAGCCATCTTGGAAATCCAAACAGAACCATTTTAGCAAATCTGAATCTCCATGTAACCAGGATGCCTCCCATCAGGTATCAGCTTTATCTGACTTCTGGTTCGGGAGGAGAAGTTGAAAATGTGTAAAGTTAACGACAGACAGACGACAGACAACAGGCCACAGCACAGACAGACGACAGACAACAGGCCACAGCATAAGCTGACCTGGAGCTCCAGGTGGGATAATAAAACCACAGATATGTGTTGGATTGCCAATATAAGGAAGCCAAACACTGTTTAACTTTTTCAGCATCGTCCCTGACAATTCAAAACATAATTCTGTAATTATTTCATGCTTTGTTTCCGAGGTTGGCAAAATGCTGGCAAATCTGAGTATTTTTCATGCCGGTGGCATTTCCCGGTAAATACCGGCAAATACTGGAAAATTGAACTTACCACCTTGGAAGTAAAACAAAAACCTACAACAATCAACAGTTATATATAGATAATTTCAATAATAGAGGTTTAAGTTAACTTAATATTTAATAAAACTGATATAGTTGAACTCTGATATTATTTTTATTTAATATAATGTTGGAATAAAAAGGGCCTATTTAGTATCTGCCACTGTACTCATCTGTTTACTTTTACCTAGACTGATTGATCACATAAAACATGGCACCATTAATGACATTTGCCCCTAGCTATCTTGTGCTCTTAAATAAACAATGTCTCCAGAGTTGTTGTTTTAGTAATCTTGCAATTCACTGTAAAACTAAAGTGTTAGACAATAGTAACATTATGAAAACAGGCCTATACAAAAACATGGTAAACTGTACCGCCTAAAAAACTAAACTTTTAAGATGAAAAATTGTGATATTTTTCTTATTTCTGCTCAAAATATAGATTGTGGGTACTCATTAGAACTGCCTCATCGAGGCGGTTCTAAGGAATACCCACAATTAATATTTTAGATCAGAAATAAGAAAAATAAGGTGTACCCCTGTAAACCCCAGTTTTACAATATAAAAGTGGGGTTCAAGGGGGTCAAAATTATATAGGCACGTTTTCGAGATGAATGCTATAAATATCCTAAAATTTGAATGCATGGTTTTACCATACAACGTTCAAAAGATGCAGATGGATTGGCTAACAGTACTCAGTCTTATCTTGATCAATACAAATTTAAAACTTAGAACCATTATGGTAACCGACAATAACTAGGTGCACAGGGAAAAGATACTTTTTTTGTTTAAAAAATTTCAAAATATTTAGTCTTAGATTCACATTTTGACTAGTTCAACATACATGTACTTATGTTAAATTGAGAAATATTTTATTCTGTAGGTTGAAAACCTTACACAAATATTATTTTTTTTTTACATTTTCAACTCATTTAATTTGTTTATACTACTTTTAAGTCAATTTGTTAAGATTTCTGCAGTGTTTTAAGGCAAAAAAAATTCAATTTGCCAGTAATTGCCACTTGATGAGTATTTTCCAGTCCAGTAAATGCCACTGGTAAATCCAGGGGTGGAATTTTCCACCCAACCTTGTTTGTTTCACTGGGTCATTTGGTCATAATTTATTAAACCATACATGTTCAGTTTTGTTCTCATGTCACTCAATAATGGCATCATTATGCAATGACATAATAAAAATACAAAACTAGAAAACTACTTCAACAAATTATATTTGCCTTAACCCTTTACCACTCAGAAAATTATCCAATACAGCATCTTAACAGAACACTGATATAGGTAAATCAATAACCAATAGTCCATATATGGCTGATAGGCCTGACAGTCTTATCTGAACAGAGATATTGGCATTTTTGTGTGATTTTCACCCTTGTGTTACAAAAATGATTATTTTAGTATTTTCTGTACATTTGACAATATTTATGTAAATGTAAAGTTTCTAGGAAATTAAATTTTCTTTCCAATGGTACTAAATTTATTATAGTTTCTCTTTGCGTTTCGAAAATATGAAGTGTCAAAGTAAGCAAAATATTTTCTTTAGCAAAAATTTCTGTTTTGGGTTGGTCAGAGAAAGTATTTTTAACCACCATAGCCCCAGAAAAGGGGGGTATCCACGTATTATTTTTCTTATTTCCGCACAAAAACGTATTTGTAGGTAATCATTAGGGCATGTCACTGAGGGTCTTCCAACAAGTTTCCATAACATACTTTTTATGCAGATATAAGATCATGTTCATAAGTCTGTGAAATGAACATCTATCTGAACCCGGTATACATCATTTTACTTATTTCTGCACCAAGACCAAGCTTGTGGGTACTCGTTAGAACTGCCTCAATCGGCACCCACAACCTATGTTCTGAGTATAAATAAGAAAAATATAAAAGTTTTCAATGGAAAAGTAGCCATTTTGGAGAAATTAAAGAATGTGCTATGACACATGGGTGTGTTTTGTTTATGAAAAAATCAGTACTTTTGCATAAGATTAAAATAACTATTACAGCCTATCTATCCTTTTTTGAACCCCCATCCCCAACTTTACCTTTTTTTTTTTAAATAAATGTATCATAATCAACCACCCCATAGCCAGCTCACCCCAAAGAGCCGTCTCTGTATTTTTTTGTTTTTTTATAAATAAGATTTGTTGGTTTGATTAGAGGTATAACATCCCCTTCAACACTATTTAGGACATTTTGGAGATATTGCTTCCAATTTGGTTGGACCTTTACCCAACACTGAGGTGCAATGACATCTGATGCGCATGGTCATTGTACAGCATCTGTTCTGGGTCTGTGCCATCGCATGTGCTGTCTACAACCCTGTAGACCCTGATCAGACGCCTTATAATATTTGTCTGGGCTCTGATCCCGATCTGCACTGTTTGCACCTTTGTGTTCTGTCTATTGTCATACAGAGGAACGGGTGGATGACGTCAGGTTGATAGCTACTGGTCTGGGTCTGTGCCGTCTACAATCCTGTAGACCCTGATCGGACGCCTTATAATAATTTTTCTGGGCTCTGATCCCGAACTGCGCTGTTTGCACCTTTGTGTTCTGTCTATAGTTATACACACAGTTGGGTGGATGATGCCAGGCTGGTCGCTATATCCCCCGAACATGTTCAGACTAGGGATAAAAAACACCACCGTCGGCAATGAGTCCCTCATCAGACGCCGCATTACCTTTGTGCAGTGTCTTGTCCGGGTCTGCGCCGACCCATATGCCGTCTACAAACCTGTAGACCCTCATCAGACGCCGTTTAATAATTGTTAAAGTCTGATTCGAATCTGCATTGCTTGCATCTGTCTGTTGTGTCTACGGACAGACGGACATGTGAACGGACGCCAGACTCAATTTTGTTTGCGGACGGACGGACGCCAGGCTGATTGTTATATCCCCGAACCTATTTGGTCAGGGTATAAAAAATAAAACGCACTGGCGGCGGTCAGACCATGATCAGACGTAGCATGGTCTGTGTCGTCGCATATGCCATCTTCAAACCTGTAGACCCTATCCAGACGCCTTATAATCATTGTATGGCGTCTGATTCAAATCTGCACTGTTTGCACCTTTGTGTTCTGTCTATTGTTATACAGACGGTTGAGTGGATGCCGCCAGGCTGATCGCTATATCCCCCGAACATGTTCAGACTAGGGATAAAAACACCACCGTCGGCTATTAGTCCCTGATCAGACGTCGCATTATCGTTGTGTAGCGTCTTGTCTGGGTCTGCGCCGACCCATATGCCGTCTACAAACCTGTAGACCCTCATCAGACGCCGTTTAATAATTGTACAGGTCTGATTCTTATCTGCATTGCTTGCATCTGTCTGTTGTGTCTACGGACGAATGGACGGACATGTGAACGGACGCCAGACTCATAATTTTGTTTGCGGACGGACGGACGGACGCCAGGCTGATAGTTATATCCCCGAACCTATTTGGTCAGGGGATAAAAATAAAACGCACCGGCGGCGGTCAGACCACGATCAGACGCCGCATGATCATTGTATAGCGTCTGGTCTGGGTCTGTGCCGTCGTATATTCCGTCTACAAACTTGTAGACCCTATCCAGACGCCGTATAATAATTGTATGGCGTCTGATTCAAATCTGCACTGTTTGCACCTTTGTGTTCTGTCTTTTGTTATACAGACGGTTGGGTGAATGACGCCACGCTGATCGCTATATCCCCCGAACCTGTTCAGACTAGGGTTAAAAAAAAACACCACCGTTGGCGATAAGACCCTGATCAGACGCCGCGTCGTTGCGCAACGTCTTGTCCGGGTCTGCGCCATCTCAGATACCGTCTACATACATGTAGACCATCATCAGACGCCGTTTATTAATTTGTACATCTGATCCGGATCTGCATTGTTTTCATATGTCTATTACGTCTACGGACGGACGTTTGAACGGACGCCAGGCTCCGAACCTGTTCAGACTAGGGATAAAAAACACCACCGTCGCCGATAAGACCCTGATCAGACGCCGCATAACCGTTGCGCAGCGTCTTGTCACTTATAATTTTGTGTCTACGAACGGGCGAATGAACGGACGCCAGGCTCTGAACCTGTTTAGACTAGGGATAAAAAACACCACCGTCGCCGATAAGACCCTGATCAGACGCCGCATAACCGTTGCGCAGCGTCTTGTCCGGGTCTGCGCCGTCTCAGATGCCTTCTACAAACATGCTGACCCTCATCAGACGCCGTTCAATAATAGAACGGCGTCTGATCTGAGTCTGCATTGTTTGCATCTGTCTGTTGTGTCTACGGACGGACGGACATTTGGACGGTCGCTATATCCTCCAAACCTATTCGGTCGCGGAAAATAAAATAAAATGAATCGTCGGCGGTTGGAGCTGAATCAGACGTCGCGGCAATAATTGTGGAGGGTCTGATCCGGGTGCCGTAGCATTATAAGGTCCAAAAACCTGAAGACCCTGATCAGGTGCCGCTTAATAATTGCATCTGTTTGTTAACGTGTCGGCAGTGAGACCCTGATCAGACGTCGCATATTTTTTTTTTTTTTAGAAATTAATATTCATTAAAGGGGCTGAAACTATTGACCAATGAAAGGCCTTCTACCCATCTGTAGGTTTTATTGCCCTTCCTATGACCACCTGGGTACACTTTTGGGTACTGTTACGTAATTTATTGCGGCTCAAAGCTCGGCACGCTCCAGGTGGCATCTGCTGTATAAACATTCCAAGGGTATCATAATCCCCAATTAACTAATTATCTTGAACCATAAATCCCTTGAATCTAACTGATTATACAGCGCTAATTGTCTTTACCTAAATCATGCAAATCATGCGCGACCGACACACAAATATTGCGTCATTCAGTAACTCAACCCAGTAATTTTCCATTACGGTCAGGCAAGGTCATCGTGATTCAGTAGAAGAAACCCCTGGTGTGTTTGGTTGTAAATTACACAAAAACTTTGTATAGAAACATATTTGTTTTTTTTCGCAAATATTGTTGGCAAAAGACCAAACTTAACATTTATAAACATCCGGCGTTTTTATATTTAGGAAAAAGGTAAAAATAACGCGATTGATTTTGAGACACGGGCAAACACGTATTTGTTCAAATGGCGACACACGGGGATATACGTATCTGTACGTTAATGGATAAAGTCGTAAATATACGGGTCTGAGTGGTAATGGATCGAGTCGGGAAAATACGTATCTGAGTGGTAAAGGGTTAAACATTTGCATACCAATGGTGGGAAATTGTATTGTCTTGCATATCAATCCCTATTTATCTGTAGCTTATATTTCTAATATTTTAACTTTAATGTTATGAAAAACACATCTTTCAACTGTTAATAATGTATACATCTGGAAAACACGCCTATATAATTTTGACCCCCTTGATCACCACTTTTATACAGAAAAACTGGGGTTTACAGGGGTGAACCTTATTTTTCTTATTTCTGCTTTATAAAATTTTTTCATTTTTTCAGCAATAAAAGTTAAAATGTATTTGTATAGGTGTGTTTTCGTAATGCATTGATTTGAATGGTTCCTATTAGCCACTGATCAATAGCAAATCAATACTTAAAGACTTGCAATCCATGATCGGATGGGCAGAGACTTTCATACCCTTCTGTAATGCATTTTGCTTTCAAAACCATTTTGGCCCAATGAGTTGTAATTCAATGAACACAAATCTAAGCTGAGAAAAACTGAAGTGCGAGTCTAGCGTGGACAAACATGGACTTCGGTGTGTAGCGCAAAAGCTTCCCGTAATTCCTGATAGTTGCAAAAAAGAATGTAAAAAAAAACGTGAAATGAGCGTGGGTTTTGCAAGGGCTGTGCGAGAAGCAAAATTCTTTTCTTGTTTGCGGATGAACATGAACAATAGTAACATTTCTGGGACTGTGCTGCAATATTGCTGAGAGTTGAGAACCTGAACTGGGGGTTTGAGTTTCAAAGTATCAATACTTCCTTCAGTGTATGGATAAGTGTTTCATGGGTAATAACATTGTGATTCATAGGTATACTGTCTCAGTCGTAATGAATGCCACGAATACACTGCCACAGCCGCTAACAGTTTTCATGAACACTTAATATTGTACCTACCTCAGACTCAAGGTAAATCCCGCGTATCCACTGTATTTGTATTTATTTATATAAGTGTGTTTTTGTCGCATAAACAAATCATTTGCAAAATAATCAATCGTGTCAGACCTCATCTTTTCATATCTATGTTAAAATGACCTTTCTAGACCTTTAAACTGACAGTTTTAAAAGCATATGAACTACATGTAAAAATTGCAGTATAAAAATGAGAGATGAAATTATATTACTTAAAAAAAAGATAAATGAAGAAAGTGAATAATAGCTCATAGTTAGTCAACTAATCAACGGAACATTCCTTAAAAGGCATGAAAAAACATGAGGTAGCGAAACATCTTGATCAAAAAAGGTGTGAAAATTACCTAGGGCAGTGAAACATCCAGGCCAAAAACCTCGCGGAATCAAGCCTATCACTGACAAGACAACTCACCAACACCATTTTTGGAGACAATTCACCGACACAATTGAAGACAATTCACCGACGCTTTTTGAAGACAATTCACTGACACTTTTATTTTCCATTCGTCACCCAGATGATGAAAAGAAGACGTTATTTTGAAATTATATTATTTCTATACAAATTACACTGAGCTGCGTTTGGAGAAATGATTTATCATTAAAAGGTGGAGCATGCTATCTCAGTGGTAAGTGCACTTGCCATTGATGCTAGAGACCCCCAGTTTGATTCCTGGCAGTGGCAATAAAATTGCGGTGTCCGATCATGCTCTACTGGCATCATTTGCAGGTATGAATGCCACAAGTGCACCGTCCTTCGGATTGGGACATTAACTGGAGGACCCCTGTTCAGGGAGAACCCGGTTTGCAGCAGGAAAGCCTACACACTAACCATGTAATTACGGTAGGGATCTTTAACCTGCACAGGGACTGGCTGAACCAAAAGCTTGAGTGTACCTAATGCACACCTGCGAGCAATGGTCAAATGCGACTGATCGTAGTATCAGTAGAAAGAAAAAAACTAATCTCTTGGAAGCAATGTAACAATGCTTAGTGTCCACACCATGCTTAGTGTCCATATGAACAGAATTGTTGAACACAATTGAACACTTGCGACTGCAATGCTTAGAGTCCAAGTTGGACACTAAGCATCGCGACTGTCGATAATATGTGCAATCCCTCACTGGTGACAGGACATCTCGGTCCCTGACAAACTCGGCCCCCAAAATTAGAATATGTATATTTAGATGTTGGAATTCAATTATTGTCAAACTTTTACACATATTTTTAATGTACATATGCCTAATTACTTTTTGAACTGATTTTGATGAAATTATGAGTAACCCATATCACAAAATTAGCCATGAGTTAAATGAACCTAATACCGTTGATTGAACAAGTGTATGACACGCTGCTCTGGGTTCAGTCTCACTCAATCTCCGATGTATTTAATAAACTAATTGATTAACTGGCGTGTAATTACATCTCTGTTGTAATTACATCACTGACCCAAGGGGGTCGCTAAACTGTTGGGTAAGCTCAAGATACATAAGGCATCTGAGCCAGACGACCTGAATGCCAGGGTACTTAAGGAATGTAGTCCTGAAATCTCTCCTTATTGGCTTTTATCTTCAATGAATCACTTGCCCAGGGCACTGTACCAGATGACTGGCGACATGCAAATGTTACCCCGGTCTATAAGAAAGGGGAAAAATGTGATGCAGCAAATTATAGACCAGTGTCGCTAACATGCATCTGTTACAAAACCCTGGAGCATATATTAGTAAGCAATATTCACAAGCACTTAGCCTTTGAGAGCATTCTTGCTGACTGTCAATATGGTTTCTGGAGTCAAAGGTCTTTTGAAACGCAACTAGTTCAATTTTACAATGACATTGTGAGCAATCTGGATGGGGTCATAAGCCGTGGCCACAAACAGACTGACTTGATCACCATGGACTTTGCAAAGACAAGGTACCTCACAGAAGGCTAATATATAAACTGGCCTAGTTAGTATGGGAAAAGTGGGTCCAGACCTAGGTGGATTAGCTCATGGCTCTCTGGGCGCTCACAACAAGTTGTACTTGATAACCAAGCGTCTGATCCAGTCCCTGTTTTATCTTGGGTCCCCCAAGGTTAGATCCTTGGACCGCTCCTCTTCTTGGTTTTCATCAATGATCTCCCGGTCCGTTTGTTTGCTGATGATTGTGTCCTGTATAGGAACATTTATTCTCCTGCTGACTCTTATTTTACAAGATGACCTGATCAACTTGCACAGTAGGAGGCCGATTGGCAGATGAAGTTCAATTTGGCCAAATGTCATTCAATGAGAGTGTCACGACACCTTCCAGACAAGCGAATTAAGTTTGACTATACACTTCTCCAGCAAAGTTTGGAGCATGTTCAATCCGCCAAACATTTGGTATCACCATCACTGACGATCTTGATTGGGGTCAACATATCTCTGAGATTACATCTAAAGCAACTAGGACTTTAAGATTCCTTAGACGTAATTTGGCCTTTGCACGTAGGCAGACAAAAGATGTTGCTCATAAAACATTGGTTGGTCCTCAACTTATGCATCGCCCTTTCGGCATCCCTATGTTAAAAAAGCAGATTCAGCAGGTGGCGAAGGTGCAGAGGACAGCTGCTCGATGGATCTGCAGGCGATGGCGAAATAGAAGTAGCGTCGGTGGCATGCTTAATGAGCTGGAGTGGCCATCCATGGAGGCCCGTCATGAGTAGTCCTCTTCACAGTTCTTCTATAAGATACACTCTGATACAGTGAGCCAAACTCAATTCCAACACCGTCCCAATTACAGCATCGGTTTCCGCGATCTTTTATCATGGATAAGGTTTCGTATTAAAACCGATAAATATGCTCAAACTTTCTGTGAACCCTATCCACCTTCCAAATTGCTTCTCGGAAACAAAAACATAGTATTTTAGGACCGAAATGCTGCTAGGGACTGAGTTTTTAGTTACGGAGTTCAATGGGGCCGAGTTTGCTAGGGGCCGAGTTTGTCAGGGGCCGAGATTGTCAGGGGCCGAGTTTGTTAGGGGCCGAGATGTCCATAAATCCCAACACTTAATGCTCACCATGTCATTTTAATTTAGAAATTATTCAGCTTCAAGGTGCTATTTTCTTTTCTCAAAAATTTTGTATGTAAAGTGCCACTCTTCAGAAAGCAGTCATGTTAGCGCTTTGGTGCAGTGGTAGCGCATCTGATTTGTGATCAAGAGGTTGCGGGTTCGAGCTTCACGCTGACCAAAGCACTTCATCCACATTGCTTAAAAAAAAAATTACTGGTTACCACCCAAGAAATCCTGCTCGTAATGCTCAGATGTGAGCGAGTAGCAGTAATAGGAGAATGAGAATGTTCAATGTTAGGGGTTGATTGTCTTCAATTGTGTCGGTGAATTGTCTCCAAAAACCGTGTCTGTGAGGTTGTCTTGTCGGTGAGTTGTCTTGCTGCCAGCTTCAAGGTAGCGAAATGTCTGACAACCGAACTTGGCAGAAAATCGGATACATCACGACAGGTAGAACACAAAAATACCTGGCTGAGTGATGTGTAAAGTGATGAATAAATTGTCAGACAAACTTGAAGGGTTGTGATGTTTGACATAGCATAACTTTTTTGTTTCTTCATGGAAATTAAAAATTTAAGCACCTTTATTTTGCAAATGTTTATCTATCTATCTATACTCAAGCACTTTGAAAACGCAACATTATATTTTTTAAATATTTTTTAAATGGCCCAATCCAAAATCATATTAGCAGATATATGCTTCCATACACCATAAATAAAATCATATGAGGTGGTCAGATCGATAAAATATCGGTCGACTACACGTGATATCGTAGCACTTGCACACCGAGATATGACCTTGTTTATATGGTCAATTCCGCATGTACAAACGATATCTTTCATTCAATCTCTTCAAAAGTTGTCTTCAAATCGGTTTTTGGTTGAAATTTGGATAAATTTACAAAACTGAGCATGCCAAGGCTAAATAACGAAAATCGGAATCGGATTTTAGGCCTTTTGGACGCTGTCATTTCACAGAAGGACATTGCTCGGCGTTTCAATGTTGACAGATCCACAATATATCGTCTCGTTCAACGTGTCAGGTTAACAGGAACTGTTAATGACCGCCCCAGGCCTGGGCAAGTGCGCGTGACGTCAAGACGTCAGGATAATTACATCCGTCAACTCCACCTACGGCATCGTTTCCAGACGGCCGCGCAAACAGCTTCCGTCGTCATTGGCAACCAAGGGCGACGTATTCATCGTATGACAGTGTCCCGACGACTTAAGGAATTTGGTGTTCGTTGCCGGCGTCCGTACCAGGGACCAATACTTACACGACGTCATCGTCAGCTTCGCATGAACTTTGCACTTAATCACCAGAGACGTGTCAACTGGCACGACGTCGTCTTCAGCGATGAGTCCAGGTTTAATTTGTACCAAACCGACGGGCGGGTACGCGTTTATCGACGTGACGGCGAAAGGTTTGCTGATAACTGCGTTGTTGAAAGAGACCGGTTTATAGGCAGTGGTGTCATGGTCTGGGGCGTCATCAATTACAATTTTCGCTCGCGTTTATTGATAATTCATGGAAATCTCAACGCCAGACGTTACCTCGATGAGATTCTTCGGCCAGAGCTTGTTCCATTGTTGCGACGTCAACGTAACCCCATGTTATTTCAGCACGATAACGTCCGCCCGCACACGGCAAGGTTGACGCAGGACTTTTTACGTCAAGAAGGCATCAATGTTCTCCCTTGGCCGTCGAAATCACCCGATCTGAATTGTATCGAACACCTTTGGGACGAATTGGGACGTCGTGTACACGGACGTCAAAACGCGCCACAGACTGTGAGGCAGCTCGCGATAGCCCTTCAGCAAGAGTGGGATAACATCCCCCGACGTACTGTGCGACGTTTGTGTTGTTCAATGCGGTCCAGGTTACGTGAATGCTCTCAGCGCGCAGGTGGGCATACCCGATATTGATGTGGCTGGAGATTTGACTGACACATGGTGTGTTTGCCGCAGTGTAGACTGCTAATGTGAAGGGACAGCTCTAATGTGATTGTGGCAAACGAAAGTCATTTGATGAATATTGTTTGTGATGAAATTCGTTTTTTGAAAAAAATTGGTGAGTTAAAAAATATTTACATTTTCCTTATGATGGGTCGGGTATAAAAGCCAAGGCCGCGCCGGGCCGGGCCGAGCCGCCGAGCCAAAAATTGCCGATCCGAAGATTTTATTTTTCGGAATTCTAACCAAAGAAGAAATGTTAGTGGTAAATTTTAATATGATAATGGTAATTGTATCAAATGTGATACTCAGCATATTTTTTTTTCTTTTTGGTGCCCTAATTGTTTTATTGCAATTTTTCAAATTTTTAGGGGTATAAAAGCCAAGGCGGTTTTTATCGTACGTTTTGATCGAATTTGAATGAAATAGACATGAATGTGTGAAAAAATGTACATGACAACCCCAAATAAGTATTTTCTAAACCTTTTATTGTAATAATTCCAGTCAATTCCTTTTAGTATCTGCAATAACCGTATTTTGGTGGTTTTATGTAGGCCACATCGTAATCAACCGCAACGGACGGCAATGTCAGATTAAATGATAAGGGCATTTAAATATACTATCTGAATGGTAGGAACTAACGTCGTAAAACCCTGGAGTCCTTGACCAATCATTAAAACAACGTCGCATATACAAACTTTGTCCACTGGGATAACAGTCTGATGGGTCGTCATTAGATTCGGATCATTTCGGTCGCCGTGTGCTTTCCCTTTCGGTCCTTTTCGGTCGTTTCCTGTAATAAGGTAATTCTAAAAATAGAAACAAAAATAAAATAAGAAACTTGACCAATTAAGGTGATTCTGGTGAGTATATTTAATTTTATCACGAACACATAATAAGTATAATCACATTCGAATATCATTAGGCCAAAAGAAGTAATTTAACCGATGAATTTGAAAGAAATTCGGAATTGTCAATTCCCTTTCGCCGCCTTGGCTTTTATACCCCTGGATTTCGGAAAAACGTTATTAAAAGATAAATAAGCACTGTAGATGCGTGAAACTACTTGTAGTTATAACATATCTAATTTATGATAATTTAATCCCACATTCACCAAAATATATATCTAACTTATATCTAGAGACTAAAAATAAAATTTTCGGCAGGCTCGGCGGCTCGGCCCGGCCCGGCGCGGCCTTGGCTTTTATACCCGACCCTTATGATGTTGCGTTTTCAAAGTGCTCGAGTATATCTTCTGATACTGCTTCGGTCACATTTGACCATTACCGCAGGTGTATATTGCATACACTCCAGGTTTTGCAGGATGAAAGCCTACACAGTAATCATGTAATTACGGTAAGGATCTGTAACCTGCACAGGAGATGGTTCTCCCTGCACAGGGGGCCTCCAGTTAACGTCCCGATCCGAAGGACGGTGCACTTTATGAAATTCATCCCTGCAAATGATGCCAATGGAGCGTGTTCAGACACCGAAATTTTATCGCCCCTGCTGGGGATCGAACCCGGGACCTCTAGCATCAGAGGCAAGTGCACTAACCACTGAGCTATTACGCTTGTTTTGAACTGTACCCTGCTGTTATTATTTTTGAAAGAATTAAAATTTTAAGAAATCCTGTATCATCGCTAGATCGAACCCGCGACCTCCCATTCCCGAAGTGGATGCTCTACCACTGAGCTATTGGGGCCTAAAGAAAGAAATTTTAATTATCCTGTGAATTGGACAGATCAACAAATTTTAGGGGGTGGGGATGAGTTCTTTTCTTGTGTAACTGTGTAATGAAATTCAATTGTCGGTTTGATAGATGTGAAACATGATTTGCTAAAGTACCTTCTGCAATTTACTGTCTATTTCCGCCTTTAAAACTGCAATGTCTTCCATATTCGAGATATCTGTCATTTTGATGCTTTACCCGCGATTATATGTGACAATACTTCTACCAAAAACGTAAGTGTGTCGTAAAATCATGCTTCGATTAAGCAGCAAGTGAAATATTAAAATAGTAATGAGATAAATGTAAACGAGCTCAACCTTTCTATAAAATAAGCAAAAAGATATATATATGTTTAGGGTAAATGTCGCTAACCTTTAAGCTGTTTGCTTAGAGGTCGTGCTTCGTTAACAGTGGTCACTGGACAAAATCGGTCCATAGCAATTTCGGGGTGCACACTTTTGCCGGAAATTTTCCGGGAAAAATGCGGGAAGTGGTGCTTTATCCCTAATATCTCGACTTCGGGTAGTCAGAAATTAATAAAATTAGTATCAAACTAAATTTTAAGCTTCATTGTAAACGACTGTAAAATCATATTTTTCATTTTTAAAATTTTAGGGCTCCATTTTTTTTAAGTTAATTTGTCCAGGAAATTCCTGGATTATGTCCTGGATGTTTGGGACAGGGGTGCGTTATCCCTAATAACTCAACTTGCAAATAATTCTCCAGACTTTCGGTTGAGTCTTTTAAACCGATGTCCCGTCTCCGTATGACCTTAGCTGTCGGTAAGACGTAAAACTCAAACACTCACTCATCAGGTTTGTTTTGATTGTGATAAAGTTTACAAAAATGCATGTCATTTTACCAAACAGTGTAGACCCTGATCAGACGCAGCGTTATTGAAAGGGCCGTAAAACCGAAATCAAGATAAAAAAAAACTTGAAAGGGCCTTAAAACCAAATGCACTGTTTGCCAATATCTCATGAATTGACCGCTCGGCATATACGGATTAATAGTGAATATGGAAATAATCTTGAAAGGGTTGTAAGACCTGAAACAAGATAAAAAAATCTTGAAGGGGCTGTAAAACCACTGGCCGTAATACTAAAACATAAATTAAAATAAAAATGAATATTCTTCTCTATTTGGTTTAAACTTTTCAAGGCAGATTATCGTTATTATAAAAATTATCAGGGTATACATTGTTTGCTTAAATATTCTTGAATCAGTGAGAGGGAGATAATGGCCGTAGAAAAGGTGTAGAGTAGAAGTAAAACAAAGATCAGGAATCGATACAATTAACTTACTCAATCAATCAAAGACACCAAAGGGAAAGAAACACAAACATTAAGCGACCAGACCATAATGGAAACCTAAACAAAAGAAGGCCATAAGGACAGTAACTTTCCCGCAAAATGGCCATATGGCCATCCAAAATAAAAAGACACAAGTGATACACACAGTAAGTAACAAACAACAACATAAATAAATCGCCACAGAAGAACCGCCTTGGAACGGTCAGTGGAAGATTTCCACTGGGGGTGGGGGGTGGGGGGGGGGGGGCTTAAATCGACCAGAGACAGAGCATCAGGCACCAACCAGCATTACCAAGAATTAGATCTCTCTAATTCTCAATAAGCCTTTACGTTGGATCCGTCATAGAATCTGAGGCCTGACCCACCGGCGTGCAAATAAAGAGGGAAGCAAAGTTGCCAACCGTGATTGGGTTAACTACCATGCATGCAGTCTGTCGTATAACATCCATGTTGTACCCAATCATTTTATATCGAAGAATGATTTAACGAAATTGGGTGCTGAAGCCATTGCGGTTATATATGCATGCATGAACAAATTATTTGTCTCAATCGCGACGGAAGTAAGGGCGAGGATTGTGACCACGTAAAATCGATTTAAGCCCCCCAGTGGAAATCTTCCACTGACCGTTCCAAGGCGGCTCTTCTGTGGCGATTTATTTATGTTGTTGTTTGTTACTTATTGTGTGTATCACTTGTGTCTTTTAATTTTGGATGGCCATATGGCCATTTTGAGGGAAAGTAACTGTCCTTCTGGCCTTCCTTTGTTTAGGTTTCCATTATGGTCTGGCCGCTTAATGTTTGTATTTCTTTCCCTTTGGTGTCTTTTATGGGTGGAGTAAGTTAATTGTATCAATTCCTGATCTTTGCTTTACTTCTACTTAACCCAATCACGGTTGGCAACTTTGCTTCCCTCTTTAATTGCACGCCGGTGGGTCAGGCCTCAGATTCTATGACGGCCCCAACGTAAAGGCTTATTGAGAATTAGAGAGATCTAATTCAAGGTAATGTTGGTTGGTGCCTGATGCTCTGTCTCTGGTCGGGCCCATCGGAGTCAAACTGTTGGTTTTCTTTTGCTCCAGCATTTCACTGGTTTCTAGCTGTCGAGTCCTCACCGTTGTCTCATCTCTGTGGTTCTATGATTTTTTGTGTTCACGGAGATATTGCACTGATGTGTTAGGGGGCCTTCATGCGGACTGAACAAATTATTTGTCTAAATCGCGACGGAAGAAAGGGCGAAGATTGTGGCCACGTAAAATCGATTTAAGCCCCCCAGTGGAAATCATTCCACTGACCGTTCCAAGGCGGTTCTTCTGTGGCGGTTTATTTATGGTGTTGTTTGTTACTTACTGTGTGTATCACTTGTGTCTTTTTATTTTGGATGGCCATATGGCCATTTTGTGGGAAAGTAACTGTCCTTATGGCCCTCCTTTGTTTAGGTTTCCATTATGGTCAGGTCGCTTAATGTTTGTGTTTCTGTCCCTTTGGTGTCTTTGATGGGTGGAGTAAGTTAATTGTATCGACTCCTGATCTTTGTTTTACTTCTACTTTTTATATGCATGGATATCTTTCCACTGACCATTCCAAGGCAGTTATTCCGTGGCGGTTTATTTATGTTGTTGTTTGTTACTTACCGTGTGTATCACTTGTGTCGTTTTATTTTGGATGACCATATGGCCATTTTGTGGGAAAGTAACTGTCCTTATGGCCTTCCTTTGTTTAGGTTTCCATTATGGTTTGGTCGCTTCATGTTTGTGTTTCTTTTCCTTTGGTGTCTTTGATGGGTGGAGTAAGTTAATTGTATCGATTCCTGATCTTGTTTTACTTCTACTTTTTATATGCATGGACCGTCCAAGTTGCACTTTTTGTCTTCTGTGGCGATTTATTTATGTTGTTGTTTGTTACTTACTGTGTGTATCACTTGTGTCTTTTAATTTTGGATGGCCATATGGCCATTTTGTGGGAAAGTAACTGTCCATATGGCCTTCCTTTGTTTAGGTTTCCATTATGGTCTGGTCGCTTAATGTTTGTATTTCTTTCCCTTTGGTGTCTTTTATGGATGGAGTAAGTTAATTGTATCAATTCCTGATCTTTGTTTTACTTCTACTTAAGCCCTCTAAGCGGTTTACCAGTGATTTGGTTTCAGCTCTGCGTGGGAGCATCATGCAGCCCAATCTGCTTCTTCAATCCCCGATCATGTTTTAGGTCTTACAACCCTTTCAATAGCTTTCCGCTATTGATGTTTTCATTAGGGTCTGTTGTTTCATGTTTGTGTTTCTTTCCATTTGGTGTCTCTGATGGGAGCTGTTGGTTAATTGTATCGATTCCTGATCATTGTCTCCACTTCTATTCTTACATAGATAACGGGTACTCGTTATAACCGCCATGTGCGTTCCTAAAATCTATGTTTTAGCTCGGGCCCAATATACATATATATTTGGTCCGAGGTTTTGGGGAATATTCATCGATTCTTACCAGATTCAGGGATACCCAATGACTTGCTTTCGCAATTGAAAATTGATTTCGCGGATAGATTAGCATATTTTCCAGTCAAAAATTGAACCCCTATTAAACAAAATTAATGTCAATATTTTCTCATGAAAATATAACAGCATTCTTAATAATAGGTACGATTATGTTTTATGTAAGTTTTGGAAAATATTTATTTTAAAACGTTGATTTCGCTAAATGGGTGTGAATTTCTGCTTCATCGAAATCAAGTCGCGGAATTGATTTTCCTCAGAAACACAAGCCACACATCAATATTTTCTCATAAACGTGGCTCTTAAATATACAACAACATTCTTAATACACATGAATAAAAAGGATTTAGTCGGTTTTCGGAAAAAAAGTTCTTTTATACATTGATTTCGCTAAAAGGAGTTGATTTCGCACATGTGACTGCAAGCGAAATCATGTGGCACCATAGATTCTCCTCTCAAATACATACTAAATATTCAAATTTTGTCATGAAACTTGGATCATAAATGTATACATCACGAAAACACGCCTTATAATTTTGACCCCCCTTGAACCCCACTTTTATATAGTAAAGTAGAAGTAAAACAAAGACCATGAATCGATACAATTAACTTACTCCACCCATCAAAGACACCAAAGGGAAAGAAACACAAACATTAAACGACCAGACAATAATGTAAACCTAAACAAAGGAAGGCCATAATGACAGTCACTTTCCAACAAAATGGCCATATGGCCATCCAAAATAAAAGACACAAGTGATACACACAGTAAGTAACAAACAACACCATAAATAAACCGCCACAGAAGAACCGCCTTGGAACAGTCAGTGGAAAGATTTCCACTGTGGAGGGGGGGGGGGGCTTAAATCGATTTTACGTGGCCACAATCCTCGCCTTTACTTCCGTCGTGATTTAGACAAATATTTTGTTAATCCGCATGAAGGTCTCCTAACTAATCAGTGCAACATCTCCGTGAACACAAATAATCAAAGAACCACAGCGGTGAGACAACGGTGAGGACTCGACGGTAAGAAACCACTGAAATGCTGGAGCAAAAAAAAACTAACAGTTAGACTCCGATGGGGTTTCCGGGGGTATACCTTATTTTTCTTATTTCTGCTCTATAATATAGATTGTGGTACTCGTTAGAACCGACTCGATGAGGCGGTTCTAACGAGTGCCCACAATCTATATTTTGAGCAGAAATAAGAAAAATATCAAAGTAGAAGTAAAACAAAGATCAGGAATTGATACAATTAACTTACTCCATCCATAAAAGACACCAAAGGGAAAGAAATACAAACATTAAGCGACCAGACCATAATGGAAACCTAAACAAAGGAAGGCCATATGGACAGTTACTTTCCCACAAAATGGCCATATGGCCATCCAAAATTAAAAGACACAAGTGATACACACAGTAAGTAACAAACAACATCTTAAAATTTTCATATTTTTTTCGGCGATAAAGGTGGCAATGTATTTGTTTAGGCGTGTTTGCGTAATGACAACATTCTTAATAATGTGCATAAAACGTTTTGAAGTAGAAGTAAAACAAAGATCAGGAATCGATACAATTAACTTACTTCACCCATCAAAGACACCAAAGGGAAAGAAACACAGACATCAAGCGACCAGACCACAGTGGAAACCTAAACAAAGGAAGGCCATAAGGACAGTTACTTTCCCACAAAATGGCCATATGGCCATCCAAAATAAAAAGACACAAGTGATACACACAGTAAGTAACAAACAACAACATAAATAAACCGCCACAGAAGAACCGCCTTGGAATGGTCAGTGTAAAATTTCCAGTGGGGGGCTTAAATCGATTTTACGTGGACACAATCCTCGCCCTTACTTCCGTCGCGATTTAGACAAATAATTTGTTCAGTCCGCAAGAAGGCCTCCTAACTCATCAGTGCAACATCTCCGTGAACACAAATAATCAAAGAACAACAGAGGTGAGACAACGGTGAGAACTCCACAGCAAGAAACCACTGAAATGCTGGAGCAAAAGAAAACCAACAGTTAGACCCTGATGGGCCCGACCAGAGACAGAGCATCAGGCACCAACCAACATTACCTTGAATTAGATCTCTCTAATTCTCAATACGCCTTTACGTTGGAACCGTCATAGAATCCGAGGCCTGACCCAACGGCGTGCAATTAAAGAGGGGTTTTTGGTTAAGTCAGTCAGGATGTAAAAGAGGCAGCATAAAAAGGTCTTGTGAGCCCAATCTTGGAATATAGTAGTTGTGGACCCCAGTTGGGTGGTCCTTCACGATGAAATTGACAAAGTTCAGAATAGAGCTGCTAGATTTGTAGATGGGTTTGTTTCGTGCAAAATGTATGATAAACGCGATAACTTTGATTTTGAGATTGTAAATTTTCCTTTTTTGGATGGTGATGTTCCTCGTGCGCCATCCTATGGCGTTTTTATTTCGCAATTAATTCGATTTGCTAGAGTGTGTAGTCATGTAACTGACTTCAACACTCGTAATAAATTATTAACGACTAAACTCCTTAATCAGGGTTATCGGTACCATTAAGTACGCAAAGCCTTTTCAAAATTTTATAGACGCCATTCTGATTTAATTTCAAAATTCAATATTGGACTTAAATCTCTTCTGCAACAAGGTCTATCGGAACCCGAATTTTATGGTGACTTAGTATATAAATTCAGAAAATATATAACCGCAATGACTTCAGCACCCGATTTCGTAAAAACACTCTTCGATATAAAAATATTAGGTACAACATGGATGTTATACAACAGACTGCATGGTAGTTTACCCAATCACGGTTGGCAACTTTGCTTCCCTCTTTAATTGCACGCCGGTGGGTCAGGGCTCAGATTCTATGACGGCTCCAACGTCAAGTAGAAGTAAAACAAAGATCAGGAATTGATACAATTAACTTACTCCATCCATAAAAGACACCAAAGGGAAAGAAATACAAACATTAAGCGACCAGACCATAATGGAAACCTAAACAAAGGAAGGCCATATGGACAGTTACTTTCCCACAAAATGGCCATATGGCCATCCAAAATTAAAAGACACAAGTGATACACACAGTAAGTAACAAACAACAACATAAATAAATCGCCACAGAAGAGCCGCCTTGGAACGGTCAGTGGAAGATTTCCACTGGGGGTGGGGGCTTAAGGCTTATTGAGAATTAGAGAGATCTAATTCAAGGTAATGTTGGTTGGTGCCTAATGCTCTGTCTCTGGTCGGGCTCATCGGAGTCTAACTGTTGGTTTTCTTTTGCTCCAGCATTTCAGTGGTTCCTTGCTGTCGAGTCCTCACCGTTGTCTCACCTCTGTGGTTCTTTGATTTTTTGTGTTCACGGAGATGTTGCACTAATGAGTTAGGAGGCCTTCATGCGGACTGAACAAATTATTTGTCTAAATCGCGACGGAAGTAAGGGCGAGGATTGTGGCCACGAAAAAATCGATTTAAGCCCCCCAGTGGAAATATTTCCACTGACCGTTCCAAGGCGGTTCTTCTGTGGCTGTTAATTTATGGTGTTGCTTGTTACTTACTGTGTGTATCACTTGTGTCTTTTTATTTTGGATGGCCATATGGCCATTTTGTGGGAAAGTAACTGTCCTTATGGCCTTCCTTTGTTTAGGTTTCCATTATGGTCTGGTCGCTTAATGTTTGTGTTTCTGTCCCTTTGGTGTCTCTGATGGGTGGAGTAAGTTAATTGTATCGATTCCTGATCTTTGTTTTACTTCTACTTTACTTAGTTCCCTGATTACTCCCTGTTCAGCTTTGAAAATTTTACTCCTCAATATGTAAACAAATCACCACTTCCGGTCAGCCATTCTGTGAGAAAATTCGTACAACACATTTCTTCGACTTTAGCACAACCCAGAGTTTTACCATGCCTCTTTCAAGTGGGACATCCAGATTTCTTTGTGTCATTTTGACCATCTACTCCATGATCATATCAGCACTATGCGAGGTTCCAGCTTTCACTCCTGGCATCCGGATTATGCTGTCAGGAGATTGCCATCCAAAATAGAAGTGGAGGCAATGATCAGGAATCGATACAATAAACCCACAGCTCCCATCAGAGACACAAAAGGGAAAGAAACACAAACACGAAACAACATACCCCAATGGAAACATCAATAGCGGATAGCCAACAGGACAGTTACTTTCCCACAAAATGGCCAATATGCTATCCAAAATAAAATAATATAAACGACACAAACACACAAAGACAAACCATATCAAAAATAAACCGCGACAGAAAACCCCTTGGAAAAAAGCAAAAGCAATCCCTGGTCCTAATTACAAGTTTCCATGTGGTATTTGCCAAGGACCCTGTAAGTCAAACCAGAACTGCATAGCTTGCGATTCCTGTGACACATTTTATCACATCAAGTGTATGGACATGCCTTTTACAGTATTTCATGGTACCAAAAACACTAGCTGGATATGCTTTAGATGTGGGATCCCAAACTTTTCAACAACCCTCTTCGAGACTCACTACAGTGAGTCCCTTGCTACATCAATATACACAGACAACACATACAGTGTCCTATCACCCTCATATGATACTGCGCACACCCCATTGTCCACAAACGCAGACAGTCTCAGCTCCCTTGACAGCCCAATTGGGTCTCCTTAACACACCTCCTCCCCGGTATGAAACAATGCCAGGCCCAGCAGCCTACCTGACAGGGGAACCTTTCGTGTCAAAATATATTATTGTTGCAAGACCGAAGCCGAAAATCTTAAACAAAATGTTAAATAATTTATATTTATAATATGGATCCTTTTAGAAAAAAAAGTTCTTTCCCCTATAAAGTCCTTTGCGCGAAAAGGAGTCCTTTTCGCTATTAAGGGGAACCGCTTTTTCGGTAATTCGTGACACGGCTACCGCACAGCTAGTTATTCAATGGTAGACTAATTTTCGGCATACAAAACCCACACAGCGATTCCACTCTTCATTGCTAGCGTTTTATACTGTCAACTAAAGTGTAGCGCTGCAAAAGGAAAATGGGGAGGAGATCGATCAATACCACCAAGAGCGGGAAATACATGAATCCCACTGATCAAGCTAGTCAGTAACATTTGCCTTCAGTTCATTTCTTTGAAAGATTTATGGATATCTCGGCCCCTTACAAACTCGGCCCCTGACAAATCCGGCCCCTGACAAACTCGGCCCCTAGCAAACTCGGCCCCCATTCAAATCCGTCCCTTAAAACTCAGCCCCTAGCAGCATTTAGGTCATAAATTACAATTTTTTTGTTTCCGAGAATCAATTTGGAAGGTGGGTAGGTAGTTTCACAAAAAGTTTGAGCATACATCTGAATGGACTGATGTTACTTCGGGTGTGCCCCAGGGCTCAGTCCTGGGACCGCTTTTGTTTATTATATATATAAATGACTTACCAGCTAATGTCAGATCTCACTGTAAATTATTTGCTGACGATGCAAAATTATATAAGCAGATGTCTTATATACAGGACTTTGAAGATATTCAAGGCGACTTATATGAACTATGCAAATGGACGGTCAAATGGCAACTGTTTTTCAATCTAAATAAGTGTAAAGTTCTCCATATTGGATCAAATAATCCATGCTATAGTTACAAAATGACTGACAAAAATGGTAACCTGATGGAAGTACAGAGTGTAGAAAAGGAGAAAGATTTAGGAATAATATTTCAGAGTAATTTAAAATTTGATGAACACATTAGTGTTACTGTTAATAAAGCAAATAAAATACTAGGCCTCATTAGAAGATCCTTTAATTATCTGGATAAGGATTCTTTTTTATGTTTATATAAATCATTGGTCAGAACACATGTCGATTATGGAGATTCAGTGTGGTTTCCCACACTCAAGAAGGATATCAGGGTTATAGAAAATATTCAGCGTAGGGCCACAAGGCTGTTACCCCAGTTACGTCACCTTAGCTATGGGCAAAGGTTAAAAGAGCTAAATCTGTCAACATTACTATACAGACGAAAGAGGGGAGATTTAATACATTTGTATAAAATAATTAATGGATTCGACGATATTGCGAAGGAGGAATTCTTTCAAATGGTGGACACATCAACACGGGGTCACTCAAGTAAAATATTTAAGCCTAGGAGTAATAAGAGCATTAGATATAATTCATTTGCTGTAAGAATAGTGGAAGACTGGAACTCCTTACCCCAAGATATTGTAAGTTCAACAAGTGTTATTCAATTTAAAACTAAGTTGGATCAGTATTGGATCAATAAGAGATGTGATGTCAGTGAAATATACTAGTTAATCATCTTGATCAGCTTCCAAGACATTTCTTATCTACTACATGTGTACTTCGCAACCTTATAAACATTTAATATACAACTACTTATACAAGAAGAATAGGCTACAACAAGTGTTATTCAATTTAAAACTAAATTGGATCAGAATTGGATCAATAAGAGATGTGATGACAGTAAAATATACTAGTTAATCATCTTGATCATCTTACAAGACATTTCTTATCTACTACATGTGTATTTCGCAACCTTATAAACATTTACAACTACATATACAAGGAGAATAGGCTACACCGGGGACACCAATAATAGTCTAAAGAAGAATTACAGAGCGAGACGAAGAACCTTCGGGGTTCACCATTCTCAATGTCGGAAATGGTATTCGGAAATGGTATATTTATTGTTTTTAATACGAAACCTTATCCACGATAAAAGATCGCGGAAACCCTTGCTGTAATTGGGACGGTGTTGGAATTGAGTGTAGCATCACGAAAACATGCCTATATAATCAGGTCTGAGAGTTTAGCTATTTTTAAACACGGTCCATAAAAATAAAGACAGTCTTTAAATTTATGGACTCACATGTCTCTAGAAAGCAATGCAAATCGTAAGAATTTTCGAAAATCGCAGTACATGTGTTACGCGACATTCTTTACAGTGATTTTTTTTACAAATTTTCAACTATGCATCCTGGGACTCGCTCAACCAAAAAACTGTGCGTCCCAAATCTGAAAGTATGAGTCCCAATATTTGGAGGGAAAAAAGGAAGTACAAAAAGTTTGCTTCAGTATAAAACGCCATTATTCATAGTTAAAAATAATGCCGTCTAGTATCTTTTATTTGCAATGAATAGAATCAATCATCAACTTGTGTTGTTTACTAGCCCTAAGAAATCCTGCTAATGTGTACGCTTTATAGTCTATTTTCCGTAATGTTTTCTACTTTCGTTTTCGATAAATGCGCACCGCAACATGTGCGTGAAATTTACTTCATGCACATTGGAGATAATATTCCGAACCATTATCGACCAACGTTTCTTCCCCTGATTGGGACACCAGCTATCTAGGTTCAGGGGCTGACAAATCCATTGCCCGTCTGCCCGGTACAAGTCCGAAATCGCGCCGGGCAGGTGCACTTTGATCTTAGGATGCCCGGTCGGGCAAGTGCAAAAAAAAAATCGTCTACAGCTGTCAGTCTTCTGAGTCCTTAAATACAGTAAAACTAGAGTAAGTAAATCACAATAATTGTGCTGCACTGTCCTGCTTTGTCGACAATTCAGAGACAAACTGTAATTATGACACTATTGTTAATCCCTGTCATATAACTGCCAAGTAAACATGATTGCCCTGCGGTGCGTGTCTTTCATTTCTGGCGATAAGCCAACTTGAACGAGGTGTGAAAATATGGTCAAGTTATGTCTCTAATTTGCGTTTATTCCCCAATCATAAAATTTAATCCACAATCAATGTGAAAATGATTTACTCGCTCCTCAGACAATCAGCTACATCTAACGGTAGTTGCATGCATTATAAAAACGGACCGTGAAAGGTTATGTTTTGGCGCCAAATAGTAGACACTCGGCTTGGCGGGAAAAGTCGAACGCTGTTGTTGGAGCTGCTGGGGATAATTCGGGGGCTGTGCAAAGCGTTGTTTTCTATCCACCTCCATTCACAACCGTTTAGCTATCCCCATAATAATCGAGAAAATATTTTTTTACCGGTTCCAAACAATTTTTTAATAACGGGATACAGCCCATTAAAATAAAACAATGGCATTAAACACGGGCGGGGTTGCTGGCATCGGATGACGTCATTTGACACATTTACCAATCACGTGCAGAAAAACGGTAGAGTTGGTTTGTGGGCGGCGATTTGGATGGCGGAAAACTTTGATGTTCGCATTGAACTTGTTTGTGTGAAAGTTTGGGCTCATTTTGGATGGAGGGGATTCTCGTCTTGTGGTTGGATCATTAAATTGTACCTGTATCGATTTTTCGGTGACTCATTGGGCAGTTGAAGGTTCGGTAAAAGTGCCGTATTTTATCACTTCCGCCGACATTTACAGCAGTGAAAACGAAAGTTGGATTTTTCGCCCATGAAATATTTGCGTCCGACGGACGCACATATTTTACGATCGTGCGTCCTCAGTCCTATTTGTGCGTCCTGGACGCAGGACGCAGGGGTAAAAAAATCACTGTCTTTATTACATGATAATCTGCGCGTAGCTGAAAACTGAGTGTGATCCGTTGTCTTGTTGATTAATAATTTAAGAACTTAAATAATTGATTCTGTGTAGTTCAGGTTTTCTCCATTACACTATAAACAATGAAATATGTCACCTGATGCGTGGCACACTTGTTGTAAAGTACATGAAGGGAGAAAACCTAAACAAGAATGTCTTCAGTAGACGTTTTATATAAATACTCGAAAAGTAGACAACAGTTCGAGAAAAAACTTTCTGTGTATGCAATTCATCATGTAACGGATTAGTTTATATAATACACATTCTGCGATTTTTGAATTTTTGAAAATTTTTACGATTTGCATTGCTTTCTAGAGACACGTGAGTCCATAAATTTAAAGACTGTCTTTATTTTTATGGACTGTCTTTAAAAATAGCTAAACTCTCAGACCTGATAATTTTGACCACCTGCAACCTCACTTTTATACAGTAAAATTGGAGTTTACAAGGATTTATATCAATTTACTGTTTTCTTCTCAAAAACACAGATTGTTGGTTCTTGTAAGAACCGCCCCGTCGATGCCGTCTTAACAAAATAGAAGTGGAGGCATTGAGTACCCAAATCTGTATACTCAAAAACATAGATTGTTGGTACTTGTTATAATCGCCCTGTCAATGTGGTTCTAACAAGTACCCAAAATCTATGTTTATAGCAGAAATAAGAAAAATATGTTCATGCTTCATCTGAAACTTTTCATATTTGGGTGGTGAAAAATTCCGAAGTGGAGGCAATGATCAGGAAACAATACAATCAACCCACAGCTCCCATCAGGGACACCAAAGGGAAAGACACACAAACATGAAACACCAGACCCCAACAGAAACACCAACAGCGGAAAGCCAAAAGGATAGCCACTTTCCCACAAAATGGACAAATAGGCTATCCAAAATAAAACTAGATCTGCAGTCGATGGTATACCATCGCAAATACCCGCTTTTTCTATTAATAACACTAATTACTATGTATTAGCTAGCCAAAACTACATGTAAGTTAAAAAATGTTGCAAAGAACATTCTAACTGATAAGCAAAGTTTCAGAAGTGTAACTCTTATAGTTTAGAAGATATTGCAAAGTCATACTTTTTGACCTTTGACCTTGGGGTTATGTTGAGGTCCACCTAAAGTATCCCAATTTATTCTATATTCCAACAGCCATCCAATAACCAAGTTTCAGAAGTGTAACTTCAATAGTTTAGAAGATATGGCAAAGTCATACTTTTTGACCTTTGACCTTGGGGTCGAGGTCACACCTAAAGTAGCCCAACATATTCTATATTCCAAGGGCCATCCAATAAGCAAAGTTTCAGAAGTGTAACTCCAATAGTTAAGGAGATATGGCAAATCATAATTTTTGACCTTTGACCTTGGGGTCATGTTGAGGTCAAGGTCACACCAAAAGTATCCAAATTTATTCTATATTCCAAGGGCCATCCAATAACCAAAGTTTCAGAGGTGTAACTCTAATAGTTTAGAAGATATGGCAAAATCATACTTTTTGACCTTTGACCTTGGGGTCAAGGTCACACCAAAATTAACCTGACATATTCTATATTCCAAGGACCATCCAATAAGCAAAGTTTCAGAAGTGTAACTCCAATAGTTTAGGAGATATGGCAAATCATAATTTTTTACCTTTGACCTTGGGGTCATGTTGAGGTCAAGGTCACAAAAAAGTTGCCCACTGCCATCTACATTCCATGTACTATCCACATGCAAAGTTTCAAAAGTGTAACTTCAGTGATTGCAGAGGAGATCCAATCACAAGAAACGTGACGGACGGACAGACGGACAGACAGACGGACAGACAGACAGACGGACGGACGGACTGACGCCGGAGTGAAGTGTGGTACGAAAACAATATACCCGATTTTTCTTCGAAAAAGCGGGTATAATAACATAAGCGACACAAACACCCAAAGACAAACCATATCAAAAACAAAAACAAACCGCGACAGAAGAACCGCCCCGGAACGGTCAGCGGAAACAAATTCCACAGGGGGGGGGCTTAAATCGATTCGCCCCGCCCATCGGGGCTTGGAGAAATAGTTTGGGTTGTATGATGTTTCCATGCAGAGCTGAATCTGACCGCACACGAGAACTGGTAAACTGCTTAGAAGGACTAAGCCTGCCCAGGCAAAGCGTAGTGAGTCAGATCGTCCAATGCATATAAGCATTCTGGTTTCATCGGCGACAGGGCTTGAGATGTCATGGTAAAAGTCCCACAAAATTGGAAGCAACGTCTCCAAAATGACCTTAATAGTGTTGATGGTGTCATTAAACCCCAATTCAAACAAACAAAAACGAATAGAAAACAATATAGTTCATGATATACTGGTAAACAAACTAGGTCTGGCAGTGACGTCAAATTAATAACAAAGCTAAAAATAGAAAGGATTTTCCAGAATAAAGGACTAGTCTCCATAAGGGGGTTTTCCTGGTACCTGAATTTTTCAATAATATTTTGGGAAAATATAGCCACACAGAGGGGACATTCATTCCGGGTAAGTTTGAATCAAACAGAACTCTAGTTTTGTGATAAGGGTTTATCAAAAGTGGGTGGGGTAATTCCATATCAGTTCTACCAAGGACAATTAATCAGCAATTGACTATATTAAAATAGCACACTGACAAAACTTTTTGCCATGCAATGCATAGACTGTGGGTACACATTAATGTGAAATAGGGTGATTGTATATTTTATTCAACTTTGCTAAAATATAATAATTTATTTGCACTTTGCGGATTTTCATTAATTTTTCATCTACCAACTTTGCCAAAAAGTTGAACATTTCTCTATTAAGCAACACATTCTTACCTCTTTTCTAGAAAATACTTATCAATGCTTGGCCATTGCAGAATTATAAGGATTTTTTTATAAATGGTCTGTGACATGAGTTATGTGCCATTGAAAAGAGAAAATTGTAGTAAAATGCGATGAAATTTTCAAAACTTTGTTTTGCCTTTTTGCTATTAGTTTACTGGCGAGAAATGCTTACAGGAGTTTAATTCTAATGTATTTATCGTGTAAAAGTGTTTAACTATTGTAGCAGAGACTAAATTGGTATCAGTTAGGGTCAAAATTACTTTTAGGGCTTTTAAGAACTGGATATAATTGACACACATTTGCTCATCTCATTTAGTATCACTTTCTTCTGAGGAGTCGCTGTTGGTATTCCAAACTTCAGCTGCAGTATCTGTAAGAAAATCCATGTATTTATTATGTATCTCAGGCCCTTTTGTTGCTGGCTGGTGTCGCTCAAACTCCAAATACCATAAGACTGATGCAATATGGGCACAGCAGCCCACTACTCTAGCCCCTGATTTGCATGTGCAAAACCAACCAACGATAGGTGATAAGCCTGTGCTGTATTCAATCCATAAATTATAGGTCTTACTACTGGTATGCCTTGAACGTAATAGGGACTTGAGGACACCTTCTTGCTCTTTGTTTATAAGGATTTCATATTTGGCGTCATCTGTTTGGTGTTCTTTCGTGTAGGATTTGGCCTGGCGAATCTGATAACCTCCCATTGTCATTGTCAGGTCTCTTAATTCTGCTTCGTTCAGTTCGGAGAAATCTGGCATTTCAGATGCATCCATACTTTTCCAAAAAGTGTGCCGTTTGTCCCACTTATTGTCAGTCACCTTTTGTTGAAGTTTATTCGGTGACTTTGCTAAGGCCATCATTCGTTTGGCCATGACACCATCTGATTCCAAACTAGTCACCAAGGGTGGCCTGAAAGCGTTGCAAAGGGAGCAAACAATTCGCACATAATCGCCAGCAAACGGGATTTGAGAGTTGGGAAGCATATTACTTAAAGCTTTCCGTTGCTTTATACGCCCATATGCTGACTCAACAACCCATCTCACTTTGGTAACAAGTCTGGATTCATTTGCTTCCTCAGTGCTATGCTGTTTCTCTTTTTTCTTCAAGAAATGAGGCATTTCAGTATTGATCCCACAATCATTAAATCCACCCCCGCCCAGAGGGGCTTGAAGAAATATATGGGCTGCTCGATACTTCCATGCAGAGCGGAATCCGGCCCGCACACTAGTACTGGTAAACCGCTTAGAGAATCTACTCCTGTCCTGGAACCGCGGTGCGAGGCGGACCGACCATGCTAATAAACCCTATTGGTTTCATTGGGCAACAGGGCTTGAGATGTCATTTCATCTCAATGTCGGGTAAAAGTCCCACAAAACTGGAAGCAACGTCTCCAAAATGACCTTTACAGTGTTGACGGGGACGTTAAACCTCAAATCAAACAAACAAACAAAAACAATCATTAAGTCTGTTACATCCCTAAACCCCCTATCAACAATGAAAACAACCCCTTCATTGAACCGATTTCTTATATCCTCACTGTTGCTCTTCAGCATATGCTCTGTTATATTGGCATCTGAGTTTTTATCATCAGCCAGGTAAGGTCCAAGCACTGTAAGTATGTAGCCGCCATTTGCTACAAGCATCATCAGTTTAAGCAATGGGCGACCTTTATGGACAGAATAAGAACGCCCTTGGAATGAAAAGTCACCGCTTCGCCATCAGCAACAGCAATAGCAACATCTTTCTGTGAATTAGCAAACAGCACCCTTGCAAATTCTGTAGTGTGATCTTCAATTATTTTATTTCGAAACGGCAAACAGGAAATCTAATGTACTGAATTTTGACAACGCTGATGAAATGAAAGGTGAAGACTATGTCAGACTGACAGGCATAACAAAGGATCAGTTCAATGATGTACATGAATCGCTCTCCTCGTTGCGTTCTACATCAACAAGAAGCACTCGTACAGCCCTTGCCATGTTGCTTGTAAAACTTAGGACTGACAGGCATAACAAAGGATCAGTTCAATGATGTACATGAATCGCTCTCCTCGTTGCGTTCTACGTCAGCAAGGAGCACTCGTACAGCCCTTGCCATGTTGCTTGTAAAACTGACAGACTGGTCTGTCCTTGGCTGTTCTTTCAACATTGTTTGGGGTGAAGAAAACTACTTGTAGTAAGGCAATCCATTCAGCCAGAGCAGGTCTAATGTCCAATTTTGTTCCAAAATATCTTGGCCTGCCACATATAGAACGAAATAAAGTAATTGAAAATCACACTACAGAATTTGCAAGGGTGCTGTTTGCTTATTCACAGAAATATGCTGCTATTGCTGTTGCTGATGGTACCTATGTGTACATAGAGAAAAGCGGAAACTTTTCATTCCAAAGGCGTTCTTATTCTGTCCATAAAGGTCGCCCATTGCTTAAACCGATGATGCTTGTAGCAACTGATGGCTACATACTTACAGTGCTTGGACCTTACCTGGCTGATGATAAAAAACTCAGATGCCAAAATAACAGAGCATATGCTGAAGAGCAACAGTGAGGATATAAGAAATCGGTTCAATGAAGGGGTTGTTCTCATTGTTGATAGGGGGTTTAGGGATGTAACAGACTTAATTAATGATTGTGGGATCAATACTGAAATGCCTCATTTCTTGAAGAAAAAAGAGAAACAGCATAGCACTGAGGAAGCAAATGAATCCAGACTTGTTACCAAAGTGAGATGGGTTGTTGAGTCAGCATATGGGCGTATAAAGCAATGGAAAGCTTTAAGTAATGTGCTTCCCAACTCGCAAATCCCGTTCGCTGGCAATTATGTGCGAATTGTGTGCTCCCTTTGCAACGCTTTCAGGCCACCCTTGGTGACTAGTTTGGAATCAGATGTTGTCATGGCCAAACGGATGATGGCCTTAGCAAAGTCACCGAATAAACTTCAACAAAAGGTGACTGACAATAAGTGGGACAAACAGTGCACAATTTGGAAAAGTATGGATGCATCTGAAATGCCCGATTTCCCCCAACTGAACGAAGCAGAATTAAGAGACCTGACAATGGGAGGGTATCAGATTCCCCAGGCCAAATCCTACACAAAAGAACACCAAACAGATGACGCCAAATATGAAATCCTTATAAACAAAGAGCAAGAAGGTGTCCTCAAGTCCCTATTACGTTCAAGGCATACCAGTAGCAAGACCTATAATTTATGGATTGAATACAGCACATGCTTATAACCTATCGTCGGTTGGTTTTGCACATGCAAATCAGGGGCTAGAGTAGTGGGCTGTTGGGCCCATATTGCATCAGTCTTATGGTATTTGGATTTGAGCGACACCAGCCAGAAACAAAAGGGCCTAAGATACATAATAAATACATGGATTTTCTAACAGATGCTGCAGCTGAAGTTTGGGATACCAACAGCGAATCCTCACAAGAAAGTGATACTAAATGAGATGAGCAAATGTGTGTCAGTTATATCCAACTCTTAAAACCTAAGTAATTTTGACCCTTACTGATACCAATTCAGTCTCTGCTACAATAGTTAAACCCTTTTACACGATAAATACATTAGAATTTAACTCCTCTAAGCATTTCTCGCCAGTAAACTTATAGCAAAAAGGCAAAACAAAGTTTTGATAATTTCATCGCATTTTACTGCAATTTTCTCTCTTCAAGGGCACATAACTCATGTCAAAGACCATTTATAAAAAAATCCTTACAATTCTGCAATGGCCAAGCATTGATAAGTATTTTCTAGAAAAGAGGTAAGAATGTGTTGCTTAATAGAGAAATGTTCAACTTTTTGGCAAAGTTGATAGATGAAAAATTAATGAAAATCCGCAAAGTGCAAATAAATTATTATATTTTAGCAAAGTTCAATAAAATATACAATCACCCTATTTCACATTAATATGTACCCACAGTCTATGCATTACATGGCAAAAAGTTTTGTCAGTGCGCTAGTTTAATATAGTCAATTGCTGATTAATTGTCCTTGGTAGAACTGATATGGAATTACTCCACCCACTTTTGATAAACCCTTATCACAAAACTAAAGTTCTGTTTGATTCAAACTTACCAGGGATGAATGTCCCCTCTGTGTGGCTATATTTTCCCAAAATATTATTGAGAAATTTAGGTACCAGGAAAACCCCCTTATGGAGACTAGTCCTTTGCGCTTGGGTTTATCGTATGAACAGGACACGCCCACTAATTATGTATACAGCAGTCACAAAGGCCCAGGGGATGTCAACGCTGCTTGTCATGCTGACGGTTCGAGTTCGAATCTCACTTATTGTTTTTTTTTTTTTAATTTTATATTTGTTTTATATTTTTATAGTAAATTAAATGTTCATTGTTTCATATTTTTTTATATTTTACTGGTTTAAAATCTATAGTGAATTGTGTATATATGTTTTTTTATACCCGCTTTTTCGAAGAAAAATCGGGTATATTGTTTTCGTACCACACTTCACTCCGGCGTCAGTCCGTCCGTCCGTCTGTCTGTCTGTCCATCTGTCCGTCTGTCTGTCCGTCTGTCCGTCCGTCACGTTTCTTGTGATTGGATCTCCTCTGCAATCACTGAAGTTACACTTTTGAAACTTTGCATGTGGATAGTACATGGAATGTAGATGGCAGTGGGCAACTTTTTTGTGACCTTGACCTCAACATGACCCCAAGGTCAAAGGTCAAAAATTATGATTTGCCATATCTCCTAAACTATTGGAGTTACACTTCTGAAACTTTGCTTATTGGATGGTCCTTGGAATATAGAATATGTCAGGTTAATTTTGGTGTGACCTTGACCCCAAGGTCAAAGGTCAAAAAGTATGATTTTGCCATATCTTCTAAACTATTAGAGTTACACCTCTGAAACTTTGGTTATTGGATGGCCCTTGGAATATAGAATAAATTTGGATACTTTTGGTGTGACCTTGACCTCAACATGACCCCAAGGTCAAAGGTCAAAAATTATGATTTGCCATATCTCCTTAACTATTGGAGTTACACTTCTGAAACTTTGCTTATTGGATGGCCCTTGGAATATAGAATATGTTGGGCTACTTTAGGTGTGACCTCGACCCCAAGGTCAAAGGTCAAAAAGTATGACTTTGCCATATCTTCTAAACTATTGAAGTTACACTTCTGAAACTTGGTTATTGGATGGCTGTTGGAATATAGAATAAATTGGGATACTTTAGGTGGACCTCAACATAACCCCAAGGTCAAAGGTCAAAAAGTATGACTTTGCAATATCTTCTAAACTATAAGAGTTACACTTCTGAAACTTTGCTTATCAGTTAGAATGTTCTTTGCAACATTTTTTAACTTACATGTAGTTTTGGCTAGCTAATACATAGTAATTAGTGTTATTAATAGAAAAAGCGGGTATTTGCGATGGTATACCATCGACTGCAGATCTAGTTTTTTTTTTTTTTTTTTTCTATTTCACTTTTTTCATCTTTATTTCTCATAAACAAGTTTTATGCAGTCAAGTGTTATGTGCTTGAAAATGAACAAGAAATATGTTCTGTTCACGTCGTAATTATCCACTTTTAACATGCCACATGGGTAAAGCAGATTTCACATGTCATGTGTGTGTATTACGAGGTTAAAAAAAATAAAAATAATAAAAAAACATTTGACACGTGGGTTTCGAACAAGCCACTTCTTGGTCTGTAGAACAACCCCTCTACTCTCTTGGCCACGAAATTCACAGAGCTTTTGCGATATTTAAATAATCTTAGCTCTAGGTTTCAAGTTAAGGCCATATCATATGAATATTTGAGTAAACTAATTATGACGTAACTGCCAGGAATTCCTTGTCGGACTGGACTATACATGGTTCTCCACGATCTGATTGTGCGTTGGCGACGTTCATTATGAAAACACTCCTATACAAACACATTGTCATTCTTTTTTTTTTTTTTTTTGGCCAAACATGGAAATTTTAAAATGCAAAAATTGTGATATTTTCTTATTTTTGCTCGAAACATAGATTACGGGGGCTGCCTCGACGGTTCTATCGAGTACCCACAATCTGTGATTTTAACAGATATAAGAAAAATAATGGTTTAAGAAAGAAACTTAATTTTTCTGCCGTTCATGAAAGTATGAATGACAGCATAGCGCCAGCAAAGTTTATAAGAACCCCTTCAGTGTTAAGTTACTTTGCAGGGTCCGCTGCTTTCATACTTTCATGATTTGTTTTTGTTTGATTTGAGGTTTAACGTTTCCATCAATGCTGTAAAGGTCATTTTGGAGACGTCGCTTCCAATTGTGTGGGACTTTAACCCGACATTGAGATGAAATGATATCTCAAGCCCTGCCACCCAATGAAACCGATAGGGTTTATGAGCATGGACGGGCTGACTCGCACCGCTTTGCCTGGAAGCAACTCCTCCAAAATAACCTATACAATGTTGACGGGGGTGTCAAACAATCAAAATCATTGGTGTTAATAGAAAAAAGGCTAATGACTGCGGAATGGCGAAACTCTGCAAATGATAATAAAAACTAAATGGTTCAATTTTTGGAAGTGCGCAACAGAACATACTCCTAGTCTTTTTAAGTAGCAGAGATGTAAGTACATGCCAATCAATCAATTAGTGAATTAATTACATCGGAAGGTGAGTGACAGTCACAGCAGCGTATCATACACTGGTTCAATCAACGGCATTCAACTCATGTGAGATGGGTTACTCATAATTTCATCAAAATGAGGTCAAAAGGTAATTAGGCATATGTACATTAAAAATAAGTGTAATAGTTTGAGAATAAGTCAATTCCAACACTAATATATACATATTCTAATTTTAGGGGCCGAGTTTGTCAGGGGCCGAGTTTGTCAGGGGCCGAAATGTCCTGTCACCCTTTGAAACACCCTGGTACCACAATAAAACATGATTTTATTTTTATCTATCTAGCTGTACGACAACACCCCCTTGTGAGCATTTTTTACATGTAGGAGATTGGGCATTGTGAGGAATAAAGAAAGATGAAAAGTGAGAATAAAAGTGCGATGGAGTAACAGATGAAAGTGTGTCGGGAGTATAAAAGCCTCCAAGCCAAAATGCCGATCCAAAGCGGTACTGGTAATAACCAAAATACCGGAACGAAGCTGAAATACCAGAACAGACTACTAAAATAAAAGGGAAATGTCTGGTGAATCGTAATGCATTGATTTGAGGTTAAACGTCCCCGTCAACACAGCCCACATAATCCGGATGCCAGGAGTGAAAGCTGGAACCTCGCATAGTGGTGATATGATCATATGGTCGGGTATAAAAGCCAAGGCCTGGCTGCCGAGCCAAAAAATGCCGATCCAAAGATTTTATATTTCATCTCTTGTCACAATGAAGATATAAATTGTAGTCAGTTTGGTATAAAATTATTATGAATAACATATTTGATAACTGCATGAAGGTTCATCTCTCTACATTGTTTTAATTTCTTTAAAGGACTATTTTTCCAAAATCAAGGGGTATAAAATCCAAGGCCAAGAAAAATGGAATATATTTCTTAATTCCTTACGATTTGATCGGTTAAAGAAATGCTTTTTGTCCTGATGGTATTTAAAATTGATTATTACTATCATGTGCACAAAGATATTATAATAAACATATCAAAATCGCCTTAAATGATCAAATTTCTTATTTTCTAATGGTTTCTATTTTTAGATAAACTTTACTAAAGGAAATGACCAAAAGGTACCGAATAGGACAAAAACAGTATTCAATTGCTAGCTGGAATTAAAGAAATATAAAAAAATGATTGTTATAGTTGTTAACATGTAATTGTATATTAAAATGATGAAGAAAAAAGTTTTTTTTTATTTTTCTGTAATTCCAGCTATGAGTAAACAAAACTTTCTTCCCTTTCGGTCCTTTTCGGTCATTTTCTTTAATTAAGTCAATCTAAAAATAGAAACAATTAGAAAATAAGAAAATTGATAATTTAAGGTAGTCTTATATGTTTGTTATATTTTTCTATGGACAAACGATGACAATAATCAAATGCAAATATTTTCAGGACAAAAAGAAGTACCACTAACCTGTAAATTTGCAAGAAATACTATCATTTTTCCCGGCCTTGGCTTTTATACCCCTCGATTTCGAAAAAACGGTTATTACAAGAAAATTTAACAATGTAGAGAGATAAACCTTCGTGCAGTTATCAAATATGTTATTTATACCAATTTGATACCCAATGGACTACAATATATATCTTAATTATATCAAAAGAAATATAAAAATCTTCGGATCGACTTTTTTGGCTCGGCGGCGCGGCGCGGCCTTGGCTTTTATACCCGACCCAGCCCAACTGTAATTCTGATAGGTCATTTGAACGTTTCGGTCCTGAGTCGTTTCGGCCGGGTCGTTTCGGCCCAAATTTGGACCTGGGTCGTTTCGGCCTATTTCGGTGGGTAGTTTCGGCCCTGGGTCGATTCTGCCTGGGTCGTTTCGGTCCAATTTTATTAGATAGCATTTTTTCTGCATAAAACATATTGAATAGTGATTATTATTTAAATGTGGAATATTATTTCAACAACCTGTCACGTTAGCCATGGTTATGATAGCCCAAATAAAATGTTTTAAAAGTTCTATTCATAGCCATGTGTCCAGTTAGCACCAACGAGGAGGTGTGACTAGGACTTGATCTGTCTGAGAATGATCAGTATTCACAGTAAAATTCCGCTATTAAGATCACTTTCTAGACTTCTAAAAAGTGGTCTTATTAGCGGGGTGGTCCCTTATAATGGAATTGGTGAGAAAAATATTGCTGGAAAGACTGATTTAAATATTTTTATGTGCACTGTGCCTATTTTATTGCTTTTCAGTAAATCTTGCTTCTTTAACTTTACTGTTCTTTTCCTCATTATATCGTCTGCTGAGTGCAATAACGTTGTAAGTGCAAATTGGCAACATTTCAGGAGAGACAAAATTATTAAAGAATGGCATAGAAAACCATACAATAAGCTAGTTTCTTAACTTCATGGCGATTTCTTTCATTTTTATCTGTTTATTGTTGAATAAGTGACATTTGCCCCCTGCTTTCTGAGCTATTAAAAACTGAACGATATAATTATTTTTTATGATCAGCCTGCATCTGATGTTGTGGTACTTTCAAAGACTTAATAACCTATGAATCTGTTCATTGTGATCAGAGTCTACACAGTTTGAAAACGCCCCCTGTTTTCTGAGCTATAAAAAACTGAACGATGTTATTATTTTTATGATCAGCCTGCATCTGTCGTTGTGATACCTTCAAAAACTAAATAACCTATAAATCTGTTCATTGTGATCAGAGTCTACAAAGTTTGAAAACGCCCCCTGTTTTCTGAGCTATTAAAAATTGAACGATGTTATTATTTTATATGATCAGCCTGCATCTGTCGTTGTGATACATTCAAAGACTTAATAACCTATAAATCTGTTCATTGTGATCAGAGTCTACACAGTTTGAAAAGGCCTCTGTTTTCTGAGCTATTAAAAACTGAACGAGCGAAGATAGCAAAAGCATAGGCTGATCTCCGAGTCTACGCAGTTCGAAAAAGCACTCTGTTTTCTGACCTATTAAAGGCTTAAAACGAGCGAACATAGCAAAAGCACAGGCTGATCTTCGAAAAACAAAATATATATACATATAAATAAAGTGATAGAAAAATCAGGCCGAAACGACCCACCAATTTGGTCGAAACGACCCATCCCCGAAATTGGGCCGAAACGACTCAGGCTGAAACGACCCGGCCGAAACGACTCAGGACCGAAACGACCCAGGGACCGAAACGACTCAGGACCGAAACGTCCCGCGACTGGTCATTTTGGAGATGTTGCTTCCAGTTTTGTGGGACTTTTTCCCAACATTGAGATGAAATGACATCTCAAGCTCTGTCGCCCAATCAGACCATAAGGATTTATAAGCATGGACAATCCAACTCGCACCGCTTTACCTGGGCAGATTTAGATCCTCTAAGCGGTTTACCAGTACTCGTGTGCGGCCGTTTTCAGCTCTGCATGGGAGCATCAAGCAGCCAATCTATTTCTTCAAGCCCCGTTGGGCAGGGGCGATTAATGTTTTAATTAATGTTCTTGCATAAATATATTATTTAAACGTATAATACAGTATAAAAATGGCACTGAGAAGGATTTTAATAACAAATAATCGTGTCCATTAAAACCCTTAATTCACGAAAGAAATAAATAAATGTCTCATTAAATTGTTAAAAGTAGTTTAAGCAAAAACGGGTCCTTGATTGCTACATAATTAAAATCCAATTAACCAATTATTGATATGATGACAGGTAAGATAGAGTCATTAATACCTCATTCCATGGCTTAGATAAGCTGTTTGATCAAAACTTTAAAGGACCACATTAGATTCAAGGCATGCAGACATCGATACGACTGGAAGGATGGAGGTAATGAAAGGATAGATAGATAGATAGATAGATAGATAGATAGATAGATAGATAGATAGATAGATAGATAGATGGACAGAGATAGTCAGATAGATAGATAGATAGATATTCTTTTCTGTGTCAAAATCGCTTATTGCAAGAAAATAAAACAATGTAGAGAGATAAACCTTCGTGCATTTATCAAATATGTTATTTATAATAATTCGACACCCAACTGACTACAATATATATCTTAATTATAACGAGACGAAAAACAAAATCTTCGTATCTGCATTTTTGACTCGGCCCGGCCTTGGCTTTTATACCCGACCGTATTTATCTTTATCCAGAGACACTATACCAGAGTGTATCTTATAGGAGATGGGTAAAGAGGTCTGCTCACAATGTGCCTCAAGGGATGGCCACATATTTGATAACTACACGAAGGTTCATCTCTCTAAATTGTTTTATTTTCTTGTAATTACTATTTTTCTGAAATCGAAGGCAGAATCAAAGTACTGAAAGTACTGAGGAAAGTTGATTTATGAGGAATAATTATCATGGCAACAATGTCAGTAGTAGATCAAACAGTTCTCTAGATATTTTGTTGTTTGTTTTGAGTTTAACGACAGGTCAACCCTTGTGGGTCATTTTGTGTAGTCTCCCAGAGAAAGAGATAGAAGAGATAGTAGAGGATATGAAAGTGAGGGACAGAGGAGAAGAGAAAAATGAATGGAAGTGTAGAAACAGAAGAAAAGAAACACTCCTCCTCTGACCTTACCTGCTGCAAGGACAGCTGGACGCCCCAGTGGCACAAGATACACATCACCTTTGCCTCACCAAACCACCCCCACAAAGAAAAAAAAAAAGGCAGAAAGGAAGAAAGATAAACGTACATGTATCTGCTAATTTTTTCGTCGTAAAACCATATAATTTCTAAATTAGCTCAGTACATTCTGCGCTTGTCCCATCTGCTAATAATCATACAGAATATTCGGACAATACCATGGCCTGCGATGAGTCCAGACTTATATTTCATCAAACACATATGAGCCATCCTTGGGAAATGAGTCAGAATGTGTGATCCGCCTCCAAGATCCCTGGGTGAGCTTGGTGCAGCACTTCAAGAATAGTGGCGAAGGATCCCTCAGTTCACGGTTTCGTAGACTAATTGGAAGTATGCATTGCCTGCGTGACAGTTGAGGTGGTCCAACAATTTATTGAGGGCTTGTGAAAAATGATGTTGCCGCTAAGAATATTGGTCGCTGTGTTGCTACATACATGTAATGACATGATCATTGGAATTAATGTGTGGTTCAGTTTATGGATATTTGATAGTCCTTTGAATTAAATGCAGGCCAGGTAACCTTTTATTTATTTCCCAATATTCAGCCTGAAAATAAAATATCCCCTACTTTTTGTGAACAGTGTAACTGGGAAAATATTTCAAAATGTAATCTGAACTACATGATTACTTTGTAGGCTTTCATCCTGCAAACCTGGTGTGTACGTAATGTACACCTGCGAGTAATGGCCAGATGTGACTGATCACAGTATAAGTAGAAAGAATCAGCTTATTAAACTACAGAATTCAAAGAAGCAGCTCGATATGTGCCATACCATGAGAAAACATATGTTGCCCGCAAAGGTCTGGATCAGACTGTGTAGCTTGTTTGGGGCACTCTGTGTGTGCATTTATTTAGTTTTCAGTATTATCTTAAAATTTATGATAGAAGACCTTAAATCGGAAGCCAACGGATAAAAATTATGACCGGTTGTCAATCAACACAATCTGGAACCTCACAGACTGATAACGAACAGAGAGAACATTTATTTATGCAGGCTGATCATGATCGTGCTTCTGCTGCTTACACAGTGTGTATATAAGTAAGCGCGTTAGCTGTCACTTTAAACACTAATCCCCAAGTAGCGAAGAGGTATTTAGCGGTGATTAACTGGATTAGTAGGGTTATTCAATTGTAATCTGCAGAATCAAACTTTGTTTATTAGATCACTGATGTCATTGCTTGAGTCCATCGTCTCAATCAGTGTCATAAGAGGTCTTTTATTAACCCTTTTTGTACCAAATGGAATCTTCCTCCTTGTATATAGCAGGAGTTCATTTCAAAATTTAGGGGTGTCAGGTTTTGTTTTCATCAAAATTTATTTGAAAAATGACTGAACTTTTAGCAAACAGTGGAGGCCCTGATCAGACACCGCATTTTGCGGCATCTGATCTGGACCTGCACTGTTTGCCAGGGTACCCGTTTTGGGGTTCCTGGTACTGAATGGAATAAAGGCGGTTCTTAAAAGAAATCAACAAAGTTTACTTCCACAGAACAAAATGGTATTTGGTTTGTTTGGCGATTTATACATCAAGAGGCGCTAAAACTCTGCAAAGGCAATCTTCGGGTTCCAGGGTCTTCAAAATTCATTCACCAAGGTGTCTTGAAGTTTGCCAGACGCGATGCTGACGATACGCTGAAAAACAGAGAGAAAGCTGCTAGACCACACATCATTTTCCTGTCCATCAGTGGCAACGACATCAGTCCTATAGATCAGGTCCAGATAAAATCTACGAAAACATCTGTAGTCTGGTTATAATAAGATTAATTATTTGGTTCTTAACAGAGCCAGGGGGTATAAAGTATGTTCAAGTGATACATTTGGTCAAAATATGGCACACAAAGTATATATTAAGTATATACATGTATTCCCCCCCCCCCCCCAAAACCTATTTAGTTGGCCCAAAAATTTTATTTTTAGTGTGTTTTCATATTCATTACGAAAACACGCCTATACAAATACACTACCAATTGTTTGGCCAAAAATTAGCAATTTTATGGTGAAAAATTGAGATATTTTTCTTATTTCTGCTCAAAACATAAATTGCGGGGACTCAATAGAACCACCTCAACGAGGCGGTTCTATCGAGTACCCACAATCTATGTTTTTGAGCAGAAATAAGAAAAATAATGTATACCCCCTTAAACCCCAGTTTTACTATATAAAAGTGGGGTATGAGGGGGTCAAAATTATATAGGTGTGTTCTCGTAATGTCTATGAACTGCATTCTTACTAAGGAGGCTCAAATAATTATTCTTAACCAAAGTTTGAGAAGAAATAAGTAAGTAAGTAAGTAAGTAAGTAAGTAAAGACTTTATTTTACGAGGGTGACTACATTTAGCATATAAATGAAGCTAATCTTCCATGAGGCCCTCAAGATATGATACAAATGTACATAATAAACAGTTCTGTACAATATAAAACAAGTACAAAGTATACAGAAGATGCACAATGCATATGTACTGTGACATACTCAACAAATTAATGAATTCAGTTGATTTAAGTCTGAACTAGGATAGAAGCTCGATATGCTCATCATGCAAATATGATTGGGCATCTCAGAATAATCATAACAGGGTAAAGTAACAATGTTTTCCAACTGCTTGCTAAGAAGCTAGGAAGAGAATGTTGCAATTCAGGTATAGTAATTCAATTACATACAGAATAAGACATAAAAATTACTAAACAAAACAAAAATGTACAGGAAGACTGTGTAGACTAGTTATTTTGTTAGCCATTTCACACATCGGTTGTGAAAAGTTTCAAGAGGTGGTGCACATTTAAAATCTTAAGGTAAACTGTTCCATATGAAACATCCTGAATAATGCATGCTTTGCTGAAAGCATTCCTTTTTAGGGTGAGGAGGAATGAAACAGCAAGATGCTGATGATCTTAGATTAACAGACGTATTAATTTCATTTCTCAATATAAATTTTTCAGAAATATATACAGGTGTCAGCTCATTATATACCTTAAACATAAACTTGCTTTTCTAAGGAACAATCAATCATAAAAGGACAGTATTTTCAAAGAACTCATAGCTTCGTGTGAGTCTTCAACATTGTAATCCAGAATAACTCTACATGCGCGTTTTTGAAGCCGATAAATTTTCATTTTATTAGATTCTGAAGTGCTACCCCATACAATGTTACAAAAACCAATGTGAGGTTGTATGTATGATTTGTAGAATTGAATACGATGAGTTTGTGATAAAAAACTTCCAATTTTAGACAAAAGCCATATGTTCGATGAGATTTTCTTTGTTATATGTTTGACATGGTTAGACCATGATAAATTATCATCCACAAAGACACCTAAAAATTTTTCACTGGAAACAGACCTCAATGATTCACCCATATATTGAAGTTTAAGACCAGAACAAGAGCACATCAGACAAGAGCATCTAGCTTCTGCTATAGGTATGCTATTCACCGTGTAGGTGCCAGTCTAATCTGATTGGTTGAACAAATTCAGTGTTTTACTGAGGTTTCAGAGTTCATTGAGAAATACTGTTTAAAATACCTGTCAGTAATGATTCCCTGCTGTTTGTTTTATTGCTTTTGCTGAGAAACCCTTTAACCACTCTGTTACATACAGAAAGTGCCTTATGCAGATGAAAGCAGTACAGGCTCTGATAAGCATGAAAAGTGTTCATAACCTCTACAATTAGTAATCAGTACCTATAGGAATCCAGGATAACTGCATAGACTGCTCACATGGATAACTGCATAGACTGCTCACATGCGCAGGCTAGTGAGATATTTTGCCGACTTTAAATATGTTCGGCACCTTCTGACATGATGCAACTCATAGTTTCTACATGATAACATCATTTTAATGAGTTGCAAATTCCTGTCATAGGGATTAGTTTACTTTAGTTATACGAAGAGTCTGATAAAATTAACTAATCATAGCCAAGCGGCTTCCAGGAGCTGAATTTATACCTGAAAGCTCTTATGATGAGCTACGTGGACCAGAAGTATTTAATCTTCGAAGCATTGATTAGTAGTGACCAACATGACTTTAGTTTTTGCTGCATTTAGAAGCATATAAAAGTATAAACACACTAGATCTCTGATATGTAGTGATAAAAATTTTAGATGTTGCTCTCAGAAGCACACAAGACGGAATGCTGATATATATGTCACGGTGGCATTGGGCACACCCAAGCAGGCAAAACACTCATAAGCCCCAGCCCAAGAATTGATCCACCTGAGTGTCTTCCAGCTAGCGCCAGGGCATAACCAAATTTTGTGATTTGCTTTTTAAGTTCATGAATTTTTTAAGGTTTCCTTCTCAAAATCCAGACAACAACAGGTTCACTTAAACATGCCACAGCAGCTGAGAAAGACATTTTATGTTGACAGACAAGCTTCTGATACACAAGATCTTTTTTCGTAATTGTTTTTCCACAACTGCTTCAAATACTTGTGATTTTTCATAAATGCTGCTTATTTTATTTGTAGTACAGAATTCATGGTACAGTAAAATTCCTATGTTAAGACCACATTTTGGACTATTCAAAAGTGGTCTTTCAGACCACTTTTGAATAGTCCTAAAGGTGGTCTCTTATTAGGACACACTGGGTGTAGAAAATACAAAGAAAGAATGACTGAAACCTTCTCAATTGGCTTCTAAAAGCAAATTGAGTCGTAATTTTAGGTGGTCTTATTAGCGTAAATTTACTGTATATGGTCTTTGTTTCACATATTTCTGGCCGGCCCCCACCCATAGGGGCTTGCAGAAATATATGGGCTGCATGATGCTTCCACGCAGAGCTGAATCCGGCCCGCACATTAGTACTGGTAAACAGCTTAGAGGAACTAAGCCTGTCCAGGAACTGCAGTGCAAAGTGGACCGTCCATGCTAATAAACCCTATTGGTTTCATTGGGTGACAGGGCTTGAGATGTCATTTCATCTCAGTGTCGGTTAAAAATCCCACAAAATTGGAAGCAAAGTCTCCAAAATGACCTTTACAGTGTTGACGGGGACGTTAAACTTCAAATCAAACAAACAAAACATATTTCTGGCTACCATAATTTTTGTGTTATTATATTTGAATGAAATAATGTTTGATCTATTATGACATCTGTCTCTCAATTTTTTCAGGGAAGGAAGCCAGAAAGAAAGAGCTTAAAAAGGTATTTATCCTTTCTCCAGAAATGTCTAGATAGTACCATAATGATCCTTTAAACATTACGAAAATACACCTATACAGATACATTGTAAACTTAATCGCCGAAAAAAAGAAAATTTTAAAATGAAAAATTGTGATATTTTTCTTATTTCTGCTCAAAATATAGATTGTAGGTACTCGTTAGAACCGCCTCGTTGAGGCGGTTCAAACGAGTACCCACAATCTATATTTTAGAGCAGACAAAAGAAAAATAAGGTATACCCCTGTAAGCCCCAGTTTTACTATATAAAATTGGGGTTCAAGGAGGTCAAAATTATATAGGCGTGTTTTCGTGATGGTATTGGGACAGAGAGGCCTAAGCAAACATAGCAGACACAGGCAGTCTTCACTATTTGCCATTCTGTCTGCACCTTTTGGACTCCCTACTGGATATTAAAACAAATTTGTTAAAATTTATGGAGAATTTCATCAAGTCCTCATGGTGTCCGAATTTTTTAGGATTTTTACACTAGTTAATGAGGAGTAATGAGTATGATTTTGGGATATAAATTTCTCTATAAAACAAGTGTTGTGGATACTTAACACATTTTGTACTGGAAAGCCCAAAACCAGAAACTGGCAAACATTGCATGCCTAAACTGTTTGCAAAAATTTGAGCCATTTTCCTAATAAAATGTGAAGAAAACACAACCTAACACCCCTAAATTTTCAAATGGACTCCTATATATGTAAGGAGGAAGATTCCCATTTGGTACAAAAAGGGTTAATAGAATAACCTCCTCTCTTTACTGGAGCTATGGATGTTTAACAACATTTACAGGTAATTACATTTTAGTTACCCCTTGTCCTGCTGAATAAATCAATTTAAATTCCTGACTTCCCTTATTCAAATACTTAATCCAATATTTCGTTCACAAACTGCATGACAAACAGTAAATCTCCACGCTCTAATAAATGCCCTTCCCCCGATTTGGATGCAAAAATGGTCAAAATTTAGCAATTTTCCCATCACGTGAACAAGCCCGTGAAAGAAAGACCCCCCTAAACCCCACTTCATATAGAGAAAACTGGGGTTTAGGCGGGTAAACTTTATTTTCCATTTTTCTGCTCCAAGACATAGGTTGTGGGTACTCGTTAGAACCGCCTCAATGAGGCGGTTCTAACGAGCACCCAAAACCTCTGTTCAGAGTGTAATTGAGAAAAATATTACAAATTTTCATCAGAAAAATTACCTTTTTTGAGGTTTGAAAAATGCACTTCATCAAACAGATGTTTTATCATAATGTTAACAGCATGAGCGTCATATAAAAGCCCATTATAGAATATTGAAAAACGATCAGTCATACCTTATGCAGTAATTTTTCCGAATTTGCTTTTTGATAACTGAACAATACTTCTGAGCCAAAGGCTGGCACAAACCTTCTGGAATTTGTCCAAAAGTAGTATCTCCTTTTTTCACAACGATGTACTATAACTGTGCTGATATTCAGGTTCCAAAAGGTGCTCAAGTTCAGTCCCAGATGCATAAGAAGCTTGATAAACGTGGTACCATTTTATCACAGATTTAATCGAAACAAGCCTATATTCACCACCATACTGTGTATTGATGATGTACACTATACTTCAGGAGTTCTAAAATTACGGCTGAAATTTCTCATGAAAATTATGATGGCTGGCGTCTATCATAACGTGGTCATAAAGTGCTGGGCCCAGTTATTCAAAGCATCATTAGCTTAACAAGCTTGTTAGTGGTCAAATTGTTAACTGTTCAATATCTAAATTTTTTGTATTTTGCAGAAAAAATGTGAGCAGCTTTTGCATCCGCAAAACCTGCTCACATTTCTGCAGCAAAAATATTAGAATGTTTGCCATATTAATTATTAAATGATAAAAGATTTAACAATTCGTTAACTGACAATGTTGTTAGTTTTGAACAACTGGCCTCTGATCAATAAATGGTTCGTAGTAAAGGGAAAAGACTTGAATAAATTTCTAGCTATTATTTTTAGTACATTTTAGATAAGACTACTAAAATGTTAAATTCGTGGAAGAAAAGGCATAAAATCTGTATGCTGTGCAGTCAAATTCTTCCACAGTAGGTTCTCCTGAAGAGCAAGAACGAATCGTAATGTCAGTTGTCTTCCATGGACTTTGAGTCCCCAGTGCACAGCTCCTGTGCCTATTTCAAGATGGCGATGGTTTGTGAGAAATTGCAGTTTTGGGATGCTTTAATGACTTTTCCTTGGAACTGTAACCTCTAATAAACGCTCAACCCTTTCTTATTAAAGGTAATGATTTTAATAAACACTTGGGCATCTATTAGAGATTTTACAGTAACACAATTTAAAGGAATCCCCAATATGTACAAAAAATGGCAATAGAATATTTTCCTACACAATCTATACATTTTTGTTTAGATATAACATGGTTATTTAATTAACCCTTATCCTGCTGAATTTTTAATTAAGCCACACCCATTCTGACTTTGAACCAATCAGATTACTTGATGTAATTCATTCCAACAAATTCACAAGCTGAATGTCAAACAGTGTAGATCCTGATCAGATGGCTTCTTCAGAAGCCATCTGATAGGGGTTGTTGTGAACAGCAGGATAAGAGTTAATATGATTTCTTCTGAGGTTGTGGTAATTATTAAATTCAGCGATTATTCTAAAATTCAACCAAGCTACTTTATTATGAGGAACCAAGATCAGACTGCTCCTGAAGAAGCAGTCTGATCAGGGTCTACACCATTTGCCATTCTGTCTCCACAAAAGGGTCAAGACAGGACAGAAGCTAGGTGGAGAAATGGTAGAAATAATCTCCTTTCAGGCTCAAACATCTCCCAATTTTCAGGTGAGGAAATCGACATGTATATTTATAAGAAAACATGAAAACATAAAATCCAGCAAAAAAACTATTGCCTGTGTTCCATAGAGAGAAATTGCTTCTCTCCAAATTTATGGGTCAGCATTATCACTATTCACTACTAATGATTAAAGCGCACCACAAAAATTTTTAGAATGGATGGCAATTTTATTCGTTAAATTATTTTCAGACACTGCAGTATTCGAAAATGATGTCTGCAGAGTTGTTGTGATTGGCAGTTTAAGGATTAGGAACAGAGAGCAACATTACATCAGATTCTGTACTAATTGATATATATTCCAATTATTTCAGAACAAAAAACAGCGTATGCTGGTACGTACAGCTGTATTAAAAGGAAAGGATCCATTGAAACTTCTTGAAGAAATGGAAATCATAGATCAGATGGGTAAGTTGTTTTTTCATCTTTTTGGTAGACAGTCGGTAGACACTTATCTGTTGGTAGACACTCATCTGTTGATAGACAGATCTGGGTCCAGTTGTTCAAAGCCTCTTACTAACTGTTTAAGCTAGTGCAGTGTCTTATCTGGTATTTTTGCTGAAAAAATGTGAGTAGCTTTTGCATTTGTGCTGAAAAAATGTGAGTAGCTTTTGCATTTGCAAAAGCTACTCACATTTTTTCAGCAAAAATACAAGTTTACATGCCATATTTAATGGTCAAAGTTTTGACAGTATTGTTAACGCATTGTATGCAAGTGGACTCTTCCATTGCTATATGTTTGATAAGTCCATTTGTCATATAAGGGGTGTCAGGCATATATACTAGCCCAAACTGCTAACGCAACAAAGACTGCAAATTAAAATAGCTCATTCATTTATTATGATAATTTCATGAAAATTGACACATATAAAAACAAATAATCTAACAGTGAACAGCATGAGCGGTTTTGGGTTAAACTCATCAGATAACGCCACAATGATCACAAACACGTCACTGGGGTTGGTTGTCAAAAGTTACCACATTTCAGTACCGTGTGTGTCCTCCAGCAGACTGAATCACTGCGCGACAGCGGCGTCTCATTGACCGTATATACCGCCTAATCACATTCATTGGGATGTTGTTCCATTCTTGCACCAATGCATGCTGGAGCTGGCGTAGCGTCTGTGGCTGAACAGGACGTTGACGTACACGTCGGTCAAGCAGGTCCCATACCTGCTCTATAGGAGAAAGGTCGGGGGATTTCGACGGCCATTCCATGACAATGACATTGTTCGCCTGCAGATACTGCGTCGTCAGTCGCGCTGTGTGTGGCCGTGCATTGTCCTGTTGGAAAACCGCGTTTGGGTTGGCGTTCACATACGGAATAACCACGGGTGTCAGTATTTCATCTCTGTAACGTTGGGCGTTTAGATTTCCATTGATAATGACCAAGTTTGTTTTCATATTGTTGTTTATGCAAGCCCACACCATAATCGATCCTCAACGGGATCTGTCAGTCTGTTTGACACAAGCGTCAGTGTAGCGTTCACCGGAACGACGGTAGACGCGATCACGTCCATCTGATCTCTCTAGGGTGAACCTGGACTCATCAGAGAACAGAACCTGGTTCCATTAACCTGCCTGCCACCGAAAATGTGCTCTGGACCTGGCTCGCCTGTGTCTTTGCAGCAGATGTAGGCCAACGTAAGGGCGGCGTGGGTGTATTCCATGAGCTCTCAGTCGATTGATAACAGTCTGAGCACTGATAGGTCGACCATGGTTCCCAATCGTTGTCGCAGAGGTCCTCGTCGCTGGCCGATATCTGTCGCGAAGGTGTTGGGTTCTTAGTCGATTATCTTGGGCTCGGGTTGTTACATGGCTTCTGGGAGCTCTGGGCCGATCTTTGACATGACCTGAAATGGACAAAAATTGTTGTGCCAAGCGTTGTGGGTGGAGAGGGGGTAGGGGTCGAATATGGCACAAAAGGGTTATCAAAACGAAAAAAACACAAAGCAAGAAGGTCTAAATGATATTGCTGAAAATGACTTACCGGTCTGTTGAAATTTCAGCCAGAGTCGGGATATTGATGACCTCGAGCAGCGCAGTATACGGTATACCGTACTTTGGCTGCGACCAGCTCTCAGCATCCCGATGACTTGTCCGCGCTCTTCTGTGCTTAGCCTCGCCATTGAAACAATGCTGTTTGTCTTATCTCATCGGGCGATCGCGTGGCTCTATGCAGGTAGAACATGTTTTAAAAAAACTCAACTCGTGCTGCACGTGCAGCACCAAAATAAGGTTTTGTACCCTGGACTCCGTGCTCAACGAATAGCAACCAACCATAACATTTGCGCATGCTGACTTAAACGTCATTGTGCAGAAACAAAAGTTACGGAGTTTCATGATCATAGCTTTTCTAATAAAAAAGATACAACAAAAAGTCTTGTTGCGTTAGCAGTTTGGGCTAGTATATTTTCGTTTTTATTCTATTTTTGGCGAAAAATTCTGTTAGCAAATAGTGCAGGCCCTGATCAGATGCCGCATTCTGTGGGGTCTGATCTGGGCCTGCACTGTTTGCCAAGGTACCCCTTTATTACTATCTTTTTACACTGCTGCGATTTCCTCTGCCATTATCAGAGAAAACTGGGTCAAACTACAACACTACTGGTTCCTATCTTCATAGTGCAGGGAAAAGAGCAGAAAGAGGGCCAGCTCACTTGAACGTAGCATAATTCCAGAGTCTGAAATTATGCTACATACATGTGAGCTGGCCGTTTTTCTACTCTTTTACCCGCATTATAATCCAGAGTCTTATTTTAGACAGAGATATTGCATTGAAAATCAAATTTTGTAAACTGATATCATATGGAAAATTTAATTTTTGAAACTAATCTCTCATGACTAGATGGACATGAAGATATGTGAGGAGTCACAGATTGTGCTTTAAATCAATGAAAGAACAACCATTTATAGATTATATAATAATACACATTATTTATTTATATGTAATATACTTTCAGAATTCAACCCAGTAGAGGCTCCGAAGCTCAATGAGAAAGTCCTGAAAGACAAAAGAAAGAAATTGAGAGAAACATTTAGCAGAGTCTATAGGTTATATGTGAGTATGTTTGAGCCAGTTCATGGGATCTTTACCCTCACCATCTTGAATATTTTAATATACTACACTCCTCCCCATTTGGCCATTTGTGTTGCATGATATAAGTTTTACCATGGTTTCAGAAGCAGAATGGAAAACAGTATAGATCCTGATCAGCTGGGAAGCCAGCTGATCAGGATCTATAGTGTTTTCAAAAACACATAATCAGGTGCATCAGGGTTTAAGCAGTTGAGATAATATCTCATCTCTCAAAAATGCATGCATACAAATACTTGATATGACCAGATCTCTGACTCTGTCTAATGTTTGTGTCATATCAAACAAAATGCTTGCAGGGAAGATTCTCATGATGAGTTTAACAGCCTAGCCAGCACTATTTAGGCCATATGGAGCCAATCAATTTACCTGTAAGCACTTTTTCCTGAGCAGGCATATACCAGTGGTTAACTTATACAGAGAACATTCTTTAGCCCGAAACTGACTACTGGCCTTCTTGAATTAGCAGAAGACACAGAATGGCTAGTAAACATGTCATTATTAGTGTTCACGAAAGAACGTTGGTGGATCAAGTGGGACTTGGACCCACGACCTGATTAGCAGTCAGTAATGCATCTGATTGAATCACTGGCGCCAGACAGAGAAGAATGATGATTATGCCGGACAGTGACCCTCGGGACCCTCCATCCATCCGTCACACCCATATAAGATTTCTTATATTCTATCCCAGGGTTAAGTCTGGGAATTTCTTACCTTGTTTGCAAGAAAATTCTGTCTGTAGTCCATTTTGAAGCTTTTTAAATGTTTAATTACAGGAAAAAGAAAATCCAGATTATGCCAAAGAGCTGAAAAAGGCAGATGTTGAATATGAGAAAAAGAGAGACAGATTGCAGACTTACTTTGGTAAGTTAAAAATTTCTTTAACCCATTTTGTACCAGAAACCCCAAAACGGGTACCCTAGCAAACAGTGCAGGCCCAGATCAGACGCCGCAGAACGCGGCGTCTGATCAGCACCTACACGGTTTGCAAAAAGTTCAGCTATTTTCCAAATAAATTTTGAAGAAAAACACAACCTGACTATCCAAATTTTGAAATGGACTCCTGTTATATATAAGGAGGAAGATTCCATTTGGTACAAAAAGGGTTAATTACCATCAGATGATAGTTTTAGGATAATTGTACCCCCGCAAACGAAGTTTGAAGGGGGTATATAGGAGTCAGCTTGTCGTCTGTCGTCGTCGGTCCGTTACAAAAAACTTCAACATTGCTCATTACTTCCTTATTCTTTGACCGATTTCTTTAATATTCACACACCACACACCTTGCCACTAGTACTTAAGATTGATATACACAAACCTGACCTTGACCTTTACGTTGACCTTCCTCAAGGTCAAATACTTGTAAAAATTTGTCTGACAATGCATGCAGGGGTATAATTGGCGCCCGTTAGGCGGCAGCTCTAGTTTGGACAGATAGTAGATGAAGTGCTGCATCATGGTCACAGTTTGATGACCTTCTCTATAGGGAATAAACTCTTAGTTATTTTTATGCCCCCAACCATTCGAATGATTGAAAGGCATATAGCGTTGCCCCCCGTCCGTTCGTTTGTTCGTCCGTTTGTTTATTCGTCAGTCCATAAACGCAGCCAATACCTTTCTTATTTCTGGATGGATTTTGAAATTACTTTGTAGAAATGTTAACCATCATGAGACGATATGTCACATTCAAAACCCAGGTCCGTACCTCCAAGGTCAAGGTCATACTTAGAGGTCAGAGGTCAAAAAAGGGTCCGAAGCTTAAAAGCAGTCAATAACTTTCTTATTTCTGGATGGATTTTGAAATTACTTGGAAGAAATGTTGGCCATCATGAGACAATCTGCCTCACACAAAACCAAGGTCCTTACCTCCAAGGTCAAGGTCATAATTAGAGGTCAAATGTGAAAAAAAGGGTCCAAAACTTAAACACTGTCAATAACTTTCTATGGATTAATACGAACATAGGCATATTTTCAGGCGGGGGCAATCCATGTCCTATGGATGCATTTCTAGTTTACAGAGGCACTGTATGTGAAATAATTCATTTCTTTTCCTTTCATGTTAAATTAGCTCTAAAACTTGACTGAAACAGAGAAAATTAGCATGCCTTCATAGGCTGATGAAAATTATAGTTCCAGATAAGGCACTTTTTTCATTCAAAAAGTAATCTTTTTTTCTTATTTCTGCATGAAAACACATTTTGTTGGAATTCGTTATAAGCACATGAGTAGCCACAATAAACATTTTCATGCAGAAATAAGAACAATAATATGTGGATACCCCTCTTATCAGGGGCTATGAAAATACTCTAAATCAGTTAAATTTGTAAGCAAATACAAAACTAACTTGCAGTGAATTAGTTCACCTAAAGTACCAAAAACTATATGGACATGACAATTCACAAAAAATGGTTTTGCAGCATAATTGTTGAGGATCAGCTATATATGCAACAAAATAAATTGGTTTACAGAATTTAAATCTGTGCTTTGGGCTGACATGGAAAAAATGTTTGGCAGCAATTCAGTCAGTTGAACAGTATGAGTACAGTCCACCCTTTTTATACCGACATTCGTTATAACTGAAATACTGGTTATAACGGCTTTTTGAATGGAATGACTACTTAGCTAAAGGCTCAGCCTCGGTTCCGAGTGGCGTAGGCTTCTCTCGGGTTGGAAATGCACGAATCTAATCCATAGCTTGAAAGGGTCTTGTAATCTAATACTCCAAGAAACAAATGTTATGGATGTTTGTTAGAATCGCTTCACCGATGCGATTCTAACAAATGTTTATTATATTTGCTTTTTGGAGTAATAATGGAGAAAAGGCCTTTTATTACCTAACATACTCCTAACTGGAATTCTTTATAATGCAGATTCTTGAAAAAGGCACAATAATAGGGAACGATCACTGTCGTTTTAACGAGGGTCCTCTGTACTTGTATTCATATTTAACTCTTTCATTCCCAAGTTTCTAAAGAAGACTCATCCACCCTGGATTTTGGACTCAACTATTCTTTTAAAATTATGAGTTTAGTTAGAAGCATTAACAGGCTGACAAACAGTGTACATGTATTTCCTGATGAGATGGCATAGGTACTTATACATGTATTGGTATACAGGTTTTAAATGGTAGACTCACTATGTGTTTCAGAGCAAGTGAAGAATGCAGAAAGAGTACAACTAAGTGAGATTCCTCTCCCAGATCTTCCGGAAGAAATTAACACAGGTACGGACAAGTCAAGTTTTTGAAGGGAACAGATACCTTTTTTTGTGTGTGTGTGGGGGGGGGGGGGGGGGGGGTTGGAGGGGGGGGGGGGGAGACATATATTAAAACTTCTTTTTATCATGTCTGCTCCAAGCATGGCACGATATAGGAGTGCAGTTTTCTGCTCATTCATCCATCTGTTTGTCAATCAATCAACATTTGTGTCAACTCCTGTGTCAATGCAAATGCTCAAGTCCATTTCTAAAGTATAACAGTCACATGCATGACAAAGCCTTTGGCAGAATTCTTGTCCAGAATAGGTCTACTCTTAAGGGAAAGAATTTGCTCCTAGGGAGCAAATTCTTTCCTTTAAGAGTAGACCAGATTTCTCAGAGGGGTTCCAATTACTGAAAAGCAAATAAGAAATTATGGAAGTTGTCTCCCTTTTAAAGAATGGCAGAAAATTGTCAGGTGTATCTAGGTCTCTTAAAGTTCCTTTTAGATCTAGAAACCAAAACAGTAAGTAGTTTTTCTTACGTGTTTCTAGTTTTCTTGATTACACAATGTTGAATGCATGTTACCGTACCTGCACACAACATAAAACTTTATAAGTAAACTTTATTTGGTGTTAACCCACCCCTTGAAGATAAAAAACAGCCTTTACATCCACTTGGAACACTGCGTTAGAAGTGTGGGTTCAGTAGCTATCTATGCAGGGCCCATAGCTTCAGATAAGGCACTTTTTTTTTCATCGGTAAAGTACTGATATTTTAGATAATTGTGCAGGAAAATGTACTTATGTTGTGGGGACTCAATAGACGTGCCTCACGGATGAGGCGCATCAGTGAGGTGCTTCTAATGAGTACCCAAAGCATATTTTTGCGCGGAAATAAGAGAAATAATATGTAGATACCCCATCTTATGTGGTGCTATGAGGGCCTAGTGAAGACTTATCAAGACTGCAAATAAGAGAAATAATATGTAGATACCCCATCTTATGTGGTGCTATGAGGGCCTAGTGAAGACTTATCAAGACTGCAAGGATACATAGGCTGATATGAGTCTTCACTAAATAGACATATGGTATGGCATATATTTGCATAACTTTGTTTGTGTCCCTGCCCATTGGGGCTTGGAGAAATAGACTGAACTGGTGGTGCTTCCATGCAGAGCCGAAACAGATCAAGCATTTAAATACTTTTAAACCACTTAGACGGTTTAAGTCTGCCCAAGCAAAGTGATGCAAGTCAGACCATCCCTTAAATCGTAACGGTTCTTTGTAGCAATAGGGCTTCAGATGTCTTTTCACCTCAGTGTCAGGTTAAAGTCCCACATAATTGGAATCAACATCTCCAAATAACCTAAACAGTGTTGACGTGTGCCTTAAACCTCAACAGAAGCAAAACAAAAAGCTTAACTTTGCTTACCAGCATATCTCCAGATACAGAGAAGTTTTGAGAATAATTTTGGGATTAATTTTCTAACTTCTTCATAAAAACAAACACATGTTTTTGACAAGAAATGAGGGAACTTATCTCTTATGGGGAATGGGTACACCTTCAGGAGAGGCAACTCCTGCAAAAGTGTTTTTGTCTCCCATGTCAATAGGGGTCAACTCTTGGAGGAAAGAATTTGCTCCTGGGGAGCAAATTCTTTCCTTTAAAAGTCGACGCCTTTTTCAGTGGGTCAGGACTTACAGAAAAGCGAACAGGAAGTCCCGAAAGTTGTCTCTCTTTGAAAAATGGCGGAAAAATCTGCTAGGTGTTCCTATTCCTCTTAATTAAATTATCCCTAAATTATCGTCATTTATCCTTCTTTCTGGAGATTATATTAACAATAATTGTTATTTACATTTTCAGCACCAGCCATGATACCTCTCCCCGGGGATATTCCTCTACCGTCCAATCAAAAACCTCATGGAATTTTGAAGAAGAGCTCAGCGTACAGGAAAGTATATAAGCTTTTACTTTCTGTATATGGAAAGAATGATACCGTTATATCTTCTAAGGTCATTCCCTCCCTTTCACTGAGACAAGATGGGCAGTTGTCAGTTTCTGGCAAAAGAATGTCCAGTGTAGTCGCTAGCTCAAGTTCAGGTGGAGTATCAGGGATATAATTAGGGAATATTTTTTTTGTATTTTCTGGTTAGTAACATATGTTGAAGGTTCTTGTTAGAATCACCTCACAGAGGCAATTCTAACAAGTTCCCACAAAAAATGATTAAATGGAAAAATATGAACAATTACAGTAAAACCTGTCATAGTAGCCACCTCTATGCAGAAAACAACCTGTCTTAACATAGCATGCATTTGGTTCCCAAAAAAGCAAATGCATTAAAAATAACCTCAATTAAGCAAGCACATGTCTTAAGCAAGCACATTTAGATTATTCCTTAGGTGCTTGCTTAATGCAGTGTACATGTATTCCCAAATTTTCCTCAGTTCTTTTACACCTCAGAAGCTGTTCTATACTGGTAAACTGGATTGATATAATCCTGCCCAGGAAAAGTGTGGTTTGGTAAACTAACTGGCTCAACATGACCATAATTGTGTTGTCTTGGCTATTATTAAATGCCAAACCAACCAGCAACATCTTGCTTATAAAGGAGATGGGCTGTACCCTGCGTATGTGTATATTTTATGTTTGTTTTTTCCCTTACCATGGGCAAGATGTCAAGGACTTACAGTGTTTGGGCTGTATATATTGCAATTTTACCTAATTGAAAGGCGGCCCCAACCCATTGGGGCTTGAAGAAATAAATTGGATGCATGATGCTTCCATGCAGAGCTGAATCCGACCGCACACGAGTAACAAAGCGATGCGAGTTGGACCATCCATGCTTATAAACCCTATTGGTTTCATTAGGCGACAGGGCTTGAGATGTCATTTCATCTCGATGTCGGGTAAAAGTCGCACAAAATGGAAGCAACGTCTCCAAAATGACCTATATAGTGTTGATGGGGACTTTAAACATCAAATCAAACAAAAACAAAAACCTAAATGTAAGGGCTGATAAGGGAGGCAAAAATAGTTTTAGCAGTTGGTTCTTCTGAAGTTGTAGCCATTCCCTGAGTTTCCAAAGTGGAGCCTTTCATCTTTGAAGGAGGGAAAGTATTGTGTATCATTCGTTACTGGGGTGTCAAAATGATATGGGCTTACAGTTGGATAAGGCCTGCTGACCTTGCAGCAGGTAACTGTAGAGGTGGAATGTTGTTTCTTCTTTTGTTTCTACACTTACATTCATTTTCCCCTTTTTCCCCTGTCCTTTAGTTTTCATCTCCATCTCTTTCTCCCTTTCACTTGGAGATAACACAAAATGACCCACACGGAATGATGTGTTGTTAAACCCCATTCTAACACAGCACGCCTATATAGGCAATGCAAAATAACTGTGTTTTATTCTGCAACAAATCACAGCTCGGAAGAGTGTGACCTGTGACGTCATTAAAAACTGCAAATTTATGACGTCACTAGTCGATTTACTTGACGTTAGACGGTGTAACGTCATTTTCTCGCATCGAAAACGTTAGAAAAGGATAAAAACGTGTTTCAGTCGATAATTTTAGCGGGATTTCTTTTAACAATGGCGAAAAGTTGTGAGATTTTGAAGGAAACAACAACATTATTGCTGATTTTCAGTGTGTTAGAATCGAAATAGATCAGCTCTAGCCAGTGATTTGTTGGGTAATAAATCACAGTTTGTCGGTCAGTTGTAAGTAGACAAATCACGCGCGCTACGCGCACATGATTTATCTACTTTACAACTGACCTCCAAACTGTGATTTATTACACAACAAATCACAGTTAGAGCTGATCTATTTCTTAAACACAATAAATCAGTCAAGTTTTAAATCAGAATATGCCCATTGTTGCCAATAGGGGTTTTATTAAAAATCATTACCAGGATTGCAAACAGTGTAGAACATGATGAGACTTATAACAGAATTTGCACTATTTTCATTGACCTCTTATAACACTGTTCATTTTAACATTGTTTGGGATATTAAACAGCTTCAAGATTGATCCCAAATCATGTAAAGTTGATACAAAAAAATTGACCAATGATGATCATTATGCATAGTCTACACATTTTTGTTTGGAACAGCATGGTTTTTGCACTAACATCATTTCTTCATTGGAGCCCAACAGTGATGTTATGAGGTTGCAGTTTATCTGTACCAATGTACAGTTTTGAAAGAGTTAACTATTTGAATGTACAGGAAGAGCTCGTTGGCGTTTGGAGAAATAGATTGGGCTGTATGGTGCTTTCACGCAGAGCTCAAACCAGCCGAACATTTGAGTACTGGCTAACTTCTTAGGTCTAAGCAATTTGAAGCGACATCTCCAAAATAAGCTAAATAGTCTCGACAGAGATGTCAAACTCAACACCAACAAACAAAACATGAGGAGCTATTGCAGTGTCTTATTTTCCCTAATACAGTAGAACTCCGATGGCTCGAACACTGATGGCATCTCGATGAGGTGATTCTAATGAGTACACACAGCATACATTTTTATTATATAACACTGAAAAGATGTCCCAAAAGTAACCCTATTATGACTCTTGGCAGTAACCCTTAGTGGCTCAAACTACACCTGTCTTGAACAGATTTTCATTGTCCCAAAGGTGTTTGAGTCATTGAAGTTCGACTGTATTTGGAAACCGCATCTCCATACCATACTTGTTCTAAATTTAAACAAGAATAATTTACTAACCTGATGCTGTGTCAAAAGATAGCTGGGTGAGTGGCAAATAGTGAGAATCCTGTTGAGATGCCGCATTCTGTGGCATCTCATCTGGGTCTACATTGTTTGGTCAAGCTTGTCTGAATACATAGGGTAAATATGGTTTCTGGCTTCAGTGTCTGCATTTGCAGGATGCTTAATTAATGTTTTCTGAAAACCCATATTTCCAGAAACTCCAATTTACTTAATACTTGGATATTTGGACATACATGTAATGTAATAAGATGGTAAGTTTTTCCTTTCTCCAAGGTTCATATATTTGTAGTAATATTATAATATCCAAACTATATTGGGAAAGCCATAGTCTTTAAATTTAATCACCTGATTTCCAGAAAAAAAAGAGTTTGATCTTTAACACACATTCTCCAAAAATTAATCAGCTTTTCGTTGATTCTAAAGCTGTTTGCTGCACCTGCTTCTATCATGGCGAAATATAGGGATCTAATTTTCCATCCATTTTGTTCATCCAGCTGTCAACATGTGCATCAACCCAGCTTCAGCCCTAAAGTTCAAGTCTTATTTGGCCCTCACAGGTGCAACATGGCATTCCGCAAAATTCTTGTTGCTTTGGAAATCCTCATTTTAGAAAAAAATATCATTGATAAGACTGACAGAGGCTTTTCAAGTATAGTTTGGATCAATGGGAATTATTGATAAATTTCCCTATTTCAGTGAGCCTGAACCTATGGAAGAGCCAGTGGTTGAGAAGAAGAAGAAGGCCCCAGGGCCACCTCCCGGGCCCCCACCAGACCTCAGTGACAGTGAAGAAGAGTATGATCCTGCTAAGGGTTAGTTGAAATCAGAGACCTGGGTCCAATTGTTCAAAGCATCCTTAGCTTAACAAGCTCGTTAGTTGTCATATTGTTAACCCTTATCTTGCTGTTCACGACAACCCTTATCTTTACAAACAGTGTAGATCCAGATCAAATGGCTTCTGAAGATTCTACACTGTTTGACATTCAGTTTATGAATTTGTAGGAATAAATTACATCCAGTAATCTTATTGGTTCAAAGTCAGAAAGGGGTGTGACTAAACTGAATATGCAGCAAGAGAAGGGTTAACTGTTCTAGCAAGTTCAATTTTTTTTTTTTTTTTTTTTTTTTGGTTTGGGTTTTACGGCCCTTTCAAGATTATTTCACTCATATCGAGCCGATCGTTAATCATAGGTGGGCGAAAACCGGAGTACCCGGAGAAAAACCACCTGACCTTCCGTTGCAGAACTTGGCGTCTCACACGTGACCCGAGCGAGGCTCGAACCCACGGCGGTGAGAGATCTAATGACTAAGAGTCAGCGCTCTTATCCATTAGGCTACGGAGGCCTGTTTCTAGCAATATCTAAAATTTTGGTATTTGCTGAAAAAATATGAGCAGCTTTTGCATTTGCAAAAGCTGCTCATTTTTTTCAACAAAAATATTAGCATATTTGCCATATTAAATGATCAAAGTTTTAACAATATGTTAACTAACGATGTTGTTAGTTTTGAACGACTGGTCCCGGTTATTCGAAACCTCCTTAACATGTACTGAGCTTGTTAGTGGTCAAAATGTTAACTGTCTTATCAAATACAGCATCAGATACAGACAATTTATGATGGAAAAATGTGAGAATATCTGATGCAGACATTTTTTCATGGACAGACATTTTTTCACGGAAAAATGTGAGTAGCTTCTCCGTTGTTTCATCAAAAATGTTAGCATGACTGTCAAACGTTACATTGTTTTATCAAAAATGTTAACATGACTGTCAGCTACTTACATTGTTTCATCAAAAATGTTCCACTGCTATATAATGGACAAGTCCATATAGTCATACAAGGGGTGTCAGGCCTGTTTTTTTTTTTTTTTTCCATTTTTATTCTATTTTTGATGGAAAATTCTGTCAGCAAATAGTGCTGGCCAGAACAGATGCCGCGTTTTGTGACGTCTGATCTGGGCCTGCACTGTTGCCAAGGTACCCCTTTAGGGATTTCCCGCATACAATGGATTAACAACTGAATTTAACTTTATATTCATTTCACTATGTACACATACATATCTTGATGACAAGAAATAAGGAAAGTTATCTCTTTTCTTTAATCTGGAGCCATGAAGATTGCACTGGCTATCCAAGAATCAGGAGACCCAGTGCTATTGTGGGATTAACCTATTGTGTACTGGAAAGTGGAAACCCCAAAACGGGTAATTGGCAAACAGTTCAGGCCCAGATCAGACACCACAGAATGCAGATTCTGATCAGGGCCTACACTGTTTGCAAAAAGTTCCGCCATTTTCCAAATCAATTTTTTAAGAAAACATAACCTGACACCCTTAAATTTTGAAATGGAATCCTGCTATATATAAGGAGGAAGATTCCATTTGGTACAAAATGTGTTAAGGGCACTTAATTGTAAGAAATTTACACATACCATGCTGAACTGGGATATATCCTTTTTTGAAAACAGTATAGATCCAGATCTGATAAGCTCGCTTCTCAGCAGCCAGCTGATCATTTTCCAGTCTGCTTTTGAACCCATATTAAAATTTGAAATCATGCAACACAATCGGACGACAATCAAGGAGGGAAGCATATTCAGTTGAAATATTCAGCTTGTTGAGGATTACTGTTGTGTTGCAGGTGTGGAGGAGATTTTAGGCACAGTGGAAGGAGTTGATCATCCCCACGATGAACCCATGGAGGAAGATATATTGCCTAAAGAAGCTCCACCGCTACCACCTCCTAAAGAAAAAGAGAAAGGTAAGATATGTTTCCTTTTATATTTCATTCGTGTTCTGCTTTCAATCTCAGTAGAATATAAACAGGATTATAGCTTTTACCTTGCCTGTACAAAAATAATAAAAAAAGGGTTTTACGTTTATTTATTTTTACAAGGGACACAACTTTCAGGACTTCCTGTTTGCATTCTTCTGAAAAAAGGTTCTACACTTATCTCCAAGGGTAGAACACTTTTGACATGGTTGAAAAAACTAATTTTGAAAGAGTTGCCAGTCCTGAAAGCATAGCCATTTACTTTGAGAATACTTTCAGTTTACAGGAGAGCAACTAGGGAGGAAGGAGAGGTTGGGTTTCTTGTAAAAATGACAGCATGTTAGGTGTATCCTTTCTCACATTCACCCTTTTCAACCCTGTAGGTTTTGTTTGTTTGATTTGAGGTTTAACGTCCCCATCAACACTGTAAAGGTCATTTTGGAGACGTTGCTTCCAATTTTGTGGGACCTTTACCTGACATTGAGATGAAATGACATCTCAAGCCCTGTCGCCCAATGAAACCAATAGGGTTTATTAGCATGGACGGTCCGCCTCGCACCGCGGTTCCTGGACAGGCTTAGATCCTCTAAACTGTTTACCAGTACTAGTGTGCGGGCCGGATTCAGCTCTGCGTGGAAGCATCATGCAGCCCATATATTTTTCAAGCCCCTATGGGTGGGGGCCACAACCCTGTAGGGACTGGGGCCAGTTGTTCAAAGCATCGTTAGCTTAACAAGCTTGTTAGTGGTCAAATTGTCAACTGTCTCAGCAAGTACAATATCAGAAATGTTGGTATTTTTGTTGAAAAAATGTGAGCAGCATTTCAGCAAAAATGTTTGTTTACATACCATATTTAATGATCAAAGTTTTAATGATATGTTAAGTAACTATGTTGTTAGTTTTTAACATCTGGCCAGTTGTTTAAACTGACAATGTCATCAGTTAACGTATCATCAAAATCATCAACGGATTTTTGATTAACATGCAGGTATAGGGGCAATGTCCACATAATGGGCCCCCTACCAGGTAGATGGCTTGCTGCACGCATGGCAGATCTTACACCAGATCTCCAGGCTTTCTATCATGAGGATCGATAGCCCTAGTGGTCATGAAGAACTTCTATCATTTTATATTACTTGAATGGCAATTATAAGGAACCCGGGAAGGGACATTCAGTTTTATTTTTAATATGTTGTGCGAACAAGATATTAAGTGCAAACAAGATATTTATCTTGTGCACACAAGATAATATGTTGTGCGTACAAGATATTATCTTGTGCAGACAACATAATTATACCCCCACAAATGAAATTTGGGGGGGTATATAGGAGTGAGCTTGTCGGTCTGTCTGTCTGTCTGTCTGTCGGTCGGTCGGTCGGTCGGTCGGTCTGTTGACTTGGTTTCCAGACGATAACTCAAAAAGCGCTTCACCGATTTTTATAATTTTTTGTACACTGATGTAACATCATAAAATACAGGTCAAGTTCGATTTCCACTACAATTCGTCAATTTTTGACATAGTTATGGCCCCTTTCAAGTGAAAAAATTGCAAAATGCGCTGATGTACTATCAAGGCTGTTTGCAAAATGCGCTGATGTACTATCAAGGCAGTTTTTGTGGGGGTATTCATCACCTTTAGTGATAGCTCTAGTTTATCTTGTGTGGACAACATATTTTCTTGTGCGCACAAGATAATATCATGTTCGCACAAGATATTAAGTTGTGTGAACAAGATATCTTGTGGACACAAGATAATATGTTTATTATCTGCACAAGATAATATGTTTATTATCTTGTGCACAAAAGATTATCTTGTGCACAAAAGATATGTTGTGCGCACAAGCAGACAGCATAATTTATCTTGTGCAGAGAACATATTATCTTGTCCGCACAAGATCTATGTTGTGCGCTCAAGAATTATCTTGTGTGGACAAGATAATATCTTGTTCGCACAACTTAATATCTTGTGCACACAAGATAATATGTTGTGCAAACAAGATATTATTTTATCCGCACAAGATAATGTGTTATGTGAACAAGATACCTTGTCCGCACAAGATATGTGCGCACGCACAAGATAATATGTTGTGCAAACAAGATAATATTTTGTCCGCACAAGATATTATCTTGTGTGCACAACTTATAAAAAAAATTCATGTCCCTTCCAGGGTTCCGTACAATTATGCTAATAGAATACCCCGACAAATGAAATTTGGGGGGGGGGTATATAGGAGTGAGCTTGTCGGTCGGTCGGTCTGTTGACTTTGTTTCCAGACGATAACTCAAAAAGCGCTTCACCGATTTTTATAATTTTTGGTACACTGATGTAACATCATAAAATACAGGTCAAGTTTGATTTCCACTACAATTCGTCAATTTTCGACATAGTTATGGCCCCTATCAAGTGAAAAAATTGCAAAATGGCGCTGTTGTACTATCAAGGCAGATTTTGTGGGGGTATTCATCACCTTTAGTGATAGCTCTAGTTTTTCCAGCACAAATACCAAACTATTAGATATTGTACTTGTTAGAATAGTTAGGATTTTGGCCACTAACGCGGTTGTTGATCTACTTACGTTTTGAACAACAGGGTCAATTACAGTTTCTTATTCTAACAGTATAGATTCAGATGAGATCACGCACAATGAACCATCTCATCAGGTAGCCCCCGCCCATAGGGGCTTGAAGAAATATATGGGCTGCATGATGCTTCCATGCAGAGCTGAATTTGGCCCGCACATTAGTACTGGTAAACCGCTTAGAGAATCTCATCCTGTCCAGGAACCGGGGTGCGAGGCGGACCTTCCATGCTAATTAACTCTATTGGTTTCATTGGGCGACAGGGCTTGAGATGTCATTTCATCTCAATGTCGGGTAAAAGTCCCACAAAATTGGAAGCAACGTCTCCAAAATGACCTTTACAGTGTTGACGGGGACGTTAAACCTCAAATCAAACAAAATCTCATCAGGATCTACTGTCTTTGCCATCCTGTTAGTGTTTAACCCATTTTGTACCAGAAACCCCAAAACCGGTAATTGACAAACAGTGCAGGCCCAGATCAGACGCCGCAGAACAGGGTAAAAAATTTAAGCCATTTTCCAAATTAATTCTGAAGAAAACACAACCTGACACCCCTTACTTTTGAAAAGAATTCCTGGGGCCAGTTGTTCAAAGCATCGTTAGCTTAAAGAGCTCGTTAGTGGTCATATTGTTAACTCTTCTAGCAAGTACAATATCATAAATTTTGGTATTTTGCTGAAAAAATGTGAGCAGCTTTTGCCATATTTAATGATAAAAATTTTAACGATACATTAACTAACGATGTCGTTAGTTTTGAACAACTGGGCCCTGGTATATATAAGGAGGAAGATTCCATATGGTACAAAAGGGTTAATAGCTAAACCTTGTCTTTGAAAGAATGGACATGTTCAAATTCAAGAGTCGGGGTGTTCACTTCAAAAACTCAGGGGTGAAAGTTTTTTGTTTTCTTACAGCCAAGAAAAAGAAGATTAGATTTATTGACGATGATACAAGAGACCCAGATGAAGCGGAGAAAGATACAAGACTAAAGTTTGCCAAACCTAAGGCTCCACCAGTCACATTACTACAGAAAAGAATGTTAGAGATGGCAGGACAGGATGTCCCGCTACGAGAGAAGGAATCGGACAGTGATGAAGATAAAGATAGAGATAGGGATAGGGACAGCTCATCAAGCTCAGATTCAGAAGATGATGATGAGTATGAAAGACGGCGGAGAAGAAGGGCAAGTTTGGATTTTATTAATTTGTGAAAAAAAAAATGACAAGGATGGGAGGGAACAAACAGATGGATATATAAGAAACCATATTCTTGCACACCAGACAAGGAAATCCCCGATTTTACCCTGAGATAGAACTTTATGTTCTGACCCTGGTGTTCCGACCCAAAATCGAATATAATCCCATGTTTGATAAATACACTGGTTGATTATGACCTCGTATGCGCCGTCGTTAAGGTTGACGTCACAGCACGTTATGTGATGTCACTAAACACTCCTGCAGTGTCATCACAATATGGCGGACGTCGGTAACTGAAGTGACTGCAGCATTAAAAATCCGCGCTAAGAATTGGAAGGTTTGCAAGAAAAAGAATCCTATATGGATGTGAGGGGCGGATAGAAAAATCTGTCCCTCAGGATCACTGTCCGGCATCACTCAGCAAGCCTCGTGATACCAGACAGTGACCCTCGGAACTGATTTTTCCATCCACCCCTCACACCCATGTAAGATTCTTATATTATACTTCTTGTAAATATCATTAAAGGGATATTGTTATGCATTGTGTATATAGGGTCTTGAGTTTATGCCTAGGCAATCACTCAAGTGTGTTTGTTAAGGAATGGCAGCTTTTATGAGTAGATTTCTTGTTTTCTGTCTAAAGCTTTCCAACTTATTATTAGATTATTAATTAGATTATTAACATACTACTCCCAATTATGTATGGTGACAGTGAAAACTGTGGCCAGACTATGCAGTGGCACACCTCATCTTAGCCCATGCAGGCCACAAAGGATACTTTATGCATGTCCAATTTCATCTATGTTTGAAGTAGATATGATAATCTATATTCAAGTATTGGAACAAGGGAACTTGGAACAAGACTTGAAGCTTTTAAGATAGAAGTAAAGGCGATGATCAGGAATCGATACAATTAACCCACAGCAACCATCAGAGACACCAAGGGAAAGAAACACAAACATGAAACACTTAGTCTGACTTAGACCCTAATGGAAATATCACTAGTGGAAAGCCAAAAGGACAGTTGCTTTCCCACAAAGTGGTCATTTGGCTATCCGAAGCAAAATAGTATAAGCAATACACACACTCAAAGACAAACCATAACAAAAATAAATCATGACAGAAGAACCGCCTTGGAACGGTCAGTGAAACAAATTCCACTGGGGTCTTAAATCGATTTTACGTGGCCACAATCCTCTTTAATGTGATCGAATAACAGTATGCTTACGAAGCATATAAGATCATATTGTCTTACATATTAACTGCAAAGTTTTTCACGTAAAGCAAAAACAAGCAAAAACAAAGCAGATGCATGTAATCGCTGATTTTTAATGAGTCCTGACTTATTTTTAGCTTACCCGAGCCAAAGGCTCCGGGGGAGCTTATAGGATAGGCAGTTGTCCGGCTTCGTCTGCGTCCTTCAACGCTTTCAAACGACATCTCCTCTGAAGCCACTGGGCTGATTGGGCCCAAATTTTATCTGTAGCATCCTTAGGCTGGGGGAATGAAAGTTTGTGTTTTTTTTTTTAATCGGCTCATTAGTTTGGTTGCTATGGCAACTTAGAGTTTCCATAGACTTATAATGGGGAAAATTGAAAAATGGCATTTACTGCAAAGCCTCTGCAGATATTTTGACAAAACTTTGATAGAAATATTCTTTAGACAATCTACTTTCTGCCATATGATTTTAAGCCTACTGCTCATTTTCGTTGGTTGCCATGAAAACCAAAATGCAAAAAATAGAAAAAAAATACTTAAAAAATCATCTCCTCAGAAACCGTAAGCTCTAGGAGGTGGAGACTTTATGAAAATATTCACCATATTTGCCTTTACAGGTTTTGTGGTTTTTTTTAATGAAATTCAGCCTTTTAGTTTTGTTGCTATGGCAACTTAGAGTTTCCATTGACTTATAATGGGGAAAACTGAAAAATGGCATTTACTGCCAAGTCATTGTAGATATTTTGACAAAACTTACATAGAAATGTTTCTTGAGTAAACTTCTCTTAGCCCTATGCTTTTGTGTCAACCTGGGGGTCCCCTAGGTTGTGTAGGGGCCATGCCCCGCCCCCTCCACTTCATAAAATGCCTTATATATCAGAAACCTTACAGATCCCCACCCCTAAACCATATTTATTCTTGTTCCTTATGATAAGATGCATTAAGTGACACCAACCTGGAGGTCCCCCGGGATATGCTGGCGACATACCCCGACCCCTCCCCTTCATAAAAGGCTATTTATCTCAGAAACCGTTCAGATCCCCACCCCCTAAACCGTATATATTCTTGTTCCTTATGATAAGACACATTAAGTGATACAAACCTGTGGGTCCCCCGGGATGTGCCAGGGACATGCCCCACCCTCTCCACTTCATTAAATGCCATTTATCTCAGAAACCATTGAGATCCCCACCCATAAACCATATATATTCTCATTCCTTATGATAAGTTGCATTCAGTGACACCATCTTGGGGGACCCCTGGGATGTGCCGGGACCATGCCCAACCCCCTCAACTTCATAAAAGGCCAAATATTCCAGAAACCTTACAGATCCCCACCCCTTAACCATATATATTCTTGTTCCTTATGATAAGACAGATTCAGTGACACCAGCCTAAGGGTCACCCAGGGCACACCCGGGCCATGCTCCACCCCTTGACGTCACAAAAGACCATATATCTGAGAAACTGTTCAGAGCCCCAACCCTAAACCATATATATTCTTATTGTTAATAGACACATTCAGCCATCCCCATCTTGGGGGGTCCGCAGGGGCCATTTCTCATCCTGCCACTTCATAAAAGGGCCTCATATCTCAGAAACCATTCAGATCCCCACCGTATAACCATATATACTCTTGGTCCTTATGATAAGACATATTCAGTGACAACAATCTTGGGCTTTTCTGGGATCTGCCATGCCCAAATCCCTCCATTGCTTAAAAGGCCTTGCATCTCAGGAACCATACATATCCCCACTGCTAAACCATATGTGTCTCTGTTTCTTTTGATAAGACGCATTTATTGACACCAATCAGGGCTCCATTGGGTCAATTCCCCACCCTCTTTACTTTATAAAACACCTAATATTTCAGATACAGTCCATATGGGTGCTCATTTGGGTATGGGGTTTGTTTGGGAGACATTATAATTGGTATATTAAATCATATCATGTTATAATACATGTCTGCCATTGGGCAGTGTCCACCTGAGCTCTAGTTTATAAAATTTAGCTCTTTGGTTTGTATGCTAAGGCAAGTTAAGAGTTTCCATTGACTTATAATGGGGATAATTGAAAAATGACATTAATGTCTTTCAAGATATTTTGCCACACTTTCATAGAATTGTTCCTTTAATAATGCTCCTTTTGGCCTATTTGTTGCCACAGATGGAAAATTGTCAGTTGTCATCTGTTGTCAGGCAACAACACATTCAAGCGACATTAGAATCTGAAGCCACTAGGCTGATTGGATCCAAATTTTATCTGTAGCATCCTTGGGCACAGGGCTTCCATGGTTAATTAAAATACATTGCTGCCAGTGGGCAGTGACCCCCTGAGCTCTGGTGAGCATTGTGGCCCATGGGCCTCTTGTTATTGTCTTTAAAAAAGAAGAACAGTTATCACAAAATTTAGGGTGTGCTTACTTCAGCTGTTCTAGCTGTTCCTGAATGTTGCACTGTCACTTGACTGTTCTGTTTTTAAATCAAGTGCAGTGCATTGTTCCCATGACGTATGAGTGTGTTGTTTGTTTTCATTGTGGCAATTCTAACAAGTACCCACAACATACGTTTTTATGGAGAAATAAGAAAAATTATCCCTTAATTATCCCCCGTTTCTCCTCCTTAACTTGAATTATGAACTTGTTCCCTACAGGACAGTTCTAGCAGTGACAGTAGTGAGGACGATGAGGAAACCTTTGCTTCACATCGTGATGAGGACAGCGAGGAAGAACAAGACATTGACGAGAGAATTGGCAAGGAACCACCAGCAAAACTGGCGGCACCACAGGGTCCTATGCCTCCAGGACCACCACCGGGGGCACCACCTGGGCTCCCACCTGGTCTTCCACCAGGTTAGTATGAAAAAATGTTACTATCATATGGGCCCCGTCAAGCGATTTTGGTACTTATCGCCTATGCGAGCAGCGAAGGTTCAGGCGAGCCTGCGCATCCGCGCAGTCTCGCCAGAAACTTCGCTGCTCGCTCATACAAGCAGTGAATCAAGAGGAACCTTCAGACAGAAAGCCATATCCCTGGCCCCTCTGAATGGCTGGGCATGCACAGTTAAAATTTGTCATGACTGAATGCTCGGAAACAAATTCGCTTGGCGGGGCTCATATAACATCACTGTTATTTAGTGAATAATGTCATGTGATAAAAATCAAAGAACCACACATTATAACACATGGTTACTGGCACATAACTTCATGATGCCTTCCTCGACAACCACTCTTTCTTTCTCGACACACCTTTGAACTTCTTTGGCAGTAGTGAGAGATTGAGTTGGTGTGAAGGTGCTGGGTAACTTTTACTGCCACAGTGTTGTACTGCTTTGGGTCAGCAGGACATGGGCCTGTTGTACTTGCAGTAGGTGCAAATGGGAGGCTATTTTCTCACTAAGTACTGGTAAACCACTTAGAGGACCTAAGCATGTCGAAGAATGAAGGTCTCACTAAGTACTGGTACTGGTTAACTGCTTAGAGGGTCTAAACTTGCCCAGGTACAGTGATGGTAACTGACTGACCTGACATCATCATAGCTGTTGACTAGGCTGTAAAACCAGCACATATAACACATAGTATCTTTGGCAATAAAATCTATTTTAAAAGGTAAGATAAACAGAATCTTTCATTCATGGTCACTTCTTATGAAATTTTATTGAACTAGTCTCTGGTTAGTTTCATTAAGTCAGTATGAAAGAAGCCTCTGTTTATGAAGACTGTATTCTAAAGTGTTACCTTGAATGTATGAAATGTATGTTTTGTCTGACCTTGATACACAGGCAAGCACAAAATCAAACTAGAATAGCATTCCTGTGTTAAAGGTCCTTAGTTTTAAGATAATGACCAGAATACACGCATATTAAGACAAAGCTATTTTTGTTAAGTTTTGTTTGTTTGGTGAGGTCAAATGCTTTTAAAGCTCTATATGTATGTTACATTAAATTTGTTTGCATTCACTCTTTGACCAGGAGAATTGCAGCTGAGAAGAAATTTCCACTCTAATCATGCATTTTGTGCAACAGTCAGGCGAGAATATTTGTCCTGCTCATAAATATTCAAATGCAAGTTTGTGAGTAGGACAATCTTCATACTCAATGAGCTGAGCATCACAAGAGTCAGAAATATGTGTTCTTATAACAGTTTAACATTACAAAATTTTGTTTTAGGGCCACCTCCAGGAGCACCACCAATGATGGTTAGACCACCACCACTGAGAGGCGGACCACCAGGAGGACCACCCAGAATGATGCCTCCAGGACCACCCCCAGGAAGACCACAGGGCATGCCACCTGGACCACCACCTGGGTTACCACCAAATATCAGATTGCCACCAAGATTGCCACCAGGTGGACCACCAGGTATTGGAAAAATAAATGTAAATCTTGCTGTGTCTCTATAAATGTTACGTTCTCTGTACTGAAATACATCTCTTGATACCAATACAGTAGAACTTCAATGGCTCAAACACCGATGGCTTGTTAACCATGGATGTGTCGAACCCATTCTTGAGCCCCTAGCGAAATCCTCCACATAAGAAATAGTGGGGAATAATTAAGGAGATTTTAGTCTTTTATCTTGCAAATGTATGCTGTGTATACTCATTAGAATCGCCTCGATGAGGTGATTCTAATGAGTACACACAACATACATTTTCAATATAGAACGCCGAAAAGATGTCTAAAAGTATCACGTTATGCCTCCTGGCAGTAACCCTCAGTGGCTCGAACTACCCCTGTCTCGAACAGATTTTCGAGGTCCCAAAGGTGTTCGAGCCATTGAAGTTTGACAGGTTTGGCAGTAGTTGTGTTTTTATCAGCCCTTATATGGAATCCAAAGGTACCTGTATGACAGAGCTTCAGTTCAGATTATATCAATATTGAGTTCATCATTTCCCTCAGATAAAAGAAAGCTTTTGAGCAAACCTTTATTGAAAAGGCAACAAAAATGTTTTTGAAAAGAGTTGGCTCTCTTCTTAAATGTGCCAACAAAAAAAAAACAAGATCTGCAATACAATCTATGCAACTAGTACAGATGCAATTCGGTCTGCACATCTGACTCTTGAATTATGTCCCCCAACCCGATAGGGAGGGGGACATATTGGTTTTGGTGCGGATCTTGTAGGCGTACGCGTTGGCGTTGCCTCTTGTCTGCACTCTATCTCCTGAATGGATAGATGGATTTTGATTAAACTTACACAGATACACCATTGGGAGGGGGAAAAGTACTGATTAGATTTTGGTGACCTTGACCTAATTTTCAAGGTCACAGGGCTGAAACCATTGTCAAATTTTAGACCAAAAAAGCTTGTCTGCACTCTAACTCCTGAACCAATGGAAGGATTTGGTTCATACTTGATACATTATATCAGTGGGATGGTCTTAAGAACTGATTAGCTTTTGGTGACCTTGACCTAATTTTCAAGGTCACAACGGGAGTTAGACTTTTAAAAATTGGCTTGTCTGCACTCTTTCTCCTGAACCAGTGGATGAATTTTGATCAAACTTGGTACATTATATCAGTGGGCTGGTCTTAAGAACTGATTAGATGTTGGTGACCTTGACCTAATTTTCAAGGTCACCACGGGACTTAGACTGTTGAAAATTGCCTTGTCTGCACTCTATCTCCTGAACCAGTGGATGGATTTGGTTCAAATTAATGAGTGTGGTGGGGGGACATCTGTTTTCTTAGAAAACAATTCTAGTTTTTATCTGTTATTAAATGAGCCTGGACACAACAAGATTTGCAATAAGACCTGTGCAACTAGCACCGACTTCGATCAGTCTGCACACTTGGGGCTTGAGTCTTTTGCAGCCTCTGGTATCTCAAAAGAGAGATTAGACTGAGGGGGTGCAAAGGCTGATTTTCATCAGGGCCCAATTGTTCAAAGCATTGTTAGCTTAACCCTTATCTTGCTGAATATTCATCTAAGCCACACCCATTTCTGTCTATCATCCATTTAAAGCGACGTTAAACCAGAATCCACACACACACACACACACACACACACACACACACACACACACACATAAGTACGTACATAAGTACGTACGTACATATGTACATACGTACTTTTGTCATCGCTCTAGTGCCTACATTTCTTCACCAATTTCAAAATAACTTCACACAAATGTTCCTTATAAAATATATTTGAACGAGTTCAACTTTCAAGGTCATGGCCTCAAGGTCAAGGTCACTGTGGCTATTTTTAGAAAAACTTTGTCATCGCTCTAGCACCTACATTTCTTCATTGATTTCAATATAACTTCACAAAAATGTTCCTCATGACAATATCTCGAGCGAGTTTGACTTTCAATGTAATGACCTAAAGGTCAAGGTCACTGTGGCTATTTTTAGAAAAACTTTGTCATCGCTCTAGCGGCTACATTTCTTCATCAATTTCAATATAACTTCACACAAATGTTCTTTATAAAAATATCTCAAGGGAGTCAGACTTTCAAGGTCATGGCCTCAAGGTCAAGGTCACTGTGGCTATTTTTAGAAAAACTTAGTCATCGCTCTGGCGCCTACATTTCTTCACTGATTTCAATATAGCTTCACACAAATGTTCCTTATGACATCACCTCGAGCGAGTTTGACTTTCAAGGTCATGACTGCAAGGTCAAGGTCACTGGCTACTTTTAGGAAAACTTTGTCATCGCTCTAGCGCCTACATTTCTTCCCCAATTTCAATATAAATTCACACTAATGACCCTTATAAAAATATCTCGAGCGTGTTCTATTTTCAAGTTCATGACGTCAAGGTCAAGGTCACTGTGGCTATTTTTTAAAAAACTTTGTCATCCCTCTATCGCCTACATTTCTACACCAATTTCAATATAACTTCACACAAATGTTCCTTATAAAATTATCTTGAGCGAGTTCGACTTTCAAGGTCATGGCATCAAGGTCATGGTCACTGTGGCTATTTTTAGAAAAACTTTGTCATCGCTCTAGCGCCTACATTTCTTCATTGATTTCAATATAACTTCACACAAATGTTCCTTATGACAATATCTCGAGCGAGTTTGACTTTCAAGGTCATGACCTCAAGGTCAAGGTTACTGTGGCTATTTTTGGAAAAACTTTGTCATCGCTCTAGCGGCTACATTTCTTCACCAATTTCAATATAACTTCACACAAATGTTCCTTATGAAAATATCTCGAGCATGTTTGACTTTCAAGGTCATGGCCTCAAGGTCAAGGCCACTGTGGCTATTTTTAGAAAAACTTTGTCATTGCTCTAGCGCTCACATTTCGTCACTGATTTCAATATAACTTCACACAGATGTTCCTTATGACAATATCTCTAGCAAGTTCCACTTTCAAGGTTAAGGTCACTGTGGCTATTTTTAGAAAAACTTTGTCATTGCTCTAGCGCTTTCATTTTTTCACCAATTTCAATATTACTTCACACAAATGTTCCTTTTGACAATATCTCTAACGAGTTCTACTTTCAAGGGTAAGGTCACTGTGGCTATTTTTAGAAAAACTTTGTCATGGCTCTAGTGCTTACATTTCTTCACCGATTTCAATATAACTTCACACAAATGTTCTTTAAGATAATATCTCGAGCGGTTTCGACTTTCAAGGTCAAGGTCACAGTGGCTATTTTTAGAAAAACTTTGTCATCGCTCTAGCGACTACATTTCTTCACCAATTTCAATATAACTTCATACAAATGTTCCTTATGACAATACCTCGAGCCAGTTTGACTTTCAAGGTCAAGGTCACTGTGGCTATTTTTAGAAAAACTTTGTCATTGCTCTAGCGCTTAAAATTTTTTCACCAATTTCAATATAACTTCACACAAATGTTCCTTATGACAATAACTCGAGCTATTTCGACTTTCAAGGTCAATGTCACTGTGGCTATTTTTAGAAAAACTTTGTCATCGCTCTAGTGCCTTCATCCATTGATGGATTTTTATAGAACTTCACACAAATGTTTCTTATGATAATATCTCGAGTTGCTTTGACTGTCAAGGTCAAGGTCACTGTGGCTATTTTTAGAAAATCTTTTTCATCGCTCTTCTGCCTACATTTATTAACAGATTTTAATATAACTTCACACAAAAGATGCTTATGATAATATCTTGAGCAAGATCTACTTTCGCGGTCATGGCCTCAAGTCAAGGGCACTATGGCTATTTTTAGAGAAACATTGTCATCACTCTAGAACCTACATTTATTGATGGATTTAATAAACTTTTCACAAATGTTGCATACAATAATATCTCGAGCAAGTTGGACTTTTGCCATCTCAGTGTTTTCCACATACGAAATTGTCTTGTGCGAGGGGATTTGTATCACATGCGATGCCTGGTTTATCCTATTTCTCCTCACCCACTTACAAAACAAAGATACTTATTAGATTTGTCCAAATGTTATGAGAGGAAATAAAGGGAATATCTGAAAATGCCATAAAATATTGTATTAGATCGATGGCATGGTTCACTTATTTTGTTACTGTAATCTTTTGCAACCCGAAATGCTTTTCCTTTTTGATTTTTAAAGAATTGGTTGTTGGCTATGGAGAAATTAAGTTAAATTGTAAATGCTGGGCAGCATACGCTAAAACAGCATAAACAACAACTACAGCCGCGCGATTCACCAAAATCCTAGCTCTGCCTACACTATGAACGGCTTATACATGAAGGTAGGGAATTGATTAAATTACAAAATTCAGCTGAATGATTTTGTTTGCACTGGACTGTATTTACCGATCAGTTATGAAAGAAAATATAAAAAAAATGGATGTAAACAAAGAAAGTTCATGTACTGAAAATATCAGTATTGGTGAATCGTATTGTGATATGAATCATTTCTGAACCGTATCATAATATACTGATAATACCATGCATCACTAGCAAAAATATTAACATTTATCATATGATCCCATTGTTATGCCATGTTAAAAAACTGTAGATTTAACAATATATCAACTTACTATCTTCAGTTTTGAATAACTTTACCCTTATCATGTAATACTCAGACTTAAATGTTGTTCTTTACTTCCAGGAATGCCTCCTCCCAGGATAATGAGACCACCTGGTGGTCCCCCAGGAATTCTGCCCCCAGGGCTTCCCCCACCCCCTGGTGTGCCTCCTTCCCAACAGAACCCCACTGTATTGTCAGCCCCTCCCAGTATTATGAAGCTGCCCCAGAAGGCCCCGGAAGAGAAGAAAGATACGGCCACCATCACAGCCAAGCCTCAGATCAAGAATGTGATGGGGGATGTTACAAGGTTTACTCCTACAGCTCTGAAAGTCAAGAGAGAACCAAAAGATGCAAGGCTTAAGAAAGCTTGTAAGTGTTATTTGTTTGTTAGCCAATTATTTTCAAATGCCTATCAGTTGCTGCAGTGCGGTGCCAGAACAAAATGAGCAGACCCTTGAGAAATGGTCTTTTTTGTTTAGGTTGAGGTTCTATGTCCTAGTCAATACAATTTAGGTCATTCTGGAGTTGTGGCTTCCAATTTTGTCACACTTTAACCCTTTTATTGAACATATTTAACTGACATTGAGTTGAAATGACATCTCAAGCCCTACCGGCCCAACAAACTGCTGGGCTGTATTTGCAGGGATGGACCGATTCTCACCACTTTGCCTGAGCAGTCTTAATGCTTCCGAGCAGTTTAATTACTGGTATTCGTGTTTGGTTGATTTCAGCCCTGCTTGGAAACATTATGAAGAACAGTCTGTTTCTCCAAGCCCTGATGGTGGGGGTTGAGAAAAGGGTCTATTCTATAATTTGCGTTTTTCAAATGCCTGTATGCAGCCAACCAATACAACTGCAAAACTAGCAGTTTAGCAATACAACATCTGTCATTGGTTCATTAAAGGCAAATATGTTGAAACACATGGGCACGCCAAACGAGAATTTGCATCACAAATGACATATTTGACAAAGTACAAAGAAACCGTAATCCATATTTATCATATTGAATACCTGTAAATTCAACTTTATACAGAAAGTGGGGGTGGAGCTTAACATTTGTCCAAAAATCTATACCACTGCAATCCTGCCTTCTTTAGATTTGTGCTGCATATTCAAAAATGTTGTTAACATTAAGTGAGTTGTCTGAGAAAGTTTTGGCCAATTAACTGAGAAGGACTAGCAATGCAAGCGTTCAGTCTACATTGTCAGCCATTTCTGAGACCTCTTCAGATTCAGAAGCTCATGTTAGAAAGTTCACCAAGGTGCTTCGAAGCTTTTGGCACGTCTTTGATTTTTGTTGCAAACGGCACCAAAAATGTGATGGGGTGAAGTCTTATTGCTAAACTGATGGTTGTGTGGTTGCATGAAGCTACATGAAAATCTTCAGTATGTGTCTGAAAGCAGTAAATGCTCTGGCAATACTGCAGGTATGCACATGCTCGCCTCAGCCTTTGCTGATCACCTATGTAATATGTACCCTTTTCTCATGAGCTGACACAAATAAATATTATGTGCTGAAAAAAATGAGTCAAAAATGGAGGCTGCTCTTGAATGAAATACCATAAAAATCCTAAAATTTCGGACACTGTAAGGACTTGCTGTAATTCTCCTTTTTTTGACATATTTGTTACACAATCCATCAAGGAGTTCAAAAGGTAAAGACGGAATGGCAAACAGTGTAGACCCTGATCAGACTGCTCCTTCAGGAGCAGTCTGATCTGGGTCTGCACTGTTTGCTTCGGCCTATCTGTCCTAATACTTAGCATCATTCTGTAGTGCACCCCTAAAGGGAGCAAATAGATGTGTTTAAGTGCAGCCCCAGTGATAAGACAAGAAATGCTATATTTGGTTACATGATCTCTCACAGTTGCAAATATTTCCTTATATGCATATGTATATGTGTACATGATTGTGATATCTGTGCCAGCAGAGTTAGGCCTAGTGCTGCATATGACTCATGATCTGGAGGCCACAGGTTCAATCTCTGAATCTGCCATCATTCTGTCATAGAGATCAGTCATTACATATTCTATGGCTGTTCTCTCCCTTTCACTGACTGAGTCATGTAGGCCAGTTGTCAGTTACTGGTCAAAGGGTAGGCACTGTACTGGCTAACCACTATATGCCTCTAAATCTGCCGAGGAAAAATGTGATTACAACCCAACATTACCTTAGTCATTGTATGGGATTTTTGTAACTGACAAAACCAACAAAATATTTCTGTCATCAGTCTGATCAGACTTACTTTGCATGGACATGTATCTGACAGATGGTAAGATGCTGGCTCCTTCAACATAACATTCTTTTGTGGTGATTAAATCCCTGGCATACGAAGTATGCTATGTCGTCCTGCCATTTGTCTGTCTGTCTGTGTGTCCGTCTTTCCGTCTGTCTGTTAACATTTTGGTTAAAGTTTTGCGTCAAAGTTTCTAAGAGATGTATCTTCTGAACCCTTTGACAGATTTAGTTGATACTTACACTGAAGTTACATACTGGTCTAAAGATTTCATTGATGCATGTCCCACCCCCCACAGTGACCTTGAGGTCAAGGTTACAGACTTAGTAATTTTACATTTGGTTAAAGGTGCATTATTGAGCTATCTGGAAAAAATGCTTCCAAAAATAAAATACATATAGCCTGTATTTTTCTTTAAAACAATACAAATGAATGCATTTTATGCAAAAATGCGAATTATTATGATGACAGGTAAATGAGTTTGAGAGGGATTCCCCAACTAGGTTTCGAACACTAGTTAGATCTATTTTTAGTTCGTGACAAAATAGAATCCCCATATATGACGTTATGTGACGTTCATTTTTGGCCTTGCCTGAATCGGAAAAATATGACGCTGAATACCATGCCAAAAGTAATGACACTCAGAGACGATACTGTCGCCATGTATGTGTAAAGTGACAGATTTATTTCTAGAACAGAAATTCCGAACACATGTTCAGAGCGAAGGGTAAACACGAATGAAAACAACCATTTTCACAAAGTTCTGAAGCTGTATTTGGCTCCAAAAGTGTACACATGACAAAGCAGTATGCACTGAAGATAAAAACCAGAAAAAAAAATATTGAGACCCGGTAGCTCAATAATGCACCTTTAAAGTTTTATGACAAAGTTTATAGATGCCTGTATGTTCTAAACTCTAAGACAAATTCTGTTGATACTTGCATCAATGTTGCATACGAGTCCAAACATTTCGTGATGTATGTCCCTCCCCCAAACCCACAGTGACCTTGACCTCAAGGTCAAGGACTTAGAAATTTTACATTTAGTTACAGTTTTGACAAAGTTTATAGATATCTGTATGTTCTAAACTCTAAGACAAATTCAATTGATACTTGCATCATTGTTGCATATCAGTCCAAAGATTTCATTGATGCATATCCCACCCTGCTGCTTCAGTAACATTGATGCCCCCACCCCTTCAGTAACTTTGATGCCCTCCCTTCCTTGATCCATTTAGAAATTTTATGTTTGGTTTAGCTTTTACACATTTATAGATTCTTATAGCTTCTTGACATCTTCATTCATATTACATACAAGCTCGAAAGGTATATCAGAGGGTGGTGCTGGCCAGGGGTATACGTAACCCACTGGTCGCTTGCTCTAGCTCTTCATGAAATTTTTTTTTGTGGTCATTTTTCCCCTTCTGCTGATTCATGAGGGGAATTTGTCAGTTACACGCATAAGAAACTACACTGAATGGTTAACTAATCCTGTACTTATCTTGCCCAGGAAAAGTGTGCTAAGTTTTACTGAATAATGTTACTAGCCAAGCGTAGCAGAATGAAAAAGCAAACAAGACTTTTAGAAAAATTAACAAAATTTATTCACAAACTATTTAAACTTATTGTTTTTACTGTAATGAAGTAAGGGAGAGTTGAATACTCAGCTCTGTTATTAAATGGGCCCCGTCAAGCGATTTTGGTACTTATCACCTATGCGAGCAGCGAAGGTTCAGGCGAGCCTGCGCATCCGTGCAGTCTCGCCAGAACCTTCGCTGCTCGCTCATACTAGCAGTGAATCAAGAGGAACCTTCAGACAGAAAGCCGTATCCCTGGACCCTCTGAATGGCTGGGCATGCGCAGTTAAAATTTGTCATGACGGAATGCTCGAAGACACAAATTGGCTTGGCGGGGCTCAATTATCCTTGTAATTATTTTGTCTGATCTCACTAAGTCTTAAATGAATAATAATCCAATTGTAATTCAACACAGAATTTAGATTGAAAAATAGCTTAAAATAACCCAAACTGAAAACTATGGAAATGGTGATCCCTTTTATATAGTAAAGGGAGATTTTGGAATATCCCTCATATGCAAAAATCTTTCTTAAAATAAGTTAGTAAACAAATCCACTTGGTTTAGTATGAGGTTCAGAAAAAAATTCTTATACGTAACACTAGCTTGATATGATGTAGTGTTGACTGGCCATTAACCCTTGTCCATCTAAATATGATAAACCCTATCTTTGCAGATATTGTAGATCCAGATCAAATGGCTTCAAAGCCATCTGATCAGGATCTACACTATCAGTCATTCAGTTTGCAAATTAGAATAAGTACACCACATCCAATAATTTGATTGGTTGATAGTCAGAAATGGGTGTGGCAAAATTAATTTATAAAGCAGGACAAGGGTTAAACTGAAAAACAAACAAAATTAGGCAAATACAAAATGCTTATATTAAGTTTTAAATGCTGTATTATAGGGATCAACCATGGTTTTTCATACATTAACATTTGCCAGATCCCGAGGAAGCTGTTTGAACATGAGGCCGCTAGGCTGAATGTTCAAATATCTTCTGAGGGATCTGGCAAATGTTAATGCAATGAAATAACCATGGATGATCGTTGTTCTTGCATAACTTACGATTCCGACAGCAAATGTTGACGAAAACGCCTAAAAGCTCCAAATAAACTCTTCAAATGTGACCGGCGAACCAACATGGCGGCCAGTTCAGATTGTTGTTTACAATGACGTTGTTACGCAGTAATAACCATCTGACATCATCATAGAACCCTCAAACACTATGTTCATGGAGATAATGCAACGTCGCTCAACGTAATGTAACAAAGCAAGGCCCGTCTTGTGATATCAAAAGCTCAAAATCCATGTTCAAACAGCACGCGAATTTCGTGATTTGAACATGGTTTTTACTGTTTGAGCACGGCTTTCTCTCCATTTGACAATGGCTTCAAACAACCATGCACATAGATATTTATGCAAGAATATTTGTTTCTAGCTAAAGAAGAAGAGAAGCGAGCAGTCGGTGTCACACCAAAACCAGCAGCAGTCACACAACCTCAGACAAAGAGAAAAGACGATGCTTACGATCAGTTTATGAAAGAAATGGAAAACTTGTTATAGCACAGGCTGTCTGGTAAGTTACAGTAAAATTCCTATATTAAGACCACCTTTGGAACTGTTCAAAAGTGGTCTTAAAGACCACTTTTGAACAGTCCCAAAGATGGTCCCTGACCAGAGGACATAGTGTGCAGAAAATACGAAGAAAGAATAATTGCACCCTTCCAAATAAGCTTTTTAAAGTAGAATTACTCTTAATTTAAGGCGGTCTCAATAGCTAATTTCACTGTATGTTGTACCATTGGCACGACACATGAGTCTCCTTAGAACACTGTTTGTAATAGCATAGCACTTGTATTGTATATCATAGATTAACCCTTTCACCTCTGAAGTTCTGAAGTAGACTCTCCTACAAATTTGGACAGGTAAATAGGACGTTTGGTTTCTTCAGTTGGGAACCCCAAAATGAGTACTCACTCACAAACAGTGAAGGCCCAGATCAGACACCACAGGATGTGGCACCTGGTCAGGGTCTTCACTCTTTTAAAAATTCTATTGAATTTCTGAAACTAAATGAACCTGGCACCCCTCAGTTTTGAAATGGACTCCTGCTATACATAGTGAGAAAGATTCCATTCATTTTTATCCCCCGGAAATATAGTGCTCAGCCTGGCATCCATCTGTCTGTAGACATAACATTGTGATGGCCATGACTCTTATACTATTTGAGATATAGTGATGGTACTTGGTACAATTGTACACAAGAATGAGTAGGCGTGTCATGTGCAAGAACCACAACTCTAAGTGCCATGGTATTCCAGTTTTCTCCCCTGACAGTATTTCTTTGTGATCACCTTGTGATTGCCGCAACTCCAATATGCTTTCAGACATATTGATGATACTTCATACAATTATACATGAGGTTGAGTAGACATCACATGCACAAGAACCACAAGTCCAAGTGCCATTGTATTAGAGTTGTCTCCCCTGACACTATTTCTTTGTGATAACTAACTCCAATACCCTTTGATATATCGTCTGCTGAGTGCAATAACGATGTAAGTGCAAAATGGCAACTTTTCAGGAGAGACAAAAAACAGTTTTATTAAAGAATGGCATAGAAAACCATACTGCAAGCTGGTTTCTTAACTTCATGGCGATTTCTTTCATTTGTGTGTGATGTTTATTGTTGAATAAATGACATTTCAAAAGAAATAGTTAGCATTTAAGGGTTGATACATCATTTCTGCGCCAAGTGTTTTTTCAACTTTTTTGGTGCAAAAACGGTGTAAGTGCATCCAGCGCTAAAACGGTGTAAGTGTACAAACCTTATTTCTTTGCCTTTTACATGGTAAAGCAGTAAATTAAAGCCACTTGGTAGGTAATAGGTCACATTTTATACATTCTGCATGGTACTTACATGCTTATTCTGAAATATCAAGCAGCAGGATTCAATATTTTTGAGGTATTAAAAAACTTGGCGCAAAAATGGGGTAAGTGCACTTACACTGTTTTTGCGCCAACTTTTTTTCTAAAAGTCAGCGCAAAAACGGTGTAACTGACAAAAAAAAATCCAAAATGCTGAAATAAATCATGATTCAGGCAGAATCCAGCTGTAGAACTTATTTGCCAAATGTGTCAAGTCCTAAGGCACCCATTTATGCAAAAAAACTATTTTGGCCAAAATGTCAGTTACATCGTTATTGCACTCAGCAGACGATATATTGATCATACTTGGTGCAATTATATATGAGGTATGATATATTAGGCATGAGGAGAGTAGGCATGAGTTGAGTAGGCATAATTGGCATGATATTGATAGTACTTTGTACATTAATACATGAGGTTGAGTAAGCATGTTATGCATAAGAACCATGCAATGGTATTTGAGTTGTCTCCCCTGACACTATTTCCATGTGATCGATCGCCATTACTCCAATACCCTATGAGAAATATTGATGATACTTCGTAAAATTATATATGATGTTGAGTAGGTATATTGTGTTCAAAAACCACAACTCTAGGTGCAGGGGTATTTGAGTTATCTCCCCTGACATTAGATCCTTGTGATCACCTTGTGATCACAGTTTGTTTGTTTGATTTGAGGTTTAACGTCCCCGTCAAAACTGTAAAGGTCATTTTGGAGACGTTGCTTCCAATTTTGTGGGACTTTTACCCAACATTGGGATGAAATGACATCTCAAGCCCTGTCGTCCAATGAAACCAATAGGGTTTATTAGCATGGACGGTCCGCCTCACACCGCGGTTCCTGGACAGGCTTAGATCCTCTAAGCGGTTTACCAGTACTAGTGTGCGGGCCGGATTCAGCTCTGCGTATTTGTGATCACAGTAACTCCAGTACCCTTTAAGATATATTAACATTTATACATGAGGTTGAGTAGGCGTGTTATATGTAAGAACCTCAGGTTGAAATAAGAATGAGTACTGATGAAGGCAAAATCAGGTAATTTAAGTAGCAAAGGACCAATACAGTAATTGTCTGAGTATGCCTCTGACGTATGAATGCCTTCAGTATACCAGTACTCTGTGCAGAAATCTGCCTAATTTTCAGAAACATTTTTGCATTCGTACAAACTTCTGAATGCTATATTTGCTTTTGTTTCGAGGATTTGCCATCTCTTCTGATTTACAAGGAAAGCAATTTATGCCATGTTTTTCCGATTCCTGTTTACTGTACTTTAATCAGGGTTGTTCAGAACAAAGGAGACTGCTCTCAAAGAATTTAAAAGGAAACATTCATCTTCTTGTTACCAAATTTTTATAGGGAGACATCTGCTGCAACGGGAAACAGGACAAAAATGAGTTGCCTGAAAACATATCTCTTTTCTTAAAATTTTTGAAGACCCTACCAGTTACAAATTGGTACAATATCTACAGTAGAACTTCGATGGCTCGAACGCCGATGGCTCATTTACCATGGCTTGGTCGAACCCGTTCTTGAGTCCCTAGGGAAGTCCTCTGCATAAGAAATGGTGCGAGATAATTTAGGAGACTTTCGTCTTTTATCTTGCAAATGTATGCTGTGTGTACTCATTAGAATCGCCTCATCGAGGCGATTCTAATGAGTACACACAGCATACATTTTCATTACAGGACACCGAAAATATGTCAAAAAGTACCTCGTTATGCCTCCTGGCAGTAAGCCTCTGTGGCTCGAACTACCCCTGTCTGGAACAGATATTCGAGGTCCCAGAGGTGTTCGAATCATTGAAATTCGACTGTACTTTAAAATTGAGACACTTTGTACTCAGTTTAACCCTAAAGCTGCTGAGAAAAAACTGCACCTTAAAAAACATTGTCTGTTTATGACGTCTGCTGAATCTTGTTGCAAACTTTTCAAGCATATTTTTACATACAGGCAATTCGTGTGGAGCCTGATGAAACTGCTGCGGAGCTGTATGATCTGGTTCTGCACTGTTTACAACAATGTCTTTTAAGTATACAGCAGATGACAGTTGTTATGACTGGCATCTTAACCCTTATCCTGCTGAACATGACAACCTCTACCTTTGCAAACAGTGTAGATCCACATCAGATGGCGAAGCCGTCTGATCTGGATCTGCACTATTTATCAGTCAGTTTGCATATTTAAATGACTTCCAGATATCCAGTAATTTGATTGGTTGATAAATATGGTGGCTAAATTAATTATTCCAGCAGGATAAGGGTTAAGTGTTAAGCCGAATAGAATCTTCCTTACTATTGGTATATACGAGGAGTCCATTTCCAAATTTGTGTATGTCTGATTAAGCTATTTATACAAACTAATTTAGAAAATACCTGAACTTTTTCCAAACAGTGAAGGCCCTGATTAGCTGCTACAGAATCTGGATAGCATCGATTTACCATTTTTCTCATGGAGGTTAACTCTCATATAAAAGCATTTACTTCAAGAAAAAGAAAAAAATCAAAGTACTGAAAGTACTGAGGAAAGTTGATATATGAGGAATAATTATTATATAACAATGTAAGTCGTAGATCAAGCAGTTATCTAGATATTTTGTTGAAAAAAATATAGAGACTGACTTCCCATATCACAGGTCCTGGTGTATGAATGACATTTGACGTGTCACCAGTAACAATTCTGATTCTGGTTCTGATTTTAGGCCAGTACATTTAGCCGGAAATGACCCTTGACCCACAAATAATTCCTTGAGAAATGTTATCAGCAGTTTTAGTATCAGGAAGGTGTCCTGATTTATAGAAAAAAGCCCCCCAAACAATCCGAGGGAAAGGGTATTTTTGGGGCGTGAAAAAAAATACAAAAATGAATAAGAATCACAAAAACCAGGCGTATGCTAAACAATTAATACTTCATTAAACCATCCAAAATGAAAATTTCTATCTGGGGAAAAATACTAAAAATTCTAAAGATAAAAGTTTTCTTTTCTTTTCTTTTTTATATATAAATAGGTATATATTTTTTGTGTTAAAATTTCGAAAAACAAGTATTAGCTTTTATAAAAAGCTTGAGTCTATGCTAAACACACATTAATTTGTGTAGAACTAAAATGTGCCAGTTACCACAAAGTGTAAAAAAGTCACAGATATCAAATGAGGATTTCCAAATCTTATCACCAATGTCACATAAAACAAAATTTCCGATTTTTTTTTTTTTTCACTATCAATTACAACTAATTGTACTACATGCCTACATTCACTGTTTCTTCATTTCGCATTCTACTTTAAACTTTCATTTTACATTCTAGGTTAACGTCATGAAAAAACAATCTGCCAAGATTGCCGTCTAGAAATGAAAACATTAAGAATTGGATGTGGGAAGAACTAGATAAGGGCAAATATATGTTAATTTTGCAAGTGTGAGAGCAATCGTGCATATCCATAATATAACCTTTTGGCAGCTTTCAGGTAATTGCTGGGTTTCAATATGCAAGTGGGCGATCCAGTATGACCAGAGTTGGGGTGTCCTGGGGTAACCAGATGGAAAATGAAAAGCAGAACCAGTCAACAGAATACCAGTCATGACCTTTCATTAAATGCTTCCGGAGCAAAAGCTATCATTAAGATTGTCTTCACCCGTGGGCGTAGACAATAAAGGAAAGTCGCTTAAAACAAGAAAAAAATAATATCACTGACATCTATCTTAAAAGTAAATCCATATCGGTAATTAACTTCATGAATTCATTAAAAAAAATGATAGTTTCTGTGCAAAAGATATTTTTGGGGGGAGGGGGGAAGGGAAAAAAAGGAAAATCAAAAGCAAACAGATCACGAAAACATGCCTATATAATTTTGACCCCCACTAACCCACTTTTATCTATAAACTTGAAAAACTTGGGGTTTAGGGGTATATTTTTTCTGCTCCATTACGATAACACACCCGTGCGACATAATGCCTTTTACTTATCTCCAAAATCGCTACTTTTCTGATGAAATCCGTGATATTTTTCTTATATATTCTGCAAACATAGGTTGTGGGTGCTCGTTAGAACCGCCTCATTGGAGCGGTTCTAACGAGTACCCACAACCTATGTTTTGGAGCAGAAATTAGGAAAATAATGTTTACCCCCCTAAACCCCAGTTTTCTCTATATAAAGTGGGGTTTAAGGGGGTGTTCATTTCACGGACTTGTTCACGTGATGAAAACATAGCTTCTGAGATTGTTGATACTCAATAGAACTGCCTCATCTATGTTTTGAGCAGAAATAAGTGAGTGTGTTTGAGGTTTACATTCCGTCAACAGCAATTGTCATATGCAGTGGTTTCAAAAACATTTCGGCATCTAGATTTCAAGGAAAGATAGGAGTGTGATTGTCAATGTTATCTGAGTAAAGCCCTTACAAATTTATCAAGCGTAGCAGGGGAATAATGTCTAAGTAAACGGGACAATCCCCACTACCCGTCTATTGATGAAACCCTTGCATACGGAGACCAGACCTCGGTTTAAAGACTCATCTGAGAGTCTGGCGAAGCCCTTGGATCGATCCCACGACTCCTGGTTTATGAGGCTAGTAGCTTATCCACTACACCATGGAGGCTTCTTTTAGCAGAAATAAGAAAAATAATGTACATGTACACCCCCTAAAACTCCCCACTGCCCCAACCACCCAGGTGTAAATGGGTAGCAGTGATGTAAAAGTCAACTGCCTCTCCCTCTTGCGAGTGAAAACATCCGGAATGAGTGTTTGAGAGCGATTAATTAAGCTTGAGGCTTTCATCGCAATCGAACTAAAATAAAGTAGTATAAACTAAAACTCCAGTGGGAGGGGGTTTCTATCGATTACCCACAATCTATGCTTCTGAGCAGACTTTACGAAACACGCCTAAACAAAAACATTGTCAATTGTTCAGCCCAAAAATGGAATTTTAAGATAAAAAAAAAAAAGATGTTTTTCTTATTTCTGCTCAAAACATAGATTGCGGAGCTCGACAGAACCGCCTGAACTTGGCGGTTCTACCGAGTACCCACAATCTATGTTTTTGAGCTGATATAAGAAATTTCATATTTATCCCTGTACTATATAAAAGTGGGGTTCGAGGGGTCAAGATTATATAGGCGTGTTTTTAGCTCACCGTCACGTAGTGACGAGGTGAGCTTTTGGGATCACTTTTTGTCCGTCGTCCGTCGTGCGTCCGTCCGTGCGTCCGTGCGTAAACAATTTCTTTAAACGACATCTCCTCCTAAACCACTGATCGGATTTTGTCCAAACTTCACAGGAATGATCCTTAGGTGGTCCCCTTTCAAAGTTGTTCAAATGGTTCCGGTCCGTTGCACATCTAGGTCATAGGAGCCAAAAACAGATTTTTTTCCCCAAAAACTTAAAAAATCTTCTTCTCTGAAACCACAAGGCCCAGGTCTTTGATATTTGGTATGAAGCTTCATCTAGTGGACCCCTACCAAGATTGTTCAAATTATAGTGCTGGGGCCAAAAATGCCCCCGCCCTGGGGCCCTTTGGTTTTACATAGGCTTATATAGGGAAAATCTTTAAAAATCTTCTTCTCTGAAACCACAAAGCCCAGGTCTTTGATATTTGGTATGAAGCTTCATCTAGTGGTCCCCTACCAAGATTGTTCAAATTATAGTGCTGGGGCCAAAAATGCCCCCGCCCCGGGGCCCTTTGGTTTTACATAGGCTTATATAGGGAAAATCTTTAAAAATATTCTTCTCTGAAACCACAAGGCCCAGGACTTTGATATTTGGTATGAAGCTTCATCTAGTGGACCCCTACCAAGATTGTTCAAATTTTAGTGCTGGGACAAAAAATGCCCCCGCCACGGGGCCCTTTGGTTTTACATTGGCTTATATAGGGAAAATCTTTAAAAATCTTCTTCTCTGAAACCACAAGGCCCAGGTCTTTGATATTTGGTATGAAGCTTCATCTAGTGGACCCCTACCAAGATTGTTCAAATTATAGTGCTGGGGCCAAAAATGCCCCCGCCCCGGGGCCCTTTGGTTTTACATAGACTTATATAGGGAAAATCTTTAAAAATCTTCTTCTCTGAAACCACAAGGCCCAGGACTTTGATATTTGGTATGAAGCTTCATCTAGTGGACCCCTACCAAGATTGTTCAAATTTTAGTGCTGGGACAAAAAATGCCCCCGCCACGGGGCCCTTTGGTTTTACATTGGCTTATATAGGGAAAATCTTTAAAAATCTTCTTCTCTGAAACCACAAGGCCCAGGTCTTTGATATTTGGTATGAAGCTTCATCTAGTGGACCCCTACCAAGATTGTTCAAATTATAGTGCTGGGGCCAAAAATGCCCCCGCCACGGGGCCCTTTGGTTTTACATTGGCTTATATAGGGAAAATCTTTAAAAATCTTCTTCTCTGAAACCACAAGGCCCAGGTCTTTGATATTTGGTATGAAGCTTCATCTAGTGGACCCCTACCAAGATTGTTCAAATTATAGTGCTGGGGCCAAAAATGTCCCCGCCCCGGGGCCCTTTGGTTTTACATAGACTTATATAGGGAAAATCTTTAAAAATCTTCTTCTCTGAAACCAAAAGGCCCAGGACTTTGATATTTGGTATGAAGCTTCATCTAGTGGACCCCTACCAAGATTGTTCAAATTTTAGTGCTGGGACAAAAAATGCCCCTGCCACGGGGCCCTTTGGTTTTAAAATTGGCTTATATAGGGAAAATCTTTAAAAATCTTCTTCTCTGAAACCACAAGGCCCATGTCTTTGATATTTGGTATGAAGCTTCATCTAGTGGACCCCTACCAAGATTGTTCAAATTTTAGTGCTGGGGCCAAAAATGCCCCTGCCCCGGGGCCCTTTGGTTTTACATAGGCTTTTATAGGGAAAATTTTTAAAAAGTTTTCTTCTCTGAAACCACAAGGCCCAGGACTTTGATATTTGGTATGAAGCTTCATCTAGTGGACCCCTACCAAGATTGTTCAAATTTTAGTGCTGGGACAAAAAAAGCCTCCGCCACTGGGCCCTTTGGTTTGACATTGGCTTATATTAGGAAAATCTTTAAAAATCTTCTTCTCTGAAACCACAAGGCTCAGGTCTTTGATATTTGGTATGAAGCTTCATCTAGTGGACCCTTACCAAGATTGTTCAAATGATAGTGCTTGGGCCAAAAATGCCCCCGCCCCGGGGCCCTTTGGTTTTACATAGGCTTATATAGGGAAAAGCTTTAAAAATCTTCTTCTCTGAAACCACAAGGCCCAGGACTTTGATATTTGGTAGTAAGCTTCATCTAGTGGACCCATACCAAGATTGTTCAAATTATAGTGCTGGGACAAAAAATGCCCCCGCCACGGGGCCCTTTGGTTTTACATAGGCTTATATAGGGAAAATCTTTAAAAATTTTCTTCTCTGAAACCACAAGGCCCAGGTTTTGATATTTGGTATGAAGATTCATCTAGTGGACCCCTACCAAGATTGTTCAAATTATAGTGCTGGGGCCAAAAATGCCCCCACCCGGGGGCCCTTTGGTTTTACATAGGCTTATATAGGGAAAATCTTTAAAAATCTTCTTCTCTGAAACCACAAGGCCCAGGACTTTGATATTTGGTTTGAAGCTTCATCTAGTGGACCCCTACCAAGATTGTTCAAATTATAGTGCTGGGGCTAAAAATGCCCCCGCCACGGGGCCCTTTGGTTTTACATTGGCTTATATAGGGAAAATCTTTAAAAATCTTCTTCTCTGAAACCACAAGGCCCAGGTCTTTGATATTTGGTATGAAGCTTCATCTAGTGGACCCCTACCAAGGTTGTTCAAATTATAGTGCTGGGGCCAAAAATGCCCCCGCCCCTGGGCCCTTTGGTTTTACATAGGCTTATATAGGGAAAATCTTTAAAAATCTTCTTCTCTGAAACCTAAAGGCCCAGGGCTTTGATATTTGGTATGAAGCTTCATCTAGTGGACCCCTACCAAGATTGTTCAAATTATAGTGCTGGGGCAAAAAATGCCCCCGTCCCGGGGCCCTTTGGTTTTACATAGGCTTATATAGGCAAAATCTTTAAAAATCTTCTTCTCTGAAACCGCTAGGCCCAGGTCTTTGATATTTGATGTGTAGCTTCATCTAGTGGACCTTTGCCAAGATTGTTCAAATTATAGCCTTTGTTGATGTTTGGTATGAAGCTTCACCTTTAAGACCTTCCTCAACATTATGCACATTAAAGCCCTGGGGCCAATAATTGCCCTCTCTGGGGCCCACTTGTTACACTATGGATCAGGTGAGTGATCCAGGGCCATCATGGCCCTCTTGTGATTAATATTAGGATCACTTTTTGTCTGTCATCCGTGCGTAAACAATTTCTTCAAACAACATCTCCTCCTAAACCACTGATCGGATTTTGACCAAACTTCACAGGAATGATCCTTAGGTGGTCCTCTTTCAAAGTTGTTCAAATGGTTCCGGCCCATTGCACATATAGGTCACAGGATACAAAAATAGATTTTTTCACCGAAAACTTAAAAAATCTTCTTCTCTGAAACCGCAAGGCCCAGGTCTTTGATATTTGGTGTGAAGCTTCATCTAGTGGACCACTACCAAGATTGTTCAAATTACAGTGCTGGGGCCAAAAATGCCCAAGCCCCGGGGCCCTTTGGTTTTACATGGGCTTATATAGGGAAAATCTTTAAAAATCTTCTTCTCTGAAACGGCAAGGCCCAGGACTTTGATATTTAGTATGAAGCTTCATCTAGTGGACCCCTACCAAGATTGTTCAAATTATAGTGCTGGGGCCAAAAATGCCCCCGCCCCGGGGCCCTTTGGTTTTACATGGGCTTATATAGGGAAAATCTTTAAAGATCTTCTTCTCTGAAACCGCAAGGCCCAGGTCTTTGCTATTTGGTATGAAGCTTCATCTAGTGGACCCCTACCAAGATTGTTCAAATTATAGTGCTGGGGCCAAAAATGCCCCCGCCCCGGGGCCCTTTGGTTTTACATGGGCTTATATAGGTAAAATCTTTAAAAATCTTCTGTTCTGAAACTGCAAGGCCCAGGTCTTTGGTATTGGTATGAATCTTCATCTTATGGACCCCTACCAAGATTGTTCAAATTATAGTGCTGGGGCCAAAAATGCCCCCGCCCCAGGGCCCTTTGCTTTTACATAGGCTTATATAGGGAAAACCTTTAAAAATCTTCTTCTATGAAACCGCAAGGCCCAGGTCTTTGATATTTGGTATGAAGCTTCATCTAGTGGACCCCTACCAAGATTGTTCAAATTATAGTGCTGGGGCCAAAAATGCCCCCGCCCCAGGGCCCTTTGGTTTTACATGGGCTTACCGGTATATTGGGAAAATCTTTAAAAAATCTTCTTCTCTGAAACTGCAGGGCCCAGGTCTTTGCTATTTGGTATGAAGCTTCATCTAGTGGACCCCTACCAAGACTGTTCAAATTATAGTGCTGGGGCCAAAATTGCCCCCGCCCCGGGGCCCTTTGGTTTTTCATAGACTTATATAGGGAAAATCTTGAAAAATCTTCTTCTCTGAAACCACAATGCCTAGGTCTTTGACATTTGGTATGAAACTTCAGCTAGTGGACCTCTACCAAGATTGTTCAAATTATAGCCCTGGGGCCACAAGCCCCCCGCCCCTGGGCCCTTTGGTTTTACATAGACTTATAATAGAGATAATCTTTGAAAATCTTCTTCCCTGAAACAACAAGGCCCAGGTCTTTGATATTTGGTGTGAAGCTTCATCTAGTGGACCTTTATCAAGGTTGTTTAAATTATAGCCCTGAGGCCAAAAATGCCCCTGCCCCTGGGCCATTTGGTTTTACATAGGCTTATGTAAGGAATATCTTAAATAAAATCTTCTTCTCTGAAACCACAAGGCCCAGGTCTTTGATATTTGTTGTGTAGCTTCATCTAGTGGACCTTTGCCAAGATTGTTCAAATTATAGCCTTTTGTTGATATTTGGTATGAAGCTTCACCTTTTTAGACCTCCCTAAACATTCGGCACATTATAACCCTGGGGTCAATAATGGCACTCGTCGGGGCCCACTTGTTACTCTATGGATCAGGTGAGCGATCCAGGGCCATCATGGTCCTCTTGTGATTAATATTAGGATCACTTTTTGTCTGTCATCCGTGCGAAACAATTTCTTCAAACGACATCTCCTCCTAAACCACTGATCGGATTTTGACCAAACTTCACAGGAATGATCCTTAGGTGGTCCCCTTTCAAAGTTGTTCAAATGGTTCCGGTCCGTTGCACATCTAGGTCACAGGAGCCCAAAACACCTTTTTTTTCACCGAAAACTTAAAAAATCTTCTTCTCAGAAACCACAAGGCCCAGGTCTTTGATATTTGGTATGAAGCTTCATCTAGTGGACCCCTACCAAGATTGTTCAAATTATATTGCTGGGGCCAAAAATGTCCCCGCCCCAGGGCCCTTTGGTTTTATATGGGCTTATATAGGGAAATCCTTTAAAAATCTTCTTCTCTGAAACCACAAGGCCCAGGTCTTTGCTATTTGGTATGAAGCTTCATCTAGTGGACCCCTACCAAGGTTGTTCAAATTATAGTGCTGGGGCCAAAAATGCCCCCGCCCCGGGGCCCTTTGGTTTTACATAGGATTATATAGGGAAAATCTTTAAAAATTTTCTTCTCTGAAACCACAAGGCCCAGGTCTTTGATATTTGGTATGAAGATTCATCTAGTGGACCCCTACCAAGGTTGTTCAAATTTTAGTGCTGGGGCCAAAAATGCTCCCGCTCCAGGGCCGTTTGGTTTTACATGTGCTTATATAGGGGAAATCTTTAAAAATCTTCTTCTCTGAAACCACAAGGCTCAGGTCTTTGCTATTTGGTATGAAGCTTCATCTAGTGGACCCCTACCAAAATTGTTCAAATTATAGTGCCGGGGCCAAAAATGCCCCCGCCCTGGGGCCCTTTGGTTTTACATAGGCTTATACAGGGAAAATCTTTAAAAATCTTCTTCTCTGAAACCGCAAGGCCCAGGTCTTTTGCTATTTGGTATGAAGCTTCATCTATTGGACCCCTACCAAGATTGTTCAAATTATTGTGCTGGGGCCAAAAATGCCCCCCGCCCCAGGGCCCTTTGGTTTTACATAGGCTTATATAGGGAAAATCTTTAAAAATCTTCTCATCTGAAACCGCAAGGCCCAGGTCTTTGATATTTGGTATGAAGCTTCATCTTGTGGATCTCTACCAAAATTGTTCAAATTACAGCCCTGGGGCCAAAAATCCCCCCCCCCCCCCCCCCCCCACACACACACACAAACACACCGGGGTCCTTTGGTTTTACATAGACTCATGGGGAAAATCTTGAAAAATCTTCTTCTCTGAATCACAAGGCCTAGGTCTTTGATATTTGGTATGAAGCTTCATCTAGTGGACCTCTACCAAGATCAAATTATAGCCTGAGACCAGAAATGCCCCCGTCTCGGAGCCCTTTGGTTTTACATAGACGTATATAGAGAAAATCTTTAAAAATCTTCTTCTGTGAAACCACAAGGTCTCGGTCTTTGATATTTGATTAGAAATTTCATCTTGTGGACCTCTATCAAGATTGTTCAAATTATAGCCCTGGGGCCAAAAATGCCCCCGCCCCGAGACCCTTTGGTTTTACATAGACTTATTTTGGGAAATCTTTAAAAATCATCTTATCTGAAACTGCAAGGCCCATGTCTTTGATATTTGGTATGGAGCTTCATCTAGTGGACCTCCACCAAGATTATTCAAATTATAGCCCTCGGGCCACAAATGCCCCCAACCGGGGCCCTTTGGTTTTACATAGCCTTATATAGAGATAATCTTTGAAAATCTTCTTCTCTGAAACAGCAAGGCCCAGGCCTTTGATATTTGGTGTGGAGCTTCATCTAGTGGACCTCTATCAAGATTGTTTAAATTATAGCCCTGAGGCCAAAAATGCTCCCGCCCCTGGGCCATTTGGTTTTACATAAGCTTATGTAGGGAATATCTTAAAAAATAACCTTCTTCTCTGAAACCGCAAGGCCCAGGTTTTTGATATTTGGTGTGTAGCTTCATCTAGTAGACCTTTGCCAAGATTGTTCAAATTATAGCCTTTGTTGATATTTGGTATGAAGCTTCACCTTTTTTCGCCTCCCTAAACATTATGCACATTATAACCCTGGGGTCAATAATGGCCCTCCCCGGGGCCCACTTGTTGCTCTATGAATCAGGTGAGCGATCCAGGGCCATCATGGCCCTCTTGTTATATGAGTACTGCTAAACCGCTGAGAATATCCAGAAAAGTGGCTGTGAGTTAGCCTGTCAATACATGTAGACCCTTTTGGATCCATTGGGCGGCAGGGATTGAGATGTCATTTCATATCAATGTCAGGTAAAAGTCCAACAAACTTGGAAGCAACGTCTCGTTTTCGTGATGAATAAGAAAAACCTCAGAATTTTTCTCTGTATTTTTGGGGGTGATCAAATCTTCCAATAGATTTGAATATGCGTGTTTTCGTTATGTTTTTAGGGGCATATTGCTTCTGGTTCGTCCATTCGACTTTCCGTTACGCCTTTGATGCATAGCACAACGCAAGAAACGTGCATGCTAGGGTTTTGAAATTTCATATACTGATTCTCCATGGAAAATTAGCTAACGCGTATTTGTTTCTTATCCGGATTATGCCCTTTCAAAAGTTATTGCCCTTTGAATCTTTTTATAAAATCTTATCAGCAAAATATCTCAAAATCTATTGGTGCTAGAGCCTTGTAAGTTGCTGACGAGTAGATGTCATGATAAACTTTTGACTAAATTCCGAAAAATACTTTGTGGCTAATGGCTCTTGGTCACTTTGGGTACATTGTAGGCCTATGCTTTGTGATGCATAGCAAAACTTTAGAACCTTGTATGCCACGGTTTTGAAATTTCATTTGTGGATTCCTCATGGCAAATTAGCTGAAAGATATTTTTCTCATCCGGATTTTGCCCCTTTTAAGGTTGTTTGAGTCAACCTTTGTGTTCAGTCAGCTCAAAACAGTTATTGTTCGCAATGTTGGGAGACAAAATTTGTAAATCAATTTCAAGGGGGTACACCCCTATTATTTTTCCTGCCTGTTAAAAAATCAGCGGCCAATTTCTATTGCAGTAAGTAGATAGGACAGTGTTGCAATTGTTTTGATTGTGATTTTTGAGTGGTTGCTTCCACAAAGTCACACATAGCTATCAAAATCTTACGTGCGCCATGTTACCGGAATACACCGTATGCACATATTTACGATATTAATTCATTTGATTGTGATGGCACAAATGTGCTTCCATACATTAAAATTTTGTCATGGGACATTGACAAATGTATTTTCGGACCAAAAAAAAAATTTTAATCGTACAACTTGAACATAAATCTTGTTTATCAATAGCATACAAGGAAAATATAAATGACATGTATTAAAAAATAGAATGTAGAAAGACTACACTTTATCAATTTCTGACGTAAGTTTTGTTTTTGATGACGTCATTTGTTTGCGCGTGAGGAGCCTTACAGCCGGTAAAACAGTTTATTATATACCTACAAGAAATACTGCTGTCTACTATCAGTTTTCCGACACAAAAATACAGAATCCCGTATCACGCACTCGCGTTTTCCGATTCCGTATCACACTCCTGCAAACCCTGAGTCCCGGCATTTGTTGCGACGTTAGAAAACAGCCATCGATAACGCGGAACCAAACGTTCGAAATGATGACGTCACTTACACACAGAATGTAACGTCAAAGTTTCCCGCCAATTTACGTTGACAAAATACTTTATTAAAAGCCAAAAAAGGTATATAATAAACGTATTATCACTAAAATAACTTGATCTGTCGCACAGTATCACGTCTCTTGGATGTTTCCAGATCTTACGCATCACACTCGACGCTGCGCGTCTCGTGTGATACGCTGATCTGGAAACATCCACTCGACGTGATACAATGCGTCAGATCAAGTTACTGTAGTAATAATATGTATATATGGTGCTGTTATCTGGCCATTACTTATTTAATGCTTTTTCTGCGGATTAAATCCTAATTTTCTCAGAACTGGCACGGATATTCTTTGAGGACTTTTTTTGGTAATTAATATAACATAGCCCTGTGTTTTGGTGTTAAAAGAATTTCTCAAGGAATTAGTTGTACCATAAAAATTAAAGTACCTCGTCTATTTGACAAGGTCCGAGTGGGTTAAAAAATTCGCCAAAGAAAAAATGATTCATCGATTGTTTTGAGTTTAACGACAGGTCAACCCAAGTGGATTATTTTTGTCTTCTCCAAGAGAAAGGGGGAAAGAGATAGAAGAGACAGTAGAGGAGATGATTTGTCTGTTTGTTTGTTTGATTTGAGGTTTAACGTCCCCGTCGACACTGTAAAGGTCATTTTGGAGACGTTGCTTCCAATTTGTTGGACTTTTACCCGACATTGAGATGAAATGACATCTCAAGCCCTGCCGCCCAGTGAAACCAATAGGTTTCATAAGCATGGACTCGCACCGCTTTGCCTTGGCAGGCTTAGATCCTGTAAGCAGTTTACCAGTAATCGTGTGCGGGTCGGTTTCAGCTCTGCATGGAAGCATCATGCAGCCCATATATTTCTTCAAGCCCCGATGGGCAGGGCCGTTGTTGAGAAGATGAAAGTGAGGGACAGAGGAGAAAGAGGAAAATGAATGGAAGTGTAGAAACAGAAGAAATATCAACACTCCCTCACTCTACTTTTACCTGCTGCAAGGACAGCAGGTGTTGCCCAACTGTATGTCAATATCAGCTGGACTCCCCAGTGACACAAGATGCACATCGCCATTTTCTTGAACACCAGACAAGGAAATCCGTGTTTTTACCCTGGGATAGAAATTTATGTTCTGACCCTGGTGTTCCGACCTCAAATCGAATATAATCGCGTGTTTGTCGAATATAATCGCGTGTTTGATATATGCACTGGTTTATTTCAACCGCATGCACGGCGGCGTCATGCGTGACGTCACTTAACATTCCTGTTGTGTCATCACAGAATGGCGGACGTCGGTAACCGAAGTGACAGCAGCATTAAAAATTTGCAATAGAAATGGAAGGTATGTAAGAAAAAGAATCCTATATGGGTGTGAGGGGTGGATAGAAAAATCCGTCCCGAGGGACGGAAATTTCCATCCACCCCTCACACCCATATAAGATTCTTATAGTCTCACCCAACTACCCCCTCGAAGAAAATACGGAAGAAAGAAAGATAAACGTGCCTGCCAATTTCTTCATGGTCCAACCATAAATTTCTAAATTAGCTCAATACATATCTGCTAATAATCTTACAGAGAAGTTCTCCTAGCGGGCACATGATGTCTTAGCAACGTTGCATCAACGTCGCATTGATACGACGATGCACATACGTTGTGCAGCCGCTTGGAGCTATGTTCCTTCGGGCGTCGGGACATTAAAAGGAGAATAACTTGACAAAAAAGATCATTTTGAACCATTTGATTTAGACATTTTAACTCTGGTCAGACGCCGCGTTTACACAAGGCGAATTAAAATACGTTTATTCCCGCCTGTACGGGGTCCTAAAACATTAACCCATACATTGTTTCAATACTGTGACAATCAGTGGAAACAGTTAAGATAGATTAGAGGCCACAGAATGTTGCGTCTGATCTTTGTCTTCACTATTTGCTAAAGTACGGAATTGAATTTCAATAATGAACTATTAGTAGACGGCACTAATTTTAGCATCCATCAGCATGGCTGTGACGTCATCAATTTCGGACAAACAAATGTGTACGAAATGCGTGTAAATGCATTATCTGACAGGTGAAACCATTATCTCTTTGCGTATTTCACCAATTGTTTCATGTTCAGAGGTAAAAGTCCTTTTGTGGTGTCCAGTGCATCTTTTGTTCTGTTTTACGGTTCTTTAAAGATTATTTGACTTATTGCCAGCCTGTGAGCCAAAACGGAGTACCCGGAGAGAAACTACCGGTCCTTCCTCTCACATGTGGTCTGAGCAAGACTTGAACCACAGCGTTGTGAGGCTAAGTGAGTCAGCGCTCTTACCATTTAGGTCACGGAGGCTTTGACATTTATTTGTTTATTTAGTTTTATCACATCTACAGAAACGACCCTGGTTTAAGCAAATAGTGCAGACCCAGTTCAGACTGCTTCTTGTCAGTCTAATCAGGGTCTTCACTGTTTGTCATTTTATCTGCATCTTTTGGTCTTATCTGAATGACAGATCTTCTTATTTTTCCCAGAAAACAGGATTCAACATTTCATTTGTTTGTTTGTTTGTTTGATTTGAGGTTTAACGTCCCCGTCAACACTGTATAGGTCATTCTGGAGATGTTGCTCCCAATTTTGTGAGACTTTTACCCGACATTGAGATGAAATGACATCTCAAGCCCTGCTGCCCAATAAAACCAATAGGGGTTTTAAGCATGGACGGTCCGCCTCGCATCGCTTTGCCTGGACAGACTTAGCTCCTCTGAGCGGTTTACCAGCAGTACTCGTGTGCGGTCGGTTTCAACTCTTCGTGGAAGCATAATGGAACCCATTTGTTTCTTCAAGCCCCGACCCGATTGGCGGGGCCGCATTTCATGCAAATTTGTCTGGGTCTGAGAAAAGTAAGGATTGGTTTTCTTCATTGTTTTCTTCTAAACAAAACTGCTGTTGCTGCTTTGGAGTTTGTTTTGTTTCTTTGTGGTTATATAAAACCGATAATAATAATTATAATAATAATAATAATAATAATAATAATAATAGCAATAATAATAATGCAATCAATTATTCAAAAACATTGATTTTACAGCCATAAAAAGTCACAATGTATGAATCAATTGACCTGTGCGTATACATCACGTTAACAATGTATCCTTTGGAAGCAAAGAATACACTAAAGAACTTAACCCGTAAAACGCCAATCACGACAACAGTCGTCTGCTTTGTCGTCTGCCGGTTACTTCAAAACTCATTTGTTGTTGTTTTTTGGCAAACAATGTGGACCCAGATCAGACTCTCCCTCTAGGAGCAGTCTGATCTGGGCTGGGTCCACACTGTTTTCCTGGATGAAAAAAAAAAAATAAAAGTTTGCAAGAAGATCAGCAGACGACATAGCAGACAGATGACATTTTCAGGTGTAGTTTTTCTCGGCATTTTAAGGGTTAAATGTATGGACTGTACATTTTTCTGGGCCAGACTAGCTAGTTTCGGCCAATTAGGCCTCATTATTTTCGTGAATTAACCCGGTGAAATGAACATCTCCATAATCTACACTGTATATAGAGAAAACTATGCAGGGTTTACTGGGGTATTCAATATTTTTCTTATTTCAGCTCCAAGACATATATGTTGTGGGTACTCGTTAGATTCGCCTCTATGAGGTTCTAACGAGTACCTACAACCTATATTTGACGTATAAATAAGACCTGTATCACAAATTTTCATCTGAAAATTCTTCATTTTTGGTACGAAAGAATACACCTGCGTTAATTGTTTGTCCGAAAGTCGTCACGTGACCGCGTGGAGCTATATTAAGATATCGGTTTTTCCTTTTCATGACGCAGGCAGCCAGCTTGCAATTCGTATAAACGCTGCAGGCGAATTGTAGGTCAGTAGCTTACCCTTTTAACCCTGTAGACAGGCGCAGACGCCGAGGTAGAAATACACTGTAGCTATGCAAACCTTGTAGATCCTGATATGACGGCACGTAGCTAGAACGTCTCGCCAGAATCTACATGTACACTGTTTGTCATCCTGTCAGTGAACTAATCTGAAATCCTTTTCTATAGGAATATATTTAAAAGGAGAAGAGTCCTGTTTAGAAACTCAGGGATGAAAGAGTAAAACATCAATATCACCGAAAAGCCCGTAGGAAAATAATTCCAGAGTACTGTTTTCTTTTCAAAATTCGTCTTTCTGTGCCAATTTCATTCAATCCGTATAAAGTCTCGAAAACTGAAATATTTTGAAAGACGTTCCATGCGGGGCCGGCCTGCAAAATTAATTTTCAAGAGTTCATTTGGACTACTTTATGCAGCGAACGAACAGCGGAAGTGGAGCAACGCGGTCCAGTACCGGAAGTAGAAATGTAGTGACAAAGAAACTTGATTTAAAAAATCAACTTTCAAAAATGCAAATACTTGCTTTTCAGCATAGGTCCCGTTTTACCCATTTTATACAGGAACCCTAAAGCAGGACGCACTGGCGAACAGTGCAGGCCCAGAACAGACACCACAGAATGTTGCATGGGCTCAGGTCCTTCACTGTTTACAAAAAGTTTTAATTTCAAAGTGGATTCCTGTATATAATTATAAGGCAGAAGATTCTATTCAGTTGATTTGTTTGTTTGTATTGGCATTTAACGGCCCAGTCCACACTATTGTATGTTATTTTTGAGCCGGTCAGTTTACCTTTCCACACTTTCCTGGGCAGGCTTTAAGTAAGCGGTTAACCAGTACAGTGCAGATTCTTTCGCCAGAAACTGACAACTCCCCTTCTTAAATCTATTCTGACAGTTGAAAGCAGGTACTCGTGAAAAACAATTTGTATACACCACAACTTCTTTATAACAGTATTAATGGGGTCCAAAATAGACAACCTTGTCAAATCCAAACAAAAATATATTGATTATATAGAAAAATGACCTATACATTTTTGGGATCCCCTTGAAACTGTGTTATATCCAAAACCTTTTAATAACAAAGAGTGCTGTAATGAGGCTGTGGTGTCCTTGGAAATCCACTGTATGCTTCCCAAAATACACTGCTCAAAACTGTTAAAGGAGCAAACACACATTTCCTCATTGTATAAAGATGTTGGATAATGATGATGTAACAAAGATTCAGAAAGATGAATAACTTTATCTGCAACATGTTAATGGCATACATTGGCAACCAGTTCACAAATCACGGCCTGTAACCTGTTAAGGATGAATTTGCATAAATGTTTGAGAAATCGCCATCTTTACGTCAGATTATTTCAGATGTCATAGACATGTGCAAATCAGTCACTTTTTCCTGTCAGTAATGTGTATGACCACCTTGAGCAGCACAACACTCCTGGCATTGCCAAGGCATGCTACGAACCAAATTTTGAACAGTTTGTAAAGCTACTGTTTCCCACTCATATCTAAGGATGTTTGTGAGTTCTTGAATAGTCATTGATGGATGATCGCCCTGTGAGATATGTCTGTAAAGAATGTCCCACACATGTTCTGTTGGGTTTAAGTCAGTAGAACGCGCCGGCCAGTCATTACTTCAATAGTCTCACGATTGAGGTAATCCATGCACACACTAGCAGTATGGGGGCACGCATTATCCTGCATTAGAATGAAATTGTCACCGATTGCCCCAGCGAAAGGCCTCACAATAGGATCTAGAATTTCATCTCGATACCATATTGCAGTCAATGTACCTCTGTTTATCACGTACAAGTCAGTTCGGCCTTCATAAGAAATTCCACCCCATATCATCATTGATCTGCCTCCATATATGTCTGTTTCCACAATGTTGCAGTCCATCTATCGATCTCCCGGTCGTCTCCAGACTCTTAACACGTCGATCACATGCACTCAGGTGAAATCTGCTTTCATCCATGAACAGAACTGTACGCCAGTCTTGCAATCGCCAGTTCTGATGTTTTTGGGCAAACTCATATCACCGTGCACGATGTTGCCTGGTGAGAATAGGCCCTCTGGCCCTCAGATCACCTTCATGTAACCTGTTACGTATTGTTTGATCGGATATTCTTTGACCAATTGCATGCTGGAAATCAATTTGTCGCCTTCTGGCCTTGTACTGCAGATTTTCTAGTGATAGATTTCGAAGATATTGATCTTCCCTTTGTGACCTCATGCGGTGTCGGCCTTGCCCTTCTCGTCTAGTAAACTCTCCCGTCTCCTGGTAGCTTCTCCATAGCCTGGCAACAACACTTCTCTAACATCAAAGCGTTCAGCAACGATCCTTTGGGTGTTCCCACTTTCAAGCAAAGTGACAGCTTGAGCGACCTCAGCATCTTCCAAGAACTGCCCAACACCATATGAAGTCACTATGAAGCCCAAAATAACGCATAACCAAAGGATTGACATGTTTCTGACCCAAACTCAAGTTTTGAACAGATCGGCCCATACCAAAGTTCAGCCGTTTTATAGGGGTATCCATGCTGTAGCTCACATTCTTGCTGTGCACGTGAACCTTGCTTCTTGACGTTAGCATGAACATTGTTAAGAGATGTCACTTTAAAATAGTGTCTTTCCTTGAGTTTGAAAATTGCCAAGCGGTGATGAGAAGCCTCCGTGGTCGAGTGGTTACGCTACTCGCCTTGTAAACCAGGGGTCGCAGGTTCGATCCCGGGCTTCTCCAGACTTTCGGATGAGTCTTTAAACCGAGGTCCCGTCTCCGTATGACCTTAGCTGTTGGTGGGACGTAAAACTGAAACACTCACTCATTGCCAAGCGGTGATGTTATACAGGCTTAAAAGTTTGCTTCTTTTCTTGTTTTGAGCAGTGTAGTTTCTCATAGAAAAAAAAATGGTGATTAATTTTTCTGATGTATCTGTTCTCCTTAAGGGGAGTGGACACACCTTTAGGGGAGGCAACTCCTTCCATAATATTCATGTCTCCCTTTTCAACAGGTGCTACTTTTAAAGGAAAACAAATAATGATAAAAATGAAAGAAGTTTAGAGAACAACTCCAAAATGTCTTGAAATATTTATTTAATACACAGTGTTTCAGCTTTCTCAAGTTAAGAAACTAGTAGATATGATGCCAGTGATGAAAGCAAAAATGACAGCAAATAGGAAGTCCGGAAAGTTATTTCCTTTGTTAAAAATGACCAAATATTAGGTATAGCTATTCGCACTTGAGTCAAGTATTTATCTTGCTGACTTTTCCTGTGATTTCGCACACATACTTTTCTCAGACCGAAAGTTTGTACAAATGAGTTTTTCAGGGGCTTGGGGAGGGGAAGTAGAGGTTTGGAGAATTGTTTGTTTAAAACATTAAAATGCGTATTCAGATTATAAGAGGGCCCTTCAAAAAGCTTTGCCACTAATAGGTTTTCGTAGTTCTATCGTATGTATTTCTGATAACGCTTCAGTGCACTTGAATAGCCTTTTAAATAGCTACCAATAACAGTTTATTTCGTTCAAATTGCTTTTATAATGACCGAGATGTGTCAAATTGAAATACATGCAGTCATATACGCTGGCCAATTTACGAGTTACATTGTAAAATGGACAGAAAGGCTGAAATTCGCAGCTACATTAAATGCCATGTTAGGCTCGACATAGGTTCAAGTCAGATATTTGATGAATTGTGTGGCATATACGAACCTCTTGCCATTTCAAAGCGCACAGTTTATTGGTGGGTTAAAGCTTTTAAAGCTGGTAAATTATCGGTCAAAGGTGATGCCCGTGTTGGTAGGCCCAAGACCTCCATCACCAAGGCAACCATCGCTGCTGTAAAGGCAGCAGAAGATGCTCGACTGTCAGTGAAAGAGATAGTTAAATGCAGTCATATCAGAAGGCAGCGTACATACCATGCTGATAAAGTACTTGGGCTTGAGAAAGATTTGTGCTAGGTGGGTGTCCCATTTGCTCACTGAGAAGCAAAAGCAGCAATGCCTTGAATGCGCCCAACAGCTCTTGAAAAAAATACAAAAACTGTGACACCCGAGTTATTTCCAACTTGCTGACAAACCAGGGTGCACATGTTTGAGCCACAGAGAAGAGCTGATGACAAACTGGAAGTGCAAAGATCAAAAGCGCCCATATATTGCCAAGAGAACCATCAGCTCCAAGAAGATGTATGCAATCTTCTTCAATTCTAGGGGGCCAGTGGTTCAAGTGGCTTGTCCTTCTGGTCATCCAGTCACTGGGCAATTCTATTAGAACACTGTACTAAAGAAAGAAAGTCAAGGCGTTCTACAATAAGAAGTGTCCAAGAAAAGGTTGGTCAGGAGAGCACCTGATCCATGACAATGTCTCCTCTCACAAGCCTGAGATTGTGAGGTTGTATTTGGCTGTTGAAAAGGTCGAGGTTGTAAATCATCCCTATTCTCCTGACCTGAGCCCATGCGACTTTTTCTTGTTTCCAAGGCTCAAGAAAATGCTTTCTGGAAAGAAATATAAGTCCAGAAGTGCACTTGGCAGCGCATTTATCAGTGCCTCCAACAGATACCCAAATAAGACTACCAAGCAGCTTTTAGAAATTGGGTCCATAGGTTACAAAAATGCGTTATGGCAGAGGGGGTGTACTGTGAGGGCCTGCAATAAGGGAAAAAATATTAAATGGAGCATTTAGGAAATGAAACCCCAGTTACAAAACTTTTCGAAGGACCCTAGTATCTTTTAATAAGCAGTGGACTCAGCTTTTTGACTAGCCATACATTGTCATTCAAAAATCTGTGCCCAGTTGTTCAAAGCATCGTTTTTTAGTGGCCAAAGTGTTAGCTATTCTTTTACACAATATCTAAAGGTAATAGAGTTGTATTTTTGCTGAAAAATTTGAGTAGCTTTTGCATTTGCAAAAGCTACTCAAATTGTTCAGCAAAATCATGAGGATATTTGCCATATTAAATGATCCAAAGTTTAACAATATGTTAACTGACAATGTTATTTTTGTTGCGCCTGCTATTAGCATAGCGCGATATAGGTGCCCGGTTTTCCGTTCTTCGTCCGTTTGTCAAGTCATGAACATTTGCGACCACCCTAACGTTCACCCTAATGGTCAAGTTTATTTCTCAAGAACTATAAGAGCTTCATAAATGATACTTGGTACAAACTTGTATCCGGGGATGGCAACTTAAATGTAAGCATCCGTATTTACCTTGACCATCATTTTGTGGTTCACTGACTTTGTAAAATATTGCGATCCCCCTAGCGTTTACCCTAATTGTCAAGTTTATTTCTCAAGAACTAATGCTTCATTAATGATATTTACCTACATTTCATGGTTCACTGACTTTGTAAAATATTGCGACCACCCTACCATTTACCAAAATGGTCAATTTAATTTCTCAAAACAACTAAGAGCTTCATTAATAATACTTGCAAATATGCATCTGGGGGTTAAAAGTTAAATGCAAGCATCCATATTTGACCTTGACCTACATTTTATGGTTCACTGACTTTGTAAAATATTCGACCCCCCCCCCTAGTGTTCACCCAAATGGTCAAGTTAATATCCCAAGAACTATAAGAGCCTCATTAATGATACTTGGTACAAACTTGTATCTGGAGATAGAAACTTAAATGCAAGCATCCATATTTGACCTTGAACAACATTTTATGGTTCACTGACTTTGTAAAATATTGCAACTACCCCAGCGTTCACCCTAACGGTTAAGTTCATTTCTCAAGAATTATTAGAGCTTCATTAGTGATACTTAGAACAAGCTTGCATTTAAGAATGGCAACTTTTAAGCAAGGTTCTATGTTTGACCTTGGCCTAGATGTCATGGTTTGGTGACTTTGTGCCCCCACACGACATAGCCTTCGGCAGAATTCTAGTTCTAATAATCAATACATTTTAGTTTGGATATTTGTTTGAATTGAGATTTTATATCCCCGTCAACACTGTTAGGTCATTTTGGTTGCTTCCAATTTTGTGGAACTTTTACCTGACATTGAGATGACATCTCAAGCTGTACCGCCCAATTAAACAAATAGGGTTTATATGCAGGGATGGTCTGACTAGCACCACTTTGTCTGGTTTAGTTTGGATATAACAGATTGTTCATCTAAGACAGTTTCTGTTTTAGACCCCAGCAGTTGTGTTATAAAAAGGTTGTGGTGTATTGGTAAAAGAAAGTTTTTCAGACAATATACTACTTGACTATTCTTACGAATTGACTTCTTGCAGACAATATACGTAAAATAGCAGGCTTGATTTTCTCTGAAAGATATTTAAAAAAAAATTGCTGTTATCATCCCTTTTCACATGGTGGTTTGATGCATTTTATATGGCAAACCCGAGAATGTGACATTGGCTACCTGTGCAGGCCCAGATCTGAAACTGCAGAATGTAGTGTCTGATCAGGGCCTTCACTGTTTCCAAAGAGTTCAACCATTTTTGTCGCGCCTGCTATTAGCATGGCGCGATATAGGCGCCAGGTTTTCCGTCCGTCCGTTTGTTTGTCCATTCATCAAGGCGTCAACATTTGTGACCACCCTAGCGTTCACCCTAATGGTCAAGTTTATTTCTCAAGAACTATTAATGATACTTGGTACAAACTTGTGTCTGGGGATGACAACTTACATGCAAGCATCCATATTTGACCTTGACCTACATTTCATGGTTCATTGACTTTGTAAAATATTGCGACCACCCTAGCATTCACCCTAATGGTCAAGTTTATTTCTCAAGAACTATTAGAGCTTCATTAATGATACTTCATACAAACTTGTGTCTGGGGATGGCAACTTACATGCAAGCATCTATATTTCACCTTGACCTACATTTCATGGTTCACTGACTTTGTAAAATATTGCGACCACCCTAGCGTTCACCCTAATGGTCAAGTTTATTTCTCAAGAACTATAAGAGCTTCTTTAATGATATTTGGTACAAACTTGAATCTGTGGATGGCAACTTCAATGCAAGCATCCATATTTGACCTTGATCTAAATTTCATGGTTCACTGACTTTGTAAAATATTGCGACCACCCTAGCGTTCACCCTACTGGTCAAGTTAATTTCTCAAGAACCATAAGAGCTTCATTAATGATACTTGGTACAAACTTATATCTCAGGATGGCAATTTAAATGCAAGCATCCATATTTGACCTTGACCTACATTTCATGGTTCACTGACTTTGTAAAATATTACCATCACCCTAGCATTCACCCTAATGGTTAAGTTCATTTCTCAAGAATTATTTGAACTTCATTAATGATACTTAGTACAAGCCTTTTATGCAAGCATCTATGTTTGATCTTTCCCTAGATGTCATGGTTCGGTGACTTTGTGCCCCCACAGGTGCGACATAGCCTTCGGCGGAATTCTTGTCTAAATACTTGTAGATTTCTATAAATAACTCAGCTTGTAACTACTAAATTTTGTTCGTTTGATTTGAGGTTTAACGTCCCCGTCAACACTGTAAAGGTCATTTTGGAGACGTTGCTTCCAATTATGTGGGACTTTTACCTGACATTGAGATGAAATGACATCTCAAGCCCTGTCGCCCAATGGAACCAATAGGGTTTATTAGAATGGACGGTCTGCCACGCACCGCGGTTCCTGGACAGGTTTGATCCTCTAAGCGGTTTACCAGTACTAGTGTGTGGGCCAGATTCAGCTCTGTTGGCCAAGCATCATGCAGCCCATATATTTCTTCAAGCCCCGATGGGCGGGGGTGACTAAATTTTGTAATGGGCTCAATAGGTTAAAGGTTAATTTTGCATGCCAAATACTGAATTTCACTGGAAATTGAACCATTGCATGTATTATATAAATTGTCATAGACTACAAAATTATAGGCCATGCTTTACCCTTAAATCCCCAAATACAACTAGTTTGTGGTATTTGCAAAGAAAATATACAATGTACTTTATCTTGGCAGGCGCTTTGCATGAAATGTCATTCCTTAATTTCTCTCTGAAAAATAAGAAAAAAATTAAGACTGTAATCTGCTCTAGAATTAACCTGGTGCTTTACGGGTTAAACTTATTAAATTTTAATTAAGGGTGGGCCAGGTATCAGGTATATCAGATCATGAAATAAAATCTAATTCATCAATTATTGATAATGTAACTACCATCTTATCGTTTTATTGCCACAGTTTCAGGAGTCCTGAAAAAAATATTGATGAGGAAAATTAATTTGCCTCTGCAGTATCTAGGCCAGAGCTCAATAGTTAATCTAAGCACTGACAGCAATGGTGGGTTGATTGTCTCTGAGCTTGGGCTGGGAAAATGGTCCTGAATGGGGACTTAGTCTGTTTCTTTTGAGTTTTGGCTAGGAAAATGGTCCTGAATGGGGACTTAGTCTGTTTCTTTTGAATTTTGGCTAGGAAAATGGTCCTGAATGGGGACTTAGTCTGTTTCTTTTGAGTTTTGGCTGGGAAAATGGTCCTGAATGGGGACTTAGTCTGTTTCTTTTGAGTTTTGGCTGGGAAAATGGTCCTGAATGGGGACTTAGTCTGTTTCTTTTGAATTTTGGCTAGGAAAATGGTCCTGAATGGGGACTTAGTCTGTTTCTTTTGAGTTTTGGCTAGGAAAATGGTCCTGAATGGGGACTTAGTCTGTTTCTTTTGAGTTTTGGCTGGGAAAATGGTCCTGAATGGGGACTTTGTCTGTTTCTTTTGAATTTTGGCAAGGAAAATGGTCCTGAATGGGGACTTAGTCTGTTTCTTTTGAATTTTGGCTAGGAAAATGGTCCTGAATGGGGACTTAGTCTGTTTCTTTTGAATTTTGGCTAGGAAAATTGTCCTGAATGGGGACTTAGTCTGTTTCTTTTGAGTTTTGGCTAGGAAAATGGTCCTGAATGGGGACTTAGTCTGGTTCTTTTGAATTTTGGCTGGGAAAATGGTCCTGAATGTGGGGACTTAGTCTGTTTCTTTTGAATTTTGGCTAGGAAAATGGTCCTGAATGGGGACTTAGTCTGTTTTATTTTGAGTTTTGGCTAGGAAAATGGTCCTGAATGGGGACTAAGTCTGTTTCTTTTGAATTTTGGCTAGGAAAATGGTTCTGAACGAGGGCTTTCACTTCCTTTGAGTTATGGCTAGGAAAATGGTCCTGAACTGGGACTTAGTCTGTTTCTTTTGAGTTTTGGCTGGGAAAATGGTCCTGAATGGGGACTTAGTCTGTTTCTTTTGAATTTTGGATAGGAAAATGGTCCTGAATGGGGACTTAGTCTGTTTCTTTTGAGTTTTGGCTAGGAAAATGGTCCTGAATGGGGACTTAGTCTGTTTCTTTTGAGTTTTTGCTGGGAAAATGGTCCTGAATGGGGACTTAGTCTGTTTCTTTTGAATTTTGGCTCGGAAAATGGTTCTGAACGGAGGCTTTCACTTCCTTTGAATTATGGCAAGGAAAATGGTCCTGAATGGGGACTTTGTCTGTTTCTTTTGAGTTTTGGCTAGGAAAATGGTCCTGAATGGGGACTTACATTTTTAGCCCACCTGAGCCGAAGGATCATGTGAGGTATTAGTATACCACGAGCCGGTGTCCGTCGTCCGTTGTCCGTCGTCCACACTTTCAACGAAGTATATCTCTGGAACCAGTGGGCCGGCCTTGATCAAATTTCATATGAACCATCATCAGGTAGGGGGAAAGGCTGTATTAGGTTTTCGTGCAGATCGGATGAGAACTCTGGTTGCCACAGCAACAAAGAGCTCCCATAGGCTTAACATAGGAAAAAGCTTGTCATCACTCTAGCTCCGTCAATTTTTTTCTGATCGACTTCATTCTTGCAGATAACGAGGACAGGCATGAAATCTCGATCAAGTTCGATTTTGGGCTGAATCGGATTATTCACTCAGGAGTTACGTGCCCTTGAGCGTTGAAAAAATTGCCTATTGACTTAACATGGGGAGAATGTTGTCATCACCGTAGCTGCTTCAATTATTTTCAGATTGGCTTTATTCTTGCAGATACCAGCACAGCCATGAAATCTCGGTCAAGTTCGATAACTGGCAGAATCGGATCATTCACTTAGGAGTTACCTGCCCTTGTGTGTTTTTGCATTAGGGTTAATGGGAATTTCAAAAATGTATATCTTAAAGACTACTTGGCCAACTTTGATCAAATTTCATGTGTCGCATTATTGGGCAAGTGGAAAGGCTTCATTAGGTTTTCAGGCAGATCTGAGTGGAACTCTTGGTTGCCATGGCAACATCTAGCTCCCATAGACTTCACATAGGAAAAAGCTTGTCATCACTCTAGCTCCGTCATTTTTTTTCTGATCGACTTCATTCTTGCAGATAACCAGTACAGGCATAAAATCTCGGTCAAGTTCGATTTTGGGCAGAATCGGATTATTTGCCTTGGAGTTACCTGCCCTTGAGCATAAAAAAATACGTTGTGACCACGATAGCAACTTTATTTTTATTCAGATCAGCTTCAAACTTGCAGGTAACGTGGACAGGCATAAAATCTCAGTTAAGTTCGAATCGGAATATTGACCTTGGAGTTACATGACCTTGAGCGACAAAAAATTTGCCCATAGACTTTACATAGGGAAAATGTTGTGACTACGATAGCGACTTGAATTTTTTTCAGATCAGCTTCAAACTTGCAGGTAACGAGGACAGACATAAAATCTCGGTAAAGTTCGATTTTGGGCCGAATCGGATTATTTGCCTTGGAGTTACCTGCCCTTGAGCATAAAAAAATACGTTGTGACCATGATAGCAACTTTATTTCTATTCATATCAGCTTCAAACTTGCAGGTAACGAGGACAGGCATAAAATCTCGGTTAAGTTCAATTTTGGCCCGAATCGGAATATTGACCTCGGAGTTACGTGACCTTGAGCGACAAAAAATTTGCCCATAGACTTAATTAGGGAAAATGTTGCGACTACGATAGCGACTTGAATTTTTTTCAGATTAGCTTCAAACTTGCAGGTAACGAGGACAGACATAAAATCTCGGTTAAGTTCGATTTTGGGCCGAATCGGAATATTTGCCTTGGAGTTACCTGCCCTTGAGCATAAAAAAATACGTTGTGACCACGATAGCAACTTTATTTTTATTCATATCAGCTTCAAACTTGCAGGTAACGAGGACAGGCATAAAATCTCGGTTAAGTTTGATTTTGGGCCGAATCGGAAAATTGACCTCGGAGTTACGTGACCTTGAGAGACAAAAAAATTTGCCCATAGACTTAACGTAGGGAAAATGTTGTGACAGAAATAGAGACTTGAATTTTTAGCTCACCTGAGCCAAAGGCTCCAGTGAGCTGATAGTATACCAAGGCTCCGGAGTCCGTCATCTGTCGTCCGTCCATCCGTCGTCCACACTTTCAATGAAGCATATCTCAGAAGGCAGTCGACCAATCTTGTTTAAATTTTATGTGTAGCACCATTGGGCAAGGGGAAAGGCTGCATTCGGTTTTGGAGCTAGTCTGGTTCATTTGTTCCTTCATTCTTCTTTCTCTCCATATAGAGATAATAGACCAATGTTAATTTTTTAATCAAAGATTTCTCAGGACTTATAAAATCTAGAAGCATCAAATTTGGTATTCAATAGAATAATGATGATCTATTTTGTGTAAGAGACATTGGGCTTTCTCAGCTTATTTGTTCATCTGTTCTTTCATTCTTCTTTCTCTCAATTTTGACCAATGTTAAATTTTCGTCAAAGATTTCTCATGAACTATAGAAGCTTGAAGTCTCAAACTTGGAATGCAATGCAATAATGATGACTTATATCCTGTAAGGGTCAATGGGCTGGATTCTATTAGCAGATTTAGTAGTCAAGTCTGTGAATTGTTAAAACTTAAGTTCCTCAGGTGAGCGTTTAGGCTCATTGAGCCTCTTGTTTCTTTTGAGTTTTGGCTAGGAAAATAGTCCTGAATGGGGGCTTCCTCTTTTTCTTTCGAGTTTTTTGCTAGGAAAATGGTCCTGAATGGGGGCTTCCTCTTTTTCTTTTGAGTTTTGGCTAGAAAAATGGTCCTGAATGGGGACTTAGTCTGTTTCTTTTGAATTTTGGCTAGGAAAATGGTCCTGAATGGGGACTTAGTCTGTTTCTTTTAAATTTTGGCTAGGAAAATGGTTCTGAACGGGGGCTTTCACCTCCTTTGAGTTATGGCTAGGAAAATGGTCCTGAACTGGGACTTAGTCTGGTTCTTTTGAGTTTTGGCTGGGAAAATGGTCCTGAATGGGGACTTAGTCTGTTTCTTTTGAGTTTTGGCTAGGAAAATGGTCCTGAATGGGGACTTACTCTGTTTCTTTTGAATTTTGGCTGGGAAAATGGTCCTGAACTGGGACTTAGTCTGTTTCTTTTGAATTTTGGCTAGGAAAATGGTCCTGAATGGGGACTTAGTCTGTTTCTTTTGAGTTTTGGCTAGGAAAATGGTCCTGAATGGGGACTTAGTCTGTTTCTTTTGAATTTTGGCTAGGAAAATGGTCCTGAACGGGGGCTTTCACTTCCTTTGAGTTATGGCTAGGAAAATGGTCCTGAACTGGGACTTAGTCTGTTTCTTTTGAGTTTTGGCTGGGAAAATGGTCCTGAATGGGGACTTAGTCTGTTTCTTTTGAATTTTGGCTAGGAAAATGGTCCTGAATGGGGACTTAGTCTGTTTCTTTTGAGTTTTGGCTTGGAAAATGGTCCTGAATGGGGACTTAGTCTGTTTCTTTTGAATTTTGGCTCGGAAAATGGTTCTGAACGGAGGCTTTCACTTCCTTTGAGTTATGGCTAGGAAAATGGTCCTGAATGGGGACTTAGTCTGTTTCTTTTGAGTTTTGGCTAGGAAAATGGTCCTGAATGGGAACTTACATTATTTCTTTTGAGGTTTGGATGGGAAAATGGTCCTGAATGGGGACTTATATTTTTTTCTTTTGAGTTTTGGCTAGGAAAATGGTCCTGAATGGGGACTTAGTCTGTTTCTTTTGAGTTTTGGCTAGGAAAATGGTCCTGAATGGGGACTTACATTTTTAGCTCACCAGAGCCGAAGGCAGTTGTCCGTCGTCTGCGTCTGGTGACGTCAACACTTTTAAACGACATCTCCTCTGAAGCCGCTAGGCCGATTGGGCCCAAATTTCATCTGTAGCATCCTTGGGTTGGGGGATTGAAAGTTTGTGTTTTTTATGAAATTCAGCTCATTAGTTTGGTTGCTATGGCAACTTAGAGTTCCCATAGACTTATGATGGGGACAATCGAAAATTGGCATTTACTGCCAAGCAGCTGCAGATATTTTGACAAAACTTTCATAGAAATATTCCTTAGGCAATCTACTATCTGCCATATGATTTTAGGCCTACTGCTCATTTGTATTGGTTGCCATGGAAACCAAATTGAAAAAAATAGAAAAAAAATACTTAAAAAATCATCTCCTCAGGAACCGTATGCTCTATGAGGCTGAGAGTTTATGAAAATATTCACCATATTTGCCTTTACAGGTTTTGTGTTTTTTATGAAATTCGGCTCTTTAGTTTTGTTGCTATGGCAACTTAGATTTTCCATAGACTTATAATGGGGAAAATTGAAGAATGGCATCTGCTGCCAAGTTATTGCAGATATTTTGACAAAACTTTATAGAAATGTTCCTTGATTAAATGTCTCTCAGCCATATGCTTTAATGCCAACATGGGGGTCCCCCAGGTTAAGCCGGGGCCATGCCCCACCCCCTCCACTTCATAAAAGGCCATATAACTCGGAAACCATCTAGATCCCCACCCCAAAACCATATATATTCTTGTTCCTTATGATAAGATGCATTCAGTGACACCAACCTGGGGGTCCCCAGGTACGTGCCGGGGTCATGCCCAACCCCCTCCATTCCATAAAAGGCCCAATATCTTGGAAACCTTACAGATCCCCACCCCTAAACCATATATATTCTTGTTCCTTATGAAAATATACATTCACTGACACCAACTTGGGGGTCTCCCGGGGTGTGCCTTGGCCTTGCCCCACCCCTTCTTCTTCACAAAAGGCCATATATCTCAGAAACCATTTAGATCCCCACCCCAAAACCATATATATTCTTGTTCCTTATGATAAGACGCATTCAGTGACATCAACCTGGGGGTCCCCCGGCTTGTGCCGGGGTCATGCCCCACCCCCTACCATTTCATAAAAGACCCAATATCTTGGAAACCTTACAGCTCCCCACCCCTAAACCCTATATATTCTTGTTCCTTATGAAGAGACCCATTCACTGACACCAATTTGGGGGTCTTCCTGGGTGCGCTGAGACCTTGCCCCACCCCTCCATTTCACAAAGGCCATTTATCTCAGAAACCATTCAGATCCCCACCCCAAAACCTTATATATTCTTGTTTCTTATGATATGACGCATTCATTGACTCTAACCTTGGGGTCCCCCAGGATGTGCCGGAATCGTGCCCCACCCCTTCATTTCATTAAAGACCCAATATCTTGGAAACCTTACAGATCCCCACCCCTAACCATATATATTGTTGTCCTTATGATTAGACACATTCATTGACGTCAACCTGGAGGTCTTCAGGGCCAAGCCAGGGCCTTGCCCCACCCCACCACTTCACCAAAGGCTATACAAAAGGAACAGAAACTGTTCGGAGCCCCACCCCTAAACCATATATAATTATCTTCTTTGTGATAAGACACATTCAAATAACACTAGCTTGGGAGTCATCCGGACTGCCTGGGTCATGCCCCACTGCTTTACTTCATTAAAAGCCGTATATCTCAGAAATCATTCACATCCCCACCCATAAACTATAATATTCTTGTTCCTTATGATAAGACTTGTTCAGTCACACCAACCTGGGGGTCTCTTTGTGCTACGGCAATACGCCCCGCCCCTCCACACTAAAAGGCCATATATTTCAGAAACCGCTCGAATCCCCACCCCATAATCATATATGTTTTTGTTCTTTATCAATAGCACACCCACTTGGGGGTCGCTGGGGCCATTCCTCTCCTCTCCACGTCATAGAAGGGCCTCATATATCAGAAACCATTCAGATTCCCACCCATAAACCATATATATATATATTCTTGGTCCTTATAGGGACAACAATCTTGGGTTTTCCAGGGATCAACAGGACATGCCCCAACCCCTCTACCGCTTAAGAGGCCTTATAACTCTGGTATACAGATCCCCACGGCTACACAATATTTATTCTTATTCCTTATGATAAGATGCATTTAGTGATACCAGCCAGGGCTCCATTGGGTCCATGCGCTACACCCTCAAATTAATAAAAGGCCTAATGTTTTAGATACTGAGTCCAGATGGATGCTCATTTGGATATAGGGGTTCATTTGGGAGACTTTATAATTGGTAGATTAAAATGATGTCATGTTAAAATACATGTACATAGCTGACATTGGGCAGTGCCCACCTGAGCTCTGGTGAGCATAGTGGCCCATGGGCCTCTTGTTTCTTTTGAGTTTTGGCTAGGAAAATGGTCCTGAATGGGGGCTTCCTCTATTTCTTTCGAGTTTTTTGCTAGGAAAATGGTCCTGAATGGGGGCTTCCTCTTTTTCTTTTGACTTTTGGCTAGGAAAATGGTCCTGAATGGAGTCTGTTTCTTTTGAGTTTTGACAAGGTAAATGGTCCTGAATGGGGGCTTTCAAAGTTTCTCTTTTTCTTTTGAGTTTTGGCTAGGAAAATGGTCCTGAATGGGGACATAGTCTGTTTCCTTTGAGTTTTGGCTAAGAAAATGGTCCTGAACGGGGCTTCTATTTTTCTTTCGAGTTTTGGCTGGGAAAATGGTTCTGAACGGGGGCTTTCACTTCTTTTGAGTTTTGGCTAGGAAAATGGTCCTGAATGGAGGCTTTCTCTTTTTCTTTTGAGTTTTGGCTAGGAAAATGGTCCTGAATGGGGACTTAGTCTGTTTCCTTTGAGTTTTGGCTAAGAAAATGGTCCTGAACGGGGCTTCTATTTTTCTTTCGAGTTTTGGCTGGGTAAATGGTTCTGAACGGGGGCTTTCACTTCCTTTGAGTTATGGCTAGGAAAATTGGTCCTGAACTGGGACTTAGTCTGTTCCTTTTTTGTTTTGGCTGGGAAAATGGTCCTGAATGGGGATTTAGTCTGTTTCTTTTGAATTTTGGCTGAGAAAATCTGATTAGGGACTTTTATTTCTTAAATTCCTGTACATTAAGCAAACAGTGCACACCCTGATCTGACACCACATTCTACAGCATCTGATCTGAATCTACACTACTTGTCCCAGCTCATGAGCCCAGTCTATGTTTTACAGATAACCCTTTGTTACACAGCACTTGGACATCACAAACTGTTATAAATAATTGTTGCCTGGATTTCATACAAAACGGTATTGTATGGGGTTCAGTGATAGTCAGTGGACATAGGAATAACTTTGCTTGTATACATAACTTTTGATCGATTGATAAACAATAAACCCCAAAACTAATGATGATGTTAGTTAACCCATTGTTTACTTGTGGACTCTTCCATTCTTATATGGTGGACAAGTCCTTTTGTCATATTAGGGGTGGTAGGCCTATTTTTTCATTCTTATTCTATTTTTGACAGAAAATTCTGTTAGCAAATAATGCAGGCCAAGATCAGACGCCGCGTCGTCTGAACCGGGCCTGCACTGTTTGCTAAGGTACCCCTTTAGGGGTGTCCTGCCTACAGTGGGTTAACATAATGTTAAAATATATCATTTGGGGTTGGTTAGGGGAAGGTGTTGTGAATCTTTGAACGTTTGGGCATCTAACTGATCTTAGCCCTTGTAGCTTATAAGGGTAGACGGGGAATGTTTGTACTTCCTCGATTTTTCCATTTTCCTTATTCTCCCCCATTGCCTCTCCTTGCTGTCCTGTACTGTTTCTTTTCTCCCTTTTTCTGGGAGAATCAAACTGGCAAGAATTTTTTTTCACTGTTATCTGATCAGGATCTACACTCTTTGCTCATCTCTACTGTTTCTTTTCTCCCTTTTTCTGGGAGAATCAAACTGGCAAGGATTCTTTTTCACTGTAATCTGATCAGGATCTACACTCTTTGCTCAACTCTGCTGTTTTTTCTCCCTTTTTCTGGGAGAAGAAGCAAACTGACAAGAATTCTTCTTCATTGCTCTCTGATCAGGATCTACACTGTAATGCAGTTCATGAATTGAATACATATATTATATCAAGTAATTGATTGGTGGATGGTCAGAAATAGGTGTGGCTTAATTATTATTCAGCAGGATAAGGGTTAAAATCTCACCCTTTTGAACAAAAATATTTGAAAAGAGTTGCCTCACTTGAATTTATCTCTTCATTCCCCTTAGATTAGGGAATAGTTTCCCACAATGGTGTTTAACCGATTTTGTACTGAATGAAATCTTCCACCATATACAGTAAAATTCCACCTAAAATTAACCCTTCTCTTGCTGAATATTCATTTAAGTCACACCCATTTCTGTCTATCAACAAATCAAATTACTTGATGTAATATATTGCTACAAATTCATAAACTGAATGCCAAACAGTGTAGATCCTGATCAGATGGCTTCTTCAGAAGCCATCTGATCTGGATCTACACTGTTTGCAAAGATAGGGGTTGTCGTGAACAGCAAGATAAGGGTTAAGACTAAATTTGCTTTTAGAAGCTTATTTAGTAGGTTGCAGTTATTCTTTCTTTGTCTTTTCTGCATACACTGTCCTCTGGTCAGAGACCACCTTTGGGACTTTTCAAAAGTGGTCTTAAAGACCACTTTTGAACAGTCCCAAAGGTGGTAATAATATAGGAATTTTACTGTATATAGCACAGGTCCATTAAAAAAAATAGGGGTGTTAGGTTGTGTTTTCTTCAAAACTTAATTGGAAAATGGCTGAACCTTTTGCAAGCATTGTAGGCCCTGATCAGACTCATATGATCTGGGCCTGCACTGTCACTGTTGCCAGTTACCTGTTTTTGGGCTTCTGGTACACAATGGTTTAATATGCATTTATGCAGTGCTGCACATGTAAATTGATATTATAGTTGCAACTGCAATTTATCTGATTAATTAAAACCTTGTTTATTTAATTTCATGCTGTTTTGATTTCTTTGAAATTTGAAACTGTCTCTGACTTTTTTCCATGCATTTATAGTGCACATTTCTTTTTTTTTTTTTTCGGAGAAGCAAGAATGCATAATTAATGACAAAAGTTGTATACCTTTTATCCATATCAGAATGATTTTTAGGAGATCTGGGACCAGTCGTTCAAAAATAATGACATCATTAGTTAACATATTGTTAAAACTTTGCTCATTTGATATGGCAAATATCCTAGTATTTTTGCTGAAAAAATGTGAGCGGTGTTTGCAATTGCAAAAACTGCACACATTTTTTCAGCAAAATTACCAGAGTATTACACATTGTACTTGCTTGAACAGTTAAGAATTTGACCACTAACCAGCACTTGAAGCCGACAATGCTTTGAACAACTGGCCCCAGATATACATGTACTTTGTTGGGAGACAGTTATGCCAAAACTATGTTATCTTCACTGCCAGTATTAAATTAATAGGGGTCAACTCATAGAGAAAAGAATTTGCTCCTTTGGAGCAAAGTCTTTTCTCTAAGAGTTGACCCCTTTTTCAGAAAGACCTTGCTTATATAAACTGTGCAACTAGCAGTTAAGCACTATGAAATCTATCGTCGGTTCCTTAAAGTGCAAATATTATGTGGCATGCTGTACAAGAATTTACATCACAAGTGACATGTTTGTCAAAGTACAAAGAAACCACAATCCATATTTAGCATATTGAATACCTGTAGACTCTGCTTCACACAGAGCTTATTCATCAGGTGAACAAGTCCATGGAATGAGCACCCCCCTAAACCGAACTTTATGTAGAGAAAACTGGGGTTTACGTGGTATATTTTATTTTTCTTATTTCTGCTCCATGACATAGGTTCTGGGTACTCGTTAGAACCGGCTCAATGAGGCGGTTCTAACAAGCACCCACAATCTATGTTTGCAGTATAAATAAGAAGAATATCACTGATTTTTGTCAGAAAATTAGCCATTTTGAGGTGTGAAAAAAGGCACTATGTCGCATGGGTGTGTTATCGTAATGGATTTTCAGAAAGTCTATACCACTACAGTCCTGCCTTCTTCAGATTGCGCTATTAATATTACTTTTGTGGTCTGAAAGTTGCAGCCAGTTAAACTGAGAAGGACTAGCTACTCAATTATTCTGCCCATGTTGTCAGTCATCTCCAAGACCTGTTCAGAAGAATTAAAGCTTTCTGCACATTGTTGATTTTCGTTGCAAACAGCATCAAAAGTGTGGCAGGATGAAGTCTTATTGCTAAATTGCTGGTTGTGTGGTTGTTTAAGATTATGAGAGTTTCCTCCCTTCTAAAAATTGAGAATAAAGAAATATAGGTGTACCCCTAAAATAATTTGCTCATGTTGATATGATATGAGTTAATTATTATTGATGAAAACTTGTTTATGATAGCTTGATATGCTTCAGATATTGAATATTGGCTGTTTTTCTTTGATCTGGACCTGATTTAGGACTGACAGGCTGATAAGTGTACATTGAAAATGCTAGAGAAAAGTAATGATTTAATGGTTACTTTAAATTACTTGCTGGGAAATCAATTAGGGATAGGTTAAACAATTAACAAGTACTTTAATGGGAGTTTTATTTGGCCAAGAGTATAGATTTCTTGTCAGTCCACAGGTCAATAAATTTTTTGCTCAGCTGTGGTTGTTTTCCTCAGTTGATATATACTGTATTTACCGTATGTTTTCGGACAGACAGGCCTGAGCAAACAGTGTAGACCCAGATGAGACGCCGCAGAATGCAGTGTCTCATCAGTGTCTACACTGTTTGGCACTCATCCCACTATTCTTAGACACAACATCGGGTAGTAAATTGTACTTGCTCAAATTTTATAACAAGCATGGTAAGGAGTTCAAGTGTCCGAATATTTATGGTAAATACGGTAAACGGGTATAAATTATATATTTGCTGCAATCAAAACCATGTCACTTAGCACTGTAGTGTCCAGAGTCCCTTTCCAGATAAATGGGTCTTGATCATGGCCTGGAGGGTAAAAGCTCTGTCCCTTAACCCTTGTCCTGCTGAACCCGGATATGTCTTATCTTTCAAACAATGAAGCTCCAGATCAGATGGCTTCTGAAGAAGCCATCTGATCAGGATCTCCATTGTTTGTCATTCAGTTTATGAATTTGTCGCAATAATTTGCATCAAGTAATCTGACTGGTTGATAATTTGTAGTGGACGTGGCATATTTAAATATTCAGCAGGTCAAGGGTTAATCAAGGTTTCTCACTGCTGTTGGTCGAGTCTTGCAACTGAAGGTCTGGTGGTTTTTATCTGGGTACTCTGGTTTTTGAACACCTGATTCACCATCAGCTCAAATTAAGTGAAATAATCTTGAAAGAGTCATAAAATCATTAAACTGACAATTTTATGATGAAAATGTGTTATATCTTTTTACTTCTGCTCCAAACTTAGATTTTGTGTCCTTGATAGAACCACCTCATTGAGTTGGTTCTAAGAAGCACCAACATTATAAGAACTGGCTCATTCTCAAATTATCTCATTGAGATGTTTCTAACTTGTGCCCACAACATACATATTAGATGTATATCCTTTTAAATCCCAGTTTTCTTTCTATAAAGGTTTGTTTCACAGTTGTGATATTTGGTTGTGGCTTTTGAATATCTGCACTATAATTTTTAACCCTTATCCTGCTGTTCACAACAACACCTAACTTTTTAAACAGTGTACATCCAGATCAGATGGCTTCTCAGGATCTACACTGTTATTAGTCATGAACAAATATATTATATCAAGTATTTTGATAGGTGGAGTCAGAAAAAATTAATAAGGGTTAACAAAGGACATGGATGCCCCCGCCTGATAGTGCAATTAAGAAAGCTTATCGTCAACCTGGACACTGATGCGGACAGAGACAGACTGACGGATGGATGGATGGATCCGCCTGAGGGCAGGAGTAACTTGTATGCATCATGTGAACAAGTCTGTGAAATGAATACCCACTTATATAGAGGAAACTGGGGTTTACGGGGAAAAGCATTACATGTATTTTTCTTATTTCTGTTGTAAGACATAGGTTGTGGGTACTCGTTAGAACCGCCTCACCGAGGCAGTTCTAATGAGCACCAACAACCTATGTTTGCAGTATAAATAAGAAAAATATTGTGGATTTTTATCAGAAAAGTAGCCATTTTGGAGATGTGAAAAACACAGTGTCGCACGGGTGTGTTATCATAGTGGAGCCCTTGAATGACACAGCATAAAAATTTAACCTTTAAAATGCTGTGCCAAGGAAAAAAAAAATAGCATACAGCATTCAGTTTATTAAGTTTTCCAGTAAAATCAGACTTTCATATGTATCATCTATCTGAAAATCCGGCTTGACATTTCATGTGAATCATCTGTATTCACACGAAATATCAAGCCTTATTTTCTCTGAAAAATAAAAAAATGTTTGAAAATGCCATCTCTATTTGTCATTGGCATTTTAAGGGATAAATGTGACACTTTTTAACCCATATATGCCGAGCATCCGGCCATTTTTGAGACATGGTCAAACACCAGCCCAGATACCCCAGAATGCAGTGTCTAATCTGTGTCTATACTGTTTGTTTAACATGCTACATTTTTGTTAACTTACCTTTAAGAAAACAAACCTAATACCCCTTTTATTAATCACGTGAACAAGTCCGTGAAATAAAGACCCCCCCTAAACCCCACCTTATATAGAGAAAACTGGGGTTTAGGGGGTAAACATTATTTTTGTTATTTCTGCTCCTAGACAAAGGTTGTGGGTACTTGTTAGAACCGCCTCAATGAGGCGATTCTAACGAGCACCCAAAACCTATGTTTGAAATTCAAATAAGAAAAATATCACAAATTTTCATCAGAAAAATTACCTTTTTTGAGGTTTGAAAAATGCACTATATCACACGAATATGTTGTCCTAATGTAAAAATGGACCAGCCTTAACACTTTTGGTGAAAGTCATGGGTTAAGGACTTCCTTATTTTCATCTCATGTACAGTCCAACCTGTACCAGGTAAACCCAAAAGTATGTTCATGTTGAATCAAGAAAAATTAATAATCATATGTACCTGCCTATTGTGATAGGTGGTATCTACAAAATTTATTGTTTTAAACCTAAACCCACTCATTTCATTGTTTTATGTGCACACCTTCAAACAAATAATGGATGCAAAAATTTGTTCTATAGTATCATAAATAATTTTTAATTTAATGACTTGTAAGAGGCAGAAATTTCAAAATTCACGATTGAGCAGTTTTTAGCTCACCTGAGCCTTTAGGCTCATAGGTGAGCTTATAGTATAGCCATGGTCCGCCGTCCGTCCGTCCGTCCACCATTTTCAAAGATCTTCTTCTCCTTTACGGCAGGGCCAATCAAAGCCAAATTTCATATGGAGCCTCAGTGGGATGGGGGAACGAAAGTTTGTTCGCAGGGTCTGGATCACATGACCAAGATGGCCGCCATGCCCATGGTAAAAAGCCTTCAAAAATCTTCTTCTCCAGAACCATAAGGCCAGTGGCCTTGAAACTTGGCATGTAGCATATGGTACTCGGGCCCATCATGGTTTGTACAAATGGTGACCCTGGGTTGACCTTGACCTATTTTACAGCAATGTCAAAATTGTCGACTTAGGCTTTTGCATGGGGCAAAGTGAAAATAATGGATTTATAGGAAACCATTGAAGACAGTGTCACCAAAATTTGTAGATCAGGTAAAGTAACTGAATACATGAATGTATATGGATCAGAAAGGTCAAGGTCATTCATTGGCCTTGTTCGCGGGTCTGGATCACATGACCAAGATGGCCGCCATGCCCATATATGGTAAAAAGCCTTCAAAAATCTTCTTCTCCAGAACCATAAGGCCAGTGGCCTTGAAACTTGGCATGTAGCATATGGTACTCAGGCCCATCATGGTTTGTACAAATGGTGACCCTGGGTTGACCTTGACCTATTTTACAGCAATGTCAAAATTGTCGACTTAGGCTTTTGCATGGGGCAAAGTGAAAATAATGGATTTATAGGAAACCATTGAAGACAGTGTCACCAAAATTTGTAGATCAGGTAAAGTAACTGAATACATGAATGTATATGGATCAGAAAGGTCAAGGTCATTCATTGGCCTTGTTCGCGGGTCTGGATCACATGACCAAGATGGCCGCCATGCCCATATATGGTAAAAAGCCTTCAAAAATCTTCTTCTCCAGAACCATAAGGCCAGTGGCTTTGAAACTTGGCATGTAGCATATGGTACTCGGGCCCATTATGGTTTGTACAAATGGTGACCCTGGGTTGACCTTGACCTATTTTACAGCAATGTCAAATTTTCCTACTTAGGCTTTTGCATGGGGCAAAGTGAAAATAATGGATTTATAGGAAACCATTGAAGACAGTGTCAACAAAATTTGTAGATCAGGTAAAGTAATTGAATACATGAAGATCTATGGGTCAGAAAGGTCAAGGTCATTCATTGGCCTTAGACCAAGGTCATTCAGGATCAATATTTCAAACATTTTTTTCTCCAAAACTGCTGAGCCAATTTAAGTAAAATGTAATATGGAGCCTTTGTGAGTTGAACAAATGAAAAAATGCCAATACGGTCTAGATCACATGACCAAAATGGCCGTCACGCCCATATATGGTAAAAAGCCTTAAAAATTCTTCTTCTCCAGAACCGTAAGGCCAATGGCCTTGAAACTTGGCATGTAGCATATGGTACTCAGGCCCATCATAGTTTGTACAAATGGTGACCCTGAGTTGACCTTGACCTATTTTACAGCAATGTCAAATTTGCCGACTTAGGCTTTTGCATGGGAAAAAGTGAAAATAATGGATTTTTAGGAAACCATTGAAGACACTGTCACCAAAATTAGTAGATAAGGTAAAGTAGCTGAATACATGAAGATCTATGTGTAAGAAAGGTCAAGGTCATGCATTGACCTTAGACCAAGGTCATGCAGGTTCCATATTTCAAACATTTTTTCTCAGAAACTACTGAGCCAATTGAAGTGAAATTCAATATGGAGCCTTTGGGAGTTGAACAAATGAAAAGCTGCCAATATGGTCTAGATCACATGACCAAGATGGCCACCACACCCATATATGGTAAAAACACTTCGAAATTCTTCTTCTCAAGAACCGTAAGGCCAATGGCCTTGAAACTTGGCATGTAGCATATGGTACTCGGGCCTATCATAATTTGTTCAAATGGTGACCCTGGGTTGAACTTGACCTATTTTACAGTAATGTCAAATATGCTGACTTAGGCTGTTGCATAGGAAAAAGTGAAAATAATGGATTTTTAGCTCACCTGAGCCTTTAGGCTCATAGGTGAGCTTATAGTATAGCCATGGTCCGTCCGTCCGTCCACCCACCATTTTCACAGATCTTCTTCTCCTATACTGCAGGGCCAATCAAAGCCAAATTTCATATGGAGCCTCAGTGGGATGGGGGAACGAAAGTTTGTTCGCGGGGTCTGGATCACATGACCAAGATGGCCGCCATGCCCATATATGGTAAAAAGCCTTCAAAAATCTTCTTCTCCAGAACCATAAGGCCAGTGGCCTTGAAACTTGGCATGTAGCATATGGTACTCAGGCCCATCATGGTTTGTACAAATGGTGACCCTGGGTTGACCTTGACCTATTTTACAGCAATGTCAAATTTGCCGACTTAGGCTTTTGCATGGGGCAAAGTGAAAATTGGAACAAGTTTTCTTTTTGTTTCATTTGCTTCTGTATACAGTATACCATTTTTGTCCAATGGACAGTTCCTCATATTTTCCCTTTCTGTGAGCCAGGCACCGAGGTTATAAAACTTTTTTCACGCGCAACTCAATTCAGCATGAAATTTACCCTGCTCATAAGATTTAAAATGCCAACAAATATTGAGATGGCATTTTAAAAATTATGAGCAGGGTAAATGACATTTTCTGCTGATCTAAGTAGGAAAATTGTCACTAGACAGGTGAGCGGTTCAGGACCACTGGTCCTCTGGTTAGAAATTATTTTAGAAAATAGCAATACCATTTTCAAACAGTGAAGGCTCAGATCAGATGCCACAGAATCACATTCTGTGGCATCTGATCTGGGCCTGCACAGTTAACAGTGAAGGCCCAGATCAGACGTCACAGAATCACATTCTGCAGCGTCTGATCTGGGTCTGCACAGTTTACCAGTATCCTCTTACTGGGTTTCTTGTCTAATAGGGTAACAACCCATTGCAGGCGGGAAACCACAAAAGGGGTACATACCTTGGCAAACAGTGCAGACCCAGAACAGATGCTGCAGAATGTAGCGTCTGATCAGAATTTTCCATCAACAGAATTTTCCATCAAAAATAGAATAAAAAGGAAAAACATAGGCCTGACACCCCTTCTGGACTTGCCAGAACACATTTGGTTTTAAGTAACCATTACATTATTTTTTTATGCCCCCGCCTTTCGAAGAATGGTGGAAAGGGCATATAGCGTTGCCCCTGTCCGTCCGTCCGTTCTTACAAAATGGGTTTATGTGGCTTCTTTTAGGTACAGAAGGGTTTTGTGTGGCAAAATGGGTTTGTGTGGCTAGCCTCACAAACCCATTTTTCTGTTAGTACAGAGGGGTTCAGGGGGACTAGAAAAATCAAATAAAAAAAAGACACATAAATTTATGTCCATCACCTTGGACATCCTTGGACATGGATGTCCAGGATTATGAGGCTAAACTTTGAGATTATGGGGCTGAGCCACTTAAATTTAACTGGCTGTCCTGGGGCTGAATGCTGCAGTAGGAAAAAGTCCCTCTATGTGAGGAGCTAGACCCATAAGATGTATCAGTGCACTATAAAGAAAGTTCTGTTCTACCTTTAGAGGGCTAGATATCACAACCTCTGGTAACCACATAAGTTTAGACAAAGACGGTTTCGTACAGACAGCCTTTATGTGGCTGATGTCCAAAGTTTGTGTGGCTAGCCACATTAGATGTACAGATTTGTGTGTCTTATAGCCACATAAACCGTTAGCCACATAAAAATTTTAGCCCCATAAAATATGGACAGGTGCAGCCACACAAACCCAAAATGTGGGTCCATCCGTCCGTTCGTCTGTGCGAGCGCATCCAGGGGCACATGTTGGGTAGACATGAGTTGGGTACTTGCCGTTTATTCTGTTAGTGTCCAAATAAGTAGCCAACAAATATTATGGGACATGTTGGGTACTTGTGCAAATTTTTGCTGATTGTTGGGTACTTGTAGGTGAAAAATTAACACTGTAGTACCCAACAAATGTCCATCTGTACGAACGTGCGTCCATTCGTCCGTGCGTCCGAAACTTAAACGCAGCCAATAACTTCCTTATTTCTCGATGGATTTTAAAATTACTCGGCATAAATGTTAACCATCATGAGACGACGTGTCACATGCAAAACCCAGGTCCGTACCTCCAAGGTCAAGGTCAAACTTAGAGGTCAAAGGTAAAAAAAGGGGTCCGAAACTTAAACGCAGTCAATTACTTTCTTATTTCTGGATGGATTTTGAAATTACTTTGTAGAAATGTTAACTATCATGAGACGATGTGTCACATGTAAAACCCAGGTCCGTACCTCCAAGGTCAAGGTCATACTTAGAGGTAAAGTTCAAAAAAGGGGTCCGAAACTTAAACGCAGTCAATTACTTTCTTATTTCTGGATGGATTTTGAAATTACTTTGCAGAAATGTTAACCATCATGAGGCGATGTGTCACGTGCAAAACCCAGGTCCGTACCTCCAAGGTCAAGGTCATACTTGGAGGTCAAGTGTAAAAAAAAAGGGTCCAAAACTTAAACGCAGTCAATAACTTACTTGTTTCTGGATGGATTTTGAAATTACTTGGCAGAAATGTTGGCCATCGTGAGACAATCTGCCTCGCACAAAACCAAGGTCCTTACCTCCAAGGTCAAGGTCATACTTAGAGGTCAAATGTGCAAAAAGGATCCAAAACTTAAACACTGTCAATAACTTTCTATGGATGAGATAGTTTCAGGCGGGGGCATCCGTGTCCTATGGGCGCATTTCTAGTTTCTATATAGATAGATATTAACCCTAAGCTAGTAAGTACCATGTAAATCTTTGGGGCAGACGGCAATTTTATTTTTCAAACTATTTTTCAGGAATAAGGCTTCACTTTAATTCCAAATCATCTGCTGGGCAGAAAGATCACATGTAATTTATAGCCTTATTTTGTTTGAAAAATAGAAAAAATATTTGAAAATGACCTTTACAAATGTGAAGGGTTAAGAAGGCTAAGTTGAGTTTTTACTGATGTATATGTCTGAAGGCATATTTTTACTAGTCCTCTCTGATTTTACAGTCTATCACGCTTCGTTATTTGAACATACTGTTTGAAGAACTTGACAAAACACTACTGTCATAGATAAAAAAATTGTACTGTATAAGTCCTAAAAATGATCAACCATTAACATCAACCTCCTCTGTGTACAGGTTGAAGTGCCTCATTTATTTGCATGACACACCCAAGTGACATAGGGAATTCTTGCTTTAATTTTTAAAGTTTAATAACCTGGGATGCATTGAATCTTGCCAAGATTGTTACTTTCCACTTTTATCCCATTTTGTACGGGAAACCACAAAACGGGTAGTTGGCAAACAGCGCAGGCCCAGATCAGACGCCACAGAACGTGGCGTCTGATCAGGGCCTAAACTGTTTGCAAAATGTTCAGCCAGTTTCCAAATAGATTTTGAAACCTGGCACCCCTAAATTTTGAAATGGACACCTGCTGTATATAAGGAGGAAAATTCCATTTTGTGCAAAAAGGGTTGTTATTATTATATTTATTCAAATGCATGTATGTGCAAATTACCTATATCCCTTCACTTCACCCCCTTAACACATTGTATGTGGGGAGACCCAGATCAGATGCCACAGAACACATCTGATCAAGGCCTGCACTATTTGCTAACAGAATATTCCGTAAAAAATAGAATAAAAACGAAAAAAATAGGCCTGGCTCCTTATATGACAATTGGACTTGTCCAACAAATAGCAATGGAAGAGTCCACTAGCATATAATGAATGAGTTAACCATGTGAGTCATGGGGAATGTGATTGTTTCTCACAATTTTCAGCTTCTCTTTGTGAGTTTGGAACCAGTTGTTCACTCTTGGATGCTGACTATTCCAGTCTTTTCTAGTAGCTTTCTCTTTTACTTCTCTTTTACAGTTCTCTTTTACTCTTTTAGTTTAAGTGTCTACACAACAACCTCTTTATAACAGTTGTTGGGCTCCAATTTAAAGCAGATTCATGTTAGTTAAGCAACTGAGTTATGTATAGATTATATAGAAAACTGACCATTAATGGTCATTTTTCTAAATAATCTACATGTTCTTGGTATCTATCTTTATACTTGTTAATAATCCAAAACTGTTATAAAGAACGTTATAAAGAGGTCTAGATGCACTAACAATGGAATCCTGTCATAAGAAAGCCTATTTCTTAGGGTAGATACAATTCAACATGCTCAGCTACTCAGACTAGAAGAGTCTTAACTCTTATCCTACTAGGCATGGTAACTCCTACCTTCGCAAAAAGTGTAGATCCAGATCAGATGGCTTCTGAGGAAGCCATCTGATCAGGATCTACACTGTTTGGCATGCAGTTTGTGAATTGAAGGAATACATTATATCAAGTAATTTGACTGGTGGATAGTCAGAAATTGCTATGGCTAAATTAATTTATTCAGCAGGATAAGGGTTAAAATTTAGATATAGAAAGAAGAGATTTCTAGGCTGAGTGTACTACCTTAGCAGTGAAAACTTAGGTGCAGATCAGACAGTTCAGGGGCCAGTTGTTCAAAACTAATGACGTCGTTGGTTAACGTATCGTTAAAACTTTGATCATTAAATATGGCAAATATGCTAATATTTTTGCTGAAAAAATGTGAGCAGCTTTTGTGAAGCTGCTCACATTTTTTTCAGCAAAAATACCAAAATTTACGATATTGTACTTGCTAGAAGTGTTAACAATATGATCACTAACGAGCTCGTTAAGCTAACGATGCTTTGAACAACTGGGTCCAGATGTACAGGCTGATCTGCACCTGTTTTGTTCGCAAATGGCAAACACAGGTTTTGCATGAAATGACTTAAAATTATATTTTGATGAATTTAATCCACATATCAGAAGTTTAAGGGTAGATATGGCAAGATATGGCAACTAAATTTGTCTGTCTGTGTGTATGTGGGATGATGACCTCCAGCCAGTAAAATAAACATCTTGAGGTCCAATCTTGTCCCCTATCAACTGTTCTAGCCACTTACAGAGATAAATCACTTTACATTTGTTTAAATAAGACTTGTAAAGAAAAATATACCAGCAACTTATCATATATGAAATAATTTTAACCCTTTTATGTTGCATGAAAAAGACATTTTAATAACCGAATGTGGCATCTGATCATGACATACACTGTTTGCATGAAGTATTTAGTAAGAAATAGAAGTAGAAAAAATTCCTGTATTCCTGCATTAAGACCACTTTTGGGATGTCCAGAAGTGGTCGTATTGGTGGGGTGGTCTTAGTAACAGTTACAGAAAAGGAAAGCCAAATTTTGAGTAATGGGGTTCTTAAAAGTATAGTGGTCCTAGTGGTGGGTGGCCTTAGTGGAACAGATAGGCCTAAGCCAACAGTGAAGATCCAGATCAGACTGTTCCTGAAGATCAGGGTCTACACCATTTGCCATTACATCTGCACTTTTTGGACTTTTTATTAAAATTTAGGAGAAATACAGCAGGACATCAAGGTGTCCGAATATTCAGGATTTTTACGGTAATTTGATTGTTTGATTTGAGGTTTAACATCCCCGTCAACACTGTACAGGTCATTTTGGAGACGTTGCTTCCAATTTTGTGGGACTTTTACCCGAAAATGAGATGAAATGACATCTCAAACCCTGTCACCCAATGAAACCAATAGGGTTTATAAGCATGGATGGTCCGACTCTCACCGCTTCGCCTGGGCAGGCTTAGATCCTCTAAGCGGTTTACCAGTACTCGTCTGCGGTCGGTTTCAGCTCTGCGTGGAAGCATCATGCAGCCAATCTATTTCTTCAAGCCCCGATGGGTGGGGGCCGTATACGGTAATTTGAACATTGATACATGTTAGGTAAAGTTCTTGAAAGTTGTTAAGAGCTTAACCCTTATCCTGCTGCATTTCATTCATTTAAATTAGCAAACTGAATGACAAAGAGTGTAGATCCTGATCAGATGGCTTCAGAAGCCATCTGATCTGGATGTACACTGTTTGCAAAGGTAAAGGTTGTCATGATCAGCAGGATAAGGGTTAACCATTTTCCCCTGTGGTGCAGCGGACAAGCTATACGGGTCGCAAACAAGGGGTTGTGCCGTGGATAGATGCCATATGAACTTAGTTGTTGATGGGACGTAAAACTGAAACACACACACACATATGCCCCCCAAGTTTCTGAAGTAGAATCCTCTCTCTTTGAATTTGGACATGTACATCCTTGTAGAGGGGGTTTAGTACTTGTCCTGCTGAATGAATTAATTTTGTCACACCCTTTTCTGACTATCAGCCAATCAAATTACACAATATAATGTTTTCATTCAAATTTTCAAACTGAATGACAAACAGTATAGATCCAGATCAGAAGCCATCTGATCTTGATCTACACTGTTTGCAAAGGTTACTAAGGGATTGTCGTGTTCAGCGGAATAAGGGTTAACAGGCTGGTAAAAGTATTGATCCAGTTTCGAGCTGTCTCATCTGTATCTACATTGATTACATACATATCTAAAATTCTGAACCTGTCTGCAGGGTAAAATATTATTGTTAACACACTCATTTTCAAAAGCTTCTGGTATTATTCAGCCGAACATGAAATGTTGTAACTTCTTTTTTTAAGTTTTGAACAGCCAAACCCCTGATTGTGATACCTGTATTTAGAATACTGAGATGTTCATACATATTTCTTTTGACATCATGGTTATAGTTAAAAGACATTTTTAACCCTTATCTTGCTGTTCACGACAACATCTATCTTTGCAAACAGTGTAGATCCAGATCAGATGGCTTCTGGAGAAGCCATCTGATCAGGATCTACACTGTTTGACATCCAATTTATGAATTTGTAGGAATAAATTACATCAAGTAATCTGATTGGTTCAAAGTCAGAAATGGGTGTGGCTAAACTGAATATTCAGCAAGAGAAGGGTTAAGCTTGAAGCTAGAAACACATGAAAGTTTACAATCACAAAGTTAGCATAAAATCCTAAAAAGTGGAATACAAGTAGTGCTAGAGCAAGCACTGTGAGCCCTGTTCTGGCTGCTACTGGCTTGTCCTGTTTGCTATTCATAACCAGCGTACCATAAAAATCTAAAAAAATTGGACACCTTGAGGACTTGATGTCATTCTCCTAAAATATTAACCCTTGTCATGCTGAGCCCGGATATGTCTTATCTTTCAAACAATGTAGATCCGGATCAGATGGCTTCTGAAGAAGCCATCTGATCAGGATCTTCATTGTTTGTCATTCAGCTCATGAATTTGTTGCAATAATTTGTATCAAGTAATCTGATTGGTTGATAATCAGTAGTTGGTGTGGCATATTTAAATATTCAGCAGGACAAGGGTTAACAAATTATAGTTATACCAGATCCAGCAAGGATTCAAAAAGGTGCATACGGAATGATAAACAATGAAGACCCTGCTCAGACTGCTCCTTCAGGAGCAGTCTGATCTGGGTCTGCGGTGTTTGCTTAGGCCAATCTGTCCCAATACAAGTACTTATTATAGGATCATTACAGTGCATGTTTATGACTGAGTAAACCATGATAGCTCCAAATCAGAAAGTCTGTAATGAGGATGTTGGAGAGATCATTTTCTTTGTTTGTTGTAAGAAACATATGTTGTGGGTACTTGTTAGAATTGCCTCAATGAGGCAGTTGCCTCTTGGAAGATTAGCCATAATGCTAAATGTGTAACCCTCATTAAATAAAGCCTTTACTTACTTACTCACTTACTTGCAGTTCTAATAAGTACCCACAACACTCATTTTCATGGAAAAATAAGAAAAAATTATCCCATTACTACATGTTAATTGAAGGTAATTAATTATGAAAGGTGTCACCAAAGTATTTATAGTTCTTTTAATGTATGTTCACAGCTGGCAAAAATGATCCACAACATAAAAAAATGTCCTTTCTGGCTGAATTTGAATTAAAGATGTGCAGACAAACCTCATTTTGTTCAGACTTAACCCATATCTTGCTGTTCACGACAACCCCTATCTTTGCAAACAGTGTAGATCCAGATCAGATGGCTTCTGAAGAAGCCATCTGATCAGGATCTACACTGTTTGACATCAAGTTTATTGATTTGTAAGAATAAATTACATGAAGTAATCTGATTGGTTCAAAGTCAGAAATGGGTGGGGCTAAACCGAATATTCAGCAAGAGAAGGGTTAAGTGGGTAAGATATTTGGGTCATGTGTCTTGCTTCACTCCCTGGCAGGAATGTACAAAATGAACCACAAGGGTTGACATGTCGTTAAACCATTAGCCGGTACTTCAGTTTTCGCCCACCTGTTTAACCATCAGCTTGATATAAGTGAAATAATCTTGAAAGGCCCATAAAACCATAATCACAAATCATGGACAACGATGCACCTGTCAGCGCTGCATGAATGGGCAGGCTAGCCATGCCTTTATTGTTTACACTATGCCCGAAAGGTACTTTTTGACCCCTGTGCTCAAAGGTACTTTTTGACTCATTCAGGCTCAAGCCTTTTGATCTAACTTATACATCATTTTGATAGATAAAGCCCTTCTTAACCCTTGTTCTGCTGAGCCCGGATATGCCATTTCTTTGAAACAATGTAGATCCAGATCAGATGGCTTCTGAAGAAGCCATCTGATCAGGATCTACATTGTTTGTCATTCAGATTGTGAATTTGTTGTAATAATTTGCTACAGGTTATCTGATTGGTTGATAATCGGTAGTGGGTGTGGCCTATATGAATATTCAGCAGGACAAGGGTTAATGATGTGACTGTTATGTCATTTGATCTTATTCTATTTACCCTAAATATTCATATACCAAAACCCAAGCTTTAGCCCATCTGTCCCAATACTTAGGATCTTTATGGTATTTAACACCCGTGCAGACATCTTTGGGTCAGATAATACATGTAATGGATAATTAACCCTTCTCTTGCTGAATATTCAGGTTAGCCACACCCATTTCTGACTTTGAACCAATCAGATTACTTGATGTAATTTATTCTTACAAATTCATAAATTGAATGTCAAACAGTGTAGATCCTGATCAGATGGCTTCTTCAGAAGCCATCTGATCTGGATCTACACTGTTTCCAAAGATAGGGGTTGTCGCGAACAGCATGATAAGAGTTAATACTGTAAGGGTCCATTAAATATTTAGAGTACATGTATTTACCACTTAAAAGAAGATATACTGGGTACATCAAAATTGAAAAATTTGAAATATTATAAAATAACTTGAACTGCAGGAAGTAATAAATATGCACTCATTGGCATTTTTTTTTCCAAAAAAGTTTTTTTTTCTTTATGTACTGCAACAACCCCTCACGAGGATTACGTGCAGGTGTATATAACATACACTCCAGGTTTGCAGGATGAAAGCCTATATGTATACACAGTAATCATGTAATTATGGAAGGGGTCTTTTTATCTGCACAGGGGATGGTTCATCATGCACAGGGGGGCCTCCAGTTAAGGTCCCTATCCGAAACACAGTGCATTTGTGGCATTCATCCCTGCAAATGAACATGCCAGTGAAGGATGTTCACACACCGCAGTTTTATTACCCCTGCCGGGAATAGAACCGGGGGCTTCTAGCATGATAGGCAAGTGCACTAACCACTGAGCTACCACGCTCCACTGTCATTATTAATAATAATAATTAACCTTATTTATAGAGGGAAACACATTTATTACTTATCTTCCATGTGGCCCCCTTTTTTTCCTTTTCCTGGGTAGGAACCAGTACAAAGCAATGTGGATAAAGTCTCTTGCACACGGAAACAACACTTGGCACTTGGGATCGAACTGGCTACCTCTCTATCTCAAATCTGATGCTTTTCCACTTCACCACTGTACTCCACATGAAACTGCCAGCTGATCTGGATCGTTTACTGTTTTCAAAAGAGAATATAAATATATTTGGGTTCACCATGGCAATTAGGTGACAAACCAAATCAGTTGGGATAACAAAATCATAATGACCAAAGGGTGCTGAACAGTTTCAAATTTATAATCTTCAAATACATGTACACAACTAACTAATAGGGCTATACACATGATCATAGAGTGATTTATGAATGCATTTTTGCAAAAGTTTTTCTTGTAAGAGCTGGTATGGCCCTACTGAAACATTAATAGACAAGGCATAAAGCAGACTTTAAGCTATGCTTTCTTGCCATGAGTTATCATACATTATTAAGACTAATTCTGGAGTAGTTTTGGGGGTCATTTGTTTATCATTTGACCTAGAGTTACTAACCACAGAAGCTTCCTGCCTTAGCTATTGTTTGTATGGCTATCGCTGACCATGTACAAAATCCAGGTAATGTTTATTTATACCAGCACTATTCTTCTCTCTGTAAGGGTTGGTTATTTGTAAGATCTGGACTGGGCATGTGTACTTCAATATGGGCAAATGGTGAAGGCCCAGATCAGATGCTGCAGAATGCAGCATCTGATCTTGGTCTACACTGCCAAAAAATACTAGCATATAAGCGTTAATTAAACAGTATAAGTCTCAGTCCAGGACTATTTTCCCCCGCCTACACTCAGAGACAATTGATCAATCAGTGGTTCTTGTATCTTCATTTAAACATATATTGTTGGTACCATTTTAGAATAGCCTTTATCATATGACGTCGTTGATAAGCAGTGGATAACGTTGTGTAATAAATATCGTATGACCACACGTGTAATAACACTTTGGCGGGATTAAGAAACGTCATGACGACGTCCATGTCAACAATGCATTTCTTGTGGAAAAAACATCAGATTTAAAGGCGATAAAATCCAATTTAAAGTGGTCATATGATAAACAGAATCTTACACTCGTGATCATTTCATATGAAATTTATGAAACTCGCCAAAGGCTTGTTTCATAAATTTCATATGAAATGACCACTCGTGTAAGAACCTCTTTTTCTAAGACATTTCAGAAAGATTTAACCCACAACATATGTTTCAAAATAGAAATAAGGAAAATTATTCCTTAAGTAATACATATACCATAAAAACCCTAAAAAGTCAGACACCTTGAGGACTTGCTGTAATTCTCCTAAAATCAACAAATTTGTTTCATGATCCTGCAAGGAGTCCAAAATGTACAGGCACAATGGCAAACAGTGTAGACCCTGATCAGACTACTCCTGAGATCAGGAGCAGTCTGATCTGGGTCTGCACTGTTTGTTTAGGTCTGGCTGTCCCAATACTTAGGACCATTAGGTATATCCTGATGAGTTTCAGGTGTTATATAATTCTTCTGTCAGCACTTTTAATATTATTAGCAGTTTTCTTTCTTTCTGCTTGCAGGTTGCCATGGAGTTCTCGGTGGGAGTGAGGGGATGACTTTGTTTTGCTTCGCCACTTCCTGTGATGGTCAGTTTGGGCAAAATGTTTGTCTAGTATCATGTCAAACACAGAGAAACTATTAATCTAATTAATGGTAGACCATTTCAGCTCTGTAGACAACAAAATGAGGTTGCTGTGCAAACAGTGTAGATTCTGATGAGATGGCTCATAATGAGAAGGGCTGGTAACCAAGTCTGGGTTGGGTTTAAAAGCAAATATCAAGGTACAGACTAACCATTATCAGTGAGTTGAAGCAAAAGATAAATGAACACATGTATAGGATAATGATAAATTTTAACCCTTCATGTGCTTCAAAGAAAAAACAAAAAAAAATAACACAGGATAATGATGAAGAGAAAAAACACCTTTAAAATGCTGTCTGCTGGTCATAACCAGCACTTGAAGGGTTAAATAATTAACGATCTGGGCCCAGTTGTTCAAAACTAACAATGTCGTTAGTTAACATATCTTTAAAACTTCGATCATTTATTATGGCAAATACGCTAATATTTTTGCTAAAAACATGTGAGCAGCTTTTGCAGATGCAAAAGCTGCTCACATTTTTTCAGCAAAAATACCCCCAAAAAAATATTAAACTTGCTAGAACAGTTAACAATATGACCACTAACAAGCTCGTTAAGCTAACAATGCTTTGAAAAAACTGGCCCCTGTTCTTAATGTGATTGTCAAGCCTTATTTTATATGAAAACTAAGATAAACATAGTTTAAAAATGGAAGTCAGCAAAATGTCTTTATTGGCAGTTTAAGGGTTAACCCTTGTCCTGCTGAATATTCATATAAGCCACACCCACTGCCGATTATCAACCAATCAGATTACTTGATGCAAATTATTGCAACAAATTCATAATCTGAATGGCAAACAATGTAGATCCTGATCAGATGGCTTCGTCAGAACCCATCTGATCTGGATCTACATTGTTTCAAAGATAAGGCATATCCGGATTTAGCAGGACAAGGGTTAATAAATAGTTTATTTCATCAGAATCAACAGTGTTGGGTTGAATGTTAGCCCATTGCATGTGGGAAACCCCTAAAGGGGTACCTTGGCAAACAGTTCAGGCACAGAAGACACCCCAGAATGCGGCTTCTGATCAGGGCCTGTACTATTTTCTAAAATAGTATAAAAATGAAAAAAATAGGCCTGGCACCCCTTGTATGACAAATGGATTTGTCCAACATATAGCAGTGGGTTAACCAGTGGACCCGAAGTTACTAAGTGATCTTTGTGTGTTTGTTTGAATTGAGGTTTTACGTCCTCATCAACACTGTATAGGTCATTTTGGAGATGTTGCTTCCAATTTTGTGGGACTTTTACCCGACATTGAGATGAAATGACATCTCAAGCCCAGTCGCCCAATGAAACCAATAGGGTTTATAAGCATGGACGGTCCGACACTCACACCACTTTGCCTGAGCAGGCTTAGATACACTAAGCAGTTTATCAGTACTCCTGTGCGGTCAGTTTGTGCTGTGTGTGGAAGCATCATGCAGCCCAAATATTTATTTAACCCCTTTTGTACCAAATGGAATCTTCCTCCTTATAAATAGCAGGAGTCTATTTCAATATTTAGTGGTGTCAGGTTGTGGTTTCTTCAAAATTCATTTGGAAAATGGCTGAACATTTTGCAAATAGTGGAGGCCTTGATCAGACGCCGCATACTGCGGCGTCTGATCTGGGCCTGCACTGTTTGCCCTGGTACCTGTTTTGGGGTTTCCGGTACTAAATGGGTTAACACTAAGTGATCTAGAAGCTTCCCTGCAATTTTGTAGTTGACCAACAAAGCTGGAAAGAAATCCGAGTAACAGTTTTTCATAGCTGTCCTTTCCATGGGTTCTGTGAGGTCTAGAGTGCTGTGTAAAGAATGTTATCTGTAAAACATGGACTGAGTGCATGTTCTGCGATATTGGCAAACAGAGTAGACAAATATCAGATGCCGCAGTAACCTGGGTCAGCACTGTTTGGTTAAAGAACAAGAATTGACGGGTTAAATGAAGTTTAGGACTCGCTCAGTAACAGTTGACCAACTATAATGCTGTCAGTGCTTTGATTTTCCGTTGTTGACAAGTTGTGAGTGAGTGAAAATACTGGTCTGGTCAGTATATACTACAAAACTGATAATCTAATAAATGACTGACGTCACATCAGGGACAAATATAGAACTGTTGACCAAATGGTTGAAGTACAGAAGCTGACAATTAACCCTTTTTGTACCAAATGGAATCTTCCTCCTTATATATAGCAGGAGTTCATTTCAAAATTTGGGGGCGTCAGGTTGTGTTTTCATCAAAATTTATTTGGAAAATGACTGAACTTTTAGCAAATAGTGGAGGCCCTGATCAGATGCCGCATTCTGCGGCGTCTGATCTGGGCCTGTACTGTTTGCCAACTACCCGTTTTGGAGTTTCCGGTACTAAATGGGTTAATTCTCAAAGTTGTGAACAACAGGTCCCAGAAAGTTCTTGGGTTTGCTACTTGACTTGATAGATTTTGTAAGGTAACCGGGCACTAAAAGCACATAGGGGCTACCCCTGGGCTTGCTACTGTGCAACAATATCTTACAAAAATCCCTCCAAAATTAAAACTAAAGCATATTTCTCCATTAAAACATATGTTGTGGGTACTTGTTAGAATCACCTCATTTAGGCGGTTCTAACAAGACCCCACAATACATGTTTTTATTGGGAAATAATAAAAATTATCCTTTAATTATCCTTTCTGCTCATCCTTATCTGGAGTTTTATGGGCACATTCGTCATTAACCCTTTTTGGACCAAATGGAATCTTCCTCCTTATATATAGCATGAGTCCATTTCAAAATTTAGGGGTGTCAGTATGTGTTTTCTTCAAAATTTATTCGGAAAATGGCTTAACTTTTTGCAAGCAGTGTAGGCCCTGATCAGATGCCTCGTTCTGTGGCATCTGATCTGGGCCTGTACTGTTTGCCAAATACCCGTTTTAAGGTTTCCGGTACTAAAAGGGTTAAAATCACCCGTGTTTGCAAGTCTCATCTCATAGTAAAACAACATGTTTTACCCCTATATTAGCAGTGATAACCAAAAATGTGTCTTGAGACATGTGCACACAGCAAAGACCCAGATCAGCATGCACATCTGTGCAATCTGATCAGAATCTTTGCTGAATGCACTATATGGGTGGGCGTTGACCCAAACTTTCTTCATGCTGTCTTTGCATTACAATAACACACCCTGTGACATAGTGCATTTTCTCACATCTCCAAAATGGCTACTTTTCTGATGAAACTCTGTGATATTTTTCTTATTTTACTTCAAACATAGGTTGTGGCTGCTCATTAGAACCGCCTCATTGGGGCGGTTCTAACGAGTACCCACAACCTATGTATTGGAGCAGAAATAAGAAAAATAATGTATACCCCCATAAACCTCAGTTTTCTCTATATAAAGTGGGGTTTAGAGGGGTGTTCATTTCACGGACCTGTTCATGTGATGGAAGGCTGTATTGTGACTGCGTAGGTACACAACATGTGCAGACAGCAATGACTCAGATCAGACTGCACAAATGTGCAGTCTGATCTGAGTCTTCTCTGTGCATTATATGAGTGGTTGTTCACTCATGCTTTATTTTGACTGAGTGGGTACACAGTCTTCAGACTTGCACACAATAAAAACTCAGATCCGCATGCACATTCAAAAAGGCTGATCATTGTCTTTGCTGTGCACTATATGGTTGGCAATTGAGCCAAACTTAGGGAATTCTGTATTATGACTGAGTGGGTACACAGTCTTCAGATTTGCACACAATAAAACTCAGATCAGCCTGCACATTCAAGCAGTCTGACCTGAGTCTTATGGGTAGCTGTTGACCCAAACTTCGGTATTTATTTGTTTGATTTAAGGTTTAAGATCCCCATCAACACTGTTTAGGTCATTTTGAAGACATTGCTTCCAATTTTGTGAGAACTTTACCCGACATTGAGATGAATTGCTGCCCAATGACATTAATAGGGTTTAAATGCATGGATGGTAGCTCACAATACATTACCTGGGCAAGCATAGACCTTCTGAGCACTTTTACCAGTACTCATATACATGTGCGGCCGGTTTCAGCTGTGCGTCGAAACATCGTGCAGCCCAATCTATTGCTCCTTGATGGGTGGGCGCCACCTAAACTTAGATATGGTAGTTTTCTGACTCAATGGTTGCAGAGGCTGATTTGAGTCATTGCCGTGTGCACGTCTGAAGATACGGTTGCTGGTTGTCATAATGATATGGGAGTAAGACAAACTTGTCATTACGAAAACACGCCTATACAAATACATTGTAAACTTTACCAATTTTAAGATGAAAAATGTGATATTTTTCTTATTTCTGCTCAAAATATAGATTGTGGGTACTCTTTAGAACTGCCTTGATGAGGCGGTTCTAACCAGTACCCACAATCTATATTTTAGAGCAGAATTTAGAAAAATAAGGTATACCCCTGTAAACCCAGTTGTTCTGTATAAAAGTGGGGTTCAAAGGGGTCAGAATTATATAGGTGTGTTTTCATGATGTGTTGTTATAGTACCATCACTTACATTAATGTTAGTGTTAAACACTTTAAACCATGATCATTTATTGTTGTAAATAAACTTTAATGTACAAATTGCTCCCTCTTAACCTTTTGTTTTACTACCATACCATGATTTCTTCTGAAAGCACGAAAAATACAGAATACCGTAATAATCCTATGTATTTGGACAGACAGGCCTAAGCAAACAGTGCAGACCTAGATCAGACTGCTCCTTGAGGAGCAGTCTGATCAGGGTCTACATTGTTTGCCATTCCATCTGTACTTTTTGGACTCCTGGCTGGATCATGAAATAAATTTGTTAAAATTTTTGGAGAATTACAGCAAGTTTTCAAGGTCTCCATATTTTTAGGATTTTTGCGGTATGTAATTTTCCTGAAGTTTCTGGAAATAACTCATCCAAAACGTATATAAATGATGAATATCCCAGTCAGATAAGGATAATAAAGATGTGACGGTGAAGTGGATAAGCTGCTGATCTGAAGTTTCTGGAAATAACTCATCCAAAACGTATATAAATGATGAATATCCCAGTCAGATAAGGATAATAATAGGGATTATCAACTAAATGATAATCCCATTTATTTGGTGCGAACAAATTGAATGGACTGTCATTAATGTGTCATGATTGCAGCTTCAGGGTGGCTTGACCTCTCATTATTTAGGTTTAAACAATGTCTGATCGCAATTTCGATCTCGTCATCCACCATGACAGTTGGTCCAGGTTACTGGACGCTTGCACCGTGTTTGTTATTCAGCAGTCAAGCGTCTTAAGGGCCAAACTATGGTTTGGCGTCTTGCGCATGCTCAGGGAAACCTTCCTTTTCCGTTTTCAAATCCAGCAAAAGAAAGTTGTATTTTTTAAGAAGAATCTAAAACTAAAAATCCAGCAAGAGAAAGTTGTCGGGACTCGGTTGAGATATGTTTCATAATAAAAGAAGAAGAGGGTGTCCTTTAGCTATAATATAAGAATTTCCATTGGTTGACCTCGAACAACAATAATAGTATCGGTACTTTCGTTTTGCAACCGGAAATGATAAAATGCGTTAGTGACGAGGTACAACTAAATAGGGAAAAGTGACAACGAAGACAGTTCACCGTTACGAAAATATTAGGAAAAGTGACACTACGGCGGCATAAAAATCGCCATTTTAATTGCAAAATATACATGGGTGACAATGGTGGCCCTGCGAGTTTTTGGTACCTTATAAAGCTTGGGGAAAAATGTTATTATGGAAGATAAATAGTATGCTGCGAAGAAATTAAAGGGCTAAATATGATTTCTGATATAAGGACGGTCGGCCGGGAACTCTTCAGTAAAAAGAAACAAAGAACGGATATCTTTCCCGCCAGTTTCTCATTTGGTGGAGGTGAAAGCTTCGGTTTTTATTGCTAAAATTTGATCATTTTTGAACAGTTAAAAGCAAAATCTTTGCCAGAGGTGTGGGACTGATTGAAAATATTTCTTGTGTACATTTGGTAAGGGGAATTTCCACAGGGGTCATGACCTTTGGCACTCATTGTGTAACGTTAAATTAACTTACAGTACCATATTTTAAGTAAATACGCTTTTAGAATTTTCTTTATATTTTTGAAGGGATTATGCCTCGACTTTCGGGTATAATAGCGTCAGTCTGGGTTGTCAGAGTTAAACAGCGCAGGCATTGTGGGATAGCTTGACGGCTCGGCTGACCAGCTATGTTATTTTTAAATATGCAAATGACCATGTGTTTGTCGAATGTTAGTTTATTTATGAACACCCGACCTACTTTTGAGCCGGACATAGCCGCTTGAATCACAGGTGTGATATACCGGTATTATCGATAGTAACCTGTCAATTAAACATATATTGGGAATTCAATGACCACAAACAATATATTTTCTAAAGGTAATTTTATTGACTTTCAAAACATATTTGAAGCCACAAACCTCATCTGATTCGATATGACAGAGTGGCTGGACCTTTTGACTCTTGTCCGCTATGAACTCTGCACATATCACCATTAGGTCTTGTATATTATATTGTGCAAATTGTACAAGCTTAAGGCTGTGGTTGCCTTTTGGTAAATTCCGATATAAAAGGAAAATTTGGGCTATTACTCGTCTCTCCTTTAGACTCTGATCAGCTCAGCTTCAAGCTTGACGGGAAGTTTTATTTTGTTTAAGCAATGCCATTTGGTCGCAGCATAGCACGCCAGACTTTCGAGACTGTCGCTACTTTTTTGGAATTCTGGGTAGCTAGACATGTTTCTGAGGGACGATTCATATGTTATCTTGACAGTTTCCTGCTTGGTACTAGGGAGTCCATTTTGTGGGCAATTTATAAATGTTACATGTGGTTTATCAAAGATACACTGTCACCTTCGCATCACAGCAAATATGAAGGAATTTGAACTTTGGGTACAATTTTTCAAAAAAAAAAAAAAAAAAACTTGGGTATTTCCGTTTCTCATGACCGGTTCTGGATGTCAAATGAGGACTTACAGCACTGCACCATTCGTGCAAGGGGTTTGAACTCGGTTTTGGTGCCTACTTTGTAGGTAATGAGATAAGACCAGTGGTCCAGTGGATAATTTTTCCATCTTTGGAGCATCTTCTGTTATTTATTTTTGATTTATAAAAAAAAAAAAAAAAACAGTAGTGTATTGGGAACTGCACCCTGCAGTACACCACATTCTATTCAAAATTACAGACCAGCCTTACCAAGTCACGGAAGGCAATGTTAATCGAGATATTTCCATGACATATTAAAAATGTAGAGTGCCGAGCACTGAACTTTGCAGTACACAACATTCTTTTCAAATCTACGGATCAACCTTACCACTCACGGAGGGTAATGTTTAATGAGATATTTCCATTTATGTATTTATTTATTTATTTATTTTAATTTATGCATTTATTAAAATGTAGAGTACTGAGCACTGCACCTTGCAGTACACCACATTCTAATCACACATACCCACTCACGCAGGGTAATGTTGGATGAGATAGTTCTAATCAGATAAATAAACTAGATAAATATTTAATTCATCTTTAGAATTAGTTGAGACATAACTGCCCTCCAACAATATTGTGCATCCCACTTGCAATCAATGCATCTATATGTTGCCTTGGTTGTCAAACAATATACGATGTGGAAGCCTGAGGGTAGTCTAGACTTCTTTTGCCTCCGGAATGGCCATTCATTAAAGCACTGTCAGCTCAGTGGCATTCTTGTGACAGTAGGACTTCCAAAGCAACTTTATGCTGCACATTCCTTTAGAATTGGAAGGGCTATTAATTTGGCAGCTAAGGGTATTCTAGTTTAGCCATAAAAGAACTTGGTTGATGGAAAACTGGGTCGGTAACATAGTACATAATTTTTTAAATTGTCTGTTACAGATATATTGATTATCGGTGATTCCCTGGTTTCACACCTTGCTGACAGTGTATCAGCTCTCAGACCTCCAGCTAATGCAGTGATTGTTAGCTAAAATTTTTATTAGGGTTCAGCGGTGCACTGGGATCACTACGACACCGAGCTCCAATGGTTGCTGCAGTTTCATTCAACCCTTGTGATGATAATTATTCACCTCGGGGGCAACAACCTTGTTGAGTGGTCCCAAAGCAAACTTCTTATAGACTTTTAAAAGCTAATTTGCATACATGGCTTCTATCTATCCCGAAGCCCAAACGGTATGATCAGACATCCTCCCTAATTGTCAGTCGTGGCTGTGGGCGGACAACACTCATGAAGGGCTTAAAAAGCTGGATCAAAGGAGGCGTATAAACCAATCGGGTAGACAGCCTGCTTTAATTGTAGTGAACGAACAATCAAGCATGTGCTCGATTTCAATACAACAGGGCTATTTAAGACGAATAGGGTTCATCTAACTGCTGTGGGCAATATCATATTTTTAAATACATTTGAGGAAGTAGTCAATCAATTTGTTACAGACCCTTCTTCCCAAATGTAAAATCCTAATATGTAGTTAGAATAACAGGACAAGGATAAAAAGGCTATATTCATAAAAATGTTGACTTGCTGAATTGGGGGACAAATTTATGTGGGGCATCATAAATTTGCTGTGGCGGAATTCAGCATTCGATAGGGGGGACGCTTTGCTTAGACAGCTGTTTGGTTGTAATGAAACTTTACGCCTTGAGCCTAGATTCCAAATACTGGTTGCTGGGAGCAAGGCTGAAGTTTGTTTCTTTCAGGACTTCTACTTGGACTGGGTGGCATCTCCTTCATGGAAGTGGTCCGCCATAACCTGAAGATTTGTTCTTGAGCCTAGATTCCGGGTACTGGTTGCTGGGAGCAGAGCTGAGGCTTGTTTCTTTCAGAACTTCTTGAACTGGGTGGCGTCTCCTTCAGGGAAGTGGTTCGCCATAGCCTGAGGATGTGTTCCCCCCCAGGGTCATACTAAAACTTTCTAAATTGCAAGTCATAAGTAAGGTTAGCACGTGCAGCCGGGGCTATTTGAATATATGTAATATGGGATGGATTTCATGGTATGCATTGCATAATGCAGAAGATGGTATGGAATGCGTGTCATGGAATGCATTTTGGAGTGCACATTACGGAGTGCTCACTGTCAAGATTAGTTGGAGTGCATAAATTGGACTGCACAAGAGTTGGGATAGAATGGAGCGTACAAATAGGATGTGCGCAATATCTGGATTTTTACATAATTTGGAGCGTACAGTCAGGATGTGCGCAATATTTAGAATGCTAAAAAATTGTAAAGTATACAAACAAGATGTATGCAATATTTGGAATACTTGGAGCGTACAAATAGGATGTGCGCAATATTTGGATTGTTACAAAATTTGGAGCGTACAAACAGGATGTGCGCAATATTTGGAATGTTAAAAAATTGTGGAGCGTACAAACAGGATGTACGCAATATTTGGAATACTCTGTTACAAAATTTGGAGCGTACTATAGGAAGTGCGCAATTTTTGGAATGTTACAAAATCTTGGAGCACACATTAGAATGCTATAAAATGGTAAAGCATACAAACAAGATGTATGCAATATTTGGAATACTTGGAGCGTACAAATAGGATGTGCGCAATATTTGGATTGTTACAAAATTTGGAGCGTACAAACAGGATGTGCGCAATATTCGGAATGTTAAAAAATTGTGGAGCGTACAAACAGGATGTACGCAATATTTGGAATACTCTGTTACAAAATTTGGAGGGTACTATAGGAAGTGCGCAATTTTTGGAATGTTACAAAATCTTGGAGCACACATTTGGAGTGTGCGCATATTTTGGAATACTCAAAATTCAAAATTGGACTGCACAATATTTTGAGTGCAAACAAATTAATAATTTGGTGCCCGTTTTCGTGCGAGCAAGGTTATATGCTGTCACTGCGTCCCCCCTTCGACCTGAATCTACTCGGTGTCCATATACTGCCAATAATGTTTTATGTGAAAAAGGAGATAAATAAAAGTAGTTGTATCTATATATATTTTGTTGTTAAGTGAGCATCCTTAATAATAGGGATTATCAACTAAATGATAATCCCATTTATTTGGTGCGAACAAATTGAATGGACTGTCATTAATGTGTCATGATTGCAGCTTCAGGGTGGCTTGACCTCTCATTATTTAGGTTTAAACAATGTCTGATCGCAATTTCGATCTCGTCATCCACCATGACAGTTGGTCCAGGTTACTGGACGCTTGCACCGTGTTTGTTATTCAGCAGTCAAGCGTCTTAAGGGCCAAACTATGGTTTGGCGTCTTGCGCATGCTCAGGGAAACCTTCCTTTTCCGTTTTCAAATCCAGCAAAAGAAAGTTGTATTTTTTAAGAAGAATCTAAAACCCACCCACCCGCCGCTGTCGTTGTGATATTATTGGCAGTCCAGGAAGTTTAATACCTGATACTGTCTTAAGTTCTTTTCATTTCAGGCTTGTTTGGTGCCTCCTGGGGCTGAGGCTGGCATGTCCTAATTAAAGATGCTGTACATACGATAGTCTACTTGTATAAATATAGCAACAATACTTAGTTCTATAAGTCAATATATAATTAACAAATAAGTAAATAAGTGTTAAATTGGATATATATATTATTCTCCCGACGCTGGATATTATTCTCCCGTTGCTGTAGAGTGACTGTTGGATGTGACAACGCTGCCTATCGACGTATATCTTCGACTGGCCCACAAAATGGATTGATGTGTTAACACTATATATATGTATACTGGCTACTTAGTGACGTTTAATGCCCATGGTTTTAACTACATATACGCATGTGACATTGAACATAAACTAAAAGCCCAAAATTCAGCCCATAATGGAATCAATGATCACAAAGGACAAGAAAATATAATCTACACTATGATGTAGACTCCAGATCGGTTGTTTATGGCCACTTAATTTCTTCACCGAGAGATTCTGCTGACTTTTGATCAGCTGAGCTTCGAGGTGCAATGCGGAATTCAGCATTCGATAGGGGGGACGCTTTGCTTAGACAGCTGTTTGGTTGTAATGAAACTTTACGCCTTGAGCCTAGATTCCAAATACTGGTTGCTGGGAGCAAGGCTGAAGTTTGTTTCTTTCAGGACTTCTACTTGGACTGGGTGGCATCTCCTTCATGGAAGTGGTCCGCCATAACCTGAAGATTTGTTCTTGAGCCTAGATTCCGGGTACTGGTTGCTGGGAGCAGAGCTGAGGCTTGTTTCTTTCAGAACTTCTTGAACTGGGTGGCGTCTCCTTCAGGGAAGTGGTTCGCCATAGCCTGAGGATGTGTTCCCCCCAGGGTCATACTAAAACTTTCTAAATTGCAAGTCATAAGTAAGGTTCGCACGTGCAGCCGGGGCTATTTGAATATATGTAATATGGGATGGATTTCATGGTATGCATTGCATAATGCAGAAGATGGTATGGAATGCGTGTCATGGAATGCATTTTGGAGTGCACATTACGGAGTGCTCACTGTCAAGATTAGTTGGAGTGCATAAATTGGACTGCACAAGAGTTGGGATAGAATGGAGCGTACAAATAGGATGTGCGCAATATCTGGATTTTTACATAATTTGGAGCGTACAGTCAGGATGTGCGCAATATTTAGAATGCTAAAAAATTGTAAAGTATACAAACAAGATGTATGCAATATTTGGAATACTTGGAGCGTACAAATAGGATGTGCGCAGTATTTGGATTGTTACAAAATTTGGAGCGTACAAACAGGATGTGCGCAATATTTGGAATGTTAAAAAATTGTGGAGCGTACAAACAGGATGTACGCAATATTTGGAATACTCTGTTACAAAATTTGGAGCGTACTATAGGAAGTGCGCAATTTTTGGAATGTTACAAAATCTTGGAGCACACATTAGAATGCTAAAAAATGGTAAAGCATACAAACAAGATGTATGCAATATTTGGAATACTTGGAGCGTACAAATAGGATGTGCGCAATATTTGGATTGTTACAAAATTTGGAGCATACAAACAGGATGTGCGCAATATTTGGAATGTTAAAAAATTGTGGAGCGTACAAACAGGATGTACGCAATATTTGGAATACTCTGTTACAAAATTTGGAGCGTACTATAGGAAGTGCGCAATTTTTGGAATGTTACAAAATCTTGGAGCACACATTTGGAGTGTGCCCATATTTTGGAATACTCAAAATTCAAAATTGGACTGCACAATATTTTGAGTGCAAACAAATTAATAATTTGGTGCCCGTTTTCGTGCGAGCAAGGTTATATGCTGTCACTGCGTCCCCCCTTCGACCTGAATCTACTCGGTGTCCATATACTGCCAAAAATGTTTTATGTGAAAAAGGAGATAAATAAAAGTAGTTGTATCTATATATATTTTGTTGTTAAGTGAGCATCCTTAATAAAGATGTGACGGTGAAGTGGATAAGCTGCTGATCTTATATACCAGAGCCCAGAAGAGTCATTATACCTAAGCTTTACAATCACACAGCCCACAGTTTAGCAATAAGACTTCTCTCCATCACACATTTGATGTTGTTTGCAATGAAAATTAAAGATGTGTAAAAAGCTTTGTGGCACATGTTAAACTTTCTATCATGTGCTTCTGAACAGGTTTTAGAGATGACTGACAACATGGGCTCAAAAGGTTGCATAACTTGTCCTTCTCAGTTGATTGCTGAAACTTTCAGACTACTGACGTAATGTTAATAACATTTTTATCCCCCGACCGAATAGGTTCGGGGGATATAGCGATCAGCCTGGCGTCCTTCCGTCTGTCTGTCTGTCCGTCCGTCCGTCCGTAGACGCAACCTTATGATGGCCATAACTCCTATACCCTTTGAGATTCATTGATTGTTCTTGGCACAATTGTTCACAAGGCTGAGAAGGCATGTCATGCGCAAGAACCAGAACTCTGGATGCCATACTTTTTAGCTCACCATCACGTAGTGACCAGGTGAGCTTTTGGGATCACTTTGCATCCGTCGTGCGTCCGTCCGTCCGTCCATAAACAATTCTTTAAACAACATCTCCTCCTAAACCACTGATCGAATTTTGACCAAACTTCACAGGAATGATCCTTAGGCGGTCCCCTTTCAAAGTTGTTCAAATGGTTCCGGTCCGTTGCACATCTAGGTCATAGGAGCCAAAAACAGATTTTTTTCACCAAAAACTTAAAAAATCTTCTTCTCTAAAACCACAAGGCCCAGGTCTTTGATATTTGGTATGAAGCTTCATCTAGTGGACCTCTACCAAGATTGTTCAAATTATAGTGCTCGGGCCAAAAATGCCCCCGCTCCGGGGCCCTTTGGTTTTACATGGGCTTATATAGGGAAAATCTTTAAAAATCTTCTTCTCTGAAACCGTAAGGCCCAGGTCTTTGATATTTGGTATGAAGCTTCATCTTGTAGACCCCTACCAAGATTGTTCAAATTATAGTGCTGGGTCCAAAAATGCCCCCGCTCTGGGGCCCTTTGGTTTTACATGGGCTTAGATAGGGAAAATCTTTAAAAATCTTCTTCTCTGAAACTGCAAGGCCCAGGTCTTTGATATTTGGTATGAAGCTTCATCTAGTGGACCCCTACCAAGATTGTTCAAATTATAGTGCTGGGGCAAAAAATGCCCCCACTCCAGGGCCCTTTGGTTTTACATGGGCTTATATAGGGGAGAGCTTTAAAAATCTTCTTCTCTAAAACAGTAAGGCCCAGGTCTTTGATTTTTGGTATGAAGCTTCATCTAGGGGACCCCTACCAAGATTGTTCAAATTATAGGGCTATGGCCAAAAATGCCCCCGCCCCGGGGCCCTTTGGTTTTACATGGGCTTATATTGGGAAAATCTTTAAAAATCTTTTTCTCTGAAACCGCAAGGCCTAGGTCTTTGATATTTGGTATGAAGCTTCATCTAGTGGACCCTTACCAAGATTGTTCAAATTATAGTGCTGGGGTCAAATATGCCCCCGCTCCGGGGCCCTTTGGTTTTACATGGGCTTATATAGGGAAAATCTTTAAAAATCATCTTCTCTGAAACCGCAAGGCCCAGGTCTTTGATATTTGGTATGAATCTTCATCTAGTGGACCCCTACCAAGATTGTTCAAATTATAGTGCTGGAGCCAAAAATGACCCCGCCCCGGGGCCCTTTGGTTTTACATGGGCTTATATAGGGAAAATCTTTAAAAATCTTCTTCTCTGAAACCGCAAGGCCTAGGTCTTTGATATTTGGTATGAAGCTTCATCTAGTGGACCCCTACCAAGATTGTTCAAATTATAGTGCTGGGGTCAAATATGCCCCCACTCTTGGGCCCTTTGGTTTAACATGGGCTTATATAGGGAAAATCTTTAAAAATTTTCTTCTCTGAAACCATAGGCCCATGTCTTTGATATTTGGTATGAAGCTTCACCCCACAAGGCCCAGGTCCTCCCCCCCCCCCTAAGCCCTGGGCCTCATGGTTTTACATGGGCTTATATAGGGAAAATCTTTAAAAATCTTCTTCTCTGAAACCGCAAGACCCAGGTCTTTGATATTTGGTATGAGGCTTCATCTTGTGGACCCCTACCAAGATTGTTCAAATTATAGTGCTGGGGCCAAAAATGCCCCCGCCCCGGGGCCCTTTAGTTTCACATGGGCTTATATTGGAAAAATCTTTATTAATCTTTTTCTCTGAAACCGCAAGGCCCAGGTCTTTGTTATTTGGTATGAAGCTTCATTTAGTGGACCCTTCAAATTATAGTGCTGGGGCCAAAAATGCCCCCGCCCCGGGGCCCTTTGGTTTTACATGGGCTTATATAGGGAAAATCTTTAAAAATCTTCTTCTCTGAAACGGCAAGGCCCAGGTCTTTGATATTTGGTATGAAGCTTCATCTTGTGGATCTCTAACAAGATTGTTCAGATTATAGTCCTGGGGCCAAAAATGCCCCCGCTCCGGGGCCCTTTGGTTTTACATAGACTTATATAGGGAAAATCTTGAAAAATCTTCTTCTCTGAAACCATAAGGCCTAGGTCTTTGATATTTGGTATGAAGCTTCATCTAGTGGACCTCTACCAAGATTGTTCAAATTATAGTCATAGGGCCAGAATGCCCCTGCCTTTGGGCCCTTTGGTGTTACATAGGCTTATATAGTCAAAATCTTTAAACATCTTCTTCTGTGAAACCACAACGCCTAGGTCTTTGATATTTGGTGTGAAATGTCATTTAGTGGACCTCTATCAAGATTGTTCACATTATAGCCCTTGGGCCAAAAATGCCCTTGCCCGAGACCCATTGGTTTTACATAAGAGATAGTCTTTGAAAATCTGCTTCTCTGAAACTGCAAGGCCCATGCTTTTGATATTTGGTATGTAGCTTCATCTAGTGGACCTCTACCCGGGCCCTTTGGTTTTACATAATATATAGAGATAATCTTTGAAAATCTTCTTCTCTGATACAGCAAGGTCCAGGTCTATTTGGTGTGAAGCTTCATCTAGTGGACCTAGCCCCGGGGCAATTTGGTTTTACATAGGCTTTTGCAGGGAATATCTTTAAAAAAATCTTCTTCTCTGAAACTGCAAGGACCAGGTCTTAGATATTACTGGACCTTTGCCAAGATTGTTCAATTTATAGCCTTTGTTGATATTTGGTATGAAGATTCACCTTTTTAGACCTCCCTCAACATTATGCACATTATAACCCTGGGGTCAATAATGGCCCTTTCCTGGGCCCACTTGTTACTCTATGGATCAGATGAGCGATCCAGGGCCATCATGGCCCTCTTGTGTTTAATATTGGGATCACTTTTTGTCTGTCATCCGTGCGTAAACAATTTCTTCAAACGACATCTCCCCTTAAACCACTGATCGGATTTTGACCAAACTTCACGGGAATGATCCTTAGGGGGTCCCCTTTCAAAGTTGTTCAAATGGTTCCGGTCCATTGCACATATAGGTCACAGGAGCCAAAAATAGATTTTTTCAATGAAAACTTAAAAAATCTTCTTCTCTGAAACCGCAAGGCCCAGGTCTTTGATATTTGGTATGAAGCTTCATCTAGTGGACCCCTACCAAGATTGTTCAAATTATAGTGCTGGGGCCAAAAATGCCCCCGCCCCGGAGCCCTTTGGTTTTACATGGGCTTATATAGGAAAATCTTCAAAAATCTTCCTTCTCTGAAACCACAAGGGCCAGGTCTTTGATTTTTGGTATGAAGCTTCATCTAGTGGACCCCTACCAAGATTGTTCAAATTATTGTGCTGGGGCCAAAAATGCCCCTGCCCCGGGGCTCTTTGGTTTTACTTAGGCTTATATAGGGAAAATCTTTAAAAATCTTCTTCTCTGAAACCGCAAGGCCCATGTCTTTGATATTTGATATGAAGCTTCATCTAGTGGACCCCTACCAAGATTGTTCAAATTATAGTGCTGGGGCCAAAAATGCCCCCGCCCCGGGTCCCTTTGGTTTTACATGGGCTTATATAGGGAAAATCTTTAAAAATCTTCTTCTCTGAAACTGCAAGGCCCATGTCTTTGCTATTTGGTATGAAGCTTCATCTAGTGGACCCCTACCAAGATTTTTCAAATTAAAGTGCTGGGGCCAAAAATGCCCCCGCCCGGGGGCCCTTTGGTTTTACATAGGCTTATATAGGGAAAATCTTCTTATCTGAAACCGCAAGGCCCATGTCTTTGATATTTGATACGAAGCTTCATCTAGTGGACCCCTACCAATATTGTTCAAATTAAAGTGCTGGGGCCAAAAATTCCCCCGCCCTGGGCCCTTTGGTTTTACATGGGCTTATATAGGGAAAATCTTTAAAAATCTTCTTCTCTGAAACTGCAAGGCCCATGTCTTTGCTATTTGGTATGAAGCTTCATCTAGTGGACCCCTACCAAGATTGTTCAAATTATAGTGCTGGGACCAAAAATGCCCCCGCCCGGGGGCCCTTTGATTTTACATAGGCTTATGTAGGGAAAATCACTAAAAATCTTCTTCTCTGAAACTGCAAGGCCAAGGTCTTTGATATTTGGTATGAAGCTTCATCTTGTGGATCTCTACCAAGATTGTTCCAATTATAGTGCTGGGGCCAAAAATGCCCCCGCTCTGGGGCCCTTTGGTTTTACATAGACTTATATAGGGAAAATCTTGAAAAATCTTCTTCTTTGAAACCAGAAGACCTAGATCTTTGATATTTGGTATGTAGCTTCAGCTAGTGGACATCTACCAAGCCCTGAGGCCAAAAATGCCCCCACCTCGGGCCCTTTGGTTTTACATAGACTTATATAGGAAAATCTTTAAAAATCTTCTCTTTAACTGCAAGGCCCATGTCTTTGATATTTGGTATGGAGCTTCATCTAGTGGACAATTATAGCCTTTGTTGATATTTGGTATGAAGATTCACCTTTCTATACCTCCCTCAACATTATGCACATTATAACCTTGGTCAATAATGGTCCTCCCCGGGGCCCACTTGTTACTCTATGGATCAGGTGAGCGATCCAGGGCCATCATGGCCCTCTTGTGTTTTATAATAGGATCACTTTTTGTCTGTCATCCGTGCGTAAACAATTTCTTCAAACGACATCTCCTCCTAAACCACTGATCGAATTTTGACCAAACTTCACAGGAATGATCCTTAGGTGGTCACCTTTCAAAGTTGTTCAAATGGTTCCGGTCCATTGCACATATATGTCACAGGAGCCAAAAATAGATTTTTTCACCGAAAACTTAAAAAATTTTCTTCTTCTCTGAAACCGCAAGGCCCAGGTCTTTGATATTTGGCATGAAGCTTCATCTAGTGTAGCCCTACCAAGATTGTTCAAATTATAGGGTTGGGGCCCAAAATGCCCCCGCCCCGGGCCCTTTGGTTTTACATGGTCTTATATAGGGAAAATCTGTAAAAATCTTCTTCTCTGAAACCGCAAGGCCCAGGTCTTTGATATTTGATATGAAGCTTCCTCTAGTGGACCCCTACCAAGATTGTTCAAATTATAGTGCTGGGGCCAAAAATGCCCCCACCCCAGGGCCCATTGGTTTTACATGGGCTCATATAGGGAAAATCTTTAAAAATCTTCTTCTCTGAAACTGCAATGCACAGGTCTTTGCTATTTGGTATGAAGCTTCATATAGTGGACCCCTTCCAAGATTGTTCACATTATAGTGCAGGGGCCAAAAATGCCCCCGCCCTGGGGCCCTTTGGTTTTACATAGGCTTATGAAGGGAAATCTTTAAAAATCTTCTTCTCTGAAACTGCAAGGCTTAGGTCTTTGACATTTGGTATGAAGCTTCATCTTGTGGACCTCTACCAAGATTGTTCAAATTATAGCCTGGGGCCAAAGATGCCCCTGCCCCAAGACCCTTTGGTTTTCCATAGACTTACATAGGGAAAAAAAAGAAGCCTCCGTGGTGCAGTGGTTACGCTACTCGCCTTGTAAACCAGGGATCGCAGGATCGATCCCGGGCTTTCCCAGACTTTCGGATGAGTCTTTAAACCGAGGTCCCGTCTCCGTATGACCTTAGCTGTTGGTGGGACGTAAAACTAAAACTCACTCACTCACATAGGGAAAATGGGAAAATCTTGAAAAATCTTCATCTCTGAAACCACAAGGCCTAGGTCTTTGATATTTGGTATGAAGCTTCAGCTAGTGGACCTCTACTAAGATTGTTCAAATTATAGCCCTGAGGCCAAAAATGCCCCTGCTCCAAGACCCTTTGGTTTTACATAGACTTATATAGGGAAATCTTAAAAAATCTTCTTCTCTGAAACTGCAAGGCCCATGTCTTTGATATTTGGTATGGAGCTTCATCTAGTGGACAATTATAGATTTTGTTGATATTTGGTATGAAGCTTCACCTTTTTAGACCTCCCTCAACATTATGCACATTATAACCTTGGGGTCAATAATGGCCCTTCCCGGCGCCCACTTGTTACTCTATGGATCAGGTGAGCGATCCAGGGCCATCATGGCCCTCTTGTTTAGTTATCTCCCCTTTTAATAAAATAGAATGACTACTTTGTGATGGCCATAACTCCAATACCCTTAGAGATATATTGATGGTACCTGGCACAGTTGTTCACTAGGCTGAGATGGCGTGTCATGCACAAGAACCACAACTCTGGTTGCCATGTTTTTTTAGTTATCTCCCCTTCGAATAAAATAGAGAGACAGCCTTGTGATGGCCATAACTCCAATACCCTTTAAGATATATTGATGATACCTGGCACAGTTGTTCACAAGGCCAAGACGGCGTGTCATGCACAAGAACTACAACTCTGGGTGCCATGGTTTTTGAGTTATCTCCCCTTCCAATAAAATAGACTCACTACCTTGTGATGGCCACATCTCCAATACTCTTTGAGATATATTGATGGTACACATCTACTTGGTACAGTTGTACATGAGGTTAAGCAGGTGTGTCATGTGCAAGAACCACTACTCTGGGTGCCCTGGTTTTTTTAATTATCTCCCCTGACAATATAACCTTGTGATGGCCATAACTCCAATACCCTTTGAGATATATTGAGGGTACTTGGCACAATTGTATACAAGGTTGAGACGGCACTTTATGCCTAAGAACCACAACTCTGGGTGCTATGGTATTTGAGTTATCTCCCCTTCCATTATAGCAGTATGGCCACCTTGTGATCACCATACCTCCGATACCCTTTGAGACATATTGATGGTACATGATGCAGATTTACATGAGGTTAAGCAGGTGTGTCATGCTCAAGAATTACAACTCTGGATGCTCTGGTTTTTTAGCTATCTCCCCTGACAATATAACCTTGTGATGGCCATAACTCCAACACGCTTTGAGATATATTGAAGGAACTTGGCACAATTGTATACAAGGTACAGAAGTTGTGTCATGTGCAAGAACTGAAACTGTTGCTGCTGTGGTATTTGAGTTATCTACCCTTCCAATATAACAGTATGACCAGCTTGTGATCACCAGGTCTCCAATACCCTTTGAGACATATTGATGGTACTTCATACAGAAATACATGAGCTTAAGCAGGCATGTCATGCGCAAGAACCACAATTCTGAGTGCCCTGGTTTTGCCATACCCCCGGGCGTCCATCGTCAGCGTCAGCGTCCGCATTTGGTTAAAGTTTACCTGCAAGCTCTTATATGTGATGTTTTACAAGTTTATTTTGAATATATAATTAACAATTGGTAAAAAACAATATTTAACATTATCATTGTACTTCATTTTTTAGGTTTTTGGCTTGAATTGGACTTTTTGAGAGGTTAATATTTTCCTCTGTATTACCTCCCTTATTTCCCTGTGTTGAAGTTTACCTGCAAGCTGCGTGAGTTCAAATCCCGGGGGAGGCATGTATTTTTTTTTTCTTTTTTTATTTTTATTTTTATTTTTTAAAAACATAGCGGGTCTGGGGCTCAAGGTCAAGGTCACTGTGGTTATTTTTAGAAAAACATTGTCATCGCTCTAGTGCCTTCATTTATTGATGGATTTTAATACAACTTCACCCAAATGTTGGGTATAATGATATCTCGAGTGACTTTGACTTTCAGGGTCCGGGCTTAAGATCAAGATCACTTCTTTCAGGGTCACGGGGTCAAGGTCACTTTGGCTATTTTTAGAAAAACATTGTCATCGCTCTTGCACCTTAATTTAATGATGGATTTTAATATAACTTCACACAAATGTTGGATATGATGATATCTAGCAAGTTCGACTTTCAGGGTCTGGGGCTGAAGGTCAAGGTCACTGGCTATTTTTCGAAAAAATTGTGATCGCTCTAGTGCCTACATTTATGGATGGATTTTAATACAACTTCAAACAAATGTTGGGCACACAAATGTTGGGTATTATGATATCTCGAGCAGGTTCGACTTTCAGTGTCTGGGACTGAAGGTCAAGGTCACCGTGGCTATTTTTAGAAAAAAATTTTCATCGCTCTTGCGCCTTTATTTATGGATGGATTTCAATATAACTTCACACAAATTTTGGGTATGATGATACCTCGAGTGACTTGGACTTTCAGGTTCCGGGGCTGAAGGTCAAGGTCACTGTGGCTATTTTTAGAAAAAACTTTGTGATCACTCTAGTGCATACATTTTTGGATGGATTTTTAGCTCACCTGAGCACGAAGTGCTCATGGTGAGCTATTGTGATCAGTCAATGTCCGTCGTGCATCGTGCGTCGTGCGTCGTGTGGCGTCAACAATTTGCTTTAAATGCTAACTCCTCCTTAACCCTTGAGCCAATTTCAATAAAACTTTATAGGAATATTGCTTAGGTGACCCCCTACAAAAATAGCTAAAATCGTTCCAGTCCGCTGAACAAGATGGCCTCCAGAGCTAAAAATAGAAAAATCTTTAAACGACAACTCCTCCTGTACCCTTGGGCCAAATTAATTCAAACTTCATAGGAATGTTGCTTAGGTGACCCTCTACTAAAATAGCTAAAATGGTATTGCTCTGATGAGCAAAATGGCCGCCATAGCTAAAAATAGAAAAACGTAAATTTGCTTCAAACACAAACTCCTCCTCAACCCTTGGGCCAATTTGATTCAAACTTCACAGGAATGTTGCCCAAATGACTCCCTACCAAAATAGCTAAAATCGTTGTGCTCTGACAAACAAGATGGCCGCCAGAGCTAAAAATAGAAAAAAAACTTTCAACAACAATTCCTCCTGTATCCGTGGGCCAATTTTATTCAAACTTCATAGGAATGTTGCTTCGGTGACCATCTACCAAAATAGCTGAACAGATTCTGCTCTGATGAGCAAAATGGCCGCCATAGCAAAAAATAGAAAAACATCGTAAATTTGCTTCAAACACGAACTCCTCCTTAACCCTTGGGTTAATTTGATTCAAACTTCACAGGAATGTTATGTAGGTAACTCCCTAAAGAAATAGCTAAAATCATTTCGCTCTGACTAACAAGATGGCCGCCAGAGCTAAAAATAGAAAAAATCTTCAAACGACTACTCCTCCTTTACCATTGGGCCAATTTCATTCAAACTTCATAGGAATGTTGCTTAGATGACCCACTACCAAAATAGCTAAACATTTTTGCTCTGATGAGCAAAATGGCCGCCATAGCTAAAAACAGAAAAACTTTGTAAATTTACGTCAAAATGCGAACTCCTCCTCAACCCTTGGGCCAATTTGATTCAAACTTTTCAGAAATGTTAGTTAGGTGACTCCCTACCAAAATAGCTAAAATCGTTCAACGCGGCGAACAAGATGGCCGCCAGAGCTAAAAAATAGAAAAAATCTTCAAACGACAACTCCTCCTTACCCCTTGGGTAAATTTGATTCAAACTTCACAGGAATATTATGTCGTTGACTCCCTACCAAAATAGCTAAAATTGTTCCGCTCTAAAAAGATGGCCGCCAGAGCTAAAAATAGAAAAATTCTTCAAACGACAATTCCTCCTTATCCATTGGGCCAATTTGATTCAAACTTCACAGGAATATTATGTCGTTGACCCTCTACCATATTAGCTAAAATGATCCCGCTCTGACGAACAAAATGGCCACCAGAGCTAAAAATAGAAAAACATTGTAAATTTGCTTCAAACTTCACAGGAATGTTGCCCAGGTGACTCCCTACCAAAATAGTTAAAATCATTCCACTCTGATAAACAAGATTGCCACCAGGACTAAAAATAGAAAAAAAATCTTCAAACGACCGCACTGGGGCTGACCAGTTAAATACAAGGGCTTGTATAGGGAAATCCTTTAAAAATCTTCTTCTCTGAAACCGTAGGGCCTAGGTCTTTGATATTTGGTATGAAGCTTCATCTAGTGGACCTCTACCAAGATTATTCAAATTGTAGCCCTGGGGCCAAAAATGCCCCTGCCACAGGGCCCACTGGTTTTACATAAAAACCTTACAAAATCTTCTTGTCTGATATCAGAAGGCCCAAGTCTTTGATATGTGGTATGAAGCTTCACCTAGTGAACCCCTACTAAGATTGTTCAAATTATAGCCCTGGGGCTAAATATACCCCAGCGCCGGGGTCTACCAAGATTTTTCAAATCATAGAGTTTGGGCCAAAAATTGCCCCACCCTGGGACACACGTGTACATATCTTAACTCAGGTGAGCGAATTAGGACCATCATGGTCCTCTTGTAATATAAATTTACACAAATGTTGGGTATGATCTTGAGCGAGTTCGACTTTTAGGGTCTTGGGCTGAAGGTCAAGGTCACTGTGGCTATTTTTAGAAAAACTTTGTCATCGCTCTTGCACCTTCATTTATTGTTGGATTTTAATATAACTTGACACAAAGGTTTGGTATGATGATATCTTGAGTGACTTTGACTTTCTTGGCTAGGGGCTGAAGGTCAAGGTCACTGTGGCTATTTTTTAGTTAAACTTGATCATTGCTCTCGTGTCCACATTTATTGATTGATTTTAAGATAACTTCATAAAAATGTTGGGTATGATGATATCTCGAGATGGTTCAACTTTCAGGGCCTGAGGCTCAAAGTCAAGGTCACTGTGGCAATTTTTAGAAAAACTTTGTCATCACTCTTAAGTACCTATATTTATTGATGGATATAATGTAATTTTACACAAATGCTAGGCTAGGATTTTTTTAATTTGTCTTGCACGAGGGGATTTGTATCGTCTGTGATGCTTTGTTATTACTTGGAAGTTTGTAGAATTTTTGTTTTTTTTAAATATAGATTTCTTTTTCATCTTTTTTTAACAGTGGAAAGGCTTGAAAACAGGATGATAAGGGGTACTTTTTGGGCTTCTTTCATTTGCTGCAGTCTGTTGGGCTTTTTTACAAAAGAAAAAAAATTGATAACTTGCCTGCAGGGACATCCATCTTAGGCCCCCAAAGGCTAGCTATGTTGTCTTCTGACAACTCTTGTTTAGTTTTCTCCCCTGACAGTAAAATCTTGTGATGGCCATAACTGCAATACTTTTGTGATATATTGCTGGTTTAATTCTGTTGCACTATCTATTGGTGAACAATCTTCTGAAGACCATATTGGCTTTTGGTCGGGGGATTTGCCATCTCTTCCGATGGCTATTTTTGAATATGCAGTGCAAATCTGAAGAAGGCGGGATTGCATCGGTATAGGTTTTTTTGCCAATCACTAAGCACTGCCCCAATTACTGTGTTTTCCGGAATTCAATATGTTGTATATAGATTATGTTTTCTTTGTACTTTGACAAACATGTCACTCGTGATGCAAATTCAGCATATAATTGTGTTTTGAACCATTTACACTTTAATGAACCGAGGACAGTTGTCGTATTGCTAAACTACTAGTTGCCCGGTTTTAAAAAAGTGCAGGTATACTGGTTTGCGTGTCCTGTCCTTCCATCTTTCTCATCCATCTTCTCTGTTATCACTATTGTATACTGTACTAATCTAGGGATGTCTCACCTCTATGGCTCTTGATGAAAAAAAATATTTGGGTATGGAAGGATAAATTGAAGACCAAGTGCATGAGACAACTAAAGTAGTACATTTAGTCTCAGTAGTGTTGTAAGTTAATAGGCATTCCCTTTAGGCAGAAAATGACAAGTAAACTTCTTACTATTTTATCGCCTCCGCCCATCGGAGCTCGAAGAAAAAGGGCTGCATGGTGCTTCTACGCAGAGGTGAATCTGACCAAACATGAGTACTGGTAAATCGCTTAGAAGGACTAAGCCTGCCCAGGCATTGCAGTGTGAGTCAGATCGTTCAATGCATATAAGCCTTCTGGTTTAATTGGGCGGCAGGGCTTGAGATGTCATTTCACCTCAATGTCGGGTAAAAGTCACACAAAATTGGAAGCAACGTTTCCAAAGTGACCTAAATAGTGTTCATGGGGACATTAAACCCTAATTCAAACAAACAAACATCTTACTATTTTACATTTTAACTTCGCTACCAACGTAGCTCGAGTAATTAAAAAGAAATATTGTAGATAATTATACCTGTCACCAATACAGTAGGTGGTTAAGGTATCTGTATGATCTGACAGAAATACGCTTGTATTTAATGTAATTTGAGGAAGCAGTTGACAAAACCTACTGTAAGACTTGATTGACAAGGAAAGACTCGGATAAGCCTGCACTTCAGTCTTCCCTGATCACATAATCCTTCTGCAGCCTCCGGTTTGCATCTTAAAATGTCTGTTTATTTCATGTAATCAATCTTCTTGCTAACTTTTCAATCATTTTTGCATTGAGGCAAACAGTGTGGACCCTGATCAGACTGCTCCTAGAGGAACAGTCTGATCTGGGTCCACACTGCAACAATGACTTTTAAAGTAACTGGCAGACGAAAAATTAAACAACAGTTGTTGAGATAGGCATTCTAACCCATTGTATACTGGTGGACTCTTCCATATCTATATGTTGGACAAGTCCATTTGTCATATAAGAGGTGGTAGGCCTATCTTTTTTTTTTCATTTTTACTCTTTTTTTTGACGGAAAACTCTGTAAGCAAAAAGTGCAGGCCCTGCGGCGTCTGATCTGGGCACACACTGTTTGCCTAGGAACCCCTACAGGGGTTTCCAGCATGCAATGGTTAAAGGTTAACGAGAACTAGGCCTACTGTTTGAATGTGCAGGCTGATCTGATCCTTAACTGGTCACACGTCTTATGGTAGGTTTTGACATGCACTGACTTGTTTATACTTTGATATTGACAAAAGTAACTTTGAAAACACTCAAGACCCTGATCAGAAGAATGCTTCGGGAGCAGACAAACCGTGGTTTTCATTGGCGTGATTCACCCAACTGTTTATGTAACTGTCCTTTTGGCTTTCTGCTTTTGATGTTTCCATTAGGGTCTGGTTGTTTCATGTTTGTGTTTCTTTTCCCTTTGGTGTCTCTGATGGGAGATGGGGGTTAATTGTATTGATTCCTGATCATTGCCTTCACTCCTATTTTATGTACTATACTGTTTCATAAAATTTGTCGGATGGAGGCATCGAAAAATTTTGCTTAAGACATCTTGACACCCAAGTATATTCAAGATTTTGCATTTTAAAAATACTTTATGAAAGTGATGCTTGGACAAACACTGTAGACCCAGATCAGACTGCTCCCAGGAGCAGTCTGATCTGGGTCTGCAGTGTTTCCCTTTCTTAAGCCAAGTTTTAACAGGTTCCATATTGACTGAAGGTCATTTTGTTAAAAAAAATTGGTTTATTGAAATAATAGGTCAGTGTGTCTTAAACTAGAGAGAACCTGGTACTCTGAACAAAAGCCCCTCGATCTGCACTGGGAAGCTCCTTTAGCAATAATCTATCATTCAACTAATAAAAAAGATTTCTTTTATGTATCAGTAAACTCGAAACTATTTTAAAATTGCTTTTATTTGTACATAAATATTGGCAGACCTTGAATATATGTAAAATTACTTCATATAAATGACCCAGAATAAAAACTAATATTGCCCACAATAGCAGATCTAGACAAAGTGGTATCAAGGTCCTTTCATAGTGTTTGATAATGAAGTATTTTCTATGGTTATTCTCTTCCATCCTGCTGATTTGAGAAATTGACAGCTGTCAGCTACTGCACTGTACAGATTAACTGCTTAGAAGGACTATTCTTGTACACCAGATAAGGAAATTCGTAATTTCAGCTTGGTATAGAATATAAGAATCTTATATGGGTGCGAGGGGTGGATGGAAAAATCCGTCCCAAGGGACACTGTCCGGCATCACGAGGCTTGCCGAGTGATGCCGGACAGTGATCCCGAGGGACGGATTTTTCTATCCACCCCTCACACCCATATAGGATTCTTTTTCTTGCATACCTTCCATTTCTATTGCGAATTTTTAATGTTGCTGTCACTTTGGTTACCGACGTCTGCCATTTTGTGATGACACAACAGGAATGTTTAGTGACGTCACACATGACGACGCCGCGCATGAGGTTGTAATCAACCAGTGCATTTATCAAACACGCGATTATATTTGATCGGAACACTAGGGTCAGAACATAAATTTCTATCCCAGGGTAAAACCACGGATTTTCTTGTCTGGTGTGCAAGAAATTCTGTTCTAATCTTGGTGTTCTTACCCAAAAGTCGAATACATGTTTTTTCGTGTGCTTGATAAATGCACTGGTTGAATACGGCCGTTGACGTCACAGCATATTACGTGACATCACTAAACATCACTGTAGTGTCATCGCAATATGGCGGACGACGCCAACCGAAGTGACTGCAGTATTAAAAATCCATGCTCAGAAATGGAAGGTATGCAAGAAAGAATCCCACATGGGTGTGAAGGGTGCTTAGGAAAATTAAAACCGTCCCTCGGGATCACTGTCCGGCATTACTCGGCAAGCCTCGTGATGCCGGACAGTGACCCTCGGGTCAAATTTTTCCATCAACCCCTCACTCCCATGTGAGATTCTTATAAGCTTACCCAGGAAAAAGTGGTTAGATTTACTTAACAGGCTCAGCATCACCTTAATGGTGTTGACATGGCCATTACTGCAGCTCAGAGAAAAATAAGTAAATCGAAACTTGTAGCAAAATAGATTGTTGACTGGTCTGAGAAGTGATTTCAGCAAGGGAGTTTTAAAATATCAGAACCATTTGTAAAAATGGCTTTGAACCTATAAGCGAATGCCTTTGGGATGTTCAAAAGTGGTCTCTAATTTAGAGACCACTTGAACAGTTTCAAAGGTGATCTCTAACTGGAGGACATTCGGTGTAGAGAACAAGCAGACAGAATAAGGTGAAGCATTTTGATATTTTTAAAGAATTAGTCTTAATTGCATCTGGGGCCAGTTGTTCAAAGCATTGTTAGCTTAACGAGCTCATTAGTGGTCATATTGTTAAGTGTTCTAGAAAGTACAATATCGAAAATTTTGGTATTTTTGCTGAAAAAATGTGAGCAGCTTTTGCATTTGCAAAAGCTGCTCACAATTTTTCAGCAAAAAGATTAGTATATTTGCCATATTAAATGAACAAAGTTTTAACGATACGTTAACTAATGATGTCATTAGTTTTGAACAACTGGCCCCTGGTCTTCATAGCAGAATTTCATTGCACAAAGACATTTTTCTAACAATATTTGACCATTTGAGCCAAAGTAACTGTGCTCCAGAAGCTTCCTGTCCATGTGAGTATGGCTGACAATGTACAAATCTGGGTGTCAGTCATTTATAACCATGCTATTCCTGTCACTGTGACATCGGAATACAATGTCAAGAGGGAGAGGGTTATTTGTCGAAATTTGGACTGGACTGATATGCTGGGACAGTGGCAAACAGAGTAAGCCCAGATCAGATGCCTCAGAATGCTGCATCTGATCAGGGCCTTCACTGATTGCTTGAAATACAAGAGTTAAAGGGAACTGTTTAAGCCCCTGTTCAGAACCATTTCTAAGAGACAATCGATCCACCAGTGTTGTCCATGCTTTGATTATTAGATCCTTTTGGGCTGTAAGTTTAATGCTTATCCTGCTGTTCACGACAACCCCTACCTTTGCAAACAACTTAGATCAAGATTAGATGGCTTCAATATATCAAGTAATTTGATTGGTTGACAATCAGCAATGGGAGTAGCTTAATTAATTTATGCAGCAGGATAAGGGTTTAATTCTTGTGAAATGCAAATGAAATGTACAATAAAGTCTGGTCTATGATCAGACACTGCTGTCCCAAAATATAGAGTAGTAAATACCGTATTTACCCTAACCCTTATCTTGCTGTTCACGACAACCCCTATCATTGCAAACAGTGTAGATCCAGATCAGATGGCTTCTGAAGAAGCCATCTGATCAGGATCTACACTGTTTGGCATTTAGTTTATGAATTTGTAGCAGTAAATTACATCAAGTAATTTGATTGGTTGACAGACAGAAATGGGTGTGGCTTAAATGAATATTCAGCAAGATAAGGGCTAAATATTGGGACACCTCAAGTTCTTACCATACATGTTCTAAAATTTGAACAAGTACAATGTACTACCCAATGTTGTGAATAAGAATAGCCGTATGGGGGGCAAACAATGTAGACCCTGATGAGATGCTGCATTTTGCGGCATCTCATCTGGGTCTACACTGTTTGCTAAGGTATGTCCGATTACATACAGTAAATACAGTACGGTAAGCAAATTTTATGCTTTCATGTATGTACTTAATGAATTAAAGGTGTTGATATTTACCCACAATGGGTGAAAGCTTTACCTACCCAGTTTACCTGCTGCTCAGTTTTGCTTACATCATTGAAATGAGCTGAAAAGCTGTCTTTAGAGACTACTTGCGTATACATGGGCATCCTTCATTTTTCAGCCTCATCTTGAATGTGAACATGCAGTGAGGGCTTAGTTGAGACTGTGCATGAGTGCTTAGCCTGAGTGCAGTCTTGCCTATGCCTTCGCTGCTTTTCTTGACGATAATACATCCGTGCGAAATAGTGCATTCTTTCATATCTCTAAAATGGTGAATTTTCTCATGAAAAATTGTGATATTTTCTTATTTTTACTCCAAACATAGGTTGTGGGTGCTCATTAGAACTGCCTCATTGAGGCAGTTATAACGAGTTCCCACAACCTATGTCTTGGAGCAGAAATAGAAAAGTAATGTATACCCTATAAACCCTAGTTTTCTCTATATAAAGTTGGGTTTAGCGGGGGTCTTCATATCATGGACTTGTTCCCCGTGATGTATTTGTTATTGTAAGGTTCCTTTGAGAGTGTCTTAGCCCATTTTGTTTGTTTACTCAGTGCTTTAAAAATTCTACAGAAATTTCAAATCCTTTCAAAAACAGTCAATAATATTATGAATGAAAATTCAATATACCCGCAATGATCCTAAGTAGTGGGGACAGATAGGCCTGGACAAACAGTGCAGACCCAGATCAGACTGCTCCTGAAGGAACAGTTTGATCAGAGTCTACACTGTTTGTCGTTCCGTCTGTACCTTTTGGACTGCTTGCTGGATCGTTGAAGTGATTTCTTAATATTTTTTGAAGAATTACAGCAAGTCCTCAAGGTGTCTGAAGTTTTAGGATTGTATGGTATTCCTTTATTATGCTCCCCGAAGAATTTCGGGGGAGCATATAGTCGCCGCTTCGTCCCTGCGTCCGTGCGTCTGTGCGTCCGTGCGTCCGTCCCGCTCTTGTCAGCGCGAATTCTCAGAAACTACTGGGCGGATTTCAATGAAACTTCATGGGACTATTAAGTATCGAAGGTGGATGCGCATATCACCTGCGTGTTTTGGTTCGATGATTTTTCCAACAGTTATGGCCCTTTGATGAATTCTGCATGAATATTTAGGGTACTGTTCATGTCCACGCGAATTCTCAGCAACTACTTGCAGAAATTCAACGAAACTTCAATGGAACCTTAAGCAGCAATAGAGGATGCGCATATTATCCGTGCACTCTGGTTAGATGATTCGTCACAGAGTTATGGTACTTTGTTTAAAGCTGCAGTGGTAGGTCACTGTGGCTATTTTTAGAAAAAACTTTGTCATCACTCTGGTGCCTACATTTATGGATGGATTTTAATATAACTTCACACAAATGTTGGGTATGATAATATCTTGAGCATGTTCGACTTTCAGGGTCCTGGTCTCAAGGTCAAGGTCACTGCAGCTATTTTTAGAAAAAAACTTTGTCATAGCTCTAGCGGTGTCATTTGCTGATGGATTTTAATATAACTTCACACAAATGTTGGGTGTGATAATATCTCAAGCAAGTTTGACTTTCAGGGTCATGGGGTCAAGGTCAAGGTCACTGCGGCTATTTTTAGAAAAATTTTGTTTTTGCTCTAGTGCCTACATTTATTGATGGATTTTAATATAATTTCACACAAATGTTAAGTATGATAATATCTCGAGCAAATTCAACTTTCAGGGTCCTGGGCTCAAGGTCAAGGTCACTGTAGCTATTTTTAGAAAAAAACTTTGTCATCGCTGTAGCGTCGTCATTTGCTGATGGATTTTAATAGAACTTCACACAAATGTTGGGTATAATAATATCTCGAGCAAGTTCAACTTTCAGGATTCTGGGGTCAAGGTAAAGGTCACTGTGGTTATTTTTAGAAAAAAAAACTTTGTCATCGCTCTAGTGCCTACATTTATTGATGGATTTTAATATACTTTCACACAAATGTTGAGTATCATAATATCTCGAGCAAGTTCAACTTTCAGTGTCCTGGGCTCAAGGTCAAGGTCACTGTGGCTATTTTTAGAAAAAAAACTTTGTCATTGCTCTAGCGTCGTCATTTGCTGATGGATTTTAATATAACTTTACACAAATGTTGGGTATAATTATATCTCGAGCAAGTTCAACTTTCAGGATCCTGGGGTCAAGGTCAAGGTCACTGTGGTTATTTTTAGAAAAAAACTTTGTCATCGCTCTAATGCCTACATTTATTGATTGATTTTAATATAATTTCACACAAATGTTGGGTATGATAATATCTCGAGCAAGTTTGACTTTCAGGGTCCTGGGCTCAAGGATAAGGTCACTGCGGCTATTTTTAGAAAAAACTTTGTCATAGCTCTAGCGTCGTCATTTGCTGATGGATTTTAATATAACTTCACACAAATGTTGGGTATGAAAATATCACAAGCAAGTTTGACTTTCAGGGTCCTGGGGTCAAGGTCAAGGTCACTGCGGCTATTTTTAGAAAAACTTTGTCATCGCTCTAGCATCTACATTTGCTGATGGATTTTAATATAATTTTCGAACCCGTCTGATATTTTATATGCATGTAAAGTTACCCAATACCGAACCATACCTGGGGACAGTCCTATGAGGATTGCCTCTGTGTACGAGAGTAAGTTTTCAATAAGTTGTATTAAACAGTTCTACCTTTCATTTTTTCGGACTTTTGTGTTGCTGATGTTTGTATGACAGTGCCATCAGGCAAGCTAATCTGTCCACTGACAGGTTTTGTTATACTCCATTTTGAAGTACAGTGAGTATACACAGTATACTGCTCTTTAACTCGGATAATGTTTCCTGTTCCGACTATTGCACGTTCGGGGAGCATCCATCGGTTTCACCGATATTCTTGTTTATGTGGGATCAGTAATGTGTATTGGGCTTTTTTTCACAGATAATTTAGCTTGAATGTTGATAAACCTCAGTTTCTACTCCTTTTAAATTTTTATATAATACAACAATGTAGACCATGAGCAAAAGTGCAGATTTTTCCATATCTAGACTAGGAATAATGTGAACTTTTCCCTCTTTGTACAGTCAAACTTTGATAGTGCAAACACCCTTTGGGAAAATTTGTTAAGGAAATTTGTTGTTAACCCTTATCCTGCTGAACATGCTTGACAGCCTCCACCTTTGCAAACAGTGTAGATCCAGATCAGATGGCTTCTGAATCTGAATAGGATCTTTACTGTTTGTCATGCAGTTTGTGAACTGAATGAGTACAATATACCAAGTAATTTGACTGGTTGATAGTCAGAGATGGGTGTGACTAAATTAATTTATTCAGCAGGACAAGGGTTAGGCCTTGCCTGCTGTATCAGGATAGATTCTGTCTTCAAACAGTGAATATACAGATCAGATGGCTTCTGTTGAAGACATCTGATCAGTATCTACACTGTTTGACATTCATTTTGTGATTCTGTGGATAAATCACACTAAGTAATCTGATTGATGAATAAATAACATCAAGTAATCTGATTGGTTGACTAAACTAATTTATTCAGCAGGTCAAGAGTTAATCATAACACCAGGTGGGGGAAGCATAATGGGGATAAATAAGAGATTTTATCTTTTTCATGTTAACAAGTCCATGTAACGAAACTCCTGTAAACCCTACTTTGTATAGAGAAAATTGGGGTTTACAGGGGTATACATTATTTTGAATATGTCTGTTCCAAGACATAGGTTGGGAACTTGTGGGTACTCGTTAGAATTGCCTCAATGAGGCGGTTCTAAGGAGCTCCCACAACCTATGTTTAGAGTATAAATAAGAAAACTATCACAGATTTTCGGCAGAATATGAAAGCATGCTGTATGTCACATGTATGTGTTATCCAAAATGTGTAAAAAATGTTGTGTTTAATGTAATTAGAATAGTTTTATCAAGTGATTCTAATGAGCACATTCAACATACATAGCTTTTCAAGATGAAATAGAAAATCTCTCTAAATTATACAAAAATATTTGTTACCTGGAGCCATGGGAAGAAATACCTCCATTATGAAAACATGCCTAGACAAATACACTGTAAAAGCGAAATTTTAAGATAAAAATTGTGATATTTTTCTTATTTCTGCTCAAAATATAGATTGTGTGTACACGTTAGAACTGCCTCTGCGAGGCGGTTCTAACGAGTACCCACAACCTATATTTTAGAGCAGAAATAAGAAAAATGAGGTTTATACCCCTGTAAACCCCACTTTTACTATATAAAAGTGGGGTACAATAGTGTCAGAATTATATAGGCGTGTTTTTGTGATGGGACCCAATATACATGGACTAGTCACTACACTGTAAGTGATGATATTTATCGGAAAATGCTGGCGTGGCTGAGCCTTAAAATGTTTGCAAGACACTGTTTCATTGCTAAATATATCCCTTATTTCTACAAAATTATTTATTTTACTTTAAAAAACAATAGTTTAAAGTATTGCTTGTACAAATGTAACATTATTTTAATGAAAAGCTTAATGGTTTTTGTAAACTTTAGCAAGAAACCTAGGAACCTATTATTGGTACAAATTGTTCTGCAGATTTAGCATAAATTTGTCAAACTTGGAGGCTTTAAGCTACTTTCTATTCAGTTTTAATCAATATACTATTAATTTTTTAACCACTTTGTGTCAAAATTGACAACTGACATTTAATTACTGATAAAATTATTTTTCATTAATTGTTAATTGATTATAATTAATTAAAATGGTTGCACGATCAAGATATAACATCTTATTTTGTTACTAGTCCATGCATTTGTTTGTTTAATTTGAGGTTTAAAGTCCCTGTCAACACTGTATAGGTCACTTCCAATTTTGTGGGACTTTTACCCGACATTGAGATGAAATGACATCTCAAGCCCTGTCGCCCAATGAAACCATAGGGTTTATAAGCATGGACGGTCCGACTCACACCGCTTTGCCTGTGCAGGCTTAGATCCTCTAAGCGGTTTACCAGTACTCGTGTGCAGGTAGGTTTCAGCTCTGCGTGGAAGCATCATGCAGCCCATCTATTTCTTTTAGCCCCGATGGGAGGGTACCATAGTCCATGCATACTGGGTCCGAGGAAATACCTAGCTACTCCAGAACAAGTTGGAATCAACCATGGTAAAGGAGCCACCAGTGTTTGAGGCATGCTAGTTTCACTACAAGAAGTACAAAGAAAAGATGCCTAGAAGCCTTGTGGGTATAACATCATGTGAACAAGTCTGTGAAATGAACACCCCCTAAACACCACTTTATATAGAGAAAACTGGGGTTTGCGGGGTATATATATTTTTTTATTTCTGCTCCAAGACATAGATTGTGGGTACTCGTTAGAACCACCTCAATGAGGCAGTTCTGACGAGCACCCACAACCTATGTTTGCAGTAACAATAAGAAAAATGTCATGGATTTTCATCAGAAAATTAGCCATTGTGGAGATGTGAAAAAATGCACTATGTTGCATGGGTGAGTTATCATTATGAAAGAGTACAATTTTAGAGCTTCACTGTGTCTTTGGCACAGCGCATTCAAGGTGAGACTCAAGCGCCATTCCCTGTGCATTAAAGGTGAGACTCAAGCCTCATTCCCTGCTTAACCCTTTTTGTACCAAATGGAATCTTCCACCTTATATACAGCAGGAGTCCATTTCAAAATTCAGGGGTGTCAGGTTGTGTTTTCATCAAAATCTGTTGACTGAACTTTTAGCAAACAGTGCAGGCCCTGATCAGATGCCGCAGAATGCGGAGTCTGATCTGGGCTTGCACTGTTTGCCAAGGTACCCCTTTAGGGGTTCCTGGTACTGAATGGGTTAAATTGTTACCTTCACAGGCAGTTTCTGGTGAAAGAATGGCATGTGTACTGTACAGGTGAATTGTAATTGCCTGCCCAGGAAAAGAGTGTGGTTAGATAAACTGACAGGCTCAATTTGACCTAAATAATGTTGACTTGGCAGTTAAACTCCAAAACAAACAAAACAAAAACCATCACAGATTAATAAATTGAGCTTGAGGACAACTGTCTTCAAAATTTTGATTAGTCTGGAGGTAAATACATATTGTTGGGTTTATAGACATAAATTCTTTTTTTAACAGCACATTTTCATAGAAGTTGCTCTGAAATGGATGGACACTGAAGGGATTACATGTGATATATTTTATATTTTAATCCTGCTGACCTTAATTTGAAGTTTGCTGAATAGAATTTTTAATAGTTGATACCAAAATAAGACTGAATGTTTGTTAATGTGATATAAATTATTAAGTTCCCATTTTACACGGGGGAAGCCCAAAAGCAGGTCTCTGGCTTGACCAAGATTAGTCTGATCAGGGCCTCTGCTGTTTGTGAAGAGATGAGCCATTTTCTAAAAAGATTTTTAAAAATATCAACCTGACACCCCTAATAGATCAGGGTTACATTGTTTGCCATTGCTCTACCTTTTGGATTCCTTCCTGGATTGTGAAACAAATTTGTTGAAATTTTAGGAGAATTAAAGCAAGGCCTCAAGGTGTCAGAATTTGTAGTGTTTTTATGGTAAGTGGGAGACTCTTTCCAGTACAAAATGGGTCAATAATTAACTGGGCATTTCTCAAGAAAAATATTGTGTATGGCTTTGACACTCAAATGGCCATAAGTGTAAGCTATTGTGTAAAATTTCAAGACTTTTAAGGAAAATATTCATATAAACACAACTGTAAAGATGTATGAAATATGATCAAAACATTCTGTTGAGCAGAACCTTTCTTGCAGGATCATAACCATTTCACAGAACTGTGCTGTGCAGGCTGTTAACATTTTGTTTGTTTGATCTGTTTTTGTTTGTTTGATTTAAAGTTTAACGTCCCCGTCAACACTGTAAAGGTCATTTTGGAGACGTCACTTCCACGACACCAGGCAGGCTAAAACTATTTATACTTAACTCACTTTAAGCAGCATCTTTCCTTCTTACATTTTTCTTCGTTCCTTGTTTTCAAATCCTGTATGCATGTACTATTGTATTCTGTCTATAAATGAACTTGTAAATGTTTGACAAATCGAAATAAATAATGTTTAAACCAATTTTATGGGACTTTTACCCGACATTGAGATGAAATGACTTCTCAAGCCCTGTCGCCCAATGAAACCAATAGGGTTTATTAGCATGGACGGGCCAACTCGTACCACTTTGCCTGGGCATGCTTAGATCCTCTGAGCGATTTACCAGTACTCGTGTGCGGTCAGTTTCAGCTCTGCATGGGAGCATCATGCAGCCCAGCTATTTCTTCAAGCCCCGATGGGCAGGGGCCATGGCTGTTAACATTTAAACTGTTAGTCACGACATTTGCAGATATCGTTTTCAAATATCTGTCTTTCTCCAAGCAAATAAGGCTTGACATTACCTGTGAATGATCTGTTCAGATGATTCACAGGTAATGTCATGCATTATAATTTCTCTGAAAAACTTGAAGAAAATAAAATTGGTATCTGCTCTAAAATTTCTTTGGTGCTTTAAGGGTTGGATGACATCACATTTAAATAGATGTGAAGGCAATGATCAGAAATTGATCCAACTCATCCAAGACACCACCCAACATAAAACAACTTCGACATAATGAAAACGCCACGAGCGGAAAGCCAAAATGACAGTTAATTTCCCACAAAATGGCCAAATGGCTACCCAAAATAAAAAGATATTAGCAATATATAGGTGCAAAGACGAACTATAACAATAATAAACCCATTACGCAAACACGCCTATACAAATACATTGCCACCTTTATCGCCCGAAAAAATGAAAATTTCATGATGAAAAATTGTGATATTTTTCTTATTTCTGCTCAAAATATAGATTGTTGGCACTCGTTAGAACCGCCTCATTGAGGCGGTTCTAACGAGTACCCACAATCTATATTTTAGAGCAGAAATAAGAAAAATAAGGTATACCCCCAGAAACCCAGTTTTACTATATAAAAGTGGGGTTCAAGGGGGTCAAAATTATATAGGCGTGTTTTCGTGATGACTTTAGAAGAACCACCTTGGAACGGTCAGTAAAAAGTTTGTTAATGAGGTGAAGTGCGGGGGGGGGGGGGGGGGGTCATTGATTTTATGAGGCCTCAATCTTCGCCCTTGGTACGGTCACTGTTAAGACAAATAATTTGATTACTGGTAGTCAGCATGAAGGATTTCTAATTCGTCAGTGCAAATCTCGGAGAACATAAAAATCAAACACATACAGAGATGAAACAACGACGAGGACTCTATAGCATGAATTGACTGAAATGCTGGAGCAAAAGAAAACTGGTGGGCCCAACCAGAGACAGAGTCCATTTTCCCTGTAAACACCTTTTATTTTTGGGAAAGTGAGTTTAACAAGGGTTTACATATTTTATTTTTATCTTTTTTTTTTTATCTTTTTTTCTGCAAGACATGTGGCTACTTGTTAGAACCTCCTCAAGGAGGGAAGTTGAAATGAGCAATTACAAACTATGTGAACAAAATATCATAAGTTTATTCATACTGCAAAGGAAAACAGCATTATCTTTCCCTAATGACCTACTATATTGGCCATTATAAGAGCTCAGTGGGCTTAGACATTTCGATTTAACCTATTTAGTACCAGAAACCCTAATGGGGTATTTGGCAACCAGTGCAGGCCCAGTTCAGACTCCGCAGGATAGGGATTTTTTCTTATTTTTCCCAGAAAACATGAGACAATTTGCATGAGATGCCAAATCCTGTTTCCTGGGAGAATTAGAAAAAATACTTCAAAATGTCGTCTGCTGTGAAAAAATACCCAGCATTCATAGCGTTAAAAAATGGAACCATGCTGCAAAACATGGCTGCAGAATTCGGGTATGGTATTGTTTATTTATTTTCCAAAAATGCAAAGCTGGCTAAAACTGTTGGCATTTTATCAAGAGCAATTAAATCATTAATATTTCACAGACTGAAATTCAACACCTGCTCGTATTAATATGTATTTCCATTTCATTTGCTAACGATTGTTTCAAAGATAGCTGTCTTAATTCCTATTGTCTTATATAGTTATACGATATTTCTGTGCCAAATAAGGTCGTTCCCAGAGATTGTATTCAAACCATATTTGAATAAAATCTTGTGACCCAAAGATATCCTTGACTGATGTGATGTCTATACAAACCCCAAGTGGCGAAATTCATAACCCGACGTGTCTGGGTTCATGTTGCATCTATGGGTGCTTAGTTAATAATTAATGAACTGAAAAATATAGAGCAGGTGTAGATTACGTGTGAACCAGCACACTGTAAAGTTTGCAAACCTCAAAATGGCATGTGAATGCCCTACAATGGTTTTCAGTCTGATCAAATTTGCTGTTTCATGAAACTTGTAATGGATGTTTTATATAGGAGCTCTGCCTGGAGAACCTACCTTTGGCTTTTGCAACAGTGTGTGGCACAAAGCAGTCTGCTCAGCAGACCAGACTTACCCGAGTCTTTAGAATTTTAGATCTAGAAACTTGAGAGCAGCGAACACAAAGGAGCAGATCAGCCTGCGCATATGCGCAGGCTGATGTGCTCCTTTGTTGTTCGCAAATGACAAAAAAACTAGTTATTCTCATGACTTGACTCATTATTCAGAGTTGCAAGTGAGGATTCTGATCAGATTATAAGCTGATCTGAGTCTTCTCTCAGTCATACATGTCATCTTGCAGGTTTTGTTGCGCTTTGGTTTGTATACAATGTTTTGTTTCGAGTATAATACAATTGATATGCATTGTTTTAAGAACATTAATACTTTAATGGTGGTTTAGGGAATTTTAGGGTATTATTTGGAGCTTGAGGTCTGAGCCAATCCATGAAAAAGGGCTCTCATTCTCAAATTTATGTTCTTCAGGTGCTTGTGTGCAATCAGCATATAGGGCTTGACCCTTGACTTTACCCCGGGTACTCCAATTTTCCCCATTTATGATTAACAACCAGCTCGATGTAAGTTAAACAATTTTAAAGATCGGGCTCAGATCACTCAGAAGATACCCTAGCACAGGTTGTGAATATGGCAATGTGAAACGTAAAGAAATCACCTAAAATTTAAAACCTTTCCCTTGCATATCATAAAAAATCCTCCTGGAATGAACCTCCTTGCAAACGCCCACTTTATAAGGAGAGCAGTTTGAATTTACATGCCGACTTAAATTATTACTGGCCATCAACAGGATTGTTTTGTTTTTGTTTGATTTGAGGTTTAACACTGTATAGGTCATTTTGGAGACGTTGCTTCCAATTTTGTGGATTTTTACCCGACTTTGAGATGAAAGGACCTCTCAACCCCTGTCGCCCAGTGAATCCAATAGGGTTTATACACATGGACTGTCCGACTCGCATTACTTTGCCTGAGCATGCTTAGATCCTCTAAGTGGTTTACAAGTACTCTTGTGCGATCGGTTGCAGCTCTGCGTGGAAGCATCATGCAGCCCATCTATTTCTTCAAGCCCCGATGGGCGCGGGCCGTCAACAGGATTGTATATCGCATTGTTCCATCTTCAGCAGAATTTTATAATTCATGTTTGTCCGTAATTTTCAGCAAAAAGTCATTCCATGAACAGTATTGCAGATGTATGTCACATGACTGCCATAATGATGCATGTATTACTTGGTAGGGCATGAACATGGGTGTCATTATATTGTCAAAGAGCCTGTACTTCTATTTCTTCGTGATTCGCAGCCATCCTGCAAAAGGGGTGCGGTGGTACAACTGAGCTCATGATTAGCATTCCATGCTATATATACACAGGCGATGGCAGCTGCTTTGAGCCATGTAATGGGAAAAACTGCTTTTGCCATTTGAAAACATTAGAGCCTGTGCATCCACAGTCCTATCAGCATCTACGTGTTCGCTGCTTGGATTGTGCATGCGTCTAGTTTATAAATTTTCATGAACCTTGCTGGTCTGTGTCGCTGCGCAAACCCGTTTGTGTTTTACATGGTCATTGGTATTCTAAGATGGGTGTGCAGTAGCTCAGAAGAGTTCAGCGTAAAAAATACAGTAAAATTCCGCTATTAATACCACCTAAAATTAACAACAAAGTAATAGTAAAACAAAAATCAGGAATTGATACAATTAACTTACTCCACCCATAAAAGACACCAAAGGGAAAGAAATACAAACATTAAGCGACCAGACCATAATGGAAACCTAAACAAAGGAAGGCCATAAGGACAGTTACTTTCCCACAAATTGGCCATATGGCCATCCAAAACCAAAAGACACAAGTGATACACACAGCAAGCAACAAACAACAACATAAATAAATCGCCACAGAAGAGCCGCCTTGGGACGGTCAGCGGAAGACCTCCACTGGGGGGCTCAAATCGACTTTACGTGGCCACAATCCTCGCCCTTACTTCCGCCGCGATTTAGACAAACAACCCGCCGCGATTTTCATCTCAAATTCGGGTAAAAGTCCACAAAATTGGAAGCAACGTCTCCAAAATGACCTATACAGTGTTGACGGGGAGGTTAAACCTCAAACAAACCTGCTTTTAAAAATTATTGATAACGTTTCAGTTATTCTTTCTTTGTTTTTCTAACCCTAGTAGACCACCTTTGAGACTGTTCAAAAGTGGTCTTAAAGACCACTTTTCAACAGACCCAAAGGTGGTCTTAATATAGGAATTTAACTGTATATACCATTGGACTTTGGTCACATTTATATTTTTGTTTGGTTCTTTTGAGATGAATTTAAAACACAAATGCGCGTGAATCGGCCTAGACCAGATCAGGCGCCGTAGAACGCGACGTTTACTCATTGTCTACAATGCTTGCAAATGAAACACGCTAGACACCCCTTAGGGGAAGGCACTGGCAGTTCAGCACGATTCCCATTTCGCTGAGACTGTCGCGTTGGTTTTGCAACCAAGAAGCACTCAAACTTTACGTCCTGTTGTGGGGGGTAATGCTAACGTGCCGACTCGCACCACTTTGCCTGGGCAGGCTTAGATCCTCTAAGCGCTTTACCAGTACTCGTGTGTGGGTCAGATTTAGCTCTGCGTGGAAGCATCATGCAGCTCATCTATTTCTTCAAGCCCCGTTGGGTGAGGGCCGATCTATGTTTATTGTGCAGAAATATGAAAAATATCAGAATTTTTATATGAAAATTTTCATTTTTTGGTGGTAACATTTTCAATCTATTTGAATCTGTATCTTTTTTGCAGCCTGATCTGAGTCTTCACTCAGCGGGCATGCGTAAAGACCCGTTTTCTCCTGGCTCGGCCCAATTATCGCTTAATGAAAATTAAACCCTCTGTTTAATTTTTAACAATGCACACTCCCCCCGTTAAGTCTACTTTTCATTCCAACACAATGAAAATACATTTAAAAGTACATTCACTGGGAAAAGACTATACAACTTTTCATGAATTATTTAATTTATTTCACCACATGCGAACAAATGGTTGAAATTAATGACAATATCGTATGTCAGTCATGCTTGACTAGTTGTTGGTCAATATTTTTTTTCGCTACACGTGAAAAGGTGCTTACTGACTTGCCTGAAAAAACGTAGACCAAAGTCAGACTGCATACCCACTCGCTCCGGACACAGCCTTCCCATGCTTTGGTACAATATGAAACCATATAGGGCACAGCGAAGATCTTCGCTGTGCCCTATATGGGTTAGTGCGTGGGTGTTGGAAGGCACATTTTGGCTTATGGACGCTATTCAATATTTTTAGAAATATAAAAATATATTGTATGTCCGAAACAGATTGCAATCTTGTTTTGTCCGTTCATGTTTTATTTGGGTTGTATAGTAAGTGAAAAGATTTATTCGAGCATGCGCGTTCAAACACTAGCTTTGTCCCATTGGGGCCCGGAGAAATAGACTTGGTTGTCTGGTGTTTCCGCACAGAGCTGAAACCGACCAAACTTTAGAGAACTTGTAAACTGCTTAGACGAGGAAAGGTGGTTTCTCAAACCCTCGCGGTTTCTTTTGGCGGTAGGCCTTGAGATGTCATTTCATCTCAGTGTTGGTTAAAAGCCCTACACAATTGGAAGCAACGTCTCCAAAATGACCATAGATAGTGTTGACGGGAACATTAAACCTCAACACAAACAAACAAACCAACACAAACTTAGTTCGAATATAACCTTCCCTTATTACATGAAGGAATTTTGGGCCATCCACACAGCGCACAGCACAGACTGATCTGAGAGATCAGAAATCATCAGAAAAAAATTACAGTATTTTAGCAGCAAAAAGTCGACAAAGGTGATTGCGTTTTATCCCTCGAGTCTCGGACCTTTCTAACTCCTGTACTGGTACGAGGACACATATGTCACTGGCAGCACAGCTCCAATGATTACTCCACATCAGGGGTCGTTGGTTTTGTTTAAGTCAAAGTTGACACTCTTAAAGGACACCAAGGAAGTTACCTCAACCAAAGAAGGTGGGACAGATTCCATGTAGTTATAGTTCGGGAAAATAAGCTTACAACTGTGCTTTGAATCAACACGGTCGTGAGCAGAATTGGCCGATGTTTGGCCCTTCACTGTAAGTAGTTCAGCATGTCTGTAAAACAACTTCTATACCGATTTGTCATAGGGCCT